>CM060932.1:765765199-766470199 GCA_030765085.1 Allium cepa | reverse complement strand
GACTAACGTTCAATCACTGCCAAAACTTTAGCTAAAGGGCATGGGTATAAGCCAAGAGGCAAGCCAAGATCCGCCTTTAGAACTAGGTTCCAAGCGACGATTCAAACTACAATCAACAAGTCGATTTGACATCGAGAAAGCTTTCCCCTTTCTCAACATGCCAAAAAAGTTTGACAAAAAGATGTACGTGCAAAGATATATGAAAAGGAAATAGATGATGAAGCTAGCTACTTTTATTAGTAAAGAAGTGCAAAAGATTCATAGGTTATGAAGAATTTTCATGGGGAAAGATTTTGTGAGTTCAGAGAAGAAGGCAAGAGGGTATTTATATACCCACGCCTTCATTAATATGCCTTGATTTCATAAGGAAAGAAGAATCCTAGCCATTCAGAAGAGATTAGAACAAAGTCAACTCATGCACGTAGGAGATGTGCATGTCTCTACCACGTCTAGGAAAATGAACTGTCACAACCAGTAGCACAATGTCATGTGGAAAGTGCATTAAATGCTTTGCAGGGACGTTTCCTACGGTAGGATTTCCATGATTCAACAATCCTGCTCTGGTCGTAGATACGGACTTGGGAGGAATAATATTGTTCAATTTTCTCACAAGTGATTAGCATGCCGATTTAATGCAGTCTAGCCAAGTCAAAGCCAGCCCAAGTCCATGATGGTCTCAAAATATCCCCTTATTTAGCAAGGCACGAAGATGAGGTCAAGTTGCCTCGTCCTTGGGTGCCTATCATCTCTAACCATGGTCTAGGCGGCCCCTCTCGGACTAGCCTAGCTCATCACAATGACGACAAATCTTCCCATATCAATCTACTTCCATCACAACTCTAAGTCAGCATGTTCAACTAGCTTCACTCCAATTAATGGCCGGCACCTATCCAAGCCCACATCAAAAGGTGGCACATCAAGAAAAATGGGCACAGGCATGGCCCTTTCTTGACCTGGCTTCAGTACAACTGCTCCCGAGACCCGTCCTACACAGCCCTTATAGTCACCTTGTGCCCAGCCTTACACCATCTCCTCAATAAGGTCCTTAGCTCGATTCCTAGTTTTTTTTATATTGTCGACAATCATTCGATCATCTTAGCAAGACTTGTCACATGAAAACCCAAGTAAACAACAAGCAATCCATCTACCTATTTGAAGCACTATGGCTGAGCAACGGAGCTGATGTGGCTTATTATCAGCATTAAGTGCACATTTAATGCAAAGTCTATGCCTTTAGTGCGAAGACCACTCCTGGTATAGAGAGCAATGAGTATATTTTTCATCCACTACACATCTCTTACACCTATTACAGATGTCATCCATCTACCGATATAGCAAAATCAATGATCAAGCATTTTTATGCCAATTCTACAGCTCAATCTCAACTATCTATCATCCACTTTAGCTACTATGAATATACTCTACATTGCAACTTCAAAGGGGTTGGAACATACTAGGATTTTGAATACTTTACACAATTCAGGCCCTTGATATTGCAATTCCTTTAGATTACGTGACCAAATTAGTCTTAAGTACTTCTTTCTTTCTATTTAATTCCTTGTAGTTAAAAGAGAAACATATAATAAGAGAATTTCACAGTGAACACGGGTAGCTTTGTTGAATCACTGTATATTTTGTGTTATTTTCATTTCAGCTGCATATTTAACACCTCGTTTCTTCACTTTAAATCTTAGTGTTAGAAAGTAACATTTGCACATTATTGTAATTCCAAGGTTGGATAAATCTCTAGTCAACAATGACCATAACATCCTTGACACTCGATCATTAAACGTTGCCCGTACTCATAGTGCACTCAAATATATAATAACTTGAAAGACCCACCACATGGCCTAAAAAACTATTCGTCATTCGTTGAGTAAAGTACCAAATCAGAAGATCGTCCCATTGAAAAACATTCATCGTGGCATGCAAATCCATTATAACCAGCTTGACGAGCTTCCCAGCTATCATCATTCGACCTTGTATGTGGCGGTCATTAGACTTTTAGTCATCAATTCTCCCTTGGCACACACGTCATTATCAAAACCCTTCTTGTATTACTTACCGGTTACTTGAACTATACCATCTCGCTATCTTGCACATCATTTTCATCATATACATTATTCACACAATCCATATGTTGCTATATGCATCTTATAACTGCATAACACTTTCATCGATTTATTATTTCTTTTGTTTACCCAAAAATTAATATTCCTATCCATATGACCCTCATATATTTTTCTTATTCATTTCATTCATCAACCTTTTCTTGAGTTGCCAGAATGCCTCTTCGAATGATTCTTGAAGTCGCACAAAGAAGCGCTTGAATAGTCCTTGAAAGATCATTTAAGAAGTGCAGCAACCAAGGAGGCTTGACTCTTACTGCTTTGGTAAGCACGCCTTGGCTCAATAATTGATCCAATGTTTCCAATCCAAAAAAGAGGACTATTTTAGGGTTATCGAACCACGCCTTAGCCAACTCACTTTGGGTCTAGCTACTTCACTAATGTATTATCTCTTCTCCTTACAGGTTAATTTGTTTGTCCAAATTTTTTCTTTGATTTTAAATATTCCAAGCCTTAACTTTGCATGTTGAATTTATCTTATAGGAATCTAAACCTTAAACCCTTCAATCAGATGAGCATTTGAGTGGTCCACCTTATTTGCTACCCAGTTGACCTAAAAATCAAATTGCTTAAAGTTCCACCAAAGTTTGCATAAAAACATATTATTACATTTGAAGAATAATGGTCCAAATTCCATCATAATTGGAGTTGAAACAAGGAAGTTATGGCTGTTTGAATAGTGGCTCAACTTTGTAAGTGAAACAATCATTACCGATCTCTACCACATCACAACCTTTCCATTAATGGTGCCAGTAACTAATTTGCTACCTATCCATGTCTGTACCTTCCTTCGCTCCTATAACCCAACATAACACCACTCACCGTCGTCGGCCATGCAAAGTCACGTCGACCACTTTCCCTACCCGCACCAGCTAATGCACGATGCATTTCCACTAACCACTACCGCTATAGGCGCCAGTGCACCCTCCCCACCTTAAAGTTAACGTTGCCCCTATCACTAAGCTACGACTCAAATTGTGCTTGCCTACTTTTTCACTATTGAATTTAGATTTAGGGATATTGAAAAATATTAGGGTATATGGGTTAGGATATATTAGGGTTAAAGGCCGGTAGGGTCATAAGTTAAAGGAAGGGGTTTGGGCTTGATGACGGAGAATGCGTTGGATCATATTTTTCATTCAATTTAAATTTTAAACATTAATCCTTGCACTATATTTATAAATATATCTAGATCTAATTTAAACTAGTTTACATTTCATTTGATAAAATATATTTCCAAATTGCACAACTTCTTCCAATTCAATACTCACCCGTCTTTATATAATTATGATCATATCATTGTAAATTTAATTTATTTCTCTACTATTTCAATCATATAAAAAATTATATCCAAAAGTGAATTCAAATATTTTTATTTCAATTAGATTTATTTATTTGTTACAATGTAGGAAATAGGGTTGTTATAACTCATGTCACTTTGTACTAAGGTGAATGATGTAGACATCTAAAAGTTGCTATCAACATAGTTCATGCCTATGTTGATGTCGAGGAGCCAACTGTCGCGCCTGTTGCAATCTAGAGATGATTGGCCGGAAGAGGACTGGAAGTTAAAAATGTGCTTTAGCAATTCTTTGCTTTGGTTTTAACTTTTGTTGGAGTATGAGATGTTGCCTTTTTTATGAATTCCTTTGCTCGAGAATAATCACGTTGCCATTTCTGGAGTATGTCTTCTTTGACACGTTGATGTGCTTCTATGCTTGATGAGTCTATGACTAGAGTTTCTACAAGATGTATATTGAATGGTAAAACTACTATGTAGTTCAAGATCGAAAATGCATTGCTTGCTACTTGGATATCATATGCTAATACTATAAATTATAGCTTAAATCTAGATGATGAATGATGAAACACCCCCTACACCCCTTGGTATACCCAAAAGGACACACTAAAGGATTTGGTGCATTATAGGTATAGCTAAAAACTTTACAGAGACCAAGATTTACAAGAAAAAAATAAAAAAAATTAGCGGAAACATTTAAGTAATAATCTCATTATTCAAAATCAAACTTCATACAATAAAGTCATAAAACCAAATACATGATATGTCTTAAAAATTGAATACATATGTCTCGTGTAGAATACCATCTCAGTCACATTATCAAAGTACATAAATAATAAAAGTCATCCCTCTCATAAAGTGCCAGTACATCCAAACTCAAATGAAAAGAAAACGGAAAAGGAGAAGAATACATGAAGAATGAGAAAGCTCTATAAATGGGTCTTCAAGAAATCCAAATCTAATGTCCCTTCCTTTGCTGGCCTATAGGGGAAAAAGGGGAATAGAGGAGTGGGTTAGACTATGAGTCCGATGAGTGAAAGTAACTCCTAGTAGTTTTAAGCAAGATAAAGGTAATAGATTTGGAAACAATTCTAATACAAAAGGAAATAAAGGAAAAGACAAAGCTGAAATAAAATACTGTTTAACTTTTTGCTTTGCTTAGACAGTTCTGATTATTTCGATTGTTTGCACTTTTCTTAGATTGCTGTGGTTAGGCTGAAATCCTAATCCTACTTTAATTAGGCTGAATTCCTAACTCTACCTTTTGATCGGTTATCTATCACATTTGTGCCACTATGAGCTAGTCCCATCATGTGGGACCTACAGCAAAAAGGCACTTGTTTTGCACTTTGAAACTTAATAGCGACTTATATCTTTGCACCGAGGCCACATGCTCAACCACCATCGGTTCGCACTATCTGTTGCTCCCACTTTTGACTTCTTATTTACCATTACTTCAACATAAGCATGTCCAGCCTCATCTGATCTGTTGTGAGACCATCAGTCCTAGTCTGATAAGGTCCTACCCAGTCTTACGTAAGTGTTTTGTGAGATCACCAGTACTAGTCTGAAAGGGAAATGCTGCCGGATAAGGGTCTCTACAAAAAAATCTGGTTGCGCCCCTTGCACAAATACCTTGATTTGAGCTTCTATCTATTGACACTTGTTTACCATTATTTCAGCATAAGCGCGTCTCAACTTTACCAAATCTATTGTGAGACCATCAGTTCCTGACTGACGGGGAATGCTACTGATATGGGTCCTACTTCTATCTTTGCTTATAAATTTAGTGTAAGTCTTTAAAATAAGCCTCTTCTATTATTTCTACTTTTTTTGCTATTAACTTATTCTAAATCTTAAAATAAACCTCTTCTGTTATCTCTGCTATAATTACTTACTAGCTAAATTATAAGTTCTAAAATAAGTCTTTTCTCTAATTATAACCTGTATGTTATAAGTTTTCTTATTAACTTAACCCAAGGTCTAAGTTTTAAAAATAAGATTCTTCTACTATTTCTTCTATTTTCTCTTTTTAGTTATAATTACATGTTATAACTATGCTTGCAAATGTCTTAAATTTTTCTATTTCGGTCTATGTCCAATTTATTACAGTTCTTCTTACTTTACATCTAATTCTGTAAATTTAGTGTTCTTATATTTCAGTCCATATTAGCGAATTATTCTCTTTTATTTATTTTATTCGCGTAAAAAAGAATAAAAAGAAACTAACATTTACACACTAAATCCCACATAGAATAGATGTAAATAATAGTAAGCAATTGTAAATACTATAAATAACTGCAAATAAATGTAATAAACTGAATAAAATAACTGAATAAAATAATTGAATAAAATAGACTGAAAATAACTTTTAAAAATTAACTACAAATAACTTATACAGAAATTGTCTCAAAATTACAGAAAAACTATAGTTATTAAGAACCCTATTATTTTATACTAAAAATCTAGAATAATTACATAAACACTCACTTGTGGTCCTTAGCTCTTTTCCTTGGCCTTCCCAGATCCACTTCTATGGTATAAAATATTTTAATAAAAAAAGATCCTCTCTTTGGAAAAATATTCATTTTAGGGTCCAGCCTCAGGCAATGAACCCAGATGGAGAAAATCTAAATGAGAAAAATGGCTAGGCCTAGGGTCTTATTTATATTGTCATTTGGGGATCTCAGACCGTTGGATTTTAAGACTAAATCTGGTGCAACCACATCATAGGCTCGCTGGAAACCGTCGAATGGAAGCACGCACGCAAATGACTCAAAAGAAATAAAAAAACACGTCATACATGAAGCTGGACAAATAGAATGCTAGGAGATCAAAAGTACGTCACTCAATAGAAAACCACCACGTCAGAAAATAAATCAACGTTCATTAATTATTCATATTAATTGATTGCATTGCAAAATTTTCATTTTTGCTGTGTGTGTGCATACATTATACTCTTTGAGAGATTATACTCTCCCTCTTAATTGACTTTACAAAATTTTTCCCATTCTATAAATCTAATTAGATCTTTATTTTAAATATTTGCATTTGTTAGTAATCAATCCATCTTAATTTTCCAAATTTACATCCATAATAATTTCCTTTGTTATACATTCTCATTAATGTCAATTATGTCATTAATTTGGCCAATCAATTTATTCTCAATCTTTATCTATTCATCAATTGGTATGTTACACATTTATTTACACTTTTGAATGTGTACGATTAATTAGGATATATATATATACATATACAATTTAAACTAATCAATCCCATGGTTAATTTATTCATTCATGGTCAATTTTCTTAATTGATCGCTTACTAATTTTAACCATTCCTCATTGATTCTTCTCCTTACAACATTTATCTGTTAACGTTTTATCCTCCTTTCTAAATTTTCTGTTTATGAACATTAAAGATTTAAACTTCAAGAATATATATTTTATAAACAAATTTGATTTCCCCATCTTACATGTTTACATTCTACGTTAATTTCCAATTAATGTTAACGCATGTTAATTACAACTGCAACGTACATTAATTACTAATAATGTGCATTTATTGTCAATAAATCTTTGTACCATTTCTCTCCTTATACATATGTGTATATATATTAATACAATACTCTTGTTTCCAATTAATTTCATTAATCAAATTCAAACGTTTAAATATGCGCATAAACGTGTAAGCTATTGAAATAATTCCAAACTTTAATAAATTCTACCGACTCATTGTTGACTGTGTACATATGTAATTTAACACACATCAGCAATCAAACAATCAATTATAATTAATGTAAGTTACCAATTTCGTACGTGTAATTGTTTCTGATGCCAAAACTTCAAACGGTCATAACTTCTTCGTTTGAACTCCGTTTGAAAAACATTATATATGAAAATTAATGAGAAAATTGCCACGAACAAAATAGTATAAGTTTCATGGCCAAATTTCAATATTTGCAAAATGTCCATTTTCACAGTTGTCTAAGTTTGTTAATTATATTTCCATTTATTAATTAGTGTAAAATTGTAGATAGTGTAGTGTCAATGTCCCTAAAAGATTAGGCGGTCTACTGATTCAGTCGACCTTTTTATGCAATCATGTCCGTGCCACGTATCCAAATGAATGCAATTCCCTAATGATAACTAATAGTTCTATCTACGTGCTACAATCATCATCCACATGCAATAATCATATGATAATCACTTATTTATAGCAACCATGGAAAAGAAAAATAAAAATGCAAATGTGCACATATCCATATGCATATGCTCTAATGTTCTAGTTAGGTCGATCTCTAAGAGATAATAGTGCCTAGTTTAAGTATATACGTCAATTAGCAACCACTTGCAACCACTAGTATCCATCATACATAACATGTTCTAATAACATGTTTACATCAAATCCTACCATCCATAGGTTAAGTCCTAAGATCTACCCTCCCAAAGGATAATAAAGGAAAGAACCTATTCAATACCAAAGATGGAAATAGGAAATTCAAAATTTACTATCAAAGAGAAGTGGATAAGAGGTACGCATTTTCTCTTAATCAATCAATCTTCTCTGAAGTCTCTCGAACCATGTCAGGACCAAGTAGCAATCTCTCTGTAGACTCTAACCAACACGAAGGTGACTTGCATGGTCTTCCATAAAGAGCTTCGAAAGGTGCCATTCCAATGTTGGCTTGAAAACTATTATGATATGCGAATTCCACTAAAGAAAGATGCTCCTTCCAAGTTCCTCAAAATCAATAATACGCATCCTCAACCATGTGTGTCTTACTAATATTACTTTACTATTCTCCTATAGTCTACACACATGAAGCAACAATCCTAGGTTCTCACTAGTGCCTTATACACTGTACGGAAACTTCTATTATTACTTCTAAAAGTAATCATCTTACACTATTTCCGTCACACCTACGAAATGATTCCTGTCTACTCCACGTTTAAAAGTTTGGCTTGGCATTTATTATTTCAAAAACTAAAGCTTCTAAATTTTTAAAACATCAAATCCCAAAATTTTTGCCTTTAAAAGTATTATTTTAAATTTCTATTAAATTCAAAGGTACTTTGTTACTTAATATTTTATCTTTCAAGACTTGCTTCCTTACAGCCTTTTGAATTTACATTATTCACCAAACCTAAGGAGGAAATCTTACAAATTATAAGTTCAAAACTTATCCCACTTTTTCTTTTAAAGACCTTCACAACCTTTCATAAAAAATTGGATTTTTAAATTTAACCGTTACTAAGTTTTTCGCTTCTAAAAACTCACTTACATTTTCACTAAACCATATTTCTTTAAAATATATTTATAATGTCCTCACGTGTTTCCCAAACATCTTCTTATTACACCTAATGATTTTATACCTTAATGTATTGAAACTACTTTCTCTGATTAGAAACTATTAATTTTAAAACCTTCTATGAATCATTTAAAAGAGGACTTCATATTTATGTGAAATTACAAGGAACTTACCTTATATTTCTCGAAATAGGATAAGAAAGATATGGTGCTTCCCATACCTTGTACATCTCTTTCACGTATTCCTTATAACTTGAACAAAACATCTTTATTTGTGATTAGGTTTCATTGAAAATTATATCATCATTCATTTCATTCCAATAGGTTAAAGTATGTTTAATCTATATTCTCTTCGATAGACATTTTCTATGAAATGTATTAATTTCCTAATATTTAACTCACACCCCTTTTTTTCCAGAAGAAATCATTTTCCAAACAAGAAAACATTTCCTTATACTTATTTAGAAAAATAAGTGCACTTACAAAACACTTAATTTCTATACTTAGAAATTATCTTCAAGACATATTTTTATTTGGATCAAAACAGATATTGCATAAACCACCGTTACTACAACCCAAAAATACTAGCATATGGATTTAATTAAAAATTAATACTAGTAAATCTCATATACTATGTAAAAACATTTTCTTTGGAAGTCACCTACTATAACAGTAGTATTATAGTATATGCTCCCCATATTTTTCA
Source organism: Allium cepa (assembly GCA_030765085.1). Classification (NCBI taxonomy): domain Eukaryota; kingdom Viridiplantae; phylum Streptophyta; class Magnoliopsida; order Asparagales; family Amaryllidaceae; genus Allium; species Allium cepa. The sequence goes on along the minus strand of CM060932.1, from coordinate 766,460,754 downwards.
AGAAAACATCTATTACAACAATAAATGTTGTAACATATGTTTCCGATACTTAATACACTCTAGTTTTTTTAAATTAAAATCTTTGTTTACCTACAAAGAAATAGCGAGCTATATACTCTATAATTATTCAAAAATAATTTAACTTTTAACAAAATTTATATCATATAAAAGCCAACTTAAATCTCATACCACTTTTTTTCAAAAACCCAATATTTACAAAAATGTAAACAATTTAATTTTTTTCAATTTTTCAATTTTAACAATTTCATTTTATTGGGCTAGATATAAAGTGGATTTTCGTTTTACTACCCTAGGAGTACCCTTCCTAAACCTTAAAAATCTCATTTCCTTAATAAAATCTTTTCAAATGAATCTATTGTACATCTCCAATCTTAGCCTATAACTCTTTGGATTTCCATAATCCGAACCTAAATGTACAAAACCACTTCTAAAACTCCTTCCATGTGTAGATCTTCTCTATGCCCCAAGAAACGCATTTCCTTACGCCAACAGTGACACTTCAAAAATTTTGCCTTCAACTGAAGAATGCGAAGTTTACAAAGAACCTCCTCAAATGTCTGGGAAATCTCTAACGACTGGAACGGAATCAAGCTCTCCTAGTGGTAAATCAAAGGAATAAAGGAAGATCAACATGACCGACCCCTGTGGGTCGTAAGAAACTTCGAGAATCCATCCACGGCATGTTCCTAATCTGACGACTCTCCTCTCACAGTCTAATATCGCACCATAAGTGGATAACCAATCCATCCCCAAAATCATCTCATACCCCAAAAATCCCAATACGTAGGAATCACAGTCAAATTCTATGCCTAATATGAAAATTTTCAAACCATGGATAAATGTGTCGATCCTCCTATGGGGTTTGAAATAACTATGAGGTCTACTACTAAGGAGATATCTAGGTGCAAACAATCAACTAAAGAACTAGAAATGAAAGATGTGATGCTGCAGAATCAAAAAGAGTCCGAATGGAAAAATCTAAAATAGAGATCAAACCTTCTATAGAGACTTTCCTATCTCTACCTAGTCCACTGCCAGAAGGTTCTATATCCAAAGCATGTACTTGCGCCGTAGGCGCACCTGCTCCTTGCCTTGTCTTCTGAGAACAAAATCTACTAAGGTGACAGGGTTATCCACAACTATAACGCCTTCTCTTCATTTGAAACTCCTTCTTCCAGTCTTTTGAATAATGACCAACCAGTCTACAGTTATGACATTTCTCGCTTTTCTTGATCATCTTTTGAGGTCCTTCTTCTTTCCTCTTTTCCTTATCCTTCTTGTTCTTCCACAAAGGCTTCTTAGAGCTTTTTGACTTAGGAATCTCTTTATGCTCTCCCTTCAACTGCTAAGATATGGGACGAACTCTTTGTCGGTCCTCCAAATAACAGCCTAAATCATCGCTCCATATCCTCCAACCTAGCTCGTGTCTCCTTGAAATCCTCTATGCCATAAAACGTCTTGCCTCCTAGACCAGCAAAGTCCTTGCTTAGCTTAGAAAATTTGGCTATTGTACGTGGATTAAAGGGATCTCCACCTACCGGTACTGTATTGGATGTTTGCCCTTGCACCTCTGGTACCGTAGCTCTATGGAACCAGTCAGCTATACTATGCAAAGAAAAGGAAACTTAAGCTCAAAAGAATCGAAAGAAGGTTGAACTAGTCTTTGAGGGGATTTTTATAAAAACTCTTTTATACTTGAAAAACTATTTCTTAATAAGAGTTTCTTTCTGAAAATACTTCTAGTTTGAAGATATGCTACTTTTCAAAAATAGGTTACCTTTTGGAAAAATAATTTATTTTAAGAACAAGTTTTTAGAAATCCTATAACCTTAGGCTCTGACACCAAGTGAAACACCCCATACCTCTTAGTATACCCAAACAGACACATTAAAGGATATTGTGCATTATAGGTATAGCTAAAAACTTTACAGAGACTATGATTCATAAAATAAAATAAATAAAACAGTGAAAACATTTAAATTGTAATCTCATTATTCAAAATTATGCTTCATAAAATAGAGTCATAAAACCAAATATGTAGTATGTCTTAAAAACTGAATACATGTCCCATGAAGAATACCATCTCAATCACATTATCAGAGTACATAAATAATAAAAATCATTCCTCTCACAAAGTGCCAGTACATCCAAACTCAAATGGAAAGAAAACTAAAAAGAAGAAGAATACATGAAGAATGAGAAAGCTCTGCAAATGGGTCTCCAAGAAATCCAAATCTACTGTCCTTACCTCTACTAGCCTATGAGGGAGAAAAGGGGGAATAGAGGAGTGAGTCACACTATAAGGCTGGTGAGTAAAAGTTACTACTAGTATTCTTAAGCAATATAAAGGTGATAGACTAGACAATAGTTCTAGTATAAAAAGAAATAAAGAAAAGGATAAAGCTGAAATAAAATACTGTTTAACTGTTTGTTTTGCTTAGACAGTTTTGATTATTTCGATTTTTTGCACTTTTCTTAGATTGCTGTGATTAGGCTGAAATCCTAATCTTACTTTAATTTGGCTGAAATCTTAATTCTAACCTTTGATCGACCTTTAATCTCTGTTGTGCCACTATGAGCTAGTCCCAACCCATGGGTCCTATAGCAAAAGGACATCTATTTAGGGCTTTGGAACTCAATAACGACTTATATCCCAGCACCGAGGTTGCACGTTCGACTACCGTCGGTTCGAACTATCTGTTGCTCCCTCTTCTAACCTCTTATTTACCATTACTTTAGCATAAACGTGTCCAACCTCACTTGATCTGTTGTGAGACCATCAGTCCTAGTCTGATAAGGTCCTGCCCAGTCCAACCTAAGTGTTTTGTGAGACCTTCAGTCCTAGTCTAAAAGGAAAATGTTGCCAGATACGGGTCCCTACAAATAAAATCTAGTTACGCCCCTTGCCCAAATCTCCTGATTTGAGATTTTTTCTACTGACCACTTATTTACTATTACTTCAGTATAAGTGTGCCCTAGCCTCACCTAATCTATTGTGAGACTACCAGTTCCTGACTGAAGGGGAATGTCATCGGTACGGTTCCTACTTCTATCTTTGCTTATTAACTTAGTCTAAGTCTTTAAAATAAGGCTCTTCTATTATTTCTGCTCTGTTTGCTTATTAACTTATTGTCTTAAAATAAGCCTCTTCTTTTATCTCTGTTATATTTGCTTATTTGCTTAATTATAAGTTCTAAAATAAGCCTTTTCTATTATCTCTAATTATAACCTGTGTGTTATAAGTTTGCTTATTTACTTAACCCAAGGTCTAAGTTTTTAAAATAAGCATCTTCTACTATTTCTTCTATTTTATTTTTTTAGTTATAATTACATGTTATAACTATTCTTGCAAATGTTTTAAATTTGCCTATTTCAGTCTATGTCCAATTTATTACAATTCTTCGTACTTTACATCTAATTTCTTTAAATTTAATGTTCTTATATTTCAGTCCATCTTAGCGAATTATTATCTTTTATTGATTTTATCGGCGTAAAACGGAATAAAAAGAAACTAACATTTACAGGCTAAATCCAAACGTAGAATAGATGTAAATAAAATGTAAATAACAGTAAATAACTATAAATACAATAAATAATTGTAATAGCTGCAAATAACTGTAATAAACTGAATAAAAATAACTGAATAAAAATAACTAAATAAAATAGACTGAAAAGAACTCTTAAAAATTAACTGCAAATAATTTATACAGAAATTGTCTCAAAATTTCACAAAAACTACAAATATTGAGAATCCTATTATTTTAAATTACTTAAAAATCCAAAATAATTACTTGAATACTCACCTGTAGTCCATAGCTCTTTTCCTTGGCCTTCTGGATCCATTTCTAGGGTATAAAATATTTTAATAAAAAAATATCTTCTCCTTGGAAAAATATTCTTTTTAGGGACTAGCCTCAGGCAATGAACCCAGATGGAGAAAATCTGAATGAAAAAATAGCTAGGCCTAGGGTCTTATTTATAGTGTCACTTGGGGATCTCAGGCTGTTGGATTTAAAGACTAAATCTGGTGCAACCACGTTATAGGCTCGCAGGGAACTGTCGGATGGAAGCATGGATACACAAGATTCAAAAGAAATTGAAAAACATGTCATATACAAACCTGGACGAATAGAATGCCAGGAAATCAAAAACCACGTCACTCAGTCCAATAGAAAACCGTCACGTCATAGAATAAATCGGCGTTCGTTTATTATTCCCATTAATTGATTGCATTGCAAAATTTCCATTTTTGTTGTTTGTGCGTACACATTGCACTTTTTAAGAGATTATACTCTCCTGTTAGTTGACTTTACAAATTGTTTCCCATCCTATAACTCTCATTAGATCTTTATTTTAAATATTTGCATTTGTTAGCAATCAATCCATCTTAATTTGGCAAATTTACATCCGTAATAATTTTCTTTGTTATACATTCTCATTAATGTCAATTATGTCATTAACTCAGCCAATCAATTTAATCCCAATCCTTATATATTCATCAATTGGGTATGTTACACATTTATTTACACTTTTGAATGTGTACAATTAATTACGATATATGTATATATACATATACAATTTAAACTAACAATTCCATGGTTAATTTTATTCACTCATAGCCAATTTTCTTAATTAATTGCTTACTAATTTTAACCATTCCCCATTGATTGTTGTCCGTTACAACATTTATTTGTTAACGTTTTATCATTCTTTCTAAATCTTCTGTTTATAAACATTAAAGATTTAATTATCCCCATCTTACATGTTTACAATCTACGTTAATTTTAAATTAACGTACGTTAGTAAATGTTGTAACGCATGTCAATTACAATTGTAACGTACATTAATTACTAATAATGTGCATTTATTGTTAATAAATCTTTTTGCCATTTCTCTCCTTATACACACATATATATATATATGTGTATGTATGTATATGTATGTATGTATGTATATGTATACATACATACACACACACATATATATATATACATACATATATATAATTCTCTTGTTTTCAATTAATTTCATTAATTAAATTCAAACGTTTAAATGTGCACATAAACGTGTAAGCTATTGAAATAATTCCAAACTTTGTGTATATAATATGTTTCGCTTTTTAATAAATTCTACCAACTCATTGCTGACTGTTACATATGTAATTTAACACACATTAGGAATCGAACAATCAATTATAATTAATATAAATTTCCAATTTCATACACGTAATTGTTTCTGATGCCAAAACTTCAAACGGTCTTAACTTCTTCATTTGAACTCCGTTTGGAAAACATTATATATGAAAATTAATCAAAAAATTGCCACAAACATAATGGTATAAGTTTCGTAGCCAAATTCCAATATTTGCATGTCCATTTTTCACAGTTGTCTAAGCTTATTAATTATATTTCCATTATTAATTAGTGTAAAAAAGTGAGGTGTGCTTTACTTTACCCATTTCCTTTAAATTTTCCCTTAAAAATAACAACTTCTTCTATTTTAATACCCTTTTAATTATTTTTCCATTGAAATATTGGGATATTACAAATGAACTATGGTTGCAGTTTGATCTTAGTCTATGGCTATGGAGATTGTATTCAATGGATGCGAAGTTGATGTAACTTGATAGCATAGAACTTGACTGGATTTGTATAATTATTGAATATAATTTAAAATTTGGTGTAGTATTATGTATTAGTTTTGTGAATAAGTATGATAAAAGATAATGAGTTTAAATAGACTAAGTGATGGAGAAGCAGGACTAGAGATATTTTAAGGATATGGAGGAAATATTAGTTGGTTTGACCAATAATATAATTTGAAATTTGCAATAGCTTGAAATGCCAAAAAAAGTCCTTGCAAAAGATCCTTTGTTTATTATTTGAGTTAATCAGTATGATATTTTCCTTCTTTTTTGTTCTTGAATAATTCACTTTAATTCCAGATATGATTTTCCTTTGACATAAATATCACTTAATCTCTCTTGAGATCTTGTAGCCTTTGAATGATTCCCCACACTTACATTTGCTGCTTTAGTTACCTTTTTGAATAAATTGAGATTTTATAACACATACGATATATACACACACATACATACATACATACATATATACATACATATATAATACTTAAATCCAATGAGATCTATAAGTGAATCAAAATAATTTTCTTATAGAACCAATATCGTATAAATATACAACACTAAACAAACCATTAAATATAATATATATTTATTAGTATCATATAGAAATTGACTGTGATATTTCATAATATTTCTATTAGGATAATAACAAACATATATTAAATTTTATAATAAAATGCAAATGTTTTTTTATATATGATACACGTAAATCAAGCATATGAGAGATAATAGTCGACAAAATAATGTGAAAAAATGTCATGTTTTTATGATTTTTAAACTGTAATACACTCTTGAAAAAGTCCAATATAAAAATATTTTTCTTATCATTAAAAAACATATAATCCACAATCTTCCTTTTTTGATGATAACAAACAACATGTTAAGATTTGACAATGGTACTGCGTGTTGAATGTATACTCGATATTATAAAATCATAATGATAGCATAATGATTCAATATATATAACATGCTCATCTTATTGATATGCTCTCCTACGTATATCTCAATATCATAACATAATGTTTTGATGCATATAACATGCTCACCAACATATGTGGCATATGTGTTTGAGAATAAAATATTAAATCAATAATATTTCTTTTAATATCAACAATGAATTCACAATATCAACAAATCATAACCCCTCTCTCTCTTTTATTTTCACCGAAAGTATAAATATCAAATTAACATTTTGAGAAAGCGATAATAAATGAAGAATCTCGATCAAAATATAAAAAAAAATATTTAATTAAAAATCAACCATAAATCATAGTTGCTATATTGGTCAAATTCATATCCTATGGATGGAAAGAAGATGACAAAAAAAAATTAGTAATATACAGTGAGGTTCAAATAACATTGCCCATATGATATTACATAACCATATAGCTTATTTTAATTCATTATGAAATCAATCCACTTTCATCCATGCATCGCCGAAAGGTCTCTTAAATGAGAATGGATGTGACCAAAAATAATATTTAAGTTATAATAACATATCCTTAACTTATCGTAAATGAGGTAAAGAGTCTTTCATCCATGCGTTGCAGCAAGGTCTCTTAGATGAGAATGAACGTTACTTGACAATTATTGACACAACTATTTTATAGGCATGTCATAGGGGCTTAGGGAGTTTTTATATCATATGTATTACTTTTATTAATTTTCAAAAGCCCTTAACGATCAGTTTTAGATATGTCAAGTTAGCCAACACTAGCACAAAATTAGAAAATATGAGTCGATGGAATATGAATATTAAATGGTAGATTCAGAGATGATGTGGGTGATGCAGTAGTCAAAAATAGAAATGTTAACATATACTAATTATCAAAATATCATAACATCATTATTTAATCAAGTTTAAAATGCAATATCCTTAACCATTTATGTGATCAATATAAATACTTTTAAAAATCACATAAGAAAGTCCAATCGATCGTGATATGATTTCAAAACTAAATTCTTTTTTAATATCTCAAAAATAGTTTTAATTTTATATTGTATTACTGAAATATGATATGATCTGGTTTTAGAGCTATTTGGGTACAAAGGAGCACATATTCTAAGGATTTACACATTAATATATCAAAACAAAAATCAAATGCACATCTCAAAAGATTTTATCACAGAGCTCAAATTCATCTCCAACAAGCATCTCAATTCTGATATCAAAAACCCATCTCAAGAAGGTCACCGTGAAGATTAAATTTCATTTTGCAGCAACATTTCCAAATGCCATTTCAAGTATTCAAAAAAATCATATCAGGAAGTTTCATATCAACATTTTCAAATCAAAAGATCCTCTAATCAATCCTCTCCAAAAAAAAATTCTCATTGAAAACTCATACCAAAGATGCAACCAAAGTGTCTCATTGCAAAATATTCGCATCATGAATGAATATAAAGACCAAAACAAAAAAAAATCCTAAGAACACAAAGCATTTTTTGTTATTTTTTTCAATTTTTTGAAACAATAAATTTCTACGAAGAAACACATGTTTTTTTAAAATATAATAAAAACAAAAGCAAAAGGTGCAAGCCCTCTGTATGATGAATGAAATAAAAAGTGTGAATTATAAGTCAATACATGAGACATATGAGCTATTAAAAATATCCTACCGGAGGAATCACAAAGGTAAAAGTCATACCTGACAAGAAAGAACAAGTTACGCTTTTGCGATCTCACTCATTATTTAGGCTACCTAGGAGGTGAGCAATGATACCACTCTATGTGCCAATGGTGAAACACTTTTCAAGCAATGTAATTTCTCAAGGTTTTATGTTATGAATTGGTAAAAACTAAAAACATGAAAATTATAGAGTTGTCTGTGTGCATTCCAGAACTTTTTAAATTTCTAAGTTTGTAGTACTATGTTCAAGTTATGGTCAATGTACTATAGCTGTGTCAAAATAATTTTGGAATGATAATTCACCATAGTACCGATTTAAATGAAATTTTTCAAAGATTTCAAAGATTTAAATGCAATTTTGGAATGATAATTAACCGTAATACTGATTTAAATCAGAATTATCATAGCAAAAGTTACGATTAAAATACTACAATTGTGTTAGAAAGTTCCACAACATGTTTTAGACATTGTACTGAATTGTTTGCAGATTTTCAATCATTTAACCTCAAAATCTAGAAAACTCGAAACAAAAAAATTATAGGATTTTATGCGTATATTCTAGAAAATACTGAATTATGCAAATCGAAGTTTCAGAGCTTAAGGTATGGCAATTTTACTACAATATTGTCAGAAAATCAAAATTCAAAACAAGGAGTGAAAACTGGGAACTAGGGTTTAGAGATCATACCTTCGCTTACTTTTGAAATTGTATTCATGTTCAACATTGTCATCCAAAGTGCATGGATCTCCACTTTGTTTTCCAAGGCTTAGGAACATCGCAATTATTGCTTATCAAATATGTAGAACAACTCGAAATATGCTTCCATCGAAGTTTCTACGTAGCTCCTCTTTGTACCTACATGTTAGAAGAAGCGAGTGGCTTAAAAGAAGTAGGGTGCAACTCGCCTTTTAGATCCTCAGAAGTCGACACTAATACATTCTCGGTATCCGTGTGCCAAACATCTAAGTGCCAGAAAGATGGATCGTTAGGGTGAAAGAAAGAAAGACATAACAGAATCTCACAAAGTTACGAGTAATATATAATATACCAATGATCTTTACAAAAGAAAACTGAACTTTAATATACATATATTAATCAGCGTACGATTATCCCATCATCAGCCCTTGGACAGTTATAGCAACATGTCCTTACAATTGCCGATAAATACAAACAAGAACAAGCAGCGAAAGACAAAATACATTAGTTCATCTTAGAGGATCCATCTCGTCTCCTGCAGCTCCTAGTATCCAGCAAAATATGAAAAATATGCTCAGGCCGACCTGAGCATTATAAGAAAAATAATTCTTGAATCAGTCTGGTAAAACCAATGCGAGAAACACAGTCAAATGGATTCTTATATCTCATAAAACCTCTTAAAAATAAAAAGGTATCTCATACGACCATGCCACACATAAACATGAATGGGTTTTTATCTTACAATAACCAAACCATTTTATAGAAAATCTAATGATATTATAATAATGTCCAGGAAATGAATATAAATAAGAAATAGCTGTGTTTCCCTCAGTACCTCGAGAATGGTTCTCCTCCATAAGGATTAGAGAAATCCTTCTGAAGCGACATAAATCCCTAGTTGAAGTGCTATAGGAAATACATAGTTGCCCTCATCGGTTAAACCGAGTGTATCGCTTACATTGCATAACAATTCGTAGGAAACTTTCGAATAGAGTCGACTGGACCCTTATGGATTAGCTAAACCCCTGGCTATGTGTCACGAACCTAAATCCAATGTTCAAAAATTGACATTAAATACCTCACTTGTATTCGACTGCTAGAGATTCAAACATCGAACTCCAGTCGGATGGAGCTTATAACAACATCAGATGAATATAAAAAAGCAGAAACAAAATGAATATCATGCATACACATCATAGGTATAACATCAACATAATATCCATTAATACATCAGAGTATTTTTATACATATACCATAACTCCAAATAGAACATCATAATAGTACAATAGCAATCATATCCCAAAAGTCTTCAAAGAAATGAAGCGATAGCGAACTCCCAAAATCTAAGCACCTGAGATCCCAAAATCTTCTAAAAATATCTTCAAGGTAAAAACTCCAGAATACTGCTAACAACGGAACACGGAAACCTGCTACTAGGCTGCCCGTGTGGAAATTATGGGCACCCAGAGTTTAGAAAAGAAACAATAAACTACGGGTCAGTCATGGGACTGGTATGAGTAAACAAAAATAGTTTCTTTTAAATAAAAACAGATTTATAAAAGAAAATCAGGTATGCTTTTGGAAAATGAAACTACCATCAGACCTCCCACCACACACACAATGCAATCGCAGAATTGGAGGAGATTTCTTTATTATAGTCAAATATGCTTGATACGTGAAAACACTTTGATATTATTACTAGTGCATAGTTTAGAAAGCATTTCGAAAGTATAATATAAATCTTAGCCATCATAGACATTCTGAACTATGCCTACTATAGCTACCATCTAAACAGTGGTGACCACCATAAGTAAATGGCAGGTTATACAACTAAAACCGTACTGGGTTCGTATTGGGAATTGGATTTCCAACAAATGGCCAGGCTAAGGAACTTCCTACTGCCACATGGGTACGCCTCTAGCGCGACGTCCCGAGAACTTAACTAGCTCTGTGCCAACACAAGGCCGGGTTACCTCTATAACTAGGTAACTACTACACGAATATGCCACCTCCCGGTCCTTTGGGACCTTTATCCGAGGGCCCTCTATCACAAAGCAACAACCGCACAGTAAATGAGATTGGAGCAACCACGTAGTAATATCTAGGCTCCATACCATGACATCACCTTTTTCCAGAAGGAAATGACATACCCTAAAGGGCGCGACCCTCATAACCTTGCCACATCTTTCCTGTTTCGACCATTTCTGAGTTGTGAGGTCCGATGAGGTCTCGTCCATAAAGCTACGCTTTACACGAAAGCCATGCTTTGATCACAAATGATCATCAACACACAGCAGCACTTAGCATGCCACACTACCAAATTGGGAGTATATCGCCGATAACCTTCAATTACATAACCTCTAAGCTCGTACGTCTCAGAGAAGGGTGTTAAGCTAAGAGAATAAATTCTCCGCACCAACAGGTACGTATTTGAAAGAAATCTGCTTTATATATCAAAGTGTAGTGCCAGACACACAACCATACAAGTCTGTTCCGGGTTCGAACAGAACCGAAGGCACTTCGTCCAAAAAAGGAAGAAGCCCTTGCAAATCCGGGTATCCACAATCCCGATCGGACTTCCCATCACTTAAGGAATCTCTATACCGGAGCAACTCAGTGCAGAGACAATCGATAGGTTATCCTATCGTTTTCGAAGACACCCGGTCTTCACCATCGATCTTCAAATGCTATCCATTTCGTCGTATCACTACTCGGAATAGGTTATATGACAAAACAGTCCTCTCCCGGCTAAACCGAATAATGAGCGTTTAATTTTGAAACGCGTGGAGATATCAATCACAAAGATTCACATTCAGGGTTCGATGTGGATTTCGGATAACTAACTGAAATCCGACTCTCTGTCGCATCGAATTTTAAATGCCATTTTACGGACAAAGGGGTTTTCACATCAATACAGAAACAAATCACAAATCACAGTGCAGTACAGAGCAATTCACATCACATAGTATCACGACCACAACAGAAATAACAATCCAGTGTAAAACAATAGTTACTTATTTCCAATCAATGTGAGTGTGATTTAATAAATTAATCACATAATTATTTATATTGATTATTTTAAATCAATGATTAATTTTGATAAATTAATTTAAATTTTAATTAACTTGATTAATTATTTCTTAATCAATTATTTCAATTAACTACTAATTATAATTAATCAACTTAAATTATCTGATTAACAATTCTTAATTTACAAATTAATTAGATACTTAACTATTAATTAACCAATTTGAAATTACTATTATAAATCATTCTTAATTATTTTTCAAAACAATTAATTAATAGTAATTATTTACCTTAATTATCATTTAGAAAATCCTCTTTATACTTTGAAAATCAGTTTATTACAGTTATAAAAAGTTTTAGTGTTAATTAACTTAATACTTAACTTAAATCAAATCATATAGCTAAAGTATTAATTAAATTTTTAAAACATTGTAAACTATTGCTGGGTTAATTAAACCTGAAATAAGTTCTTAACTCAAAACTTTGTTAACACCAAAATTTGTGTAACATTATAACTTGAAATTAATTTGGGCTTAAACCATTTCGAAGCAAACCCGAGTCTTCCCAGTTTTCACTCGAGTATTCGCTCGAGTTTCCTTCTTCCTTTCCCTGAGTTTCCTTCTTTCCCTCTCGTACTCTCTTCTTCTTCTTCCTTTTATTTTTTTTCTTAAGCTAAGTTTAAGTTTAAACTTTTATACAGAACACATATTAACGCACCCAAACCAACTCGAGGCAAATTTACCATTTACCCGAGTATCAACTCGAGTTGTTCCATCGAAAAATCTCCTGACACATCGCGCAAGGCCGTGCACGTGCACGTCGCCGCGCCGCCGTTCTGGCGAAAGTCGCGAGCTTCAGCAAGTCGAAATTCATCCCCCTACTCGAAATCGAAGCTCGATTCGACACGGAAGCCTCGGAATCAAAATTCGCCTCTTCGTTGCAACTGTGACTCGAACGCACCCAAACTAAATTGCCTCACCACCACGTCTCAGACCACCGGAAGAGCTTCCACCCCATCCACAACACCACTCCATACTATCATCCCCCATCATCATGTGCAACTCGATGCCTCCGAGGTGATGAAATCATCTCTCCACTGAGCACGTTCAAAACTCGAGCTGTAACCCTAAATCGAACTCGACTCCTCAATTTACGCAATAGAAATTTTTTTCGACAATTTTCCTGAGATGGTGGATCAACACACTAGCTTCGAACCAATTTTCATCAACAATTATTTGATCGATCGTTAGAAAATGGAAAAAGAACAAATTTTGTACAAACACGAACTGCACTTGGAATACTAAATGAAAAATCTTCATATAAATTTTAAAAATCATATCTTGGTATGTTCATTCAAGTTATGTAATCAAATCAATGATTTAAAATACTTGAATTTATCATAAAAATTTGTTTTTACTGTAAAATTTTGGTTACAGGGTAAACTCTTCATGATCAAGCATAAAACAAATTTTAGTTGTGATTCAAGTTTAAACAAGTTTATTTTGTTTAAAAATCCTAAGCAAAAAAATGTTTGGATGAAGGTTTATTAAATTTTTTCCTAATTCATCTTGCTCTGAAACAAAAATATTGAAGAACGGATCATACAAGAGTTTCCAGTAACACAGAAAATCTACAGAACAACATTTTCTTTTCAGTATACAACAAAACACAAGGTTCATGAACTAAATACTTAGATTTCAAATTTAAAAAAAAAATTACTCACTTAGAAATGTTGATGAATAGAGCTGCTTTTCCTTGTGTTTGAAAATCTGCAGATGATCTACTTTTATAAAAAAATTCATGTTTTATTTAGTTGAATGATCTTGAGTTTGAAAATATAATGATACTTATGTTTTCTTTTCTTCCTGACTTTGCTATATTTTTTTGCTTTTGAACGAACTGAAACAAATATGCATGTATATATATATAAAGGAGGCAGTGTTGTATCACGTAGGTGTTTTCTGGTGTTGTTTGCTTCACTTTTTTTCCAGATATTTCTTTGCTTTTTTCACTAAGCTAAACTTGATTTTCGGCTGAAATGATCTTGTATATGCTGAGAAGATGGCATTTAATGTTCATGTTTCCATCTTAGTTAACAGATAATCTTACTTGATTTTTTTGTAAGTACTATTTTGTTTTATTTAAGATATTTATCTTCTTGCCTACACTTCTATTTCATTATTATTTTTTGTTTCCTTGTTTACTGGTATACAAATTTATATGCAAGTTTATATGTATTTCATATGTCATTTTATAACCATATGATTTTATTACAAACATAGTCTTGAATTTTTTTCTATTTGAAATTCAACTATCAATATTTAATTTATCACCTATATTTTATTTTATGGTTTAACACACAAAAAAATTTGTTATATATTTTTTATTTATTATCATTAAAGCTTAAACTATCAAATATTTATTTATATCCATATAACTTTATAGTATTAATTATTAATAATATTTTATTTCTTTTAAAACTTTTCAAATTAAATTTCAAAAGTTCAAACAATTTATCAAATTTAAGTTAACAAATTTTTGGGATGTTACAAATATCCTCCCTTTAAGAAAATTTCGTCCTCAAAATTGAAAGAGGGAGAAAAGCAAACAAAGAATATACGAATTCATAAAAATTAAGGAAATGGCTTACCAGTTTAAGACGAGATATCCACTTTGCAATTGGGATATGATTTCTGCATACTATCTTCAGTTTCCCAAGTACAGTCCTTTGGATCGCCACTCCACTGAACTTTAACCGGTTTCACAACTTTATTTCTTAATCACTTTTCATCACGATCAACAATCTTTATCGGTTCTCTTCTAACTGTTGAATTAGGAGTGATTTCAAGATCCTGCTGAGCAGCTTCTTCAATAATACTCTCTAGATCGTGCACATACTTCTAAAGATTAGAAATGTGGAACATATCATGTACGCCAGACAACCAGCTAGGCAATTGTACTCGATAGGCTAAAGAACCGATCCTCTCCAGTATAGGAAAAGGACCAATATATCGTGGTGCCAGCTTACCGGTCTTCCTGAACCTTAATACTCCTCGCATTGGAGATACTTTGAGAAAAACAGAGTCTCCAATATGAAATTCCAAATCCCTTCTCCTGCGATCATAATAACTCTTTTGACGACTTTGAGCTGCCCTCAATTTCTTCCGTATAAAATCTACTTTTTCTATGGCTTCTTTAATCATATCTGGTCCAAGGACGAGTCTATCACCTGTATCAATCCAACATGCTGGTGATCGACACGGACGACCATATAAAGCTTCAAAAGGATCCATCTCTATACTGGCCTGATAGCTGTTGTTATATGAGAATTCGACCAGATGTGAATGGTCCTCCCAAGAACCACCAAAATCAAGTATACAAGCACGTAATAGGTCTTCTAAGATTCGGTTAATCCTCTCAGTCTGCCCATTAGGTTGTGGGTGATAAGCAGTGCTGAAATTCAGCTTTAATCCAAATGCGTCTTGAAATGCCTCCCAAAATCTACTATTAAAGATCGGGTGACGATCACTCACTATACTGCTAGGAATACCGTGGAGACGAACAATTTCTTTCACATATAACTCGGCTAAACTTGCAGCCGTACGGGTAGATTTTACTGGCAAAAAGTGCGATGTCTTAGTCAAACGGTCCACAATAACCCAAATTGCTTCATTGCCTTTCCGAGTACGAGGTAAACCGTCGATGAAATCCATCGATACCTGGTCCCATTTCCACTTGGGTACTTCTAAAGGCTGACCCGCCATTTTCCTTTGATCGCTTTTGATTTGTTGGCAACTAGCACAACGACTCACATATATAGATATGTCTCTTTTCATCGTCTTCCACCAGAAAGTTCTTTTGATATCTCTATACATTTTATTAACTCCTGGATGGATACTGAATTTAGATTTGTGACATTCATCCAAAACTTCACGTTTCAGATCAGGGAAGCCTGGAACACAAATCCTGCCTTTTAATCTTATAACTCCTTTATTATCCATCTCAAAACTAGTGTCTTCTCCTTGGCATATTCTTTTATAAATTCCCCGAAGAAACTCATCTTCATACTGCTTGCTCACGATCCTTTTGAGAAGAGTAGGAGCGATAACAAGACGAGCAAGAATAGCATGCTTTCTACTCAAAGCATCGGCAACTACGTTGGCTTTTCCGGTCGTATATAGAATATCTAGGTCATAAGATGCCAGAAATTCCAACCAACGTTGTTGTCGCAGATTCAGATCTTTATGGGTAAAGAGATATTTCAAGAATTTATGGTCAGTGAATAATTCAAAATTTTCATCTAAAGAAAGAGAGTTTATTAAGTATATTGTTTAAGTTAAGTTAAATTTGTAAATTTTTAAGAAATCTAAAAAGGTTCTTACCCAGAAGATAATGTCGCCATATTTTCAAAGCGAAGATAATAGCTAAGAGTTCCAAATCATGGGTCGGGTAGTTTCTTTCATGAGGACGTAATTGTCAACTCGCGTAGGCAATTACCTTCCCATTCTGCATTAATACCGCACCCAAACCATCATCGCAAGAGTCGGTATAAACAGATAATCCTTGATTCCCGTTGATAATGGAGAGAACAGGAGCGGTGGTTAACCTCTTCTTCAACTCCTGAAAAGCTTCGTCGCATTTCGGAGTCCAATTGAACTTTACATCCTTCATTGTTAGCTTGGTCAATGGACTAGCTATTTTAGAAAAGTCCTGAACAAACTTCCGATAATAGCCTGCTAAACCCAAAAAGCTTCGAACTACTTTTGGGGTAGTGGGTTTTCTCCAATCAAGAATAGCGGAAATTTTGCTAGGATCAACAGCAATTCCTTCTTCATTAACAATATGGCTAAGAAATTTGACTTCTTTGACCCAAAAGTGGCATTTGGAAAATTTGGCGAATAGAATATTCCTCCTCAAAATCTCCAAAACGATTCTAAGGTGCTCGGCATGCTCCTCTTCGGTCTTGGAATAGATCAAAATATCATCAATAAACACAAACACAAATTTATTCAATACTTCCCGAAACACACGAGTCATAAGGTCTACGAAGTATGCTGGAGCATTGGTTAGTGCTAAAGGCATGACTATCCATTCGTAGAATATATTAGGACCCCTGAAAGCGGTCAAATGGACACAATCTTCGACGATTCGTAGTTGATGGAATCCCTGGGCTAGATCCATCTTCGAAAAGAAACGAGTGCCGTGCAATTGATCAAATAGATCATCAATTCTGGGTAGAGGAAATTTATTCTTGAGAGTCAGCTTACTGAGATCGCGGTAATCTACACACAATCTCAAAGATCCGTCCGATTTAGCAACAAATACGACTGTTGAACCCCATTCAGAAACACCGGGTCGAATTAACCCTTTTGCTAGTAGATCATCGGTTTGCAGAACTAATTCAACCTTTTCCCTGGGTGCCATCCTGCGACTTGCGTGAACAACGGGACGAGCGTTGGGCACTAGGTCAATTCTGAATTCTATTTCCCGATGTGGAGGTAAGGATTTCACTTCTCCGAACACGTCCGGAAATTTCTAACAATTGGTATATACTCCAAACTGGGTATGGGATAACCCAAGCTATACATCAATCCATCTCTTTTAGGACTAGGGTCCTCACAAGAAATCTCGATGAAATCTCCAAATTCGTTATTGATTGAAATCAACCGATTAATGCAATCCAATTTGGCTTCGTATTTTGCTAGCCAATCCATACCGAGTAGGACTTCGAACTCGTTAAAATCAAGAATAAAGAGACTGATAGGGAATTGATAACAAGAATATGAGATAGGAACATCTCTACATCGAAGACAAAGGTTCACGGGGCCTCCAACTGGATTCTTTACGCATATAGGCTCATCAACAAAATCGAGTTCAAGATTTAATTCATTTATAGCTTGTTGAGAGATAAAACTGTATGTAGCGTCCGTGTCAAATAGAACTCTAACAATGCTATCATAAATAATGAGATTACCTTTCAGAACTCCTTTTCCTTTCTCTGCTTTGGAAGATGCAGGTTAGTCTTTGACTGCGTACACCTTGGCCGTCTGAGCTTGCTTCATAACTGGCAGTCTTTAAGTTCATGCCCCACTTTCTGACAATAATAACACTTCCTGGGTCTTGCTTGAACAGATTGATTTATTGTCTCTTTGGCTTTGTACATCTGCTAGAATAATGCCCTTTTCCAAGCAATTATAGCAAGTGACATTCTCTGTTGTGCTTCCTTGAATGCTCTTCTTTTTCTCCTTACCCTGCCATGGTTTCTTGCCTCCAAATTTCCTCTTCTTCCAATTTTGATTGCCCGAAATTCCTTTCTCTACCGGGGCTTCTTGCATATCAAGTGTGGCATATCTGTATCCCATATCAACCAAATCTGAAAAGGATTCTTTGACGTGGCCAGTCATTCTTTCATGGAATTTCTTATTCATCCCACGAATGAACCTTTCATTCTTCTTTAAAGGTGCATTCACCAATTCTGGACCAAAACGAGACGGTTCATTGAATTTGTTTATATACTCCTCGAATGACAAACTCCCCTGCTTTAAGTCCATGAATTCCTGGTACATTCGAGAAATTCCAGCTGATGGAAGATAGCGCTTCTCAAATACTTCTTTGAATTTCTCCCAAGTAAACTCGTCTTATGGCTTATCTACCGTGACTGTCTCCCACCAGGCTAAGGCTTCCCCTTGAAGTTGCCATGAAGCTATGAGTCACTTCTGATCGTCTTGCAGCTTTAGCCATCTAAAGATTTTCTCAAATGATCTGATCCATGCTTGAGCCTCAACAGTCGACTCCTTGCCGGTGAACGGCTTACCACCAAGCCTTGAGAAATTCTTATGTAAATCAGCCAGATTCGGCTGCTGCTGAACAGGTATTGCTGCTACTGCTGTTGGAGGATCTTGACTAGGTGTTGTGGCATTTCCTCGACCCCCAACTCTTCCTCTTCGTCCGCTCATTCTTACTATCTGTAATTAGTAAGAAAATTGATTTAAATATTCGAACGAGATATCTTAAGGCATATCAGCAGTTAGAGAAAATAGACTAAGATTTGGGGTTTCAGTCTTAGTTATACTCATTCTAGGGTATACTTCACCCTATCTCTAATGAGCCATCTAATGTGTTATACTCCGTAGCTAAAGTTCTTACTCAACTTTCAGCTCTGGTACAACTTTGTCACGATCCAAAATCCAATGTTCGAAAATTGACACTAAATACCTTACTTTTATTAGACTGCCAAAGATTCAAACATCGAACTCCAGCCGGATGGAGCTTATAACAACATCAGATGAATATAAAACAGCAGAAACAAAATGAATATCATGCATACACATCACAGGTATAACATCAACATAATATCCATTAACACATCAGAGTACTTTTATACATATACCACAACTCCAAATAGAACATCATAATAGTACAACAACAATCATATGCCAAAAGTCTTCAAAGAAATGAAGCGATAGCGAACTCCCAAAACCTAAGCACCTAAGATCCCAAAAGCTTCTAAAATATCTTTAAGGTAAAAACTCCAAAATACTGCTAACACCAGAACACGGAAACCTCCTACTAGGCTGCCCGTGTGGAAATTATGGGCACCCAGAGTTTAGAAAAGAAACAATAAACTCTGAGTCAGTCATGGGACTGGTATGAGTAAACAAAAATAGTTGCTTTTAAATAAAAACAGATTTATAAAAGATAATCCGGTATGCTTTTGGAAAATGAAACTACCATAAGACCTCCCGCCACAAACACAATGCAATCCCAGAATTGGAGGAGATTTCTTTTTATGATAGTCAAATATGCTTGATACGAGAAAACTCTTTGATATTATTACTAGTGCATAGTGTAGAAAGCATTTCGAAAGTATAATATAAATCTTAGCCAGCATAGACATTCCGAACTATGCCTACTATAGATACCATCTAAACAGTGGTGACCACCATAAGTAAATGGCAGGTTATACCACTAAAACCGTACTGGGTTCGTATTGGGAATTGGATTTCCAAAAAATGATCAGGCTAATGAACTTCCTACTGCTACATGGGTACGCCTCTGGCGGGACGTCCCGAAAACTTAACCAGCTCTCTGCCAACACAAGGCCGGCTTACCTTTGTAACCAGGTAACTACTACACGAATATGCCACCTTCCGGTCCTTTGGGATCTTTATCCGAGGGCCTTCTATCACAAAGCAACAACCACACAATAAATGAGATTGGAGCAACCACCTAGATAAATATCTGGACTCCATACCATGACCTCACCTTTTTCCAAAAGTAAATGACATACCCTAAAGGGCGTGACCCTCATAACCTTGCCGCATCTTTCCTGTTTCGACCATTTTCGGGTTGTGAGGCCCGATGAGGTCTCGTCCACAAAGCTACGCTTTACACGAAAGCCATGCTTTGATAACAAATGATCAACAAATGATCATCAACACACAGCAGCACTTAGCATGCCACACTATCAAATTGAGAGTATATCGCTGATATCCTTCAATTACATGTCCTCTAAGCTCGTAGGTCTCAGAGAAGGGTGTTAAGCTAAGAGAATAAATTCTCCGCCACCAACAGATACGTATTTGAAAGAAATATGCTTTATATCTCAAAGTGTAGTGCCAGACACACAACCATACAATTCTTTCCAGGTTCGAATAGAACCGAAGGCATTTCGTCCAATAAAGGAAGAAGTCCTTGCAAATCTAGGTATCCACAATCCCAATCGGACTTCCCATCACTTAAGGAATCTCTATACCGGAGCAACTCAGTGCAGAGACAATCGATAGGTTATCCTATCGTTTTCGAAGACACCCGGTCTTCACCACCGGTCTTCAAATGCTATCCATTTCGTCGTATCACTATTCGGAATGGGTTATATCACACAAAAGTCCTCTCCCGGCTAAACTAAATAATGAGCGTTTAATTTTGAAACACGTGGACATATCAATCATAAAGATTCACATTCAGGGTTCGATGTGGGTTTCGGATAACTAACTGAAATCCGACTCCCTGTCGCATCGAAGTTTAAATGTCGTTTTATAGGCAAAGGGGTTTTCACATCAATACAGAAACAAATCACAATTCACAGTGCAATACAGAGCAATTCACATCACACAGTATCACGACCACAACAAAAATAACAATCCAGTGTAGAACAATAGTTACTTATTTCCAATCAATGTGAGTGTGATTTAATAAATTAATCACATAATTATTTTTATTGATTATTTTAAATCAATGATTAATTTTGGTAAATTAATTTGAATTTTAATTAACTTGATTAATTATTTATTAATCAATTATTTTAATTCACTACTAATTATAGTTAATCAACTTAAATTATCTAATTAACAGTTCTTAATTTACAAATTAATTAGATACTTAATTATTAATTAACCAATTTGAAATTACTATTATAAATTATTCTTAATTATTTTTAAAAACAATTAATTAACCAGTTTGAAATTACTAATATAAATCATTCTTAATTATTTTTCAAAACAATTAATTAATAGTAATTATTTACCTTAATTATCATTTAGAAAATCCTCTTTATACTTTGAAAATCAATTTATTACAGTTATAAAAAGTTTTAGTGTTAATTAACTTTAATATTTAACTTAAATCAAATTATTTAGCTAAAGTATTAATTTTTAAAACATTGTTAACAATTGCTGGGTTAATTAAACCTGAAATAAGTTCTTAACTCAAAACTTTGTTAACACCAAAATTTGTGTAACATTATAACTTGAAATTAATTTGGGCTTAACCCATTTCGAAGCAAACCCGACTCTTCCCAGTTTTCACTCGAGTATTCGCTCGAGTTTCCTTCTTCCTTTCCCCGAGTTTCCTTCTTTCCCTCTCATGCTCTCTTCTTCTTCTTCCTTTCATTTTTTTTCCTTAAGCTAAGTTTAAGTTTAAACTTTTATACAGAAAACATACTAACGCACCCAAACCAACTCGAGGCAAATTTACCGTTTACCCGAGCACCAACTTGAGTTGTTCCACCGAAAAATCTCCTGACACATCACGCAAGGCCGTGCACGTGCACGTCACCGCGCCGCTGTTCTGGCGAACGTCGTGAGCTTCAGCAAGTCGAAATTCATCCCCCTACTCGAAGTCGAAGCTCGATTCGACATAGAAACCTCAGAATCAAAATTCGCCTCTTCGTTGCAACTGTGACTCGAACGCACCCAAACTAAATTGCCTCGCCACCACGTCTCAGACCACCGGAAGAGCTTCCACCCCGTCCACACCACGTCACCGCTCCATACTACCATCCCCCATCATCACGTCCAACTCGATGCCTCCGAGGTGATGAAATCATCTCTCCACTGAGCACGTTCAAAACTCGAGCTGTAACCCTAAATCGAACTCGACTCCTCAATTTACGCAATAGAAAAAAATTTCGACAATTTTCCTGAGATCATGGATCAACACACTAGCTTCAAACCAATTTTCATCAATAATTATTTGATCGATCGTTAGAAAATGGAAAAAGAACAAATTTTGTACAAACACGAACTGCACTTGGAATACTAAATGAAAAATCATCATATAAATTTTAAAAATCATATCTTGGTATGTTCATTCAAGTTATAATAATCAAATCAACGATTTAAAATAATTGAATTTATCATAAAAATTTATTTTTACTGTAAAATTTTGGTTACAGGGTTAACTCTTCATGATCAAGCATAAAACAAATTTTAGCTGTGATTCAAGTTTAAACAAGTTTATTTTGTTTTGAAATCCTAAGAAAAAAAATGTTTGGATGAAGGTTTATCAAATTTTTTTCCTAATTCATCTTACTCTGAAACAAAAATATTGAAGAACAGATCATACAAGAGTTTCCAGTAACACATAAAATCTACTGAACAACATTTTCTTTTCAATATACAACAAAACACAAGGTTCATGAACTAAATACTTAGATTTCAATTTAAAAAAAATTACTCACTTAGAAATGTTGATGAACAGAGCTGCTTTTCCTTGTATTTGAAAATCTGCAGATGATCTGCTTTCAAAAAAAATTCCTATTTTATTTAGTTGAATGATCTTGAGTTCGAAAATATAATGATACTTATGTTTTCTTTTCTTCCTGACTTTGCTATATTTTTTTGCTTTTGAACGAACTGAAACAAATATGCATGTATATATAAAGGAGGCAGTGTTGTATCAGGTAGGAGTTTTCTAGTGTGGTTTGCTTCTATTTTTTTTCCAAATATTTCTTTGCTTTGTTGACTAAGCCAAACTTGATTTTCGGCTGAAATGATCTTGTATATGCTGAGAAGATGGCATATAATGTTCATGTTTCCATCTTAGTTAACAGATAATATTACTTGATTTTTTTGTAAGTACTATTTTGTTTTATTTAAGATATTTATCTTCTTGCCTACACTTCTATTTCATTATTATTTTTTTGTTTCCTTGTTTCCTGTTTTACAAATTTACATGCAAGTTTATATGTATTTCATATGTCATTTTATAACCATATGATTTTATTACAAACATACTCATGAATTTTTATTTCTATCAATATTTAATTTATCACCTATATTTTATTTTATGGTTTAACACAAATTTTTTTTGTTTGTTATATATTTTTTCTTTATTATCATTAAAGCTTAAACTATCAAATATTTATTTATATCCATATAACTTTGTAGTACTAATTATTAATAATATTTTATTTCTTTTAAAACTTCTCAAAATAAATTTCAAAAGTTCAAACCATTTATCAAATTTAAATTAACAAATTTTTGGGATGTTACACTATGCATCATATCTCTAGTTTTAGCCATATTAGCTTACGAGGCTACGTCCGGCATTCTAGCATACGAGTCTCCACATGAATAGATATTGGAACCACACATGGATTCCCATACCTCAATAGGACTCGGAATCACGCATGGATTCCCACATCTCAAAATAGATCTCGGAATCACACATGGATTCCCTTACCTCAACAGATATCCAAATCACACATGAATTCCAACATCTTGAGCCAATCATGAACCTCCTACAAAGCATAAACACCATATATGGTTTTGGAGTAGTTACAGTTTCGAGTCATCTCATATAAGTAACTCCCTTGCTTACCGGGCGCTCCAAAACCAAATGATCGATTTTCCCGGAAAACTCAACACCAATTCCGTAGGAAACAAATATACAATACATAAGAGCGGAGATCACCTTCTAACTGTTTATGCAGATAGATTTCCTTGTCATTTGTCCTAGAAGAATAAAATGAGTTTATACATGCATTGTAGCACCACCAATGGTAACTATATCATATAATCCCCGTATTTCTCCAAGATATTTCCAGAGTTATATTTTGGCCAAGATTTGACTGTCGGTTATTTAACTATCAAATAAAACAAACAATCAAACAAAGATTTAATTCCATATGGGATCCACTAGATCTTTCCTTAATAAAATCTCTTCCAATTATTTAATTTAAGATACCCTTACAAAAGATATTTTCAAAAACCCCTTATACTCTCTCCAATACTGGGAAAAGCATTCATATGCTTATCTCATCGGTATAAGTTTATCCACAAGTCATTATATTTTCAATACTTAGAAATTATATACGTATACTTATCTCAAAGGTATAAGTATATTTACAAAACTTAACGAAAATTTCCTCTTTTCCACATTCATATTTAAATGGACTGAATCAAATATCGTTTAAAAACATTTTCTTACTACGAACCAAACCACTTATCCTTCGATGTTAAGTATGGGAATAATTTTTCCATACCACCATAATTAAGTAGGATTAATGGTCAAAACAAAATTCATTCCTTTTATAAATTCCTTTTCCATAAGCCCATTTCATATGTTCAAGTGTTTTTATAAATCTCCAAATTATTTTACCAAACTTCTTTTATAAATCTCTAAAATGATTTGTCAAATTCTTTTTCTATTTATAAAACTCTTTTATAATCTTCGTTTATAACTCCTTTATAAAATCCTTTATAGAACATCTATTCTCAAATATCATTTGAAAAATCTCTTTCAAATAAATCCTTTTATAAAGTAAAATCCCTTTTATAAACAAAGTATTATTTATAATTAATTTTTATTCAATTGATTAATTTCCTTTAAACATCATAAATAAATAATTGGCTAACTTTAAATCCTCATTAATAAATAATTAACTAACTTAAGGTATCATTAATAATATAATTAATTAAATTTAAATAACTTAAATAAAATAATTAATTAACCTTTTAAAACTACTAAATAAAATAATTAAAATAACTTTTCAACTTTAAACATCATTTATAATGATTGGTTAACCTTAAAGTATTATGTTCAAATAAATTAACGCAACCATTAAATATATAGAATATTTTAATTCAAAATATTTTGATAGCCAAAGTAAATCCAAATCCATTACTTTCCAAATTTTGGAAAAAATCTTAGCGATCCCAAATGGCACTTAAACACGTTACTAATTATTCCAATTCAACAATTTAGATCATATCACTGATATTTACATAAGCAACAAATACGTAGATAAAATTCATAATTGACAAATGACAAATAACACATCATCTGTCTAAATCAACTGATAAACCAATAAATGTCCAAATTAATAAAATAGCAGGACAAAGATTTATCTTGCTAAATAGACGTCCAGATTAAATATAGTACAATGGTGTTTTATTCTACGAGCAGAATGTTAGTGATATGATATAATTACTATTACACCATAATTTCTACCAAGTGTAAATTGTGAATATTTGAGAAGAAAGTTCCTTGGCTAGTAATTTTGAGACCCGTTTTTTGGTTTCCAAAGAGAACTTAAACCGAACTTAGTGTCCAAAAGCATATAGTTCAAAAGCACGAGTCAAGGTATCGTCTGAGACGAAGATTATTGTTCGGCCAAAATAAGAAGCTTAACCAAGAGTAGCAACTATCGAAACCAAAGGCAATTCATCGATCAACGGCTCAAATATCCCAGGCTGATACCAACGGTCAGGATAAATGAAAGATATCCAAGAAGTTATATATACAAAAGTCACGTCAGCAATCCATATCAAAGCGCACTCAACCAGATGATGACAAACATTCAAATCTAAGATGCATGTAGCAAGCCAGGTCATCAATTCTAAAGAGAAGGCTCTGCACTAATGGTGTTATGTCATGTCGGCCATAAATAGGCGGAAATCCCAAGAAATAAGGTATCTTTTGGCATAACAAAGACTTGACATAAAATCATAGCGTACTTTACTATATTAGAGTTCTATTCAAAAACTCGTTAATGACAGAAATACCTATATTCAATGTAACAAGCCTCTTGGTCATATAAGAGTGACCAAATAAGGAAAGGACAACGAGGATAGGGACTTTCTGCTCGAACCACTACAAATGTCTTGGTATTTTTTACTTTCAGCTCTTTACCTTTCTCTTGTTTAGTATCACATCTATATAGTTCAACGTCCTACAATTCCAGCTTAATCACATCATATCTCAGTAATTTCATAACCGGGACCTATAACTCAACCAGTCACTTCGCACTTGTACCTTCAGATCTCGAGGTGTCGGTGTCGACGGAATTCTGCACAAACAATTACCAAAACGATGAAAAAAAATTCTACGACTATAAATTTAACAGTACCTTAAATTTCAAAAAAACTATCAAATAATTGCACAAATGTGTTCTAATCGATTACACTATCCTAAACTCGAAATCATGTGTCAATCGGGTCTCATATGGATGAAATGCAACGACCCGCCAGTTTATCACTTTGATAAATTGAATTTATTTTAAATGAAATATGATAATACAAATAATATTGTTTCAATTGATAATAAGTAATAATAAACTTATTTTGAACAAATATTTACAAGAATATTTTCTCGAGATTTATACCGATCAGTGGAATCGTATTTAAATATAAATTTATTTAAATCAAATCAAGTTTTAATGATTTAATAATTAATTTTATTTATTCAAATAATTATTTTAAATGATGATAATTCATTTTAAATAGTTATAAAGTGATAATTAATCATTTAAAATAATGTTCTAAAGGGATATATTTAATTTGAAAACATAAGGAAAAATCGATATCGCTTTATCGGTATAATAGCTATCTTTGTAAATAATTTTTAATATGAATTTATGTGGTTTTATAATTCAAATGTAATCATTTTAGTTGGTTTAAAATGATAGGAAATTTATTTCCAAATCTATGTTAAAGTATAAGTGAAAATGTGACTGATAATTGGTTCTTCGGATTTCAACGATTTAACGAACTAAAGTTACTCAAAGACGTTCGAGGTGTTATGTACCTACATATACATACATTTATCTGTTACATACACATGATAACATACATATAAACATACATATATAAATATAATTAAGTATAAGAAATATAACATAAAATTAATAATATATTTTAAAGATTTCTTACTCCTCAAGCTTGAATAAGTCAACGTATTCACATATGAGAAGAAGGAAGTGATGGGCATAAGGGGGAGGTTTTTTAGCCATGCATTAAGGGGTAAGAGGTGTGTTGGAAAGCTTTGAAATGGTGATAAAGTGATGAAGCGAGCATGTCTTCTTTTGCACTCTTCCTTTTCCTATAAATACCACCACTCTTTCTCAAAAATTCCTAATACCATTTCATTTCTTCTTCCTCTTCATTTCAAGCTTTCTAAGATCTCTCTAATGGCTTCTTGTTTATAAAAAATAAAATAAATAAAAGGTAGAAAAAATACCACAAATAAAAGAAGAAAAAGATATATACTAGTTTATAATATCAATCTACTTCATAACCAGTCTGAAAACTCCTCCACTTCTCTTCCAAAATCAACGACCACTACCCCACACACCTTGTCTATGAGCATCATCTCCACCTAGCCTAAGCCAAGCTCCTCTTCGATTCATAGGCTTTGTTTCATTTGTTTTGGCTCGATCGTAGCGTAACGATAGCCGATTTTCTATTTGCTCGAAATGAAAAGGAAGGTGAGAACTCCTAAAACTATAATACTATATGTTGAATGATGATATTATGTTGCAAATGGATGATTAATATGCTTTGATCATCAAGTTTGGTTGTATTCATACGAATGTTGAAACTATATGCAAGTCACGAATATACACGTCGATAAGCACAAAAGGAAATCACTTTCCTTGAATTAATGAAATGGTGTATATGGAATTGTTAAACTTCTTAAAAATGGTTTAAAATGTATTTGAAATTTTTTATGAATATTAAAAAGTGTTTTGGTGAAGTTTGACAAGAAATGGAAATTTTAGTTAAAAATAAGAATGTCGCAAATAGTAGTTCGCGATTTCACGCTATTTAAGTCAAACATGTGTAAAAGTTGGAATATAGCTTGAAATTCTTTGAGATAATAATTTTCCAAAATATTATATCCATATTTTTCCAACGAAAAAAGAAAATCGAGATTTCGATAAGTAGATTTTGAAATATGAGTAAAACAAATGTTGGAAAAATCCCGATTTTATAGTTCGAAATCCAGAACTGGATTTCTTAGAAAACAATGCTTTAATTTTTTTTAAAAATATGTAATAAATCTTATAAATGTTTTAAAATGTTTTACAAATGGTTTTATTAATAAAAATGAAATTTTGAATAATAAAAACTCCCTTTGATTAATATAGCTAAAAAGGCACTTTTCGCAGCACTTTTCCGCAGCACTTTTCTATAACTTTTGAATTATAGCTTTAAACTTAACAATTCTTTACAAATCTTTTATAAATATTTTAAATGGTTTATGAAGTGTTTTAAAGATGATTTGAAGAATTTTTGGAGTGATTAAAGATTTAGAGTCGACTAAATAACTTGATCGTCTAATGGGTGTCAAAGAGATAATATCTAGGCTTGAGTTTGAAAAACCAGTTTTCGGCTCTTCTTGGCTATCTGAACTGGCCCGACGGAGGGGATAGTGAATTTGGTTTACTCGAATCAATATTTTCCTAAACAAAAATGAAATTATTTTGAATTTATTCCTAATAAAAAGAAGTTTAAAAGGTTATCAAAGGATTTTATAAGAAAGGATTTAATATTTCCGTATATACCGGAAAAAATGTTTTAAGAAACGTATATCTCCAAAAGAGATTTCAATAAAAGAACATAGTCAATTAAAGAATGATTCCATATTTACTTGACCTCTTTTATCGAAGATTTTTTCAAAGAAACCGAGGTCGGATTTGGATAATTTTTGTCCGAAGACCACTTCAGATCAACTTACGCATTCAAAGTGAAGGCATGAAGAAAATTATGGAAGATGAATGTAGGGCTACTTGTCACTGACCTTTAGGGGGGAATTTCTCGTATTATATTATTATGTGACAGTAGTTTTTCATTTGAGATCTTCTATGCAAGGACTTCTCGCTACTAATCTTAGGGGTAACTCCCGACAGGATGTGGTAGGAGACTGCCTTCAGTTTGTCCTGTTCCTAGACAACTTGTATGGAAGAATGTCTGACGTTGCATTTCTATTCACATTGATTGATCTCTATGAATGCATCATCCATTTGGTGGTAGAGAAGGCAACTCCTCTAAGCTTAAACATTTGTAGAAATCAGTTGTATGATCAAGGAATGGCAGTGTGGCGTTCAAAGTGGAATGTGCTTTGTGAAAAGTAAAATGTTACCTCAGGCAGCATCAAATGGAAATGGCTAAAGCAGGGTAGATGTGGTAGATCTATGTGTGGGTCACACCCATTAGAAGATGGTCATCACCTTTCTAGATTACTCTCTATATGTCAAGTATGTGGGGTATGCTTCGAGATCCCATTAAAGGTTGGTAACGACCGGGGTGATGTCATATTTGGTACTATCTAGCGAAGGGGTAGGCAGGTTCTATTTTGGTATAGGAGTTCAGTGTCTGGAACTTAGGTATATTCCTCTAGAGGTATACTGTACAGAAGGTAGTCCCTCGCCTTACCATTTTATGGAAATCCATTCTCCGAACGAGCCTTGTAAGGGTTTTGTTTGTAGAGCCTAGTATGCTGGAATTTAATAATGGTAACAATTTTGGCTAAGATTAATAAGTTTATTTGCAAGTTTTCAAAGGTATGTCGTTAAAAATAATATCAAGTATTTTGACGTAAAATGTTTTGGTTATTATAAGGTAAAATCTTATTCCATGTTTATGTGCAGCGTGGTCTTATGATATACCTTTTTGTTTTCAAAACACGCATTTTGAGTTTCTCACACCAGTCTCATGACTGACCCGAAGTTTATTTTCTTTTCCCTTAAACTCTAGCTGCCCTAATTTTTCCCGAGTAGCCAAGTAGTTAGGAAAGCTTGGAGCACTATGGAATGTAGCATGGAGCATTTTGGGTCTTCCGGAGAAGTTATTTATTCCACTGTATCTGTATTATGTATCTACTAGCACTTGTAAGGATAGACTAATATAACTATCCTAGCCAGGGTAGTTCATGTTATAACTTTGATAGATCACTTGAAGTGATTGTATGTAATCTTCCATATGTAAAAGTATAAGCGCTTTTAATGCGATGTGAGATTCCATTTGCTCTATCTTCTATCATTATTTCTTTTTACCTCTAATGATTGGGTTTCCAACACTTGAATTTGCGGCATGTGAATACCAAGGATGTATTAGTGTCGATTTTCAAGGGTCGAAAATTATCGTTCGTCACATGAGAGATAGTTTTTTTAAGTTTGAATTTTTTAAAAATTAAATTTTATATTCTAAATGTTCTTAAAATCAGAATGTGCCAAGCCCATACCCAAACTCATCTTCCCCAAGCCTCACCTTCTCCTTCTCAAAATCAAACACCCAAACTAACCTATACCTCAAAATTTCAAGTATTGGAGCCAAAGAACTCGGTGCATACTCATGCACCCTGCCCACCGCCGCCTTGCTCCGTTCACCACCGTGACCTCGCCCTCATGTCCGGTTCGCCATGTTTACCTCAACTGACCAACCACCAACATCCATAGTGGTCGAAAACAATATCCGGCCTCGTAGACAAACAAATGCCGCGTCCAAGCTAAACACCCTCTGTAACACCCCTAATTTTAATTAATATTATTCAGGAGATTTAATTAGATAAGTTAAATAGAATAATGTGATGTGTAGTTTGATAAGTAATTGAGATTCGATAATCAACTTTGTCGAGCTATAAGTAACTAATCAATTGGTTAATAAGATTGTCTTGTGACTTAAGGATAATATATCTATGAGTAGGGTAATTTAAGAATAGAAAAACCCTCCTCTTTCCTATCATTCTCACATTCAAAAAACATAAGTAATCGAAAGAATATTGGGAGACCATCCATTGTTGAGGGGGAAATCATGAAAAATCTAAAGAAGATTCAAAAGCAAAGGTGGGAAACTAAAGCACTCATCATATCTCAACTTTGTTATCAAAATTAAGCCGAATAATAACGAAACCATCTCGCTTTTTGTTTGTTTGATTTTGAAATAGGTCTTTGATTCATTTATGTTAATATGATATGTCATGTTGAACTTATCATCGTTTGGATAGAATAATAATTTATTGGAATCATATGGTATTGTTTAAATGAGTTTTAAGGGTAAAACCTAAGATTTTGGCCTCCAAACGATTTTATTTTTGAATATGTCAAGCAAAACATTATTTTGGAGATGGGTTTTTAATTTTATAATTTTTCAAATTTAAGAGATCACTTTACGAATTTCCTACAAAGGAAATTGAGTTATTTTCAAGTCTTAATTATTTAAAATGATTAAATATGGAGTTGGCCCTGAAATTTTTATATGATGAAGAATATAGTATTTTTGAATTTTTGTGAATTTTTAGGCTTTTTCCTAAGTGATTCCGATTTATTATGAAATTATTATGCTAAAAAGCATTTAAATGGATAATCAATTAAGGATATTAATTGATTGTTTTAAAGTATGTTTGGGACTTGAAATTATGAGTAGCGTAGGTTTTTGTAAAGATTTAGGTAAAGAAATTTATTATCCAAATAGGAATTTGATAAAGTGTAAAATTTGGTGAAAATTATTTACTTTTAATAGAAACAAACTAGTTTTCAGTTTAATTAGATGATGCCATGCCGCATATAACCTCTTAGAGCCTAAAGGAATTGCCATCTCTATGAACCTTGGCATTAATATTGAAGGAAGCATATGATGGCTACTTTGGTAGCTATCAAATGATTCCATTAGTGTCGATGCCGATAGTGTCGACAACCTATAATTGGCGACCGCGTGTCTTCGTGATTCATGTAACTCGACGTCGCACCTCTTCACCTATGTTTTAAATAATACTGCATTTTATCCTTATCACATGTAATCCTTGCCACATTTGTTTTAAAGAGGCAGAGACACCACGCATTAACAACTTCGACAATGTATTTACTTCGATTCTATATATATGAAGCGGCATAATAGCCGAAGTAATTTAAGTACACAAAATTTATAATGATGTCGAGGGTCTTGGTACCATTATGCATCAAGTTCGATGACCATATACACCTGGTTTTAGTGTCAATGTCGCATGGTGGTGACGTCGCACTTTTTCAAAGCAAGGGAGGCTTGCTTTTGTATAAATTGAAAATGTTTTATTGGGGCAAAGAGGCCTACGTTTTAGAGGGTTGATGACGCTACATCTTCGACAGTTGGCTATATAATTTATAAAGGATTTAAGTTTTGGTATTCAACCATGGATAGAGGTCGACAAAGGGTATTGACACCGCATGTTTTAAAGTTTTTGATAAAGGCGGAGAGCCTTAAGCTTCCTAGTCGACACAATATTGTCGTTGACATTGATCTAAATTGACCTACTTAAAGCAGTAACCTTATACCTTTTTTCAAATTTAAACATGGTAATATGCAAAGTGATTTGTAAATAGCATAAGACTTTGGTAACCTAAAGAGCTATATATTTCCTTGTATTAAATACGGATTTAAGGGGTTTAATCGTATATCATTATAAAAAGGTTTTCAAGGAATTTAATGATGGAAAAGCCTAAGTTTTGAGATAAATTTACCAAAGGGAATATTACTTAAGATTAAGTAATTATATGACATGAAAGATTAATTTTTGAACATAATTGAATGATGGATGCTATATGTTCTTGTGTTTATTTGTTAAGTTATTATGCATGTTGTTATTATCATACTCACTTCATTTATGACTCATAACTGCATTTTGGGGTGTTAAAGGACAAAATAACCGGCTAAGTTGATCCAGTAGTGAGTATAAACAAAATTGACTCCTGAGTGAGTAGTTGCATCCAGGAGATCAGGTAGATCAGAAGTATAGGATGCCCAAAACTGATCAAAATATTACTAATTTAGATAGGTTATTGGAAGGGTCCAATAGGTTCGTTGTCATCCTGTAAGAACTATGTCATCAGAAATATTATTGTAAGGGCCCAATAGGTTCCTAGTGATCCCGTGAAAACTATGTCCATATGACGTTATTGATAGAAATCAATAGATTCATAGTTATCCCATGAAAACTATAATTTGAGAGATGTTATTGGAGAATCTAATAGGTTCATGGTAAGCTCATAAACACTATGATTAGAAGGTTACTGGTAGAAATCAATAGGTTTTTGGTGATCCCATGAAAACTATGATGTTGGATAGATTACCCTAAGAATTGAGATAGGTTATTAGTCAGCCCATGAAAACTAATAAGTTTATAGTGACCCTAAAACAACTATAAATTTGGATAGATAGTCAGGTAAATTGGGGTGGTTAATCTAGGGTATATTCCATTCTTGCATGTCATCATATATTGTTATGTTTTAACCATTGTTTATGCAGAAGCACAGTATATGGTTAATGTATTTTGGTTAAGATACTAGTGAGGGGAAACCCATTTAGATTAGCAGCGTAGTATCACTAGATATCTATTTGATTCGAGGTAGTAAGTTATTATTCACACCAGACTTTTTGTCTGACCCAAGATTTTTGTCTTTCCCCTTAAACTCTTGGACGCTCATTTGAGTAAATCGAGAGTAAGGTTTCTCAGGTTTCCACTAGGCGAATAAGCTTCTGGAGATGTGTAGGCGGCATTCTAGCTAATTAGGAGTTCTTATCTGATCCATTGTGTATTTGATTTTGTTTGAAAGTATGTAAGGGAAAAGTTGTAAAATTGCCTAGTATTTAACTATGATCAACCAAGGAGGCATCTTCATATATTTTTTTAGAGTATTTTGTAATGATTATAGTTTCTCTGAGCATGGGTTTACGAATGAGAATATGTAATGAATATGAAATATAACTTTGAAATGTGTGAAAATTTTCTATTAAACCGCGTTGAAAATTTTCCATATTCATGTGCTTTTGATTATTGATATGATTAACCTAGCCGCTTTTTGTCGCCAAGAATTAATAACTATGGATGACTGTAGTATCCGTAGCAGTTATTTTTTAGCTTCAAAATATGGGATGTTACATCCTCCCCCATACCGAGCTCTCCATGCCACCCTACTCCACTTGGAATCACGCCACTGCCTCCAGCAGGTCTGCCAACCTTTCCTTCACCTCTTACCACAACCTCGTCGAGTCGGGTCCCTCCACCACCACGCGCGACGCCAAGAGCCGAGCACCAAAATACCATGCTCCTAAACCCTAACATGACCACTACAAGGCACCAAGCCACTAGACCACCCAAGATCGTCGCCATACCTCTGACATACCCAAAGGATACTACAAAACCACTCGCTCCGCCTTAAATCACCTTGGTTGCTTGAAATCGAAATTTGACCTAAATTCGATCAACTACCACCCTCCACCTAACTACACCACTACAAATCATGGGACAGCTTCTAAAATCTTAGGTTGATGATAAGTACATGACGGTGTAGGCCATCCGTTAATTTTTGATCAACAAAGACCCGAAAATTTGCGACCACTTACTGTAATTTACACTCATCTCTCAACCTACATGATGGAAAACCCTAAAACTATTTTTTTAAATACTAGACTCGATGATGATCAACTTCCTGATTGACGGTTTTTACAAGATCGAAAAGGATTGTGAGATATTAATTTTAAAAATCCAAGATATAAGTGATTTTATATGTTTTTTTTTTGAAATGGTACTTTATATACAACAAATCATTGTGAAAACATATCACATGTCAATAAACGTTCGAATCACGCTAAGCAAGTTTCGAACTTGTGACCTCTCGCACCAAAGCCCAATCACTTAACCACTGGGACGATGGTGCTTGTCGATTTTATATGTTTTAACTAAGAACGGTAAGCGGATAATGGTTTCAATAACATTCCAGTAAACTATTTCCTTATTCCTAATTCAAAATTTTGATTTTTACTCTATAATTTAACATAAAAGAGATTTACAACCAATGCAAACAAACTATATATAAATTTCTAACCTTTATCACATATAAAATAAAATAATAAATAATAAGGTAATCAGAGAATCTCACTTTGTCTTGATTATTACAAAAGCCAATCTGCTCTTGTTTTTAAATCCAAGCTAAACTTTGTTTCAAAACAAAGTATGATCTTTTTTCCTTCTCTCTATTAAATCTTGAGTGTAAATTAAAAAAATGAGTTTGGAACTAAGTATGAAGTATGAAATAGGAATGGAATGGTGTTTATATACAGAAAGAGGTTTTCAAAAGGAATTAAGATAATAAAAATCAAGTGAAATACTCTTTTCACTCCAACATCATTTCATAACCAACAAAGTACACTACAAGTAAGAACATGGTGGGTAATAAAGTTGTGTTAAGTCCTTTTGTTTGCTAAGATACTTAAGGAATATAAGTGTCATATTATGTTTAAAATTTAAATACCTTTCATCTTTTTACTATTCTTATTTACTCATTTCTTTTTATATTACATAATATAAAGTTTCACTCTTTTAAAAGTGTAAATTTTGCTCCTAAAACATGAACAAGGGTATTTATGACTTTTCATACTTGCTGTTTATATAAAAAAGCTGAAAATCCGAAAAATGGATTTCGGTCAAATTTTCAGTTTTTCATTGAACTATCTATTTATGTAAACAAAATCCAAAAATGAATTTTCTCATATTAGTTATGATTTTAAAAGAGAGTTATTTACTTGTTAAAACTATAAACCGAATATTTAAAATAAATTAAATATTCACATATTAAACTAACTAAAATTACGGGTTATTACATTCTTTGCCCCTTAAAGAATTTCAACCCCAAAATTTCACCATAATCAAACTCAGAAAGAAATAAGCCCTCATAACATACTTAACATTTTCCCTAAGCCCGTACGAGGTATACAAATCAACCGTTCTCAATATTTGATTTGATCACTTACTTGGATACATAACTTCTTTTCCGAATTAGTATCGCTCACCCAACTTCCCTATTGTGGACTCTAATTAGGCTCCTTGATTAGGGACCTTCATTCTCCTTGCATAGCTATATATTATGATAGAAAACTTTGGTACCATATCAGGAGCCCTCACCAAGTGTTCGAGTGATGAATCCCTTTTGAGATCGGTGTGGGTTGCCTCAAAGTCATGTACTCGAGTCTGGGATTGAGAATAATTATGCGAACAAAATGATCTACGTACAACTTAATTACTTATTCTTATTAGTTATTACTTACACCAATATTTTTTGGTTAAAATTTATTTATGATAACATTTCATAAAAACTAAACTTGAGTTTAACTTGTATTATACCATACTGCATCCTAAGAGTATATACCCTATCTAACTCAAATTTTTTCCATTTTGAAATTATATCCCCTAAGTAAACTCAAGATCTAAATACCCGGTCTTATTCCCAAATCCTTTTTGGAATGAAACTATATATTTAACCATATATAAATATAGCCCAAGTAAAACCGAAATTGCACTAAGGAACTGGGTACTACCAAATAATATCATATATTCCCTGACCAAGAAGGGTTATACTCAAGAGAAGTGCCTGTCATCCAAACGCATCTCATTCCCATTTTTAGTTATTTTTTGGGCTACTCAAACTAGTTAACTTAAAAATACTTCTTCCATCTCAGAATCCACTTTATGAAACAATTTTGTATATACATCGGGTTTGTTTAGCTTTGAATTTATTTTGATCATACAATTACAAAGAGAATAATTTACTAAGTGCACTACACAATTCGCCTAAGGAAACATCCGACCATCACATAGAAGATTATTCAGATCATCACAAAACAAAGCGAGACTCATTTCTTGAACCAATCCAAATAAAATATATTTTACTTAAAAAAATCTCCTTTTCGAAATATTTGTACTAGCAAACTCTCCAAGAAATACTACTATTACTATTTTTTTAAACCTTGAAAACCACTTTTCAAAATCACCGGGATTTAAGTCCTTAAATTCTCTACTTAAATTCTTTTTACTTATAAACCATGTTTTTATAATTCAATTTTATAAAATCAACTTATTCTATAAAATCATTTCTAAATATTTATTCTAAAATATTCTAGCTTTCTTTTAATAAATATCTTTTATTAAAATCCAATTTTTACCCAACATTAACATCAAACGCATTATAGCCAAATTGTGAAAATTAATTCTCAAGGTGTTCGTTTCAATATTCCCACAATTTTTCTACCCAACCCATGTTGTAGAATGATAATTACTTATAAATCAGCAAACAATAGTGAATGCCCCAAAACTGGATGAGCATGACTAATCAAACCTTAAATGATAATAATTGAATATTATCATTTCCTAACAAACAAACTTATCAAAAAAAACTATATTAATTTTTTTGAAAATCATTCTTTTATATGTAAAATATGCTTCTGGTAAAATTATTTCATTTACCGATTTAAAAAAATGCTGTGTTGGTTGGCCTTGTTCAAGTGTTTAGGAATCCTTATCGATAACCCTAGCAAGACGCATCAACCAGAATTCATAAACTACTCAACCGATCAATTAACACAAAACAAAACATTTTTATAGCACTAACAAATACACGCTTTTATATATGTACGCTCAAAATCATTTCAGGGTGTTACTAACCCATCTCTAATGAGTTTTCCCAATCAAAGCAAGGTTCTCGCTTAACCTTCCGCTCCAATACCACGTGTAACAACCTGCCTTTTCGATCCTCATAAGTCGACACTAATACATACTCGGTATTTGTATGCTAAACATCCAAATGCCAGAAAGACAGATAGTTGGGTGAAAGAAAGAAAAACTAAAAAAATCTCACAACGTGACGAGTAATATATAATATACCAATGGTCTTTACAAAAGAAAATTGAACTTTAATATACATATATCAATCAGAGTACGATTATCCTATCATTAGCCCCTAGGCAGTTATAATGTCCTTACAGTTGCTGATAAATACAGATAAGAACAAAAGGCGCAAGATAAAATACATTAATATGTCTTGGAGGATCTAGCTCATCTCCTGGAGCTCCAAGTATCCAGCTAAATCTGAAAAATATGCTTAGGCTGACCCCGAGCATTATAAGAAAAATAACACCCGGATCAATCTGCTAAAACTAGCGTGAGAAACACAATCAAATGGATTTTTATATCTTATGAAACCTTTTAAACATAAATAGGTATTTCATAAAACCACATCGCACATAAATATGGACGGGTTTTACCTAACAATAACCAAACCATTTTATAGAAATTCTAGTGATATTATAATAACATCTAGGAAATGAATATAAATAAAAAATAGCTATGTTGTGTATAAATGTACAGCACATCAATAATAAGTATACAATCAAAACCACTAAGGCGCATTTGCTAAATGTGTAGGATTCCATGAAGGTGCCCTCGGTACCTTGAAAACGGTCCTTCTATACAAGGATCAAATATATCCTTCCGAAACAGCATACATCCCTAGTTGATTTACCATAAGAAATACATAGCTAGCCCCCATCGATAAAGCCGACTATGTAGCTCTCGCATGCATAACACATAGGTAACTCTAGATAGAGTCGACTGCACCTTTATGGGTTAGCTAAACCCTGGCTATGCATCCTATCTTTGGTTTTAGTCACATTCGCTGGTGAGGCTACGTCCAACATTCCAGCATACGAGTCTCTATACGAATAGATCTCAGAGCCACACATGGATTCTCATACCTCAATAGGTCTCTGAATCACACATGGATTCCCACATCTCAAAATAGATCTCGGAATCACACATGGGTTCCTATACCTAAACAGGTCTCAAAACCACACACGGATTCCAACATCTTGAGCCAATCATGAACCTCCTCCAAAGCATAGAACCTTATATGGTTTTGGAGTGGTTATGGTTTCGAGTCATCTCATATAAAAACACTCCTACACTTATCGAGAGCTCCAAATCCACACGAACGATTTTGTCGGAAAACTCAACACCAGTTATATGGGAAATAAATAGACAGTGCATAAGAGTGAATATCACCTCTTGACCGTTTACACGGACAGATTTCCTTATCATTTGTCCTAGAAGAACAAAACAAGTTTATACATATAGAATAGAACCATCGATGGTAACTATACCATATAATGACCGTGTTTCTCTTAGATATTTCCAGAGTTATATTTTGGCTAAGATTTGATAGTGGGTTATTTAACTATCAAATAAAAAAACAATCTAACATAGATTTAATTCCATATGGGATCCACTTAGCCTCTATTGATTAATCTTTCATTAATTAAAATATCTTTCAGTTATTTGATTTAAAATACCCTAACAAAAGATATTTTCGCAAACCTTTATACTCTTTCCAAAATTGGAAAAAAACATTCATATATTTATCTCACCGATATAAGTATATTCACAATCCATTATATTTTCAACACTTAGAAAATATATCCATATACTTATCCTAACAGTATAATTATGTTTACAAAATTTAAGGAAAGTTTCCTCTTTTCCAAATTTATATTTAAATGGGCCAAATTAAATATCATTTAAAAACAATTTCTTATTACAAACCAACCACTTATCCTTCAGTGTCAAGTATGGAAAGAATGTTTCCATACCACCATAATTAATAAGGATTAATGGTCAAAACAAAACTCATTCCTTTTATAGATTCCTTTACATAAGCCCATTTCATATTTTCAAATACTTCTATAAATCTCCAAAATTATTCGCAAAACTTCTTTTATAAATCTCTAGAATGATTTATAAAATCCCTTTTTCATTTATAAAATTCTTTTATAAATCTTCCTTTATAACTCCTTTATAAAATCCTTTATAAAACATCATTTGAAATATCTCTTTTAAATAAATCCTTTTATAAAGTAAAATCCCTTTTAAATATAAACTACTATTTATAAATACCTTTTATTTAAGTAATCAATTTCCTATAAACATCATAAACAAATAATTAATTAAGTTTAAAACCTCACTAATAAATAATTAACTAACTTAAGTTATCATTAATAAAATATTTACTTAACTTTAAATAACTTAAATAAAATAATTAATTGACATTTTAGAACAACTAAATAAAATAATTATATAACTTTCAACTTCAAACATCATTTA
Source organism: Allium cepa (assembly GCA_030765085.1). Lineage (NCBI taxonomy): Eukaryota > Viridiplantae > Streptophyta > Magnoliopsida > Asparagales > Amaryllidaceae > Allium > Allium cepa. Next base: position 766,420,274 of record CM060932.1, on the reverse strand, counting down.
CAAATGATTGGTTAACTTTAAAATTATATATTTAAATAATATGAATGCAACCATTTAAATATGGAAAACATTTTACTCCAAAATATTTTAAAAGTCGGTAAATCCAAATACATTACTTTCCAAATTTTAGAAAAACATGTAGCGATTCCAAATGGCATTTAAATACGCTGCCAGTTATTCCAATTCATCAATTCAGAACATATAATTGATATTTACATAAGAAACAAACATTCTCTCCTATAACGAGCTTGGCGTGCCACCCTATTCCATTTGGAAGCACGCCAGTGCCTTTAGCAGATCTGTCATCCTTCTCTTCACCTCGCACCACAACCTCGCTGAGTCTGGTCCCTCCACCAGCACATGCAACTCTAAAAATCGAGCATCAAAATTCCATGCTCCTAAACCTAAAAACGACCTCTACATGACACCCCAAGCCACTGAACCACCCACGATCATCACCACACCTCTGACGTACCCAAAGGCTGTTTCAAAACCACTCGCTTTGCCTTAAATCACCTGGATTGCTTGAAATTAAAATTTAACCTAAATCCAATCAATTAGCACTCTTGACCTAACCACACCACTAGAAATCATGGAATGGCTTCCAAAAATCTTGGTTTGACGATACGAACATGATGGTGTAGGTTATTCATTATTCATGATCGACGAAGACCCCAACAATTTACGACCATTTATTGTAATTTACACTTTTCTTTCAACCTATTTGATGGAAAAACCTAAAACTATTTTTTTTAAAAATACTAGACTTGATGATGATCAACTTCCTAGTTGATGGTTTTTTGCTAAATCGAAAGAGTTTGTGAGATATTGATTTTAGAAATTTAGGATAGAAGTGATTTCGTATGTTTTTAAAAAAGAAAAATAAGTGGATAATGGTTTTAGTAACATTCCAGTAACCGATTTCCTTATTCCTAATTCAAAATTTTGATTTTTAAACTATAATTTAATGTAAAAGAGATTTATAACCAATGCAAACAAACTATATACAAATTTCTAACCTTTATCGCATAGAAAATAAAACAACAAATAACAGGGTAATTAGAGAATCTCACTTTGTCATGATTATTGCAAAAGCCAAGCTACTCTTGCTTTTAAATCCAAGCCAAGCTTTTTTTTAAACCAAAATGTGATTTTATTTCCTCTTCTTTAATAAATCTTGAGTGATTCTTTTCTGTCAATTATCACACCATAGTTAGGTGTTTGCGTCTTACAAGCACTGCAGTCGCACCAAAGAGCTCGATCAGGAGATAGGTAGGATCTGATAGAAGCACGAAATTCCTCTTGTTCTGAGAATCAAATCAGTTCTGTGAAATAAAAAATGAGTTTGGAATTAAGTATGAAGTATGAAATAGGAATGGAATGGAATTTGTATATATAAAGAGGTTTTCAAAAGGAATTAAAATAATAAAAATCAAGTGAAAATACTCTTTTCGCTCCAAGATCATTTCCTAACCAACTAAATACACTACATGTAAGAATATGGTGGGTAATAAGGTGGTGTTAAGTCCTTTTGTTTACTAAGACACCTACGAAATCTAAGTATTTTCTCATGTTTGAAATTTAAATATCTTTTATCTTTTTACCATTCTTATTTACTTAATTTTTTTTATATTCCATAATTTAAAGTCTCATTCTTCTGAAAATGTAAATATTGTTCCTGAAACATAAAAAAGGGTATTTGTGACTTTCCATACTTGTCGTTCGATAAAAAAGCTGAAAATCCTACAAAGGGGTTTTGGTCACATTTTTAGTTTCCCGTTGAACTATCTATTTATGTAAAAATAATCCAAAAATGAATTTTCTCATATTTGTTATAATTTTAAAAGAGAGTTATTTGCTTATTAAAAATATAAATTGAATATTTAAAATAAATTAATTATTCACATATTAAACTGATAAAATTTTGGGTCATTACATAGGGCCACATTTATCTACATTTGTAATCTTTGGTATCCAAATTTGTTTGTTAACAAATTGTTAATATTAAAAACTATACCCTTTGGATCCTAAATTTGTTTGACTTGTTTGTTTATGTTCCTATTTCGACAATTATTGTAACTATGTCCAATATTGCCACACTCACCCATTTGGGAAACACACTTCTCCCCAAAGCAGTGTTACTAGTGATTTGTTTACAAGCTGGCACTATTTCAAATCTAGACACTTTTCTGTTATTCGCAAAGAGTTGATTTCTAAATAACATTTTAAACAATTTTTCCCCAGTGAATTTTTTTCGAAGAATCAAGTTAAGATTATTGATATTGAAATTTAAAATATTGTTTTCATTTATTAGCTTTTCCCACATAAAATTCAACTGCCTTCTTTGTTTCACAACTATGTCATTTCCTATTCATTTGATACCTATCATCAAACATTGGAAGCTTAGGCAGCATCCTTATGTTATCACACTTTGCCTCTTAATGCAACCATTGGATCGCGCCTCTCAATTTCATGTAGTACATGAGATGCACTTTGCTCAACAACCCATCATTTATTCAATTTACATCGGCCTGTCTGGTTTTGCAAGAATATGCATACTCATAAAAATATGCACCACATGATATTCTGATAGCACATGACATGCATACACATTAAATTATCCCTTCTTGTTGTGTAAGATATTACCTAGTACATAATGCTACTAGAATTAAAATTCAGTAAGCCACCTTATGTCAGCACAAGTGATCACCATGCTACTGCAAGACACAATGTTAGCGATAAAAATAAGATGTTTACTATTTTTGTAATATATGACCACATTCTTGTAACCCACATGCTTCTGCGCCAAATGCTTACCATAGAACTTCATATCAATTACCTTCCCATAAATCGGGTAAATTGGACAGCCTCATCAAGTGTTTGTGCCAAAATTGGTCACAAATACCCAAATGCCGATGAAAGCACCCATTTACAATCACAGATCAAAGATAGCAAATATGTAGAGGAAATAAATGTGAAGAACACTCCAAATTTAAAATGAATGCAGCAAAGGCACAGAGTTTATAGTGCTTCGGCTGTCTCTGGCCTACGTTCACTTTGAAGAGTTGATATTTTATTGATAATCACTAGCTGGTTACAAGTTGATAATAATCGAGTTACAATGGAGTTCGACAGAGTAGCAGCGTAGAAGAACCAGAAGATCGCCGTTTCTAAAGCTCTTGGGATGCTATTTATAGGCGTAGGCTGCAAATATCTCACTCGGATCTCCGAAAATCTCTTCTTGCACGTGCGTGGGCCCACACGAACGATATCAGGTGATTTCGACTCGATCCGTGGTCGATATGAACGAATTTCTTATCGATCAAGATCTTGTCTTGTCGAGACGAGATCGATCATGAACATTCTTTAGGTTGTATGCAAGCTCCTGTGAAAAATTAGAGGCAATTGGACTTGTAGATTATGAGTTATGGTCGATGAGAGTTCGGGTTTCTCGACTGCTGTTCTCTTCGTATCAATCCTCTTCATGTCGATCTGTTCTTATCGATCCGGGCACGTGCCTGAAAGTTAATGTGGCGCTTGCTTTTAGGATCGATCCACATTTCATGTCGAACGATCGAGTCTTTCATTGGAGTGTATCTTGTCCGCATCAATCATCGTTGCATTGTTCGTATCGATCATCGTTATACTGTTTGTATCGATGATCATTGAACTGTTCGTGTTGATCATCGTTGCACTGTTCATGCCGATTAATTGTATTTCACATTTTGTGCACTCCACTTCGTATCGATCTTTTTTGAGATCGATGCGAAGTGTTGTTTGCTGATGGATACGAAATTTAACAAATATGATCGATATGAAATGAAAAATCTCCATGGATACGAAGTAGTTTGGCTTTGATGGACATGAAGAGATGCAGTGGCAGATGGATACGAACCAATCGATGCGAAATAACGAATGCGAGCCTATCGATTCGAATTGATGGATGTGAGCCGATCGGTGCGAATTTGTGAATGTGAAGAGTTAATTTATTTGGTTTGCATCGATCATATCTTGAGCATATGAACTCCGATTGTTTGAAATTTGAATCGTTGTCTTCCATAGCTTTGCATGTCATGCCATATCAATAGTAGCTTGATCCGGACTTGGTAGAAATTCACCGATATTCATAGCTAACTTGTACATAACTAGCAATCAAGGAGAATTGTCTTTGGTTTGAAGTTAATCTTTTGGTGTCACGGCCTTGCCAAAAGATCGGATAACATTTTCCCTCCAAAACATGCCTTGTGGTGAGAAGACGTGTTTTGAATAGCTCTGAATCCGTTATCCAAATTCCATATTCCATCCATTGCTAAGCCATCCTACCCAAGTGTCATAGCCATAGCCAAGCCTGCAAATGCTCCGAGTCGATGTCCAATTCGACGTCCTTTCTAGGTTGATATTCAAATTCGGGACCGTACCTGGCCCTTTTCTGAATCCCGGACCTCACCGGGCCCATTTATCCCAAGCCGAAATCCGAATTCATGACCTCTCTGGGTTAACTTCAAATCCATAAACTTCGTCGGGTCGCATTATCCTGTTGACCTCGACTTTCCGGTCAAGGGTTTTTTGTTCTCTAGCCTCGGCTCTCCGGCCAAGGACTTTTTATGTATTCTCCGGCTTCGGCTCTCCGGCCAAGGACTTTTGTGTATTCTCCGACCTCGGCTTGCCGGCCAAGGACTTTTATTTATCGTGTTTGAGTTCATTCCATCGCTCTTCGACGAAGGGACTCGTAACTTGCGATTACTGCCCTATCTCTCCGGTCAGGACCGTAATCACGAGACATGTATTATTTATTACATTTAACCAAATTCAATTATTCAAATTAAGAGTTTTTACAGCCAAGGGAAAACCAAACAAATGTCTGTAGAACCAAAGAAAGAACCAAAATTTGTACTAAAATATAAAGAAAACAGGATTTCATAGGCACGAGCAATACGGTTTGTCATCATCTCAGAGCATGCCTGGGGACCATCCTCGATTCCATACATGTGTAAGCGACTTAACCGTATTACTTAAAGTTCTATTACTTATTCGAAGTCATAAATAAATCCATTTAGTTGATAACAAGCCGGTGATTCCTAGATCCAGTGCCATCCTCATTCGTGGTGGGCGGTGGCCACTCCTGTTCTACTGCCACAGCTTGATTCCTTAAGTACTGTTGCAAATGACTATTCCTCACATGCTCTTCAATAATATCCTTCAAATGTCTGTAGTCGTTCGTGTTGTGTCCAGTCAGCTCATGGAATATGCAATGCTTTCCGGATGCCCGCTCGTAATCAGAAGGTTCCCTTCTTGCTAGCCTTCGATAATGGAGGCTCCCTCTAGTATCCAAGCAAATCCTTTCCAGAGTTTTAGTCAGATCCGTGTAAGATGAAAACTTTGACTCCCTCCACGGCCTTTTCGAAGTGCTACCGTTGTCATTCATTTTCCTTTTTCCTTTATCGTCTTTGACTGGATCCTCCCCGAGTGGATCTCCACCCTTTACTGCATAGGCTTCAGCCTCTCTCCCTTCTCTCTCAGCCTACGCATCTTCTTTCCTCAAAAACCTTTCCACCTCATGATAGAACTCCCCGAGATCCCTTGATGGGTCCCACTCCAACAATATCTTGAAATCTGAATTGTCTGCAATTCCAGAAACTGCTACCATCAAAACCATCGACGAATCTGGTCAATCCATCGAAGCCACTGCCGCAATGAATCTGGCCAAGAAATCTCTAAGTGATTCTCCCTTCCATTGTTCCATCGATGTCAGGGTCATCACATTCTTGGGTCGGACTATGTGGACCCAAAACTGCCTCATAAACCTTTCAGTCAGCTCTGTCCATGTGCCAATAGAGCCACTCTCTAGCTGTCTGAACCATAATGCTGCAATATCTGTCAAATACAAAGGAAAGCATTGTGCCATGACCTCCTCTGATTCCCCCAACAGCTCCATATGCCTCAGATACCTTGTCAAGTGAATAGTGGGATCCATTCTTCCGTCATACATCTCCAATGTTGGTAGTGTGAAATTGGGTGGGCTCCGGGCTTGTCTGATTGTAGGAGCAAAGGGCTCTCATTCACATCCTTCAAGTCTCTATTCACCAATCCGCCTCTTATGGCTCGCCTAACCATATCCACAGTCTGTCACTGTCGCCAAGGTGTAGTCCTTATCCGTTGCCTTCGATCCTCCCCTCGAGTTCACGAGGGAGTTCTGGAATCCGCTCCCTTGAATGAGCATCCATTCCCTCATCAAGGCCGTGTTTCATAGCTCCACCTGTTACTCTACCCGTGGTTGGATCAGCATGCTCCGAGTGAGTGCCCTCTAGATCTAGTGCTGCACCCGATGGTCCTACTCTATTCTGAATTCTGGTTGCTCCGTGCTCCTGACCTCTATCTCTAGCACTTCCTGTCGTAGCGTTCCCTTGATTCTACATTTAGGTTTGTCCAACTTGTTGGAGTAGATTATGCATCATCTCTTCTTACCTTTTTAGAAGCTCTTCATGCATAGCTCCCTTCATCATTTCCATCTCGTCTCGGGTGATAAAAACCGAGGCTTGATTCACTCCTAAGGAAGCCTCCTGGCTTCCTTCATGCTGGCTTCTTCTGCTCTTGATCTCCTTGCGGATTGCCTTGTCATAGCTTTTCAGATCCAAGTCTTTAATTTTTCAAATCCAAAGTCCAAGCTGTAGAATCCTTGAATGCTAGCGTTCTCAGTCAAAACATCAAAATGTTTGCGCCAAAATTGGTCAAAAACACCCAAGTGTCGAGGAAAGCACTTGTTTACAATCATAGATCACAGATAGCAAATATATAGAGGAAATAAATGTGAAGAACACTCAAAATTTAGAATGAATGCAGTAAAGACACAGAGTTTATAGTGGTTCAGCTATCTTTGGCCTACGTCCACTTTTAAGAGTTGATATTTTATTGATAATCACTTGCTGTTACAAGAATATAGTTGATAATAATCAAATTACAATGGAATTCGAAAGAGTAGCAGCGCAGAAGAACTAGAAGATCCCCTTTTCTGAAGCTCTTAAATGCTATTTGTAGGCATAGGCTGCAAATATCTAGCTCAGATCTCGGTAGATCTCTTCTTGCACGTGCGTGGACCCACACGATCGATCCCAGGTAATTTTGACTCGATCCGTGATCGATACAATCGACTTATCGATCAAGATCTTCTCCAGTTGAGCCCAGATCGATCATGAAAATTCTTTAGATTGTACACAAGATCCTATGAAAATTTGGTGTTATTTGGACTTGTAGATTGTGAGTTATGATCGATGCAAGTTCGAGTTTGTCGACTGCTGTTCTCTTCGTATCGATCCTCTTCGTGTCGATCTGTTCTCATCGATCCGGGCACGTGCCTGAAAGTTGACATGGCGCTCGATTTTAGGTCGACCCACATTTCATGCCGAACGGTCGAGTCTTTCATTGGAGTGTATCTTGTTCGCATCGATCATCGTTGCACTGTTTGTATCGATCATCGTTGTATTGTTCATATCAATTATCGTTACACTGTTCGTATCGATCATCGTTGCACTGTTCATATCGATTGATTGTATTTCACATTTTATGCACTCCACTTTGTATCGATCGTTTTTTAGATCGATGCGAAGTGTTGTTTGTTGATGAATATGAAATGTAGCAAATATGATCGATACGAAATGACAACTCTCCCTGGATACGAAGTAGTTTGGCTTTGATGGACACGAAGAGATGCAACGGCTGATGGATATGAACCAATCGATGCAACATAACGGATGCGAGCCGATCGATGCAAATTGATGGATGTGAGCCGATTGGTGCGAATTTATGGATGTGAAGAGTTAATTTCTTTGGTCTGCATCGATCATATCTTGAGCATACGAACTCCAAAATTTGAACCATTGTCTTCCATAGCTTTGACTGTCGTGCCATATCAATTGTAGCTTGATCCGGACTTGGTCGAAATTCATCGGAATCTATAGCTAACCCGTACATAACTGGCAATCGGGAAAACTGTCTTTGGTTTCTAGTTAATCTTTTGGTGTCACGGCCTTGCCAAAAGGCGGGATAACATCAAGCATATGGTTACACATCATATCCCTTCACACAATCTTATTTGCATTTGTTGTTCATCTTTGCTTCCTGCATGATTTTCTTATATGTATTACTATCCAAAGTTTACAAGACTACACACATTGTATTGCTTTTATTATAAATTATGCCTATATTAAATATTATAAGATCATCTATGTGATGATCTCCTCTGTATTTGTTTTTATGCGCATTTGTAAATACTTTTGAATGGCCTTTTTGGATCACGGTATAATAAAAATAAGTGCTCTCCTTTTTAGAGGATCACTCTTTCATCAAAATAATAATAATAACTAATAGCAAATTATCTCTTTTCAAAATCAATTCTTTTTAATACCACATTTTCATTTTCGAGCTCTTCGATTATAGTCTTAATCTCAAACATCTCATTTTCAAAAAGTTGGTATGTTTCAAATTCAAGTTTTTCAAAATACTTGATTTTTCAATCTATTTTGCCAATTCTTGATTAGTTTGAAAAGTCCAGTTTGACATTTTCAAGATCACATTTTCATTTTCGCGGATGTTGAAATTTTCTTTGACATCATTTAATTCATTTTCAAAACCTACACATTTATTACATTCAAATTTTTTGACCTTCTTAATTTTTTCAATCTTCTTTTTTAGCCCATTAAGAATCAAGTCTGCTTTCTCAAATTTTTCTTTTTTTAAAAGTTTACAGTTTTTATATTCGGAATATTCGGACGCCTTAAAATTTTCCAACTCATTTTGTAAAATGTTGTTTTTGCAAATTAACTCACTTTTGTTTTCCTTCAAAATCAGAATTTCATTTCCAAGCTTTTCAAAATTTTCATAAAAGTGGAAAAAAAAAATCTTGTTCGTTGTTTAAACATAATCGCAATCAATTTTTTTAAGTTTAACATTTTCAAGCTCCTTTTCCAATTTATCAATTTCCTTTTACTGTTTATATTTTTCAGTTTTCAACTTATTGCTTTTCAGTTCAAGATCATCAACTATTTTAATTAATTTGTGACACAACAGAACTAAATCTTTAAATTAAAAATTGCTTATCGCATCATCTATTCCATCATCGTCACTGTCGCTTCACTTTCATCGTCCAAATCGTTTTTTGTGAATCCCATCAAGCATGGTCTTCTATTGAATTAACTTTTGGAAGTTCTATAGTTGACTTCTCCACTATATTTTTGCATCAAGAGTGTTCAAAATTTCTTACGTAGTTAAACAATGAGAGATATGGTTAAATTTAGCTATGTTATTTAAAGATTAAAGAACATTCATAGCGTTAGCAATAACCGAAATATTATTCTTATATACCATACCCTAACCACTTTTAATCAAATCCCAAAATTTAAAATTAACAGCTTTTAAACACAATTCCATTTTTGATTTTCAATTTAAAAAAACTATTCAGTCAAATGTGGGTGGACTAATAGTGGACTGAATCTCGATAAATCTATAACTAGGATGGGACATGATATAGATTTTACCAAGAAATCTGCTCTGCTACCACTTATTAAGATCGTGCAATATACTCTAAGGGATGAGTAGGGTATATTACACGATCCTAACATCACTTACCATGTTTCTTAGTATACTTTTAAGTCTCACTATATACTTCACATGAAACTTATACAAACTTGTTATTGTCCTCATTGGCTTAGGAGGTATTAAGTGTGCACGTTAGTTCATTGATAATAACCCTAATGCCTTTACTCCCTTTATTTGACCTCAGCAACACGTCAATAAAATCCATTAAGATAGACTCCCATTTCCAAAGCGGTACCTCTATGGATTAAAGCGGTCTACTTAAATTCATGTGCTTAACTTTGACTTGTTGACAGTTAAGACACTGCCTTATACATGCCAATATCCCCATCGATCCTTTTATAAAACAATTTTCTCTTTATACTTCGATACATCTTCATCCCATTGGGATTAATAGTCAATTTTGATTGATTTGCTTTCCTAAACTCCTATTCTCAAAGGTTATCAATCTGAAGCAGACAGGTATTCCTTTTACAAATGCCTCTCTTTTGGTTCAATCTTGATATCTTTTAAGTCTTTAGCTTCGATACCTTTCCCTAGCCACCTAATATGATCGATTATTACCAGGTCATCCCATTGCCATCCAATTATCCTACTAGTCACGTCGGCCAAACTTCAAAACAAGATGAAAAATTTATGCTTAGACATAACTAGGTGTCTATCATATGTGAACACGATAGAAAGCCGGCGCTTCTAAGTTATTCAATTCAACAACTATTGCTAATGCATCATTTCGATGCCTTTGGCTAAGTACATATACAACCTTGTTCCATTTCTTCGACGTATACTAAATATTGAAGTTATCTCCCATTGGAAACTCTAACTAACTCTATTGCCTCATGTTAAGCTACTTCAAAGAGGAAAGGAATATTTCAAGAATTATAGTCCGTGAACAACTCAAAAAATTTCCTAAAAGATAGCATCTCGAAATCATGTGTAAGGTCACAAGTTTCATTTGATCTAAGTTGTTTAAAAGCAAAAGAAAATCGCTTGGCCTCTCTACATCAACACTGCTCCCAAACTAGTTCCATAATCATATGTGAAAGCCATAAGGTCTTGATTTCCATTGGAACATCTAATACAGATGCATTGGTGTAAAAAAATTTCTTTAGCTCTAGAATAAATCCTTTTCATTTGTAATTCCACTCAAATCGTGCATCCTTCTTGGTTTTAGCTAACTAATTTCTAGAAATTTCTAATCACGATCACTATTTCCAGTCTCGTACACTTATTAATAGCTACGATCCTGCTTTAAGGAAATGCTGCCTCTCCATTTCTAGCACAAACCCATAGACGAACATCATGATCATGTTTATTCATAGAATAAACTAAAATATCATTGATGAAAATTAGTAGGAATCTATCCAAATAATCTCGGAAAAATTGGTTTATCAAGTCCATAAAGAAAGTAGGCACATTGGTCAGTTCAAAGGACATAACTAACCATTCATACAACCCCTATATTTTTAATATGAACCATATGCAATGTAGGTCTTAAATTTTAAGATGATTTACCTACACCACCAACACTTATATGCATAAGATAGTGCGCTGCTGTTGTGCTTGACCGATGTAGGACGATCATTAAGGGTTGTAAATGAAAAAAGCATCACAGAACCTATCGTATATCTCACAGCGTATGGAATAAAATATAATATACAATATAGATATAAAATAGGAGAGACGATAATATCTAAGTGATCCAAATATCAGAGTACAGATCCATAAAGTTATACAACACGTAATAGAGTTTATACAAACGAAAATAAACCCAAATGACTGTCTCATGGTAATAGCAGTGCTAACACCAAAATTGGTCACTAACACCCTTGAGTAGAGTTATGTAGAGAGATTAATGAAGAGAGTAAATTAAAATAGACGAAATAGTGTAATTGAATGCAAAAGGAACAGCTGAAACGAGAACACCAGATTTATAGTGGTTCGGCGTAATTGCCTACGTCCACTTTGAATAGAATTTTTATTACTTTTCCAATCACTTGAATATATATACAATCCATAAACAAATCACTTGAATACGAGTTTGAATTTAAAAGAGGAGAGCACAAAAATGGAAGAGTTTCCATGGAGTTCTCGAAAAAAGGTCCCTTTAACTGGACCCCTGCCCCTCTATTTATAGATGAAGATAGGTTGGTTCCCCTATGTAGGCCCATGGCCAAGATAGCTTGGCCCATAAGTGATGGTTCAAGTCGACCGATCCAGGTACATCGACCATCCACTACCGAATGGTGATTGCCGAACCACTTTGGCCGAGCTTGGGTTCCCTCATAGGTGACTCAAAGTTTGTTCTCAAGTAACTCGAAGCAAGTGGTGGTTTGACTCGAAGTAAAGAAATGTCGGTCGCATCACTTTGTCATAGACCAAACAACTTGCCAACTTCCTTAGGGTGCACCGACCAAGGCATGCCGGACTGTAGTGATCGATCCCAAGACACCAACCTACTTACACCGACCTACCTAAACTGATCTACCATGGTCGATCCCCTTAGGTGGATCCACCTAAATAGATCCACCATGGCTGATCCCCTTAGGCCGACCCACCTAGGCCAACCTAACATTGCCGAACCACTCTGACCTAACTACTTTGGCCGACCTACTTCTACTTCGTCTACCTTGACCGACCCATTAGGACCGACCCAACATGGCCAATCTAGTCTTGCTCAACTATCCCGACCGAGCCATTGATGCCAAACCATTCGCGTCGAACCACGTTTGTAGGCCGAACCACATATGAATATGCCAATCCACATATGCCAATCCTTATGAGGCCGATCCAATCCACACCGAACCACCTAGACCGACCCAATCATGGTCGATCCACTAAGGACGACCTGCACATGCTTTTCCATAATGGCCACCTAACGAACTACATATACAAGTCGACCCAAACAAGTCACACCAACCCCCAATCCTTTCTTGGCTTGATTCTCGCCTAGGTCCAACTAATTGCTCTGCAACTATCGTCTCATAGCTAAGCCAAGTAGCCAGGTAACATTTGCCCCCTAAAGTATGTCATGTGAATCAACATGACATGCTTTGATCAGCGAACAATCTCCTTCTTCAAAAACTAGCTCGTTTAGGATGATGATTGATTGTCGCCTTTTCATCGGTTTTTTGACGAATCTCTGTATCGTCAAATGTACTAGTTTAATCTCAAATAAATTTTCAAAAAATTGTTCTTACTTTTCAAAAGCTAAACGTGCATAACCTTTCGAAGGTTAAACCATGCTAGAATTCATAACCAATATTTCCCCACCGACTAGATGGCATCTATCTCTTCGTACATTTTCATCTTTCATTGCCATGATGTGTGTATATGTTCATGTACACACATTGTTTTTTTTTCATTCATCATTTTTTTAGATAACAAAATTGGGTCGGTTCCTTTGGCAAAAAGAGGGCCGGCGTACCAATACCGACCTACACGATAGGTACTTGCTTCACCGACCCAGTAAACACGTGCTGAACGGTCTTCTCCCCTCATCATATAAAAGCTCCGGCTTTTGCTCCTTTCTCCCCTTCTTATTTTCACTCTACTTTCACAAGCCTGCATTCTTCCTATTTTCCCAAAATTTCCAACTTGCTTCCCATCGAACCCCGTACCTCTTCCCTCGTGATTTCAGTTGTTCTCGAAATCGATCAACTCCTCAACCTAGCATCTCGAAGCTGCTGCAAACCTCGACTTTTCTCCTTAGGTATGAATTTCCTTTCAAACTCGAAATTGCATACAAAGTTTCAGTGCTCGAGTGGATGGCTTCCTCTTTCTTTGGTTATAGGAATATGTAGACGATAACTGAGAAGAGAGGAAAAGATAAATTAAGAAGAAGACTGGACTTTAAGTTAGGGCTTCAGCCGTCTTTGATGGTCATGGTAATAGTCTCTTAAAAGGAGCAGTTGTTTTCATAATTTGCAAGCAGGACTTAAGAGGAGGAAGGAAGATGTCGCTTGGTGAAGAATTCAAAAGTAAAGGAGGGGTTCGGTGATTTGAGAGTAAACGCTGGTCGGTCACATTGGGAGAAACGGGGGTGTGGTTCGGTAGCTATGCGTGACGTTGTGGGTTAGTCAGAGTCAAAAGGTGTGAGTTGATATTTCGAGCAAAGGAGTCATTCGGTTTTGAGGGAGAGCATAGGTCGGTAGGAAATTAGGAATATGGGTCCGTATAGACCTAGAGGGCTGTTAGGTGATTAGAGAGTGAGAGAGGAGAATGAGTGGATTGGTTGTTTTGAGGGAGTGAGTGGATATGTTGTTTTGATCTAGAGAGGCGGTCGTAGTTCGTAGGAGAGTGGGTCGGTGATCTAGTTTTTAAAGGATGATTGGTGCAGATAGTTTATTGTTTGGATCGGCATGGAGTGTCGTGGTCGGCATCGGTAATCAGGACCATTTTAAATTGAACATGGCATACATTAGGATCATACTTCCCATGCTTAAGAATAAGACATTGGACAATGACAAGAACCAAAGCATATGAACCCATGGACTTAATTCAGGCTAACAATTCCATAGTTCAAGTAATTCTAAACATGAATCTAACTCAACAAAAGCAAATAACAGCCTTCGATATATAATGACAATGCCCGATTCCGAGACCCCACCTACTGAACATTGGACAAGCTGTCGGAGATGGTCAGCGATGACGGTCTCCGAAGATGATAGTTTAAAGCTCAATCATGCTTTACCGGTCTTTATATCTTTAATTCTTTTATACTTATGCTTGAATGGTTGCACTAATACACACACCACATGGGGAATATCTTTTTTTTATATCTGATATATATTATCTTCCAAGTATTGTTTAAATAGGTATCTATTCACACCAATCGCTCTCTGGAGATGTCTAAAAAATAAGCTCCGCTACTGATTCTGACAAGCCTAAGCCAAGTTGTCGGTAGGAGGCAGTGGGGACTCTGAACCAATCATTAGCCTCCATACCTGGTATCTTGGATCCACCTGTCGCGGTTATAGGCTCGGCCTCTGATGCCATAGACAAATCATTTTGGATGACCCTATCGACTCTCAAGCCTCAAAAATCGATGAATCTTCTCTCCGTCGATTACGTTCTATCCACGGAATCCTCTTCCAAGACGTTCTGATTCCGTTGGCACAAGATCGGCCTCACTTACCCTCAGCCGTATATACTGTGTGCAAGAAATTTATGTGCTGGGCTGGAAGTGTGTCAACTTTCAATTCATTCACCCATGATGTGTTGCAGTATATTAGGATTGCTTCAGCACAACTACACCCTAATAGCCATGCATTTAATCACGGTACATGCATTCTTTTCCTGAGTGTCTTACTCGGACCTCCAACTCCCGAGGATATCCATTATATTTACCGCTTCAAAAGATGTACCGACAATCCATCTTACATATTCCTCGACCCACACCCCAAATGCCAAGTTCTGATGGGTGCATGGAGCGAATTTTCTCCGTATAAACAAGAGTGGTTCTACGTACACTATCCTCCCGGTTTCGCAAGAAGATGGCTAGAAGGGAGTAAGTCTCATTTTTATCCCAGTCCTTGTCATAAGGCTCGAAATGCATCTTTTCTGAACTTCTTTCAACTCTTATAAGTGTCCGCCCACAACCCGAAGATGCTGGGTATTCTAAGGCCATCGAGGCCCTCCTATAGGAGACCAGGGCATTGAATCTGTAATTACCAATGAGCTGCTCTCGAAGTTCAGATTACTGAAAGAAGGCCGTCGAAATAGCCTTCCAGTTGGTGCCACTATAATAAGATCGGTTGCGGGAACGGGCAAAGAACAAGCTGGACCTTCGGTGCCCCCTACCGAAGGGGCCACTGATACTACCGAGGAAGGCAAGATTAGAGCAACCGAGGTGCCAATGGCGATTTACGAGAATGTAAGTTTCGGCCAAGTGCCGGTAGCTGATGCACCCAACACCGACGAACCACCGCCACCTTCGAAGAAGAAAAATAGTCTAACTTACAAGCTGAAAAAGAAGACAGTTGGCGGAACTTCAAAGTTACGATAACTCTAGTCGAGAAGAAGTCATCTTCCTAAAATTTAGAGGGCTCATTAAAGGGCCTATCTGACTTGACCATCCCTGACGGTATACTGAATTACGATTTCAATAACCCCAAGGCTATGGGATTTAATTCTCCCGCGAGAAGCGATGAAGGCGCTCAGGCTTATCATTAGGGAGAGAAAACTCCAATGAGTAAAGTGAAAAACACTGGTCCATCGGGGGGATGCACAAGGACACACACAAACACCTACACTCCACCATGCACTTATTTCCGCTCATCATGTGATTCCTACTAACTCGTCATCATTTGGCTTTATGTACAGGTGATACAGGGCATAAACATGGCATTGACTGCCTTCGTAGATCCTCCATCTTCTACTATTCCGGTCTAGACTCAGGATCAGGAAAACGACGAGATAGGGACGACAGCGGTGATAGAGATTATCATCCCAAAGAGTCGTCGTCATCCAGAAGGAGAACCTACACCCATTCTTCATATCCAAATGATCCTCCCCCTCACTCTGAGCATAGTAGGGAGAAGTCTGCTTAGAAGGGATCCCAGTCAAAGTTCCTTGCGACCAACATTCTGGCTCTTCGAGTACTAAGCAATCCCATGAGCCTTATAAGAAATTTGTGACTCCGGTTAGGCAGACTCCTCCAGCCTCTTCTCACGATCCGTCAACTGTAGAAAAAATAGCTGAGCTCAAGGCTACATTCTCGAAGATGTGTTTCGATGGATTGAAATTTCTACCCACGATCCATCCTATCCCCGTACATGTCAAACAGAGCACCATTTCCTGCAACAACGACGTTTATTTTCAGCATGATGCATTTGTACACTTGGTGGAGAAAGTTTCAGAGATTTCCATTGAACGCCAACACGAGATTGATTGCTCCAAACTCGAAGCTATTCACAAAAAAGACAACATTAAGCACTAGGATGAAGAGCTATCATCATACAAATCTCAGCTCGAGACTTCCCAGAAAAATTCCAAGGAGACAGTCAAGGTAGTTAGTCGCTTGGAGACCACTCACAAGAAATAAATTGATGAGGCAATCCAACGCAGCGATGCTCTAACTTTGGAGAAAAACTCTATCCAAAAAGAGAAAGACATTCTCGCCTAACGGGTCAAAGAGCTAGAGGCGTTGCTCTTTAAAGAGTGAGAAGAGAAAATTGTAGCGTAGGAAGAGTCACAAAGATACTACGATGAAACCGTCGAAACACGGCTTCTAATACAAAACTCGATGACGAGCTTTCCAGGGTTGAGGTGCTAAAAGAAGCAGCTCGTGAGGAAGGCAAGAAGATGTGCTCACAGAGGCCGACTCTCATCTTGAGGCAGCTACCGAGGCCGACAGAGAAGAAATCAAGTGTTTATTCGATCCGCTCATTGCCAAGTACATTGCATGAGTCCTTATGCATCGTGGTTGTCTTTCTTAGGTGATGGTTATCTCAAATCATCAGCCGAAGCATGGGATACTTTGATAAAAATTAAGAGAGTGGAGCTAAGTATTTAAGGGGTTGATGAAGAGGCTCTCGTAAGGGAAGTGCTCCGAGGAAATGAGCCTTCAGACTTATCTGCGGCAAAAGCCCTCTTTGGAAGAGACTCTTGGTCATCGACGGGTAAAGATGATATCGCTGGCGTCGATACTGAGTCTCTGGTTCCTCTTTTCGTTCAATCGACCAGTAGTTCGTCACTTGGACCTCCCGAGCAGCGCGTCGGCTACGACCCGGAGAAGCCCGGACTTGGCATTCACATTTTCTCCAATCCCTTAGGGTGATACCTCGAGGACCACTGAATGGCAGTTGGAAGCCGGTACGTAGCTTCACCTTCTAGAGTTTAGGAATTCATTGCATTTGGCGAGTGACAAATGTGTTCTAACATTTGTTTTTCATGAATTCATATAGGTCACTCTAGACCCGAACCGATTCCAAGAAGCTATTTCGACATGGAGCTGGAAGAGAAAAATGCTGAGGCACCTCACACCGGAGATAACCCTAGTCTCAATGCTCAAGTGATTACGGCGCTAGATGAGGATAACCTAGAAAATCTCTTGATTGTAGATGAACATGACGAGGTCGAAATCACAGGCGCTTCCAAGCTTAGCATTGAAGAGCAAATCGAGGAGGGGAAGAAAAAGAAAACCAAAGTTAAGATAGAATCTCGTATGGTGGAACTCGATGATCCCCTAAATTGGACCTTGAAGATCATTCTCCTCAGTGGGACCACACCTTTGGAAGTTCCTTCTCCCTCGAGTACTCCGTTGCTAGGAAGCAAAGGGTCCAAAAAGAGGCGCTCGAATGAGGAAACTTCGAAGAAGCCAAAAAAGGAAAGAAAACCGAAGAATTAACTGTTGCCTCGCTACATTTTGCTCAACTTAAGTAATGTAGTACCATGCAGTCGTTTTCCTTCCCTTTTTTAGTCATCGTAGATAGATTTTGGCTCCGGACTTCGAAGAAGTTGTAATGAAATTTCTTTTTCGATTAGTAATTAAAATTTTGCTTCTTTGTATTCCTAGACTCTCATTGCTTAGCTTATAATTTAATTTGTAACCGGAATCAGAGTCTTGTGGGTCATGTGAACTCCAGTTCGCTTAATAAGATTTGGAGATTTTTGAATCATTTATACTTTAGTCCGCACTATGGGGCTCACGGTACTCAATTTCGCACTTTGGAGACTTAGAGATTTTTTGAATCGTTTATACTTTAGTCCGCACTCTGGGGACTCGGAGTACTCGAGTCTGCACTCTGGGGACTTAGAGACTTCCGAATCGTTTATACTCTAGTCTGCACTCTAGGGACTTAGAGTACTCAAGTCTGCACAGTATGGACTTAGAGGTTTTCGAATCGTTTATACTCTAGTCCGATTTTGGGGACTCAGAGTACTCAAGTCCGCACTCTGGGGACTTAGAGATTTTTTGAATCGTTTATACTCTATTCCGCACTTGGGACTCAGAGTACTCAGGTCCGCACTCTAGGGACTTAGATATTTTTGAATAATCTATACTCTACTTCGCGCTTTTGGGACTCAGAGTACTCAAGTCCGCACTTTGGGGACTAAGAGATTTTTTGAATCGTTTATACTCTAGTCCGTACTCTGGGGACTCAGATTACTAAAGTCCAAACTCTGGGGATTTAGAGGTTTTCGAATAATTTATACTCAAGTCCGCACTTTGGGGACTCAAAGTACTCAAGTCCGCACTCTGTGGACTTAGAGAATTTTTTAATCGTTTATACTCTAGTCCACACTCTAGAGACTTAGAGTACTCAAGTCCGCACTTTGGTGACTTAAAGATTTTCATTTATACTCTAGTCCTCTATAAAGACCCAGAATTTAAGTCATTTGAAATTCGTATATTTAGTTGATTTTAAATAGTCACAGGTTAATTTTATAGGTAGAATAACTTATATTTCGAATATTTGGATTTAATTGGATAATTAAATTATTAATTTAATATTTGAAATTGTGGAAATAATTGGAAATTGGATTTAATGTGAATAAAAATGATTTATAAAGTTGAATTAAATTCTATTTGGATTATAATGATGTTAGAGAACTTTTAAAATTAATTTAAAAGTTAATTTACAGAAATTGAATATTTTAATATTTAATTAATGTGTAAAAATAGTCATTTTTTACACAGTCTTGAATTTCGATGAAACTAGTTTCATTGGATCCGTAATTTTAAATTATTGTAGGATTTCAAATTTACATCAATCGGATTTACGGTTTAGTCGTGACAAGATGAAACGCGTAGAAATTCGTTTAAGTAAATTTTAAATTTAAATAAGTTAATTCGAAAACCTATCTTCCAAATACGATCGAATTGGCTCCTGATATATATTCCATTATGTTCGAAATAGGGGTAAAATATTATAAACGCCAAGCGACACGCTTCGTTTCAAGTTCGAAAAAATTTCAGATGAATAGTGCGCGAAATTTTCTATATAAGGCCACCTTTTCTTCACTTTTGCACTCAAAACCCTAGGTAGGGTTATAGCCGCGACTTTACGTTAATGGTCAAAAATGCTTGATTCTTTTCCCCTTAATCTCTCTCAATCCATCAATAATTACCGAATACTTTCAACTACAATGTTGTAGATCTAGGCGAGACCTTCACATCCATACGGCCGTGATCGTCATCGACGCAGTGTGTTGGTCGAAATCGTGGTTTGAAGGCTGGCGTTTAAACATGTTTTTCAAGGCATATAGGCAACCGAGCTCCATGGTGTTTCGGTCGAAGGTGGGGGGCTTGTGGCCGTTCGAATGGCAGTGGTTGATCGGGCTACAACGTGAAGATGGTGGAGTATAATTCGGCGAAGAAAATGGCGGCCATGGGTTTCCTCGTTCAGTTTTGAATGAAGGGGAAGAAGGATAAACGTGTGGCCATGGTCCACAATCTAGTGACGAACGGCTATGATTAACTAGGTTGAAAATAAAATAAAAATTGTAAAATTTATATATATAATAATTCATATAAACTTTGAAAGTGTATAAATTCTTCATACGAGGTCCGTTTTTGACGAAATAATTTGCATTGGGTCCGAATTGACGAGCACTACATTTTAGAGCTGGTTTGGAGTTGATTGGAGCAAGTAAAAATTTGGATAAAATTAAACGTCTGTTTAATTTTATTTGGAATGAAACGCTACTACTGCTATTGGAACCAAAATGAGTACAACTCACTCTTTCTGACTCGCTGATATTTTTATATAAGTGAGAACAAATTTATTTTGTGATGATTGATGATTGTTTGGATAATATATGATATGTTATCTATATATTGATTGGTATTTGGATATATTCCTGCCTATCGGAGCAGATGAGACCCTGTACGTTCCCATGTGTGAGCGGATGACCCTTTGTACGCGTGATTGCCTTGAAGTGGACATTGTACACATATTCTAATAGGTATATTTGTTGGGGGTGACAGATTGGAGGGATCCAACTGGATTCCTCGCCAGTATTGCTTTTATTTACTGATATTGTGATATATGCTGTTATCATATGATATATGATGTTTTGGATGCCGTGATTGATGCATTTGGCGCTGTTGCAACATTGGGCCTATTTTCGAACAATTAAAAATGTTAAAGTGATGATTTCAAAATAAAAAGGATTTTCAAGTAATTTTGAAAATATACGTTTTGTTGAATTTTGAATTTTTAAAGGATTTTGAATAAATAAAAGTTATAATTTTTATGTTATAAAAAATATGATTTTTTGTGAATTATAATCGAAATGTGATTTTTGAAATATGAAGTGAACTATTCTGTAAAACAAGCTAAATTGCGATTTTTGAATTTATTATAAATGGTATGTGTATAAGATTTATAAAATTGACATTTTATAAATCAAAATAATGGGATTATAAAGGAGTTTGGTAAATGTTAAAATGGAGTTATAGATGGATTTTATAAGTGAATAAGATTTATAATTTAATGAATGAATTTTTAGATATAGAGATTTATAAGTAATTAACTTAGATTTTGGCATATAAGCGAGATATGAATGAGATCTGTTAATAAATGGATTTATATATGAAAGTTATATAAAATAGAAATGTGAATTTATAAACATTGTTTTATAAATGTGAAATAAATTTAAATTAATAAACTAAATATAGAAGTTTATTAAAGGAATTTCATCCACGATTTTGGACAATGGATAATCATTTAATAAATGTGTAGAAATATTGGATTTGGTAAATGAACTATATTCACGATTTTGGACAGTGAATAATATTTTATATAAATGAATATTTTAGGAAGTGATATTATAAAATGAAGTCAAAAGATTTGAAGATGTTTTAAAATGTGTTAAGTATTGAAACCATAGATTTCAACCTTCATTGTTGAAATAGACGTTTTCGAAAAGTAAGGAAATGATGGACTACAACACTGTTGTTATAGTAAATGATTCGAAAGGAAATATTTTGTATAGTATAAGGAATTTATATATCTATATAATTATCGAATCCCGATACTGATGATTTTGGGTTGTCGTAACGATGTTTTACGCAACGTCCGTTTTAACCCGAATAAATGTGTTTAAGAGAATGTTTTTCTTATAGAATAAAATATATATTTAATCCTTATTTAAGTATATGTAATATTTTCTAAGGTTTGAAAATAAATTGATTTGTGGATTACTATTATTAAATAAGCATATGGAAATGTTTTTCCAATATTGAAATGGTTTTGAGAATATATCTTTTTAAAGATAATTTGGAATGAATATTTGGCAAATGATTTAATTAATAAAAGATTAATTAAAGGGCATAGTGATTGCTTAGAGTGCTAAATATTTGTTTGTTTGCTTTGATAGTTAAATAAATGACTACCAAATTTGGCCATTTTAGTTCATCGACTTGATGTGGGAATTATTTAGTCGTATACATAGTACATAGCCATCTATCGAGGATGTTAATTTGTGTATTGCAGAGTATTACTCCAATCTATCGAGCTTCTTTCTTGGCCGAAGGGTAGCAAGTTGAAAGTTAGAGACGTGATAAGTCTATGAGACTTAGTTTCTGTGTGAGGTTGAGAAATGCTTTTCCATTGTTGGTGCGAAGAGACCAGGATCGGTTTATCCAAGAACCACTCCGGACCAACATTTATGCGACGATTGTGCAGGTTATTTGTGATGATATTGATTAGGATTTTCATAGTGGAGGACTGCTTGTTGATCGTTTGGGGTTAAAATCCCAATATACATCCAGTAGAAGTAGTCTCTTCGTTATGAAATATCTAATGCATGGACTATTCGCTACTAATCCTAGGGATTTCCCGAAAGGATGTAGTAGAAAAGTACCTTCGGTTTGTCATGTTCCTACACAGCTTGTATGGATGTTTGTCTGACATTACATTTCTATAGATTGCGTACATTGGTTTTTACAAATGTACATCAGTGGTGGTGGAGAAGGCAACTTCTCTTAGC
Organism: Allium cepa; assembly: GCA_030765085.1. Lineage (NCBI taxonomy): Eukaryota > Viridiplantae > Streptophyta > Magnoliopsida > Asparagales > Amaryllidaceae > Allium > Allium cepa. Next base: position 766,397,747 of record CM060932.1, on the reverse strand, counting down.
TTAACATCCTCCTTGAGACGTATGAACTTAAGGGTTGTATTTTTATGGAAGGCAATTAGTAGTCAACGGTAATGGCCGTGTGGTATTCAAAGTGATGTGATTTTTGATAAGTGAAAGGCAATTGTTACCTCAGGCTTCATCAACCAGAAATGACTAAAACAAAGCTTGATGCGGCAAGGCTAAGTGGGTCGTCCCAAGTAGGATATGATCATCCTCTTCTAGATATATCTTTACACGTTATGACGTCGTGTATCTAATTATTGTGGTTTGTAAGCTATGAGGGCCCTCGAAAAAGGTCGGTAATGACCGGATGATAATATATTCGGTACTACCTAGTTATAGAGGTAGGCTGGTCTTATGTTGGTAGAGGATCCTTTGTGATGGTCCTCGGTACATTCCTCTAGAGATGTACTGCCGAAAGGTAGTCCCTTCACCTAGTCATTTGTTTGGAAATCCAAACTCCACTATGTGCCTGCCGTATTGATTGTATTACCCATTTTGGGCTATATGATGGAATTTAATCAGTGTAACAATTTCGGCTATGATTAATATTATTTGTATACTAGACACTAGTATAATATAAGATGATTTGATATGAAAGGATTTAGTTATCGTAAGGTAAAAACATGTCCGTGTTATGTGTAGGCGTGTCTTACGAGATACTTTTATTTTGATGAAGGAAAAGTTTGATAATTTAATAAATTTAGTTAAGTGTGTTTCTCACGCTGGTTTACCAGACTGATCCGGGCGTTCTTCCCTTTCAATGCTTGGGTCGGACCGAGTATATTTACAGGTTCAGATTTGATGCTATTGGAGCTTTAGAAAAAGAGCAGAAGATCTTTGTTTTCGTATACACGTATCTATTTATTATCTGCTGCTTAATAGTTGTATATTATCCGCAATTGTGAGGATAGGTTATTATTACTGTCTAGACCGATGATTAGTGATTGATTGTTGAATTCTGATTGATGTATGTATATACAGTTTCTGTTTTGTAAAGATCATTGATATGATATTATATATTTTCCGCTGCAATGTGACATTCTGTATTATTCTGTTGGTTCTCTCTTCTCTCTTTCTTATCTTCTCTTCTTCTCTCTTCTTTTCTTTCTATTAACTTTCCGTCGGTCTGTGCTTTTTGGGTCGGACATATGTGTTTTATTGTCGATTCAAAGGGTACAGATTTTCAATTTGTCACACTTGGTATCAGAGCTTAGATTTTGCATATTTCTAAGCTTTGATGTGTACTCGATATAGATAGGGTCAGTAATATCCTTGATTGAGTCTGAGTGTATTATATATATGAGCATGTATTTGTTGGTGATTATAAAATGTTTTATATTGTGTTTGCTTATCCGTTGAGTTGTTTGTGAATTCTGGTCGGTATATGGGGCACCATGTTATCGATAGGGATTTCTAAACAGTTAAACGAGACAAGTCGACATAGTATCATTTTAAATTGGGTAAATTAAATAATTTTACCTCGATTACATTTTATATATAAAGGATTAAATTTTCAGGAATTATTAAAGTGTATATAAATGAATTGTTTGGGTGTTGAAAATGTACAAATATATAAGTTAATAAAAGCAGTTTGAATAATCTAAATAAAACAACAATTATAAAAGAATGAAATTATATAAGCAAATGAGTTATAAAGTATAGAATTATAATTAAAATGATTTACGATTGTGAAATAATCTTATATAAAAGAAATAGAACCATATGAGTATATTTATAAATATGAGTTATAAATAAAAATGGAATTAAACTGAGAATTTGAAATTTTGAATCCCATTTATTTTGAAAGTGATTTTTCAAAGTTAAAGAGATTATATTGTTATAAATCTAAATAAGATAAGTAAATTGGGAATGAACATATATAAGTGAAGTAAAATATTGAAATTATATAAGTCAAAGATTTATAAATGTGATTTATGAATAAAAGGATTTATTTTTAAAAGAACATAAAGCACTGAATTCACTACTGTTGCTGGAAAATAATAAGGGTGATGACTGCAGCATCATCAGTATCATTTTCGAGTTTCTATGTGATGGATTTGCTACCAATACTAAATTGAAATTTAAGTTTTATTTTGATAAAAAAAATTTGAATTTAAAACCTAAGCTGAAATTAATAAATATAAGTGAAATGAGTTTTTGACTTATAATATGAAATAAAAAGTTTAATATCGGTAAAGTTAAATAATTTGAAGCAGATTTGATAAGTTATTGGAATGAAAATTAAACGTAAGGGATAAATGATTATATAATATGAATTTGAAAGTTTAGATAATTAAGTTGTATAACTTAGAAAATGGGAAAATGTAATTAAAACCAAATATTAAAATGGTTAAACAATTTTGGTAAGCAGAACAAAATCTGAATTTGAATAAGTGATATGAAATTGACTTAAGCAAAAGTTAAATAAAATGACTTTAGAATTGAAAACTGAATTGGAGTTATAAGTAGAAATTTAAGTTAAGTTAAAAATAATGATGTTTAAAAAGTAACATAACTTAAGTAATGTTGAATGAAGTTGAATTTGATATCAAATGAATTAATAAAGTGAAGTGATGAATATAAACTTGAGATATGTAATGAAATTCAACTTTAAAATGTAAAATTAATTAGCAATTTAATTGGACTAATGAAATAAACTAGTAGATGAAATATGGATTGGATGTTAATCAATTGAATGTAAATTAACTGATATGGAACAGAGGGATGTAAGTGTTAGTTCATTAAAAGCTAATAAAATTGGGAATTGAATAATTGAATAAAAGTCAATTGAATATTAAATCAATTGAAATTAAAAGTGTTGAACCAAATTGAATGCAATGAACTAAATATAAATGTTGAGCGTAAATTAATTAATTTGGTAATGCTGGTTATGCATTGGTTGTTAGATGAATGTTGGTTGATTGTATAGAAATTCACTAAATGTTAATGGAATTGAATTAATGAAATTGGAAGCTAAGTAATTGAATTCATATTGGAGGTTAAGTGAATCTAAATAGAATTTAATTTAATTTGAATTTGAAAGTGAACTAACTTGAATATAAATTAGTAAATGTAAACTAATTGAATATGAATAAATGAATGTTAGTAAAATTCGATGTTAATGAATCAAGTGTGGATAAATTGAAAAGCAATTTAATGAATATTAATGAGAAATGAATTTATATTGATTTGGTTATGGATTGATTGGATAGTTGTTGGATAATAGTTGGATGATAGTTGTTTGATGGTTGGATTTGTTGCTTTTGTTGCATTTTCTATATTGGCATATATAGTTGTTGTATTGGTATATGTTGTATATTGATATTACTTTCTGTATACATGTTTCTCAACTGTTTGTTGAGTATATAGTAGGTGCATATGGAGCTTGCTTCGCATTTGGAGCTCGCTTTCACGCTGTATTAGCCGTATATGCTCGCTAATAATATATAAGGTGCATATCTCGGATGCATATCGTACTTTTATTTTTTTTCCTCTATGGGATGCCTCATCCTCGAAGATGAGATGTATATTTGTGATATATATATATATATATATATATATGTTGTGATCCTACTATGATCGAACCGCACAAAGGAGGCTATGGTGAATTTTTATAAAATTTAAGGCATTAGAAAAATTTTGAGAATTTTGAAAAAAAAATTGATAACTAAACTTTTTGATTTTGAGTTATAACTTGAAACAATATTAATTGGTTTTGAAAAGATAACTATATATGGATTTGGAAACTTAGTAATTTTTTTATAAGAAGTTTAACGAATGGATTTTGGAAAAAGTTAAAAGGGTTTAAATAGATTTGATATCTAATTTGAACGAATTATTTTGAAAAGTTAATGGATTTTGTGACTTTTTCCTACTTGATAATTTTGATGACGAAATTCTTTTAAGTAGGGGAGAATGTAACGACCAAGAATTTTAGTCATTTGAAATTCGTATATTCAATTGATTTTAAATATTCAAAGTTAATTTTCTAAGTTGAATAACTTATATTTCGAATATCTGGATTTAACTAGATAATTAAATTATTAGTTTAATATTTGAAATTGTGGAAATAATTGGAAATTGGATTTAATGTGAATGAAAATGATTAATAGTGTTGAATTAAATTCTATTTGGATTAGAACGATGTTAGAGAACTTTAAAATTGATTTAAAGTTAATTTATAGAAAATGAATATTTTAATTTTTAATTAACGTGTAAAAATAGTTATTTTTCACATAGTCTTAGATTTCAACAAAACCAGTTTCATTGGATCTGTAATGTTCTATTATTATAGGATTTCAAATTTCGTGTCAATTGGATTTACGGTTTAGTCGTGGCAAGCTAAAATGCGTAGAAATTCGTTTAAGTAAATTTTAAATTTAAATAAGTTGATTCGAAAACCTATCGTCCAAATACGATCGAATTGGCTCCCGATATATATTCTATTGTGTTCGGAATAGGGGTAAATCATTATCAATTGTAGGTGACTGCTTCGTGTCGAGTTCGAAAAATTTCCGGATGAATAGTGTGCGAAATTTTCTATATAAGGCCACAGTTTCTTCACTTTTGCACTCAAAACCCTAGCTAGGGCATAGCCGCCACTTTATCTTAATGGCCGAAAATGCTCGATTCTTTTCCCCTTAATCTCTCTCAATCCATCAACAATTATCGAATACTTTCAACTACAATGTTGTAGATCTAGGTGAGACTATCACATCCATACGGCCGTGATCATCATCGACGCTCCATGTTCGTCGAAATCGTGGTTTGAAGGCTGGCGTTTACGCACATTTTTTGAGGCATATAGGCGGCTGGGCTCCATTGTGTTGCGGCCGAAGGTAAGGGGATTGTGGCCATTCGAATGGCAGTGGTTGATCGGGTGATAACGTGAAGATGGTGGAGTATAATTCGACGAAGAAAATGGTGGCCATGGGTTTATTGGTTCGGTTTTGAACAAGGGGGAAGAAGGATAAAAGTGCGGCCGTGATCTACAACCTAGTAACAAACGGCTATGATTAACTAGGTAGAAAATAAAATAAAAATTGTAAAATTTATATATATAATAATTCGTATAAACTTTAAAAATGTATAACTTCTTCATGCAAGGTCCGTTTTTAACGAAACAAATTGCGTTGGGTCCGTACTGATGAGCACTGCATTTTGGAGCTGGTTTGAATTTGGTTGAAGCTAGTGAAAATTTTGAATAAAATTAAATGGTATTCGGAATAAAACGCTGCAACTGCTATTGGAACCAAAGTGAGTACAACTCACTCTTTCTAATTCACTGATATTTTTGTATAAGTGAGAATAAATTTATTTTATGATGATTAATGATTGTCTGGATGATATATGATATATTATCTATATATTGATTGATATTTGGATATATTCCTTCCTATTAGAGCAGATGAGACCCTACACGTTCCCGTGTATAAGCGGATGACCCTTTGTACGCACGTCTGCCTCGAAGCAGACATTGTACATATATTCTAATATGTATATTTTTTGCAGGTGACAGGTTGGAGGGATCCAACTGGATTCCTCACCGGTATTGGTTTTATTTATAGATATTGTGATATACACTGTTATCATATGATATATAATGTTTTGGATGTCGTGATTGGTGTATTTGGTGTTGTTGCAGCATTGGGCCTATTTTTGAAAAATTAAAAATGTTAAAGTGATGATTTCAAATTAAAAAGGATTTTCAAGTGATTTTGAAAATATACTTTTGTTGAATTTTGAATTTTTAAAGGAATGAATTTATTTTGAATAAATAAAAGTTATAATTTTTATGTTATAAAAATTATAATTTTTGTGAAGTATAATCGAAATGTGATTTTTGAAATATGAAGTGAACTATTCTATAAAACAAGTTAAATTGAGATTTTTGAATTTATTATAAATGGTATGTATATAAGATTTATAAAATTGACATTTTATAAATCAAAATAATGGGATTATAAAGGAGTTTGGTAAATGTTAAAATGGAGTTACAGATGGATTTTATAAGTGAATATGATTTATAATTTATGATATTATAAAATGAATGAATTTTGTGAATAAAGAAATTTGTAAGTAATTAACTTATAATTTGGATTTTGGCACATAAGTGAGATATAAATGAGATTTGTTAATAAAGGGATTTTATATACGAAAGTTTTATAAAATAGAAATGTGAATTTATAAATATTGTTTTATAAATGTGAAATTAATTTAAATTGATAAACTAGATGTAGAAGTTTATTAAAGGAATTTCATCCATGATTTTGGACAGTGGATAATCCTTTAATAAATGTGTAGAAATATTGAATTTGGTAAATGAACTATATTCATGATTTTGGACAGTGAATTATATTTTATATAAATGAATGTTTTGGAAAGTGATATTATAAAATGAAGTTAAAAGATTTGAAGATGTTTTAAAATGCGGTAAGTATCGAAACCATAGATTTCAATCTTCATTGTTGAAATAGACATTTTTAGGAATTAAGGAAATGATGGACTATAATGCTGTTGTTATAGTAAATGATTTTGAAAGGAAATGTTTTGTATAGTATATTGGATTTATATATCTATCTAATTATCGAATCCCTATACTGATGATTTTGGGTTGTCGTAACGATATTTTACTCAACATTCGTTTTAACCCAAATAAATGTGTTTAAGAGAATGTTTTCCTTACAAAATAAAATATATACTTATTCCTGATTTAAGTATATGTAATATTTTCTAAGTCTTGAAAATAAATTGATTTGTGGATTACTTATTATAAAATAAGCATATGGAATATATTTTTCCAATATTGAAATGGTTTTGAGAATATATCTTTTTTAAGATAATTTGAAATGAATATTTGGCAAATGATTTAATTAATAAAAGATTAACTAAAAGGGCCTAGTAATTGCTTATGTGCTAAATATTTGTTTGTTTGCTTTGATAGTTAAATAACCGACCACCAAATTTGGCCATTTTAGTTCCTCGACTTGATGTGGGAACTATTTAGTCGTACACTTAGTACGTAGCCATCTGTGTAGCTTGATTATCGTTTGTGTTAAGGATGTTGATTCGTGTAGTGTGGAGTATTACTCCAATCTATCGAGCTTCCTTCTTGGCTGAAAGATAGCAAGTTGAAAGTTGGAGATATGATAAGTCAATGGGGCTTAGTTTCTATGTGAGGTTGAGATACGCTTTTGCGTTATTGGTGCGAAGAGACCGGGATCGGTTTATCCGAAAACCACTTCGGACCAACATTTATGCGACGATTGTGCAGGTTGGTTGTGATGATACTGATATTTAGGATTTTCATAGTGGAGGACTGCTTGTTAATCATTTGAGTTAAAATCCTAATATACATCCAGTAGCAGTAGTCTCTTCGTTATGAAATATCCCATGCAAGGACTATTCGCGACTAATCGTAGGGATTTCCCTATATTATGTAGTAGGAAAGTACCTTCAGTTTGCCCTGTTAGTGGACAACTTGTATGGATGTTTTATTGACATTGTATTTCTAAAGATTACGTACATTGGTTTTTACAAACGTACATCAGTGGTGGTGGAGAAGGAAACTTCTCTTAGCTTAACACCCTCCTTGAGACGCATGAGCTTAAGGGTTGAATTTTTGTGGTAGGCAATTAGTAGTCAACGGAAATGGCCATGTGACATTTAAAGTGATGTGATTTGTGATATGTGAATGGTAACTGTTACCTCAGGCCTCATCAACCGAAAATGACCAAAGCAGGGTTGGATGCTGCAAGGCTAAGTGGGTCGCTCCCAAGTAGGATATAATGGTCTTCTTCTATATACATCTTTACACGCTATGACTTTGTGTATGTGATTATTGTGTTTGTATGCTGTTAGGCCCCTCGGAAAAGGTCGGTAACAACCAGAAGATGATATATTCGGTACTACCCAGTTATAAAGGTAGGCTGGTCTTTTGTTGGTAGGGGATCCTTTGTGATGGTCCTCGGTACATTCCTCTAGAGATGTACTATCAGAAGGTAGTTTCTTCACCTGATCATTTGTATGGAAAACCAAACTCCACTACGTGCCTACTATTTTGATTGTATAACCCATTTTGGGCTATATGCTGGAATTTAATCAATGTAACAGTTTTGGCTAAGATTAACATTATTTTTATGCTGGACACTAGTATAATATAAGATGATTTGATATGAAAGGATTTAGTTATATAAGGCAAAAACATGTCTGTGTTTATGTGTAGGCATGTCTTACGAGATACTTTTGTTTTGATAAAGGAAAAGTTTGGTAATTTAATAAATTCACTTGAGTGTGTTTCTCACGCTGTTTTACCAGACTGATCCGGTCATTCTTCCCTTTCAATACTCGGGTCAGACCGAGTATATTTACAGGTTCAGATTTGGTGCTATTAGAGCTTCAACAAGAGAGCTGAAGATCTTCATTTTCGTATACACGTATCTGTTTATTATCAGTTGCTTACTTGTTGTATATTATCGGTAATTATGAGGACAGATTATTATAACTTTCCAGGCTGATGATTAGTAATTGATTGTCGAACTCTGATTGATGTATGTATATACATTTTCTGTTTTGTAAAGATCATTGATATGATATTATATGTTTTCCGCTGCGATGTGAGATTCTGTATTATTCTGTAGGTTCTCTCTTCTATTTTTCTTCTCTTCTCCTCTTCTCTCTTCTTTTCTTTCTCTTGACTTTCGGCCAGTCCATGCTTTTTGGGTCGGACATGTGTGGTTTATTGTCGATTCAAAGGGTACAGATTTGTGGTTCGTCGCCACTCTGGAGACCCAGAGTACTCAAGTTCGCACTATGGGGACTAAGAGATTTTTTGAATCATTCATACTCTAGTCCGTACTCTGGGGACTCAGAGTACTCAAGTCCGAACTCTGGGGACTTAGAGGTTTTCCAATCGTTTATACTCAAGTCCGCACTCTGGGGACTCAGAGTACTCAAGTCCGCACTATGGGGACTTAGAGATTTTTGAATTGTTTTATAATCTAGTCCACACTCTGGGGACTCATAATACTTAATTCTGCACTTTGGGGACTCAGAAGTTTTTGAACCGTTTATACTCTAGTCCGCACTTTGGGGACTCAAAGTACTCAAGTCCGCACTCTAGGGACATGGATATTTTTCTGAATCGTTTATACTCTAGTCCGCACTCTGGAGACTCAGAGTACTCAAGTCCGAACTATGGGGAAGTAGATGTTTTCGAATCATTTATGCTCTAGTACGTACTTTGGAGGCTAATTGTACTCAAGTCTGCACTCTAGGGACTTGGAGATTTATTGAATCATTTATACTCTAGTCTGTACTCTGGGGACTCAGAGTACTCAAGTCCGCACTCTGGGGACTTAGAGGTTTTAGAATCGTTTATACTCTAGTCTGCACTCTACGGACTCAGAGTACTCAAGTCCGCACTCTAGGGACTTAGAAAATTTTAAATCATTTATACTCTAGTCCACACTCTGAGGACTTTGAGATTTTCAAATCATTAGCTGATCGACTTTTAGTTTTGTGCGTGCATTTATCCGCTAGACAGATTAATGCAATTTTATTTTTCCATGAAATTATAAAACACAGAACACCAATAGTTCATAGAAAAACAGCTTCAAGCCTTTATTGATTGTAGAAAATAAGGACAAACTGAATTATCTTATTACATGTCGGAAACAGTGAACAACAAAAGAAACATATTCTGGAAATAATTGCTACTAAAATGCAAAAGAAATAAACTAAGTGTAATAACAACGCAAATGCTCGCTATTTCATGCTCTGGGTAGCGTCACACGATCAATAGTTGCTAGCTTGAAGGTTGCTTCTCCAAGTTTCCGTTCGATGATGTAGGGACCTTTCCATGTGGGATTCATATGTGACTGGACTGGAAAAACTCGCTTCAAAACAAGGTCGCCAACATCGATAGTTCTTGGTCGAACTTTTTCATTGTAATATTGGGAGACTCGGTGCTGATATGCAACCGCCTTTATATCAGCTTCTTCACGCTTCTCGTCGATAAAGTCTAACGATTCCAGTAAAAGATCTCAGTTCGTTCTAGGATCATAACGAGTCACCCGGTGAGAAGGAACTTCAAGTTCCACAGGTATAATAGGTTCATTGTCGTGTGCTAAAGCAAAAGGAGTGTGACCAATCGTGGATTTATGAGTGGTTCGGGGGTCCCAGAGTGCTGTTGGAAGCTCATTCACCCACTTCCTCTAGCCTTCTCCAAACTTTTTTTCAAGATGGACTTAATTATCTTATTTGCGGCTTCAACTTGCATATTCGCTTTAGGATGAGCGACTGCTGCAAACCTTTTATCAATCCAATATTTTTGGCAGAACTCTTTGAATTCTCTACTCTCAAGTTGAATTCCGTTGTTAGTAATGATAGCCCGTGGGAGGCCAAAGCGACATATAATGTTTCGCATAACAAAATTATTCACCTTTTGGGCGGTGATCGTAGCTAATGGCTCTGCTTCTGCCCACTTGGTGAAGCAATCGACCGCGGCGATTACGTATTTCGCACCACCTTTGGAGACTGGCAAGGAGCTGATTACATTGATTCCCCATATTGCAAACTTCTATGGACTAACCATTTGTGTGAGTTTCATCAACGGTGCTCTCGGGATCTTTGCGTACTTTTGACATTTGTCACATCTCCTTACATAGTCTGGATTTACGATCGGCCAATAATATCCATAGCGGAGGATCTTTTTGGCTAGTGTCTGCCCCTCTGTATGGTCGCTACATTCTCCTTCATTGACTTCTCTTAAAACCTACTTTACCTCATCGTGGGCGATGCACCTAAGCAAGGGAATAGATAATCCCTTCTGATACATTACTCCATCCTCAATTATATACCGTGAGGCCTTGTGCACGACTTGTCATCTCTTACTCTTTCTCTCGGGCAAGGTTCCATATAGCAAGTATTCTTTAACCGGGGCCATCCACGACTACCTTTCAGTTTCCATCCCCGACACAAGATCTACCTCCATCTCGTTTATACTCGGGGAGTGTAAAGTTTCAACGGGAACCAAGCCCATCTGTTGAGCATCATTAATACTTGCAAATTTTGCCAAAGAGTCGGCTTCCCCATTTTGCTCATGCGGAATGTGCAAAATATCTTAGTATTCGAGGTCCGCCAACAATTCTTGAACCCCAACGAGGTATGGGGCAAGCCTTTGCCCCTTTGCCTGATAGTCTCTCTGTACTTGGTACACCACCGACTGTGAATCACAAAAGATTTCAATCGATTTCACTCCAAGTTCTCTGGTAAGCTTCAGTCTAGCAATCAATGCTTCATACTTAGCTTTGTTGTTTGTAGCGGGGAAATCAAGTTTTAAAGCATAACAAATCGATCGGTTCTCAAGAGTTACAAGAATAACAATAGCCCCAGAACAATGGTAGTTGGATGCCCCATCAGTATATAGCTTCCACCGAACAGCGGGAAACACTTCACTTTAACTTGGCTCGTCTGGTATGGTGAACTCTATAATGAAATCTAATAGCGCTTGTCATGGATAGCCCTTCACAGTAGGTAAGTAATGTCGAATAGACTCAGCTCAATGTTCCATTAGAGTAGCCTTCCAGACGTCTGCGGCCATTAAAGCACTTGTCTCAAAGGTTGACTGGTATAAATACTGACCAGATTTGCCTGGAAATACGGACGGAGCTTGCGTGATGCGATCACCAAGCAGTAGGCCAGCTTCTCATTCTTAGGATAATTTCTCTCTGCCCCCGTTAAATGCTTACTAACATAGTACACTAGCTTTTGGATTCGGCCCTCCTCACAAATCAGAGTTGTACTGATGGCATGCCGGGATACGTCCAAGTAAATATACAACTCCTCATGGTCTACGGGATTTGATAGAACTGGAAGCCTCTCTAAGTGTCTCACCAGAGCTCGAAACGCGTCCTCATAGTTTGGTGTCCATTCAAAATTTCTTTTCCCTTTCTTTATCACATCAAAGAAAGGAATACACTTATCGGTTGCTCTGGATATAAACCGACTCAAGCGGCGACTTTCCATTCAGGCCTTGTACTTGCTTTATAGTTTTGGGTGCTTGTATGTCTCGAATAGCTTGAATCTTTTCTTGGTTGGCTTCGATTCCCCGTGCATTGACAATGAAACCCAAAAACTTTCCCAACACAATACTAAAGGAACATTTTAGTGGATTGATTTTCATTCCGTAATATGTGAGTATATCAAACATCTCTACTAGTCTCGAATATGGTCGTTTGACTGTCATGACTTAGCGAGCATATCATCCACATAGACTTCCATCGTTCTACTAATCTGGTCTTTAAACATCATATTCACCAAACGTTGATAAGTTTCCCCTGTGTTCTTCAACCCAAAAGGCATCACTATATAACAGTACAGTCCAACGTCTGCGATAAAACCGGTACGCTCCTGATTCGAAATGTGCATCGGGATCTTATTGTAACCCGAATACGCATCCATAAATGAAAATAATTTGTGTCATGTCGTCGAATCGACAAGCTGATCAATTCTGGGCAAAGGAAAGCTATCTTTAGGGCACACCTTGTTTAGGTCTGAGTAATCAACACAGGTCCTCCATTTCATGTTTTCCTTCCTCACCGGTTCGGGATTAGATATCCATTCAGGATAGAGGGCGTCGCGGACGAACTCATTGGCTTTGGGTTTATCCACCTCCTCTCTGAGAGCAGCGGACCTCTCCGGATCCATGCCTCTCCTCTTTTATTTCACTGGCACATACTTCAGGTTAACGTTCAACATATGACTAGTGATGGTGGGAGAAATCCCATACATGTCAGAATGGGTCCAAGCGAAAACATCTAGATTCGCTTGGAGGAAATCTATGAGATCCCTTGTTATGGAGACGTTAAGCTGTGATCCAATCTTAAGCACTATGACGGGTCATCATGGCTGACTGGAATGTCAATCGTTAGTTTAGTCAGTGCCGCCTTGGCCCTCTTGGGTTCTTCATTGTCATCTCTCGGATCTATATCTATATAGATCCAACTGTGTTGCCTAAGCCAAGTATCGGGCTTTACTTGTCAATTTTCAGCAACATGGATGCGGACAGAGTTGTCCACACAATTTCCCTTCTCTCTTCATTGGGCCTCTCTCAGCTCAGCCATATAACAAGCATGACCAGTCTCTTGACCGCCATGTACTACACCAACCCCTCTATTCGTTGGAAATTTCAAGGTTAAACACCATGGGGCCAAAGCTACCCTAAACTCCGCCAGGGCCGGTCGGCCCAGAAAAACATTATACGGGGAATCAACATCCAAAACAACAAATGGTAGGATTTGTACCCCCTGCATTCACCTTCTTCTAGTTCAACTGGCAATTCAACAAACCCTATTGCATTAGTAGCCGCACCATTAAAGCCATGAATGCGGGCTTTAGATGGTTTCAGATCCTTTGCCTCCATCTTCATTTTATCATACGCCTTTTTGAAGATAATATTAACAGAACTCCCACAATCAATCAGCATCCTTCTCACATGTGTCGGTCCAACCGTAGCAGAGATAACCATTGGGTCAATGGTAGGCGCCTCCACTTGATCGGCCACCCTACTCTTGAATAATATATCATTCGTCATCATTCGCTGTTGTTTCGCTGGAGTCCTATCTTCTGTATTCGAGCAGCATTCGAAATCAGCATACTTCAGGGACCTAGCATAGCTTTTCAATTCTTGCCAACTCTTGTTTGCCGGATGAGGCCTACCGATTATCATGTATATGTCCAGCCTTCCGCCAGTCAGAGAAGGCCCCTCAGGTCGATGTGAAGCTTACCTATGATTGGGGTCGGATGTCCCCTGTCTGCCTCTTAACAAGCTATTGTAACTTCTTCTGGCGAATCAGCTTCTCTATAGCATCATGTAGATGTCTGCACTCTTCAGTATTATGCCCGTAGGTCTCATGAAACATATAATACTTTCCAGTTTGATTTTGTTCCTCAGTGGTTTCCTTTGGGCGTGGATTTCGATATTGGAATGTATTACAAGCTGATAGATAAATATTCCCTAAAGATGTATTCAAAGGAGTATATTTGCTATAGGTTGGGATCCTTGGTTTACACTTTCCTGCTTTCCTCTTTCGACCAAAATTTCCTCTTCTGAATCCTTTAGATTTTTCCGGCTTATTTTGTACGTTGAGTTGGACCATGCCAGAGTTTTCGCCAGATTGTTTACCGTAATGTTGCTTTTCACTGCTTCATTGATAGTCCCTGGCGCACTGCTTCGCCTTGACCGCCTGCCCTCTTCCCTTTTCATGAATTGGTTCACCTTTGAATAAAAACGTTCCAAGGTAGTCGGTGGTTTGTCTGCCAGCCAATCACCAAATTCTGAGTCTGGATCTACTCCTTGCTTCACGGCCATAAGGATAACATGGTACTTCGGATTGCTAACTTCGGTAGCAGCAACGTGAAATCTTTGCAAATAATCCTTTAACGACTCCCTTGGAGCCTGGATCACACAGGATAAAGACATCACATCCTTTGGGCGGGTGGCATGGATCCTAAACTGCTCCATAAATTTCGCCGCTAACTCATCAAACCTGGAGATCGATCATGGGGGAAGTCTGGTGAACCACATGGTAGCGATTCCGGATAGGGTTATTGGGAAGCATATGCATTTGGTCGCATCATTTGCCTTATCCAAGTACATCATCCACTCGTATCTCATGATGTGCTGTCGGGGATCGGTCTTTCCTTCATAAGCTAGAATAGTAGGCATGCTGAATTTCCAAAGGTATTCAGCTTGTAGGATGGTATCTGTGAATGGAGTATTGCTCCTAGATATGCCTCAATCATTGTTGGTTAAGCACTGATTTTCCTTCATCAGTTGCCTGACCATAGCTGATAAATCTAGAGTTTGGATGGGAGGTGGCAAATCGGTATCCATCCTACGTGATTGTTTTGGTCGGTGCCTCCTCGGTAGGCGATCTCCTAAGTGCACATCCCGAGGATCTGCTTCACTACGACCCTGACAAGGTGGTGGACCAGCTCCCACGCATGCTCGGATCCTAAATTTTCTACTTCAGGTTGGGAGCGACTCCCCAGGTGCAGGTGAGGGGCCACGGTTCCAAGTAAGGAATCTGGACCATACCTGTTGGTTTGCTCTTTGTGAGTCGTCACAAATTGCTCTGTTGCACCAGCTTGTGCCGTCTCGATCCTGCAGCGTCTACACGTGGGATGTTCATCTGACGAAGGGAGCTGTCGGAAGATGAGTAGGAAGCAGGGCTTCCTCCAGCATTCTGACGCTATTGTTGAACGATCTAGGTTATCGGATTGGCATTTGTTTGAATCTGATCGTTAAGCTATCTCCTACTTTCCACGAGCTCCCTCATCAGCTCATTGAACTCTGCCCTGGTGATAGCTTCTGGTTGGTTTTAGATGGTAGCGGGCTCTACACCTACTTTAGCTTGCTGATTGTTGGGTCTCACTTGCTGGATGATAGCGGTCTCATTGGCATCCATGTTGTTGGAGGTAGATCTAGTATGTGGTCTTTCCATCTTAGAGTTATTCGTTGGAACTCTGGGTAGAATTTATGAACTCTTAAGAATGAACTCAGATCTTCTTAGGGAATGTCCTCAATCCAGTAGCAACAAAGTAGATTCTAATAGCTTGAGAATCTTCCACACTCGGTGAAAGCACTAAAATTGGTCACTAACACCCTTGAGTAGAGTTATGTAGAAAGATTAATGAAGAGAGTAAATTAAAATAGACGAAATAGTGTAATTGAATGCAAAAGGAACAACTGAAATGAGCACCGGATTTATGTGGTTCGGCATAATTGCCTACGTCCACTTTGAATAGAATCTTTATTACTTTTCCAATCACTTGAATACAGATACAATCCATAAACAAGCCACTTGAATACAAGTTTAAATCTAAAAGAGGTGAGTATAAAAATATTGTAGAGTTTCCCTGGAGTTGTCGAAAAAAGGTCCCTTTAACTGGTCCACTGCCTTTCTATTTATAGACGATGATAGATTGCTTCCCCTATGTAGGCATATGGCCAAGACAGCTCGGCCCACAAGTGATGGTTTAGGTCAACCGGTCTTGGTACACCGACCGTCCACTACCGAACGATGATTGCCGAACCACTTTGGCAGAGCTTGGGTTTCGTCGCAGGTGACTCGAAGTTTGTTCTCAAGTAACTCTAAGCAAGTGGTGGTTTGACTCGAAGCAAAGAAATGCTGGTCTCATCACTTTGTCATAGACCAAACAACTTGCCAACTTCCTTAGGGTGCACCGACCCAGGCATGCTGAACTATGGTGATCGATCCCAAGACGCCGACCTACTTACGCCGACCTACCTAAACCGATCCACCATAGTCGATCCCCTTAGGCCGACCCACCTAAACCGATCCACCACAGCTGATCCCCTTAGGCCGACCCACCTAGGCCAATCCAACATTGCCTAACCACTCCGACCAAACTACTTTGGTCGATCCACTCCTACTTCATCTACCTTGACTAACCCATCAAGACTGACCTAACATAGCCGATCCAGTCCTGCTCAACTATCCTGACCGGGCCACTAATGCCAAACCATTTGGGCCGAACTACTTTTATAGGCCGAACTACATATGAATATGCCGATCCATATATGCCAATCCTCCTAAGGCCGATCCAATCCACACCGAACCACCTAGACCGACCGAATCATGGTCGACCCACTAAGGACGACCTACACGTGCATTTCCATAATAGCCACTTATCGATCTACATATACAAGCCGACCCAGACAAGTCACACCAACCCCCAATCCTTTCTTGGCTAGAGTCTTGCCTAGGTCCAACTAATTCCTCTCCAACTATGTCTCATAGCCGAGCCAAGTAGTCGGGTAACAAGCAGCAATAAGCAAGCACTGTCAAGGCTTCACAGTGTCGCATAATGGAATTAGCATAGAAATCCATATATAATACAAAGATAGTTCCATCTAGTTTGCCCTCTGTACAACTACTGCTTGCACCTAGAACTGCAATCTAGTCTACTCATTTAAGAGTATCCGAGATAATAAGAAGCAAAGCATAAAACCTTGAGTCGGATAACAATCTAGTGTGAGCGGTAAATGAATCTCAAAATATAATACAAGTCGATATAGTAAGGAACAAGAGTATACAAATCACACTCACATGTCCCTACAACCAAAGAGTTAGCACATAATGAACATAATATGATACTCTACGAATATAATAAAGGTACACTACAAACCAAGTATGATGATAGGTGCCCAGGCATTCCTATCTCCAATACCTATCTCCGTGACATTCCTAGAGCGATAAAATATGGGAGAAAGTAACTAGAGCAACCATAGCATCCAATAAACAATCCTCACCATCACTTATATGTACCCTGGATATATGATAACTTGTATGGCCTTACCTTTGTCAGGGACTAATGGAAATCCTGTATTTCAGTTTACTCACGTATTTCGTAGTCCGAAACTAGATACTAGACCCATTCCACCATCCAGGTTATACCGATCCTTTCAAATGATCTGGTGTATCCATTTAAAGTACCCATGACTGCACTCACAATAACCTTACTTTGAGTACATTAAAAAATACTCTGAATATCAATGATCCCTTAGCATGCGTATCCGAATCCCTTTCTTTCTCCATCTAGTGTCTATTACTCGAGGAATTATTCCACATTCATCTATTCCAAGATAGAAATTCAAACATTCTATCCAAGGGCCACCCTTCCTAGAACCTGCCCTTTTTGAATAACTATTCTCATGACTCTTTTAACATCGAACCCCCATCATCCAAACCTCTCTCATTTTACCATCGAGTTACCATCATTGAAGTCCCGAAGCTATCATCGTGCTCCTGGATCACAATCAAACCCCAAGCGAACAAACAAATACCTTCAGCATGACCTATGGAGCCTCTACTTCTCTCCGCAGAAGTTTGACCCCAAACTGATCAAAGAAGACCTCTTAATACCGATCAAAAGCAGTTGATACCGAGTTGTATGCTTAGCCAATTTTGGCAATCTTTCTTTCCTAGCCCTCGGTACGAAGTCCAATACCTAGCCAATTTTTTTCACCGAACCTTCACTCGTCACCCCTTGCATTGCCTTGAAGTACCAACCACCCACTGATCACTTTGCACCTATAAAAAGTACTCAGTGATGACCAAAAGCTATCGATACTGAGTCCTCTTCTTAACTCCAATTCTTATGCAAATTGAATCATGGTCTCTTCCTGTACTCCAAAACCCGTCCTCATAGTTTCATCCAATTATGACCATTTTTGCCATAGATTTGCTAATTCGACCACTCCTTTCCTAACTATCTAAAAGCATTAGCAAACCATATCAAAGCATAATGTACAAATATCGAATATCATGCATATACATCCATTCATACACAGATCCTAATCAAAATATAACTTTTACACTAGCATATGCACATAAACAAAAGGAGTTAACAAACCATTTAAAAACCACTTTAAATCCTTTAACATTCGGCTATAAATATCTCTAAAAATGTGACTAAAGTTAGAAAACATTTTAAGGTTGAAAATTTGTCAAAAAGGTCATTCTTAACCGTATAAACATGCATGTCAGAGTGAGACGTCAGGATCCACTCACCAAATACCCAAAATACCAATTTTTCCACTTAGATCTGAAGTGGACAGCAAGGAAGAGAAATGCAAATCCACCAAGTTGCTAATCTTTGGCTCGTATACGCTAATCACCCCTCTAATTGATGATTTAGTTAATATTAGTAAGAAAAGGCGTGCTCTTTGATGAAATTAGAGTTAATAGGTTTAGAGATATTTTGGGGAAGATGGAAATAACTTAGATCAATTCCTACATCCTCCCCTTAGTACAATTTTCGAGATGTGTTGGTGGGCCTAAGCATGGGATTAGTTAATTACCACTAATACGGGCCAGTAGCAGCCAAAAATTAAAATAGGTATAGCTTTCAAACTGTATATCTGTTTTTCTATTATGACCGCTATATGGAATAGGAAACCATCGTCTTGAAGCAATGGAACTTTAGATCAATTTGGCTCCTATCAAAAATTATGGTCCAAAAAATATTCTTAGGGTCAAAATAGTCGTATAGAAATTCGAAAAAAATCATATATGTCCAAAATGTCCCTAAGTGTCACTTTCCAATGTTTTAGAGTCATACGACCTCAAGTGAATAAAGTAGAAACATTTTATGATCCTTTAATACGTAAAATACGGGTTGTTACACTCTACCACCTTTAGGAATTTTACCCCTGAAATTCCCAAATAAGTCAAACATAGTTACCTCGCATTCCTAACAATTATATGCAGCAATCTTACATATCAAACAAACAGCCATGTAACCAATAGTGTAAATAAGCCTATCCTAGCATGCGAGATACTAAACTATCCTACATGATATCAAAAGTGAAAGCAATTGCAGTAAACAGTAGGCCTTACCATGTAAAGAGCTCTGGATATTTATCCCTTATGCTCTCCTCTGTTTCCCATATACAATCGCTTTCGCTTTCTCCCTATTGAACCTTCGCTAACTCTACCCTCTTCCTCGTAAGTTGTTTCGTATCATGTCTATCGATACAAATCGTCCTACAAGGTCTTGAAGCTTTTGGTTCAATCTTGATATCATCAAGTTGATCATATGCAATAGCTACACCTGAGTCATGCACAAACTTCCACAAGTGAGTGACATGGAAGATGTTATGCACACCTGCCATCTTCTGAAGTAAGTCAACCTTAAATGCTAAATTCCCAATCCTTTTTGCTATCGGAAAAGGACCTACGAATCTCGATGCCAACTTCCCTCTACCGTCGAACCGAATAACATTCTTCAAAGGAGAAATCTTCATAAACACCATATCATCGACGAAGTAATCCAAATCTCTACGTCTCTTATCAGCGTAGCTCTTCTGCCTATCCTAAGCAGCTTTCATTCGTTGTCGCATGACCTCTATCTTCTCTAAGGTTTCTCTAATCATATCTGGCCCAAGTATTAGTTTCTCGCCTGCTTCCCACCAATACGAAAGAGCATTACACTATCGGTCATACAATGCTTCATACGGTGCCACATTGATACTAGATCGATTGCTATTGTTGTATGCGAACTCTACCAAATGCAAGTGATCATCCAAAAACCTATGAAATCGAGAATGCAAGCTCGTAAAAGATCCTCCAATATATGATTCACTCTTTTGGCCTACTCATATGTTTGACAAGCTATATTGAGATGTAGCTCGGTCCCCAACGCCCAAGGTAAGCTCTTCCAAAACTTACTAGTGAACAATGGGTCTCAGTTGCTCATAATGCTCTTCGGTACACATGAAATCGTATATCCTATTTCATATATAGCTCGTCCAGTTTGACTGTCATTCTACTTGACTCTATGGGTATAAATCCAATGCTTTTGGTCAACCGATCGACTATGGCCCAAATGCTATCATAGCCTGCTTGAGTCTTTGGCAGTCTATCAATAAAATCCATCGATACTTGCCCCACTTCCACTCGAGAACTCCAAGCGGTTGCAGTAACCCACTTGGCTTCTTTCGCTCTGCCTTCACTAATCGTAGTTCATACACTTCGAGATAGATGTTCTGACATACTTCTTCATCCCCTCCCAATAGTAGTAGGTCTACTTCATATTATGGTACATCTTATTACTGCGAGATGTATGGTCAATCTAAAATGGCGGCACCCTTGCAGCACCTCATCTCGCAATCCATCAATATCAGGAAAAAAAATCTACCATCTTTACGAAGCCTAACTTCTCCATCGAGTTGTACTGCTTCATATCCTCATACGCTACTCCTTCAATTTTTTCCATGATCTCTACTAGATTAGCATCTTACCTCTGACTAGTATCGATCCGCTCAATTAAAGTAGGTTTGGTTGTCAAACTTGCCAAATCTCTGGCTCTAATTCGCAATGAGTTTTGAAGTCATAGCCAACAATATACTCCAACTGTTTCCACTCTAAGAGCAGCGCTCCTAAACTGGAATGTCTTCTACTCGATGCATCGGGGACCACATTTCCCTTACCAGGTGTGTAGGAAATGCCAAAGCCGTAGGAGGATAAGAATTCTAACCATCATTGCCGACGAAGGTTGAGATCTTTTTGTGAGAAAAGATACTTCAAGGATTTGTGGCCCGTATACAACTCGAACCTTTCTCCTAATAAGTAGTGCCTCTAAATCTTCAAAGCAAACACCAACGCCACCAACTCCAAGTCATGAGTTGGATACTTCCTCTCATACGGCTTCAGCTGCCGATTAGCGTAGGCGACAACGTTTTCTTTTTCCATCAATACCATACCTAATACAGTACCACATGCATTTGTGTATACTATCAGCTCTTTATTCCCGCTCTGAATGGTCAATACCAGTGCACTCGTTAATCTCTCCTTCAGAAATACAAATACATGCGCACACTTCATGTCCCAAACAAAAGTCTGATTCTTCTTTGCCAAATTTATTAATGGCACTATTATCTTTGAGAAGTCCTTGATAAAGCGTCTATAATATCCTGCCAATCAAAGAAACTCCTCACATCTATAGCATTCTTGGGTTAGTTCTGTTGAACATGCAAATATATATATTTTTGTTTGATGATAATAAACATATATATATATATATATATATTCATTTTAATGTATTTGTTAACGTGCTATTTTATTTTCACAGATTAAATAAATATTTGCTGAATAAAATAAATAACACAGAATTTAAATTCAAACAGATATTTTATTCAAACAAATATTTATTAGAATTTTGAATAGTACAAATTCAAGCTCTAACTATATAAATACAAATTTCAATTACATTACAATTTCAATCACATCACATTTCAATTTACATAATTGTCCTCACTACATATCGCTCGTTTACTCATATTTATCTTCAACTTTATCCAGATTGAATCCAGCATCTGAGCAATCTGCAAAAATAAATACTGACGAAATAAAATTGAAAACAAAATATTTTTACAGTATAAAATAAAATGTAATTTTGAAAATATTATTTGCCTCGGTTGTTTGGGTTGTTCGTCATCATTTAAATTTGAATTCATCATACATGAACAGCTTATGACATGCATAGTGTATCACTGTACATGCGACAATGTCGTGTGCAGCGATATATACACTTGATAAAATTACAGGGATAGGTGAGCACAAGGTCAAACCCAAACTAAAAGCCGGGTTCAACTCAAGTGCAATAAAAATAAAGTCACAACATGAGCACAAGGTCAAACCCGAGCTGCAAGCTGGATTCAACACAGATGCAGTCAAAATGTACAAGCTCAAGCATATTGTCAAGTATAAGTGAATATGCAACATGCACATACGAAGTGGTGCACTGCAAATCCGAGCACCAGGTTTCATGTCGAACAAGACAAAGTCAAAGACCAGGCACCAAGTATACATGAACCGAAGCATGTGCATAGCAACAGCAAGCATGAAAATGCAAATACAAATACAACAAGACCACATACAACACGGAAATGGACTGATACAAGTAACTTGACCAATTCAATATGTTGTGCACCAGAACCAAAGCTACGAGTTCAAATGCATACAACCAAATACAAGTCCATGAAGCACAAATGTCCAAACCAGATTTCAAGATGACAATGTAGCTTCAAATGAAAACATATGCACCAGTGAAACACAACAGTTTAAACTAGAACCAAATATATATGAACAAATGCAACAATGAATATACAATTTGTAATGAAGGCTACAAGGAGATGTACAAAGAAGTGGTATCAGTGCAACAGTCAATGGTAAAGCAACTCGACTATAACAACTTAACTAAGATCAATGAACCAGCTTCACAAATATCTTGAACCAGTAACAACTCGGCTAGCATGAACGGAAAGACCACCAGTAAATTAATATCACACAGACAACTGTATACATATGCAGTTATACAGTACAACAAAGCCTCAAAAGCATATCAAAGCAACTCGAGGAATGTACACATGCGTGAACATATATGAATGGAACCAAGAGGAAGTAGACCGTCCAGAGCAAACACAATAAAATACAAATGTACAAAAGCAAGTGAAGTTTCAAACAAAGTTAAATTGGCACAAAAATTTCAAAGTGGTCGAAGTCATGCAACAATTTTAATCAAGCAGTGACAGATAGGTTAAAATCAAAACCGTGAAGAGTCAGTCATATCAAAAACCAAGTCAAAGCCGAAGTCAACGAGAACGAGATCGAACAGTTCAAGTCGAAGCCATGAGCGACTGACCAGAGTCAAAGGGAACAAAGAACGAAATCAACATCAGCAAAATCAATTTAATACTGTAATAGCCAAGGATATTGAACATCTCAAAATCGAAGCCGTGACAACAAAGAAAAAATATACGATTTTGAACAAGTCAGAAAAAATCACCATCATCCATACGAAAATCAATGGTCGAGCTATACTAAATGACGAATTCAAACAAATATATACGAACGAAAATATAGGAATTCCAATCGTATAAAACCCGATCATCATCGGCTAAAATTAAGTATTCGAGTTATCATAGATCACAACATAATTAGGAACTCGAATCAAGTCGAGTATAATATAAAACGAAGAAGGAACGAACATATCAGTTTTTGCTACAGATAAAACTTGACTCAGATCGAAGCAGCCGAAGCAAGCTACAAGTAGACGGTCGATCGATAGCACAAGGAGTGTAATCACCTATTCGATCAATCAATAAAAGTCAGCGGCTTCAAAGGTTTCCTAAAGCCCTAATTTCGAGCAAAGAGGAACGAGCAAAGAAACAAGGCCGACATTTTTACAGAGCAAAGTAGAGGAACGAAATAAAAGAAATAAAAGGGCCGGCCTTGTTTTTTAATAAAGGCTTTACTATAATTTGAAATTAGGGTTTGATTTTAATTCTTGTTTAATTTATATTTTTCTCTTTTAAACGTTGTAATTTCTAGTCGTGTGACTAGGGTACGAACTGCGGTGGTGTAGTTTGAGAATTCGCAACTCAGTGGCTGAGTTGTGGCAGGGTTTTGAGCATAGAGTTAAGGTTAGTTGATAGCGGGTGTCGCAAGTTTACGTGTGTAAGAGTTGGACTACTTAATTTCTAGTAGAAATCTTGGGGGCAGCACGTAGGCAGGGTTTTGCCGAAGCTGGGTAAATCTGTGTGTTATATATTCTGCTTTTATTATCCTGCTATTATCTGTGCTGCTTTTACTCTGCTATATCTGTGTTGCAATTATTTTATTTAAACTTTCACAATAACTTTTATAACTAATAGTATCACCCTATTCACCCCCTATCTAGGGTGAAATCGATCCTATAAGTGGTATCAGAGCTAGGAACAAAAGCCATTTTTGTTTTAAAAAGTTTAGAGCCCGTTTGGTTTCATTTTGTATTTTGAGTTTTGTGTTTTCAACATTCATTAAGAAATAGCAAGAAATAAGAGAAGAAGATTTATAATTCTTAGCCATTGCGACGACCAACGGACAACGAAAGAGTTGGATTGTTCTCGGTGATTTTGTTATCTCTTGAAACACGAAAAACAAAATAATTTGGTTTCTATTTTGCATGTTAGTTTCATTTTTCAAAATTGTTTGTTTTTCAACACTGCATACAACGGATGCGCTTTTGTACAGACGAAAATACAAAACTAAAAACGACGAGCCAAATGGGGCCTTAATTTTTCAAAGACAAATTTTTGTTACAAATTTGAATTTTTAAAATGGCTTCTATTAGTAATGTTTTTACTGTAGGTCGGTCCAATATTATTCCTCCTATTTTTGATGAAACAGATTTTCTGAATTAGAAATTAAAAATGGATTTTTATTTAAAATCTGTTAATGTTAAATGTTGGAATATTATTGAAAATTGGAGTGATAGAATAGATGAGAAAAATTCTTTGATTTTTTCAAAATCCGTTGCCACTAACAATAATGGACCTATAAAAACAAATAGGTCACAATAAACTTTTCTTGTGTAGGTGTAGTGGCGGGCGAAGGAAACTACAATAGTGTTACTTGGATTCTGGCTGTTCCAAGCGCACAACGGGAGACTAAGCAAAGATTTCTTAGCCTATTACAAAGGTGGCAGAATCACAATGGGCAACAATGAAAAATTACCGTAAAGGTAAAACAGGTATTAGTATATTCATCTTGAACGATTTATTAAATGTGATAATGTGCACCATAATCTGAATTTAATTCAGCCAGTTATGTGATGAATAAAATAAATGATGATATTGATTCTGACTTATTCATATGACTTGTTGTTATTTATGACTTTGATTTGTGCTTAAATGTTGACCAATCATCTTTTCATCTTTGAACTAATCCATACTTTGAACTAATCCATATAAATTTGTTCGATCAAATGATGGTGTTTTATTGGTATCAGATTGCTCACGTTACACTTGGATATATTTGTTCTGACACTATGGTCACTGTTTGTATATTTGCACGATTTCAATTCAAATTTAAGAGAATTTCATGTGGAAGCTGTTAAAAATGATTTTAAGATATTTTGGTGCACACTTCACGGTCTGGTCTATCAAATCCAACTAATGATAATTTCGAGTGAACGGAAAATTCAGATGTAGATTACACTAGTAATCCAGTTGATAGAAAAATTACTAGTGAAACGTGATTTATATTGAGACATTTAGTAACTGCATCGCTTTTTACAAAGAAAATATCTGCACATTTTTCACTTCAAATAATTTTTAAAAAGCAGACATTTTTCTTATAAAACCCCTTCTAGAAAATCATTTTTGACCTTGTTTTCAAATTAGTCATTTTTAAAAAAATTGATTTTATATTTATTTTTGGATTTGATCTTAAATGATTACATTGACTAATCTGATTCCCTACTAATTATCGAAAAGATAAATAGTGATTGAAAAAGTGACGATTGTTGATATTAATCATATATTATAACTTGAGACGGTATATTTAGTAAATTTCTTTAGAAATTTGAACAGGAGTTATAAAAACTTTTTGTTGGTAAAAATTCCGTGACCATCTCTATTTTTATCATATTTCTAATGACCATCACTCATCAAAATTCAATATAGTTTGTCAATATGTGGTATTTTAAACAGGAAATCATTCATTTTTCATTTTATATTTTTTTTTAAAAAATCCATAGTATTCACTCTCATTTAAAAGTTCTCACGGTTATGCATGGGTGAATTACTTGGAATTTTTGATTATGTGCTTCCATGCTCATTTAAAAGTTCCTCACGGTTATACATGTATGGAACGCATGTCAAAATTTATTGATTAAATAGACAAGTTGATTCTAATCCCATATAAAAGTCCTCACGGTTATGCGTAGTTAGAAGATACTTGAATTCATTTTAAAAAAAATAGAATACTACTAATCTCATTAAAAGTCCTAACGGTTATGCATGGTTAGTAGATATTCAAATTCCTGATATAAATATACCAAAAATAGACAAGACTATATGGTTTTATATGACGAAATCATTACTATCATTCTAAAGTGGAATATGCGCCAAACAGAGTATTTATGATTTTTGTTTGATTTTTATTGAAATTTAATATTTATATTTGATTGAGTTTTAATGTTGTATTAATGTCTATTACTTTATCTCTATTTTTCTAACATTATTAGTCTTTTGCTGATAAAAAAGGGGGAGAGAAAAGTTAAGATTTTGGCAAATAAAGCTCTAATATTTTCTATTTGCATATTTTGTATTTACATGCATATATAAAGGGGGAGCTTTGTGTATAGAGGGAGCATTCAAATAGGGAGAGCAAATTGAATAATCAAATACATTTAATAAATTCAAAATCTTAAATATATGTTTCTTATCATCAAAAGGGGAGATTGTTGAATATGCGAATATATGATTTTTCTTTGATGATAATAAACATATATATATATATATATTCATTTAAATGTACTTGTTAATGTACTATTTTATTTTCACAGATTAAATAAATATTTGCTGAATAAAACAAATAGCATAGAATTTAAATTCAAACGGATATTTTATTCAAACAAATATTTATTACAATTTTGAATAGTACAAATTCAAGCTCTCACTATATAAATACAAATTTCAATTACATTACAATTTCAATCACATCACATTTCAATTTACATAATTGTCCTCACTACATATCGCTCATTCACTCGTATTTATCTTCAACTTTATTCTAGATTAAATTCAGCATCTGAACAATCTGCAAAAATAAATACTGACGCGGTATTTTATACGGTATAAAATAAAATGTAATTTTGAAAATATTATTTACCTCAGTTGTTTGGGTTGTTCTTCATCATTTAAATTTGAATTCAGCATACACGAACAGCTTGTGACATGCACAGTGTATCACTGAATATGCCATAAGGCCGTGCGCACCGATATATACACTTGATAAAATTACAGGGACAGGTGAGCACAAGGTCAAACCCAAACCAAAAGCCGGGTTGAACTCAAATGCAATAAAAATAAGGTGACAATATGAGCACAAGGTCAAACCTGAGCTGCAAGCTGGATTCAACACAGGTGCAGTCAAAATGTACAAGCTCAAGAAAATTGTCAAGTATAAGTGAATATGCAACATGCACATACGAAGTGGTGCACTACAAATTCAAGCACCAGGTTTCATGTCAAACAAGACAAAGTCAAAGACCAAGCACCAAGTATACATGAACCAAAGCATGTGCATAGCAGCAGCAAGCACGCAAATACAAATACAACAAGAGCACATACAACACGGAAATGGACTGATACAAGTAACTCGACCAGTTCAATATGCTATGCACTAGAACCAAAGCTACGAGTTCAAATGCATACAACCAAATACAAGTCCATGAAGCACAAATGACCAGACTAGATTTCAAGATGACAATGTAGCTTCAAATGAAAACATATGCACCAGTGAAACACAGCAGTTTAAACTAGACCCAAATATATATAAATAAATGCAACAATGAATATACAATGTGTAATGAAGACTACAAGGAGATGGGCAAAGAAGTGATATCCGTGCAATAGTCAATGGTAAAGCAACTCGACTACAACAACTTAACCAAGATCAATGAACCAGCTTCACAAATATCTTGAACCAATGACAACTCAGCTAGCATGAACCGGAAGACCACCAATAAATTAATATCACACGGACAACTGTATACATATGCAGTTATACAGTACAACAAGGCCTCAGAAGCATATCAAAGAAACTCGAAGAATGTACACATGCGTGAACATATATGAATGGAACCAAGAGGAAGTAGACCGTCCAGAGCAAACATAATAAAACACAAATGTACAAAAGCAAGTGAAGTTTCAAACAAAGTTAAATTGGCACAAAAATTTTCAAAGTGGTCGAAGTCATGTAACAAGTTTAATCTAGCAGTGATAGATAGATTAAAATCAAAACCATGAAGAGTCGATTATATCAAAAACTAAGTCAAAGCCGAAGTCCACGAGAACGAGATCGAACAGTTCAAGTTGAAGCCGTGAACAACTGACTGGAGTCAAAGGGAACAAAGAATGAAATCAACATCAGCAAAATCAATTCAATACCGCGATAGCCAAGGATATTGAACAGCTCAAAATCGTAGTCGTGACAACAAAGCAAAAATATACGATTTTGAACAAGTCATAAAAAGTCACCATCATCCATACAAAAATCAACGGCCGAGCTATATTAAATCTTGAATTCAAACAAATCTATTACGAACGAAAATTTAGGAATTCCAATCCTATAAAACCCGATCATCATTGGCCAAATTAAGTATTCGAGTTCAAGCATATCACAGATCACAACATCAATTAGGAACTCGAATCAAGTCGAGTATAGTATAAAATGAAAAAGGAACGAACATACCAGTTTTCGCTACAGATAAAACTCGACTCAGATCGAAGCAGCCGAAGCAAGCTACAAGGAGACGGTCGATCGACAACACAAGGAGTGTAATCACCTATTCGATCAATCAATAAAAGTCAGCGACTTCAAAGATTTCCCAAAGCCCTAATTTCAAGCAAAGAGGAACGATCAAAGGAACAAGGTCGGCATTTTTACAGAGCAAAGTAGAGGAATGAAATAAAAGGGCCGACCTTGTTTTTTAATAAAGGATTTACTATAATTTAAAATTAGGTTTTGATTTTAATTTGTGTTTAATTTGTATTTTTCTCTTTTAAACATTGTAATTTCTAGTCGTGTGACTAGGGTACGAACTGCGGTGGTGTAGTTCGAGAACTCGCAACTCAGTGGCTGAGTTGTGGTAGGGTTTTGAGCGTAGAGTTAAGGTTAGTCGATAGCGGGTGTCGCAAGTTTATGTGTGTAAGCGTCGTACTACTTAATTTGTAGTAGAAACCTTGGGGGGAGCACGTAGGTAGGGTTTTACTGAAGCTGGGTAAACCCGTGTGTTATATTTTCTCCTTTTATTATCCTGCTATTATCTGTGTTGCTTTTACTCTACTATATCTATGTTGCAATTATTTTATATAAACTTTCGCAATAATTTTTATAATTAATAGTATCACCCTATTCAACCCCCCTCTAGGGTGAAATCGATCCTATAAGTTCCAATCATTAACTGCTGCCACCATGACATGACCTACTGTGATGCCCTTCTCAGAGATGACATGACCCGAGAATCTCGCTTCCCTTCTCCACTTTGAAAAACTTTGCCATCAACCTATACCTTCTTAATACTTCAAGCACAATCCTCAAGTGCGCCTTATCTTCCTCTTCGGCCTTAGAGTAGACCAGAATATCATCAACGAACACAAGTACGAACTTATTTAGCTAATCCTTGAAAATGTGTTTCATGAGATTAAAAAAGTGTGCTCGAGTATTGGATAGTCCGAATGGCGTAACCAATCACTCATAAAAACCATATGGCGTACAAAATGCAGTGATCAACACACTCTCTTTCGCTACTCTCAACTGGTGAAATCCCATCGCTAAATCCAATTGCGAGAACAACTTGGCACGTGGAGCTGATCAAACAAGTCATCAAATATAGAAGTGAATACTTGTTTTTCCTTGTCACCTTATCCAGCTCATGGTAATCTACACACAACCTCAAAGAGCCCTCCGCTTAGTGGAGAATACTACAAACGCACCCCACTTAGATATACTCCTATGAATGAACCCTTTCTTCAACGGGTCATTTACTTGCACCTCCGACACCTTCTGCTCTCTGGGTGTCATACGCCTCAAAGGCATGACTATCGGTCTAACATCCTTCGCTAAGTCTATATGAAACTCAATCTCTCGATGCGACTGTAATCCGATCACCTCCTCAAACACGTTCGGATACTTTCTAAAGATAGGCACAAATGACAGCCCATTCTATGGAACCTCGAGTGAATATAGAAAGCAAACCATAACCCCGCCATCCAACAGGTAGCCAATTATTAACGTTCACCACTCCTTAGCCCCGATCATCACCAATGGCTTCTTGCAATCCACTACTACCGCATACCTTCTTACCCAGTTCATTCCCATAATCCCGAACCCAACAAAATTCAAAACAAAACAATTGCATACAAAAGAGCATCCATGACTTGATAAGACCAAACCATAACAAACCATGCACAGGTTAATGGAGCCTCCAATAGGGTTTGTCACAATCAAAGATCGGTCAACTATATCGAGTTTCAACTCTAATCTATCTACCAGTGTCTCTAGATATGAAGGAATGTGAATCCTCGGTATCGAATAAAACACATACGGGAATATCATAAATGAAAAGCTGACTTTGAATAACGACGCCTTCCCCTTCTCTTTCACCGAGGGAGCACTTGACTGAGTTGGAACTGCATCCAAAGCATATGCCCTCACAACTTGTTTCTGATGTGTCATTTTTGGACAATTTTTCTACAGAAGTCCAAGATTATCACAGGTATAACACTTATTATTCCTGTAAGCCTTAAAATCTCTAATCAGACGACTCCTATCTCCATAGCCATAACAGAGGATCCCATTTTCCCTTCTTCTACGTTTCTTTCCTTGAGACTGCTTCCTCTTTCCATTCCATTTCTTTATGCCTCCACTGCCTTGCTACGGTTTTGGCTCCTCTTTAACAACAAGAACTAATTTGGACTTAGGGTATAGAATTTCCTTGCAGAGTGCTTTCTCGATAAGCGTCTCAAACTGGTAATCAATATGACTCACTAACCCAAAGTCCAGACCCATAATAAACTTCTCGTTCTTCGTTAACGAAGGGTCAATGAAAGACTGCCCATATGTCGACAAAGCTTCGAGCTCAGCAACATACTCGGAGATAGACATATCTCTTTGCTTTAAATCAACAAATTTTCTAAATAGCACCGACTTTTAAGTAGCCGGAACAAACCTCTCCATAAACCTAGCCTTGAATTGGTCCCAAGTGAACTGATCCTTGAGTGTAGTGATAGTAATAGCATTCCACTAGTTCATGACCCGCCCTTGAAGCTGTTTAGAGGCTAGCTTCCTCTTTATGGCATTATCTATTTCCATATCACCAAAGATGCACTCTAGATGTCCAACCAATCCTACACTTTGATAGCCAACCCTGTTCTAAGGAATTGTCTACCTTCCAATGCGGAGTAATCCTTACATAGTTTAGCAAAGTCAACTCTCACTGCATGCACTTGAGCACCTCCATCAATAACAACATTTGGAGCAGGCGCATGGGCATTCTGAAGCATGTTCGCCATCAAGCATTGAACATAGCTTGTAAATCAAGATTAGCATCCCCAGAACCCACTCCATCCTCAACTCTAGAGACGGAGTTCCTCACAGTGTTTTTTCTTTGCCAGCTCATTCTCAATCTATAACAAGAATGATCAGTCTGTCAAAAAAATTATGTTGATGGTACTCGCGTGTGCAAGCGACTTATATACTATATACGCTAATATATCATTTTGAAAACCAAAATATATAACAAGCATACACTGTCTCATATATATGTACACACATTTTTGATTCAGTCTAGGGAGATAGCTCCTTCCCTATCTCTACTGGACCATGGTATCAACTTAGATTAATCGTGTAACCTAAGCTATGATACCAAATATGATGACCACCCTATACCATCAGCACCCAATATGCGTAAGACAGTGTGCTACTGTCTTGCTCGGCCGATGTAGGATGATTATCAATAGTTGTAAATGAAATAAAGCATCACAAAACCTATCGTATATCTCACAGCGCATGAAATAAAATATAATATACAACATAGATATAAAACAGGAAAGATCGTAATAACTCGGTGACTTAAATATCAGAATATAGATCCAAAGAGATAATAAGTAACAGAGTTTACACATGTATCTCGTAGCCCGGAGCTAGTTACTAGACCTATTCCACTAGTCCAGGGTATAATAATCCTTTCAAATGGTCTGTGGTAACCTTCCAAAGTACACATGAGTGCACTCAAAATACCCATGCTTTAAGTACATTGGAAAACACTCCCGGTATCAACGATCCCTTAGCATGCATATCTGAGCCTCTTCCTTGCTCCATCTAGTCTCCATTACTCAAGGAACCATTCCACATTCCTCCGTTCCATGATAGAACCGTTCAAACATTCTATTCATGGGTTACCCCTCCTAAAACCCGCCATTTATAGATAACTATTCCCACAACACCTTTCAACATTGAGCCGCCATCATGGGAACCTGACTCCTTTTACCATTGAGTTACCATCATTGAAGTCCTAAAGTTATCATCATGCTCCTACATCGCCATCAAACCCAAAGCGAACAAACAAACATCTTCAGCACGACCTGTAGAGCCTCTACTTCTCTCCCTAGAAGTTTGAACCCAAACCCATTAAAGAAGACCTCTCGGTACCGATCAAAAGCAGTCGGTACCAAGTTGTATACTTAGCCAATTTTAGCTAGCTTTCTTTCCTTGTTTCTAGTGTTCCATCTTCCAACTGCTTTGACCCCGACCACATCTCCCAAAAGCTCTTGACATCAACTCTAAAGCTCCTAGTACAAACTCCAAAAGCTTTCGTCCCCACGCCCTCCCAAGCTCTCGCTTCCACGCCTTCTAAAGCTCTCGGTATAAAGCCCAATACTTAACCAATTTCTTGCACTCATCACCCCTTATTTTTCCTTTAGAAATCAACGGCTCATCGATCAGTTTGCACCCATAAAAAGCACTCGATACAAACCAAAAGCTCTCAATACCATGTCCTCTCCTGAACTCCAATTCTTGAGCAATTTGACTCCTGGACTCTCCCATGCTCTAGAACCCCTCCTCCAAGTTTCATCCAATTTCGATCATCTTTGCCTTAAATTTGCTAATTCAACTAATCCTTTCCTAACTATCTAAAAGCACTAGCAAACCACATCAACACAACATACAAACACAGAATATCATACACATACATCCATTCATACAAGCAACCCATAAGAACAAGTTAATCAAGCAAACCCTAATCTGCATCTAACTTTTACACTAGCATAAGCACATAAACAAAAGGAGTTAACAAAACAATTTAAAAACCACTTTAAATCCATTAAAATTCGACCATAAACATCTTTAAGAATGTGATTAAAGTTATAAAACAATTTAGGGTTTGAAATATGTCAAAAACATTATTTTGATCATATAAACATGCATAGTAGAGTGAGAGGTCAAGAACCACACACCAAATATCCAAAAAACCAATTTATCCCTTAGATCTAAAATTGATGATGTGCACGTAAATGTGCATATTTTTACCAATTTATCCCTTAGATCTAAAATTGATGATGTGCACGTAAATGTGCATATTTTTACCACCATATTTACTCTACTTAAATTAAATAAATGATCATAATGGGTATTTTAACTTGTTTCACCATGTTATCCCATTTTTTGGTCAAAACTGGAATATCAACAAATTGGCAAGGAATGATGGATGTCGGGATTGAAAATCGATTGGAATCTAGGCTACGGTCGATATTATCAGAATTTGGTCGAGTTCAAGGAATGATGGATGTCGGGATTGGAAATCGATTGGAATCTAGGCTACGATTGATATTATCAGAATTTGGTGGAGTTTCGATCGGGACGAAATTGATTGGAAATGATGATAAGGACTAGGAAAGGCTATGTTTCAATTTTCAAGATGATCGGAGTTCGTATGAAGGAGATATAATCTGTTGGGCACCAATGCCGGTCCAAGCTCCATCTCCAAAAATGCAACTCCAACACCTGCCGAATCATCCCTGGCTCCCCTACCTGCCGAATCAGACCCAAAGAGGTCTTACCGAACCAACCTCCTCTACCCTCCTACTGCCGAACCAACCCCACTGGACCAACTCCATGCACTACCGGTCCAACACCACCGAACCAAGCCTCTCCAACCCAATGCCGAACCAACCTGCCTCTTCCTCCACCGGACCAAACTCCCACCGAACCAACGCCACTCCACAGGCCACCGAACCAACATGCCACCGGACCAACACCTACCGGTCCAACACCAACCATCTTCCCCTACTCACTACCGATCCAATCAACACTCCACTCACCGCCGAACCAAGGCCTTGCCGAATCAGCACTGTCAGGCCAGATTGCTTCAGCCCAGACCCACCAGCAGCTATATACATCCAAGACCCCTGCCCCCAGCCTCACTCTATAAATAGAGGGGCAGGGGTACAACAATGGGGAACAAGTTGGAGAGCTCAAGCCTGGAAGGAACTTTCAAACAACTTTGATATACTTGTAATCAAAGCTTTGTACTTGTAATCGGATCGGAAAAGGAGAATAACATATAAAGTGGACGTAGGCACATTCTGGCCGAACCACTATAAATATGTGTGTCTTTTACAGTTTAGTCCCTGCTTTTTACGTATTTGCATAAACCACCCAAATCACTACGAATAACATAAAATCAACTAAATCATACGACTTGGAGGTGTTTGCTCATTTTTTGTGCAAACATTTTTGGGATATTTGCTGAGATCTGTGATTTGTGTTTGAATATTGCTGAGTTGTATTCATACACTAGTGCTTTCATGGTATTTGGGGTTTGTGGCCAATTTTGGCGCAAACATTTTGGTGCTTTCACTGAGAAGAACCAGCACCCTTTACATCGGATAGAAGTTTGGATTTGGAAGACAATGACTAGGCAAAGTAGTAGAAGGCAAAGGGCTGAGAGAAGCCAACCGGAAGGAAGTCAACAAGCATCCTTCAGAGCAGAGGAAGGACCGGCTTCGATCTACATAACCCGGGACGAAATGGAAGCCATAACAAATTCACTGCAAGAGAGGTTGTTGAAGAGTCAACAGGAGATGATGCAGACTTTCTTGGAGCAAATGAGAGCTGCAGGGACCCAAAACTTAGGAACAGCTACAGCGGCTGTGGATGTAGGACAAGGAGCTCGGGTTATGGAACCCAATGGAGGGCAGGATGCAGAGCCAAAGGGCAATCAACAAGGGCTTGGGGGCAGGCCCGCAGGATCCAACATCGGAGGACCTTTGGGAGGAGTTCAACAGGCTAGAGCCAACGTTGCTACTAGCGAGCCACATGAAGAGTATGTACCGGAATTCCCTCGGGGGCCACCCCCGACAGACAACGCTGGATTGGTAGATATAATCAGGAAGACTGTGCGAGGTGGTTTGACCAACGGAGACTTGGAAGGAGTGAACAGAAGTCCGTTCACTCGGGATATAAGGATGGCTCAGAATCCACCTAAGTTCAAGCTACCTAGCATGAAGGTATATGATGGCAAGGCAGACCCTACGGATCACTTGATGAGGTACACCAGACACATGGAGGTGCTGGGGGCATCGGAGGAAGTGATGGCCCGATGCTTCCCCTTGTACTTGACGGACTTAGCTGCGATGTGGTTTAGGCAGCTGGAAGAAGGATCTATCAGGACTTGGAGGGAATTGGTGGAAAGGTTTTTGGGACAGTTTCGGGTTCATGTCAAGAGACCAAAGAACGTGATGACATTGACATCGGTAAAGCAAAGGATGGATGAATCGCTTAGAGCTTTTCTAACTCGATTTAGTGCCGCAGTTTCTTCGGTGGATCGGCCCGATCCATCGATGGTTTTAATGGCAGCAGTATCAGGAGTCAGGGAGAATTCGGATTTCAAGGTATCTCTGATACGAGATCCCCCATGGGATCTCGACGAATTCTTTCATGTGGCAGAAAGGTTCCTTCGGCAAGAAGATGCGAGTACGGATTTAAAGTTGAAAAAGGTTAATGCAGTTGAGGTTGGAGGACCATCCAGCAAAGGTTTGGATAAAGACAAAGGAAAAAGGAAGTTGGACGATGGTTCTGGAAATGCTAGGAAGCAATGGAAGGATCCAAAGTTTCCCACATACACAGGATTGAACGAGACCCTGGAGCGGATATACCTGGATACTCGGAATCGCCTTCCCTACCGGAGGCCGGCTAGGAGAGAACCAACAGAACGGGAAAGGACATCAGGAAGGCATTGTCTCTTCCATGATTTGGATGGACACGACACCAACAGCTGCAGGCACTTAAAGGACATAATTGAGGAGCATGTGAGGAATGGACAGCTGCCACAATATGTTGGACCTCGGAATGCAATGGCGAGGCAGGAGCAACCGCCGCCTACCACAAGCTACGATGGTGGAAGGCCCAGGAATGATGGTCGGTTGATCATCCATTGACCAGGTTAATATAAAATAAGTAGCGAACTATTGGCAAGCAATCAAGTCATTTACACATGTATGGGGACGGAGATAGCCCCTAGGCATGCTCTGAATGATGATAAACTGCAATGCTATGGTTTGTCAAATTTATCTTTTGCTCTTGGATTGGGCACTGCTTTTCTTTTTGGTTTTCGGTTTTGGAGCTTGGATTGAGCTCCTGGTTTTTCTTGCTTTTTGATTTGGATTTTCCTTTGGATGATTGTTTTCGGTTTTGGATACTGGTTTGGATTTCTATTTTTCTGGTTTTGGTTTTGGATTCTGGATTTGGATTTTTGATGTGGGTTTTGGATTGGATTTTGATTGGATTTTTATCTGATTTTTGATAACGGTCGTCGGGTATGGATTATGCCTGGCAAGGGGTGAGTCGCTTTGCCCGAACGTGGTAAATTGACTCATTCAGGTCGTCGAGTATGGACTATGCTCGGCAAGGGTCCAGAGTGACCAAGATTCGGCCTAGAACTTAGGCCCTATATTATCAATTATTATTTTCAGGTCGTCGAGTATGGACTATGCTCGGCAAGGGTCCGGAGAGACCAGGATTCAGCTTAGGGCTTAAGCCATGACATCGTACAGCGTCCAAGGACACTGGACCAAGGTCGTCAAGTGTGGATTACGCTTGGCAAGAACCCGAAGAGGTTAGCTCAATGTCCAGGGACACTGGACCAAGATCATCAAATGTGGATTACGCTCGACAAGAACCCGGAGAGGTTAGCTTAACGTCCAGGGACACTGGATCACGACCGTCAGGTGTGGATTGCGCTTGGCAAGAGCCCGGAGAGGTTATGGATTTGGATATCGACCCAGAGAGGTCCTGGATTCGGTTATTGGCTATTGGACAAGAATGGATTGGGACTCGGTTGTCGAGTTCGGACGGATATGGAATCGGGTAAGGCTTTGGTTATTGGATTTGGAATTGAACGTCGACTCGGAGCAGTCAAGGATGATATACTCTGGCAATATGGTTATGGACTTTGGATATTGGATTCGGAACTATTCAAAACACGCCTTGTTATCACAAGGCATGTTTTGGGGGGCAAAGTGTTATCCCATTTTTTGGTCAAAACTGGAATATCAACAAATTGGTAAGGAATGATGGATGTCGGGATTGGAAATCGATTGGAATCTAGGCTACGGTCGATATTATCAGAATTTGGTCGAGTTCAAGGAATGATGGATGTCGGGATTGGAAATCGATTGGAATCTAGGCTACGATTGATATTATCAGAATTTGGTCGAGTTCCGATCGGGACGAAATTGATTGGAAATGATGATAAGCACTAGGAAAGGCTATGTTTCAATTTTCAAGATGATCGGAATTCGTATGAAGGAGATATAATCTGTTGGGCACCAATGCCGGTCCAAGCTCCATCTCCAAAAATGCAACTCCAACACCTGCCGAATCATCCCTGGCTCCCCTACCTGCCGAATCAGACCCAAAGAGGTCTTACCGAACCAACCTCCTCTACCCTCCTACTGCCGAACCAACCCCACTGGACCAACTCCATGCACTACCGGTCCAACACCACCGAACCAAGCCTCTCCAACCCAATGCCGAACCAACCTGCCTCTTCCTCCACCGGACCAAACTCCCACCGAACCAACGCCACTTCACAGGCCACCGAACCAACATGCCACCGGACCAACACCTACCGGTCCAACACCAACCATCTTCCCCTACTCACTACCGATCCAATCAACACTCCACTCACCGCCGAACCAAGGCCTTGCCGAACCAGCACTGCCATGCCAGATTGCTTCAGCCCAGACCCACCAGCAGCTATATACATCCAAGACCCCTGCCCCCAGCCTCACTCTATAAATAGAGGGGCAGGGGTACAACAATGGGGAACAAGTTGGAGAGCTCAAGCCTGGAAGGAACTTTCAAACAACTTTGATATACTTGTAATCAAAGCTTTGTACTTGTAATCGGATCGGAAAAGGAGAATAACATATAAAGTGGACGTAGGCACATTTTGGCCGAACCACTATAAATCTGTGTGTCTTTTACAGTTTAGTCCCTGCTTTTTACGTATTTGCATAAACCACCCAAATCACTACGAATAACATAAAACCAACTAAATCATATGACTTGGAGGTGTTTGCTCATTTTTTGTGCAAACATTTTTGGAATATTTGCTGAGATCTGTGATTTGTGTTTGAATATTGCTGAGTTGTATTCATACACTGGTGCTTTCACAGTATTTGGGGTTTGTGGCCAATTTTGGCGCAAACACACCAAAATCCATATTAATTCCAAATTGTCACATATCCATCTTCATATAGGGGCAAAACGGTCATTTGTGTGCATATGTTTCTTTCAGAAAAATTAATTGGAAATTTATATATATTTGTGTAGAAATTTGATCTCAAATAGGAGTGGTTTTATCAAGACACATGCATGCAAAATGAATACAAAGGAATGGAGATGTAAATAATTCAAAGTGAAGAACATGGAGGACCCCACCTACCCACCTACCTTAATGTACAAATTAGAGGCTAATGCACATGCTTATGGAATTAATGG
Organism: Allium cepa; assembly: GCA_030765085.1. Lineage (NCBI taxonomy): Eukaryota > Viridiplantae > Streptophyta > Magnoliopsida > Asparagales > Amaryllidaceae > Allium > Allium cepa. The sequence continues at coordinate 766,358,601 of CM060932.1, read as the reverse complement.
CTTCGTGTACACTTAAATGGTGATTAGTAGAAGATAATGATTACTTGGCTTCCACACTTTCTCAATGGTAGTTTGGTCATTCCCCAAATTATGGATTAGGGTTTCATGCTTGTATAAATAACCCCTTATGTTTCATGTAGCCTCCATCACTTACTTAGTCTCTCTTCATTAGTTTAGGATCAAAATAAAAGAAAGCTCTCTTTCTCTTTTCATGGCTACTTAGCCATTTTTATTTTCATGTAATTTTTCTTTTTTTATGTTATTAATACATGCTCTTTCCTTTTACATGCCTCTTTTTTATGTTGTAGTGTAGATCTCTTTTCTTTTATGCAGGTTAATTAGCTTATCTTTTCATTTTGCTCTCTTTTTCCTCTTCATTTTCCTTTCATGTTGTTAGCTACATTTGTTAATAAAATGACAAAAATGAGAAGCTAAACCCCTTCAATTTAGGGGGTAATGAAGCTCTCTAATTAATGTAGCTTCAACATTTTGTTAATTCATGCTCTCTTTTTGTGCTTAATGATGATGATAGAAGTAGTTTTATTTGTTGTTTTTGCTTTGAATTTGATAGTCTATATTGTTGACACCAAATAGACTATGCTTAAACAATCACTAACACAAATGTCTCTTCATCAATATATGATTATGGCATAAGAAAGTGATTTGAAATTAAATTTTGATGGTCTATGTTTCTAATCAATAGTTAATAGGTCATACTTAAAATAGATTTCATTTTCATTTTCTTTGTCAAGTTTCATGAAAGTTAGTAAGTGTTTTAAGGGGTGTGTTATAGTTTGATGGCTTATGTTGGCTAATCAATAGCTCAAATATATCATACTTATGATAAATATATCAATTAAAACACTAATGATCATAAAAGAGAGATCATGATTTCATGTGTTGAACTACATGATTTAGAGAGTGGATTTATTCTCTAAATTGTCATTTAACTCTCATATTTGCATTTCTTTTCTTTTTGTTAGTTCATTTTCTCATTTTATAGCTTAAACACACTCTCGACTTTGGTATAATTTGATTGAATAGAATTTTAAAATCATCGATTCCCTGCGGATCGACCCGTATTCGCCGCGTGCCACATTCGTACACCGTGCGCTTGCGGTTATTTTTAATTTAAATTCGTTCGACGGTTTTCTTAACCGATAGAATTTCCATCGACGAACAAGTTTTCGGCGCCGTTGCCGGGGATCGAACCCGGGTCACCTGCGTGACAGGCGGGAATACTCACCACTATACTACAATGACCTCCTCCACATCCTCTTAATCATCAACAAGTTTCAGACTGCAGCAGCAAACCTCGAACAACTCACCAAACAACGAATCGCCGAGCCGCAATCCAATTCACGACTTCCTCCTGCAACCTCCGAAGCCTCGTCAACCCATGAAATCCGCAACATCCACTCTCTGACCAACCCCGCCATTCAAACCCACCGTCGCCTGAACAAAATCGAACCCAAACGCCTCGACAACCATTGCCGCTCAGAACACCATCATTCACATTCGACGTCGCCCCTTTTGCTCCTCGATCCTTTCACCTTCGAACCTTCCAACGACATCGCATCCCTCTGTAACTCGAACTCTCCAAATTCCCAATCACCGCATCCTTCAATAGCCCATCGACCACCCAATACGCAGATCCAATTAACAACAGCAACCTAGCTTCCATTTCCAAACCCAATTCGAACAGTAGAAATCCAAAGGAGTAAATTTGTTATCGTGAAGGAATTATTCGCTGAAATCATCTGGGAGGAGTTACAAAAGAAAACGAATTTTGTTTTGAATTGTTTTGGATCGGGTAATAAAGTTTGTGGGTGGGCCTAAGTGAATTTTTTTTAGTTTTTATTATTTTCTTATGTTTTGATTTGTTTAGTTTTAGTTGTTTTTAGTTGTGTGAATATAAACAACTTTCTCTTTTGACTATTTTGTTTCAGTTTTCTTTTATTTACCTTGTTAAAAAAACAAAAAAAAACAAAAAAAAAGATATAATAGTTCCATATATATCTCTTGCTTTACTTCAGGTTGCAGAAGCAGATAAGGAAGGAGTAGAAGTGCACTAAAATAAATTGTTGCTTTGCTGGAAAAAAAAACTGCTTGCTTATTTATAATTTCCTTTTTGCCTTGCATTGTATATATCCATTGTTTTTATTTTTATTTTTGCATTGTTGGTTGATTGCATTTGCATAGGAAAAAAAATTCAAAAAAAAATTATCCATTCGTAGTTGCATTGTTAATAGACGTTTAATTTCTACTTTGCATTTCATTTTAGAATTTTGATTAATAATAGCGATAGCTTTTAATTGTATATTGACAAGTTGTCTTCTTTGAACAATTTAATTTCTTGGTGGCTAGGCTACGTCAGAGTAATAACCATTTATTAATATTACGGTGATTCATAAATATTATAGTGGTTGTTCCTCTAAAGGTACTTAAACCTTCGGCTGCATTGCTACGGTGATTCATGGTGCACCGATAACTCCTGCCCGTTACCTGGCCGAGAACTATCTTGTTTATCTAAGACAATTTGTGATTACACAATTTTGAGTTAACTTAGGATAAATCATTTGTAATTAACCACTGCATTCATTCAGTTGCATTAGTTCATGCATATTTAAAAAAAAATTCTAAACCCAAAACTAAAAAATAATTGTAAATATTCCTTTTCCTTTGAAATTTTTAAATCCTTTTTTCTTGAAATTTCAAAAATCCAAAAAAATTAGAAAAACAAAAATCCAAAAAAAATATAAAACTTTTTCAAAAATGAAAAAAATTAAAAAAAAAATCAATTTCCCTTTTGAAAAATAAATTCTATTTGTAAATATTTTTCCTTTATAAAGAAAAAAACCGAAAAAAAAGAGATTTCTTGAAAATGTCCGAATTTCCATGTTCACATGAATTTTACGATAGTTGTGAAAATCAATATAATCCATATAATTTCACTTCAAATTCTTATAGATATTACAACAACAACTATTGTTTAAACAATTTGAGTCTTGAACCACAATATTTTCAAAATGATGAACCCTCAACTCTTGAAAGTAACATTTCGTCTTTACTTGAACTCTCTACACAACAGAATCAAAGTATAAATGATTTGTGTAACTCATATTTGTGAAATAGTTCAAGTCAAAATAATCAAAATTTTAATTCGCTTCAAAATTCAAATGACTTCGAGTATAACCCATGCCAATTCAATTTCGAGCTTCAAAATGAATTTCAAAATCAAGATGAAAATGTGAACCAATTTTCAAATAATTTTGGCAGTGGAAATAGTTTCAATAAAGGTACGATTGAAAACTTTGGTTATCAACAAATTCAAAATGAATATTTTCAAATTAACGATCATGAATTTGATTTTGTTGACCAAATGGAAAAAGATAACGGGGATTTATTACTTGAAAAATACAAAACTTTTCGTGAAAATCATAATCAAATCTCAACTTGCGAAGAATCAAATAATAATCTACCGTTTATCGAAAATGACAATTCTGTTACTCAACAAGTCCAAATCGAAAATTTTCAAGTTAATAATTACAAATTTGACTTTGTTGAGCAAATGAATGAAATTTACGATGATCACGCGAATTTGTTGATTAAAACATTGGAAAATTTTCGTGAGAAGCAAAATCAAATTTCAACGTGTGATGAGTCAAGTGATAAACCACCTTTTACCCAAATCGATGATTTTCAAATAACAACTTTCGAAATTGAAAACGACAATCTTAACGAAGTTGTTGAAAAGACGGTAATTGAGTTGGATTTCAATTCTTTTTAGGGTGTGGAACCAAATTTAAAATTCGATCTTCCTTTTCTCGATTTCAAAATTTTGAATACAACAACTTTGGATTCTGAAAATTATATACATAATGAAGTTGTTGATAACCTAATAAAGGGAGATGAATTTAACGAACACGAATTTTTTGGACTTTTGGATGACGAGTTGTTAAATTCCAACTGGGAAGATGAAAATCACCATTTTGATTTTGAAATCAATAACTCTGAAAATGTTTTTAATGATAAGCTTGAATTTCAAATTAGTGAAAATAAACTTGAACTTCAATCAATTCTTTTATCAACCCCAAAAATCATCGAAAACAAAACAACTCGTACAATTTTCAAAACAACATTCGTTTTTCCAAATCAAGATTCAACTTTGAAATCTTTGATGGTTTGGTTTTTCGAGCTTAAGCTGTGTCTCGCACATTTGAGGAGACAAATGAATCGGTCTTTAGAAGACCGTTTCATTTACTTTTTGACTGTATACTTTCTCATCTCTTGTAAATAATAATCTTTCATGTAAATATAAGATTTTTATTTATTTTATTTTTTTCCTTCCACTTAGGTTGACTGTGGGGACACAGTCAAAATCAAGTGTGGGGGGAGATTCATCTACATTTTTTTTCATGGTTTATTTTTGCTTTATTATCTCAAAAAAAATTAAAAAATCCCAAAAAAAAAATTTCTTTTGATTTATTTTAAAAAAAACACTATAAGATAAATGTATGGTTTTGGTTTATTAAATTGAAATTTTTGAAAATTTATTTGTCTTAACAAAAATAAAATTGAAGTTTGATTACAAATAATAATGGTTTAACTAGTATATAGGAAGATTCATACGTGTTAATTATGAAGTACATCCTAATTGAAAATCTTTGTTTTAAAAAGTGGTTGATTTACATTAAAGGATATAACATTTTTTTGTCTTCCAAGTTAAATGGTGCTAAGATGATTTTGCAAAACTCTCTCTCTCTCTTAAAAAATATATATATAAATAAAAAATAATAACATCCAAATATTCACTCTCATTTAAAAGTCCTCACGGTTATGCATGGGTGAATTACTTGGAATTTTTGATTACATGCTTTCATACTCATTTAAAAGTCCTCACGGTTATGCATGTATGGAACACATGTAAAAAAACAGACTTAATAGAAACCACCTACGGTTGATAGGTGTATGCACGAAAGTGTGTGCACTCGCCATGCTCTGTACTCCCCTCACATAAGCCCGAAAGGCAGTGCATGGGTGGTATATCTGGCCTCAGTTTACCTGAGCTAGGTGTGTAAATTTTCTTACAAATAATGAGAGAGCAAGCAATTGAAATCCTAGCACTATTTTTACTTATTTGATTTGAATTGTTATTGAAAAGAAATGAAAATACCACTTTGATAAACTTTGATAGTCAACTAAGGATCCATTTCATAGATACACTTTGTTATCAACTGAAACAACGAGTTAAACTCTTGTCTATTTGTTATGATAACTTGATTTTTGTTGGAAATTTTGACGAGTAAATGACATAAATTTTCAAGATAATAACCAAAACCTATATTTAACTTATTCGTGTCGATTTAAAAATAAATCCTTCATTTGTAAATATTTAAAAAACTTGCATTATTCTCTTTGTAAATAAATCTTACATTTTGTAAATATTTTCATCCTGCATTTGGATTTTGTGGGTAGTATCCGTTGAAAACCCTCACGAGACAACACTCGTCCTACAGGGGACACCCAGAGGTTTAACGGCTTGTTGCATATGCTCAATGCAATCGTGCTCCCAACGAAAACGGATTTATCTTAGCTTTTCTTTATTCGAGGACGAATAAAAAAATAAGTGTGGGGGTATTTGATGTGCACGTAAATGTGCATATTTTTACCACCATATTTACTCTACTTAAATTAAATAAACGATCATATTGGGTATTTTAACTTGTTTTAATCAAAATCCATATTAATTCCAAATTGTCACATATCCATCTTCATATAGGGGCAAAACGGTCATTTGTGTGCATATGTTTCTTTCAGAAAAATTAATTGAAAATTTATATATATTTGTGCAGGAATTTGATCTCAAATAGGAGTGGTTTTATGAAGACACATGCATGCAAAATGAATGCAAAGGAATGGAGATGTAAATAATTCAAAGTGAAGAACATGGAGGACCCCACCTACCCACCTACCTTAATGTACAAATTAGAGGCTAATGCACATGCTTATGGAATTAATTGCTTCATGTACACTTAAATGGTGATTAGTAGAAGCTAATGATTACTTGGCTTCCACGCTTTCTCAAGGGTAGTTTGGTCATTCCCCAAATTATGGATTAGGGTTTCATGCTTGTATAAATAACCCCTTATGTTTCATGTAGCCTCCATCACTTACTTAGTCTATCTTCATTAGTTTAGGATCAAAATAAAAGAAAGCTCTCTTTCTCTTTTCATGGCTACTTAGCCATTTTTATTTTCATGTAATTTTCCTTTTTTATGTTATTAATACATGCTCTTTCCTTTTACGTGCCTCTTTTTTATGTTGTAGTGTAGATCTCTTTTCTTTTATGCAAGTTAATTAGCTTATCTTTTCATTTTGCTCTCTTTTTCCTCTTCATTTTCCTTTCATGTTGTTAGCTACATTTGTTAATAAAATGACAAAAATGAGAAGCTAAACCCCTTCAATTTAGGGGGTAATGAAGCTCTCTAATTAATGTAGCTTCAACATTTTGTTAATTCATGCTCTCTTTTTGTGCTTAATGATGATGATAGAAGTGGTTTTATTTGTTGTTTTTGCTTTGAATTTGATAGTCTATATTGTTGACACCAAATAGACTATGCTTAAACAATCACTAACACAAATGTCTCTTCATCAGTATATGATTATGGCATAAGAAAGTGATTTGAAATTAAATTTTGATGGTCTATGTTTCTAATCAATAGTTAATAGGTCATACTTAAAATAGATTTCATTTTCATTTTCTTTGTCAAGTTTCATGGAAGTTAGTAAGTGTTTTAAGGGGTGTGTTATAGTTTGATGGCTTATGTTGGCTAATCAATAGCTCAAGTATGTCATACTTATGATAAATACATCAATTAAAACACTAATGATCATAAAAGAGAGATCATGATTTCATGTGTTGAACTACATGATTTAGAGAGTGGATTTATTCTCTAAATTGTCATTTAAATCTCATATTTGCATTTCTTTTCTTTTTGTTAGTTCATTTTCTCATTTTCTAGCTTAAACACACTCTCGACTTTGGTATAATTTGATTGAATAGAATTTTAAAATCATCAATTCCTTGCGGATCGACCTGTATTCGCCGCGTGCCACATTCGTACACCGTGCACTTGCGGTTATTTTTAATTTAAATTCGTTCGACAGTTTTCTAAACCGATATAATTTCCATCGACGAACAATTGACAACAAGGAAGAGAAATGCAAATCAGTCAAGTTGATAATCTTGGGCTCCAAAATGTTAATCACATTTCTAATTAATGATTTAGTTAAGATTAATAAGAAAAAGGTAGGATATTTGATGAAATTAGGGTTAATGGATGTTCAGAGCTATTTTGGAGATGGAAATGGCTTAGATCAGTTTTTATACGGCCTCTCCTTATCATAATTTTCGAGATGCCTTAGATCGAAAGCGCTTGAATATGAAACAAAAATAATATTTCAAAACAACATTTCTTCATTAGATTTCAAAACAGACGTTCCATATTCTTAATACATAATCCCAATACGTTTCCAAGCACAGATAAAATATACTTATTACAAAATATGCCAACAGTGGTATATGAAGATACCTCCTCGGATGATCAGAGTCATATAGTCATAATAGACTTAATATGAAACGACCCGACTTTCTTACCACAGAAAATCGCATCATTTTTAAGAAAGAAATGGATAGAAAGAGAAAAGAAAGAAGAGAAGAAAGAAGCAACATCAGAATCTAAACAGCGGAACGAATAAATTATATTAATAAAATAAACATTACATATTTTACAATCACTATCAGAGTTACACAGATATACATCACATACTAGACAGTTATAACACCTGTCTAGTTATACAACTCAATACAGTACAAAAGACAACTCAGAGAAATCTACACATCGGAATACTACACATCTACATGCAAAAGCCTCCTGCTCCATTTGCTCCTCCACAATTTGTCAAAGCTAACCTGAATCCCTTGGCTACTCGTAAAAATTTGAGTACCCAAGAGTTTAAGAAAAACAGAAATAAACTCTGGGTCATACATGGGTCTGGTGTGAGTAACAGGTTAAGATTTCTTAACTTTCAAAAACCTTTTTAAAAAGAAAGGTATCATGTAAGACTTCCCACACATAAACATGGAAAAGCTTTTACCTTACGCTAACCAAAACATTTTATAGGAAATCCGGTGATATTATAATAGGTCTAGGGTTTTCAAATAAATAAGAAATGGTCGAAATTGTTACATCTATTAAATTCCAGCTACTAGCCATAAAAGTGGGTAATACAATCAAAACCGTTGGCACTTATTGGATTTTGGATTCCATACAATGGCAGGGCTACTGGGGTATCGCCCGTCACAGTGCGTGGCCTAGATCAACGTACCGAGGAGTACGCCCGCTCCCCTGCAACACAAGGCCGGAACCATTCCTTACTGAACAGTTCCGAACAAGACAACCCCGCGGTTGTAGCTAGTAACCGCCCACACAGCCGAATATAAAGGAACCTCTAGACAGGGGTAAATCTCACTCTCAAGTGGGGGCTACCCACGAAGCCTTGCTGCACCTCCCATGTTTTAGCCATTCCCGGTTGATGAGGCTTGAGGCTACGATTACCTTTATAGGACACATCACTTCGAATGCTCATCGTCCACCTGACGATGTTCTGAAAGCATTCAATCCATACAAGTTCGTTCCGGGTTCGAACGAAACCGAAGGCATTATCTCGTTACACTCATTTTGGAATCACCCTCAGAGTTAACGATGATAACCCTTGCACTCTGAACCACCATCTCGAACCTGTAAGTACTATTTCTGTCAAACTCATCACGGAATCACCCCCAGAGTTATACCGACAAATAGTTCTTACACCTCGAGTCTTCACAAAGCTCCACTTGGATTCACGACCTAACGTTTAATTGGAATCGATGTGGTTTTCAGATATCCAATTATGGAAACCCGATCCCGATCTCATCGAAATCCCAAGCGTGTCTTTTAGGTCCAAGTTGTTTTAAGGTTTAAAACAATTCAATATAGTATCTATACACACACAGATAGATAACTCACCAATCACAATTGATACTCAACATTATCAAATAAACAGGTAATTCATAATTCATTTCAACAGGTAATCCATATCACCATCACAATAGATAATCTATATTATCATCACAATGCAACTAAGCATTCATACCACACAACCTATCTCATTTCTGAGATCACAAAGCATCCAAGGCAATCAATGTCATCCATTCATACATAAGCAAAGATTTACTCATACCACAACTATAATTAAATTTAAATGAATTAAATTAACTATATCCATCTCTAATTAATTTAAAATAAATTAAAATAATTAATTCATATTTAATTAATTTAAAATAAATTAAATTAATTACTTCACCAATATAAAACTTGCTTACTTAGCCATTTAATTGATTACAATCAATTAATCATTCATTATTAATCTCCTTAATTAATCACCTTTGATTAATTTTCCTTAATTACATTCATGTAATTATCCTTAATTAATTTCAAAAATTAATTATTCTCAACCAAACAGTAATTAACATTTAATTACTTCAATTAATTAATTAACGGTAATTAATTACATTGATCCTTAATTAATTACATTAATTAATTACCTTTAATTACTTATCATTGATTAATTAATCATAATTAATCATCTTTAATTACATCATTAATTATAATAATTAATGGTCTTTAATTATATTTAATAAAAATTATCTTCCTAAATTAATTACCTTAAGTAATTAACTCATAATTATTAATCTCTCAGATTTAATTACATTTAGTAATTAACTAACTTAATTACTTTATTAAACCAAATTAATTATCCCTTAATTAATTTCTTAATTAATCCCTTGATTAATTACTAAGTAATTACATTCCAAATTACTTCATTCTTATACATCTTCAATTAATTACAACCTGTAATTATCAAATCAGTTACTTGCCCAAGTAATTTTCCCATTCATTTATTACATACAGTAATTATTTTTAAATCCCAAGTGTTTAAAATTAATTAAACTTAATTAATTAAAATAAACAATCACATTAAACTAAATTAATTACATTAAGTAATTAGTTTCTTAATTACTTCATTAAGTAATTATACTCATCAATTCACAAATGATTATTATTAAATTAATTAATCTAATTAATTGTAAAAATTAATCACATTAATTAATTATTTAAATAATCCTGGTTAATAACCTTCATTAACCATTCTTTAATTATTTTCATTAAGTAATTAACTTAGATTAACCATTATTAATTTCAAATTAATTTATCTTAATAATCCATTAATTAATTCCTAATTATATAATTAATTAATTACTAATCATTAATTAACAATCCAAATCTTATTTCATTAATGATCCTTAATTACCAATTAATTTATCTTAAATTAATTAACTTATACCTTAATTACTAATTTAATCCAAATCATTAATTATCTATTTAATTATCTTAATAATTACAAATCCTTAAATCTTCAATTATAAAAACATTTTCTTATTAATGTTCAAATTATCATTAACAAGATATTTAAAAACAATTTAATTTCAAACTTTACTTTTTAAAATTTCATTTTAAATTTAAGATTTAAAATGAAACCAAATTAACTTCAACAAGTTTAAAACAATTTCAAAACACTTCTTAATTCACAAGTTTAAGAATTATTTATCTTATAATTGAAGTTAAGAGGATTCAAAATCCAATTTCATTTTAAATTCAAATCAATTAAAAATACACTTAATCATTCAAATTATTTAAAACAATTTAAATCCAAAAACTTCTTTTATTTCAAAATTTAGATTCAAAATTAGATTTGAATCCAGATCTAAAATTAGGTTTAAATCTCTATTTTTATTTAAAGCTTTACTTTTCTTTAAATTCCAACTATTTAAACCCTTTATTTTAAGTTGTTATAAACAATTTAAAATTCATAAACTTTATTTTTGTTTTAAGACTGAGATTCTAACTTCATTTGAATCCATCCTAACTTTGATTTAAAACTGGTTTAAATATCTATTTCACATTTTTTTTAAAACCCAGTTTTAAAATTTTAAAACTTACAGGTTCAACAAAACTGTCACTAACTTATTCGAGCCATCAACTAAATGACTCGAGCTCAAAATCAATTAACTTCGAGTCTAAGACTCGAATTACCCGAGAATGTCTCGAGTTCCAAAACTCTGCAACCAGAACCCAACCAATCTTCACCAGAGCAAACACGTCGTGCATATGCACATCAACCTCAGTTGATTCCGACCATCGACATTGACCTTCCCACGTCGACTGGCATCCCTAAATCTAAACCCAATTACCAGATTCCTCCATCTCAACTCGAAATAGAATTTGAGTTATTTAAACCAAACCTAGAAACGCTGGAATCACAACCCATACCAAACCTGGCAATGCCTCAATCACGAAGCTCCGACCATCAGAAGATCTACTACCCCGGCCACGACTTCGCTTACAACCAACCTTCCATCTCCCAAAACCTAAAAGCATTCGATCCACTGTAGAAACAGAGATTGATCAAGCTACCTATCCTAGTTAAACTAGGGTTACAGAAAAGATCTCGCCACCGCTGCCAACTCGATGAAATGCATCGACATTCAGTATTTTTCCTATCAACTATGATCAATCCTCCATCATTACCCCAAAGTCTCGACCAATACTAATACTTGGATCACCAGAAAACTTAGAATTCTCGTTTCCAGTTCATACCAGAACTGCACCTCCATTCCTAATTTAAAAATTTTGAATTTAGTGTTAAAAATCATGATTTTATTTATGTATTCAATTCATTATACTGAATTTATAAATTACAATGTTTGAGTTTTTATTTTATCAAACATGCACAGATGTTTTATGTTTTACAGAGACAAACAAACTTCTATTTTAACTTACTTAAATTTTTAAACCTTAACCTAAGATAAATCAAACGGCTTTGATTTATAAATTACATCCTATCTGAAATTAATCAAAAGATAAGGATTTTAAACATAAATTTTGAGCCTGGAAAACCAAACAAATAGAGCAAATATTAACAGCTTGCACACAAATACATATTCACATCAGACATTTACTTATATATACATGCAATTACACATTTATATTCAACCATACTAGCATGCAACCAAATTCATTTTAAACTCTAAAAGTTATTCACCTCACACGAAGAAGCAGAGAACAGATTTTGAGACAGCTTTGAAAACTTTGCACAGAAATGCTAAAAATGCTTTTGCTTTGGAACAGAGTTGCTTGCTTATTTGAAAATGCAGTTGCCAAAGTTAAAACTTTATACATGATTTGAAGATGCAGGTGCATGCAGAAAAAAATATTTCCAGATTAAAGAGAAATATGATGCAGGTTTGGTTCAAACACCAATTCCTTAGGTTTGAAGATGTGCAAATTTGCATGCAACATCAATTTCCAGATTTAAGAAAAAATGCAGTTTTGCTTTTGTTTGAAATGGAAGGCTACAGTTTTGAAGAGGAGTTTGATAATTTGATTTTTTTTTTTGTATAGAACATGACTTCCAGGATTTTTGGTTTGAAGAGTTGTTTCAGGGTTGTTTTAGATTTGATAAATGAGGAGTTTAACTTGCATTTGTAAACTGATTTTGGAAGTGGTGTTTAAAGTTTTCTTTTTGATTTAGGTAATGAGAAAAACCAAGTATGAATGAAATGCAAGTTTATATAAATGTAATTTTCAAATTTAATAAAAGAGAATTAAAACTAAAATGTGCCGCTTGTAAAAATTATTCAACATTTGTCAAATTGAATGTTTATCTTTCTAACATTTGTTAAATGAAGTTTTAAGAAATCAACATTTGTCTTTGTAAATTATTTACAATTTAATATGTATATTATGCTTAGTTGATTAATTAATTAGAATTTAAATATGTATATAAATTTATAAAAAGAAATAAAAACAAACCATGTATATAAATAAAACTTATACATATAAAAATTAAAATAATTAAGAATTATACTTTGGAATTTTAAATTCAAATCAAATCCAAAATCAATTATTTTCAAATCAAGTTATGTATATAAATTTAATTTGAAATAACAATTACAAATTTTATTCAAAATCTATTTATAAAGACAATACACTATTAATATTGTTTTTATAAATATCTTATTATTAAATTAAAATCATTTTAAAAGAAATTATATTTTTATCAATAAATTATCTATTTTATTAAGCCATAAAACTTTTTGTTAATTCATTCTAAATTTAAAACTCAAGCCAAATTACTTTAAACATTTAATATTTTTTTTATCAATTTTAAAATCATATATTTATTATTAAATAGTTTTAAAAACTTAATATTTAATTAAAATCAAAATTTCCTAATTACAATGTATATATTATAATTTTTAAAACATGATTCACTTATTAAGTTTAAACCAAGATTTATTTATTTAACTTTGGAAAGCTTAAATATTAAATAAAAAAAATTTCAAATTACTACAAATAATAAGAATTAGAAAAATATGCTTTATTTATTAAAATTAAAATAATGCTAATCAATATAAAATATAAACCATATATATTTATAATATAAATAGAAATCAATTTATTATTTTTAAAAGATAAAATAACCAATTAAATAATTATTGAAGAATATTATTAAATCTATTTGAATTATTATTAACAAAATATCAATATCAATTTAATTTTTTATACAGATTATTAAATTGATATTGTTAAAAATTCCGGGACATTACAATCCTTTCCCCTTAAAAGAATTTCGTCCCCGAAATTTAAAACAAAGGTAATTTAATAATCTCATTAAAGATTTAATTTTAAAACACAAGCATATATCAAACATATGCTAATAACCAAAACAACTAATTCAACCAATCAAACAAATCTAATTATCCAGACAAAATTTTGGATAAAATTTCTTTGAGTTTCCCCCCCCACACACACACACACATATGTGTGTGTGTGTGTGTGTGTGTATATATATATACCGGGATACTCGCTCTAGAGAATCCAAACAATCAATACTATGAAGCTACAAAGCTCTATTCATCTATATCTATAACACTAGACAAGATATCAGACTGCAGACGAGTCTGACTCAACAACCAAAACTCCAGAACTGCTGGTTCCAAAACCAGAGATAGATCATACACGTATTCCCTCAGAGATATGTGAAACTCATAGAATCCCAGTTATCCAAACTGGCAATCCAATCCGGTAGATCAATCTCTTATTCTCCAAGATCACAGAAAAGATCCAAAACACTTCAGAGCTAGCTTCTCAGCCTTACCCAATCTTATAGCTTCTTTACGGTCGGAGAAAACTTATCCAAATCAAATCTCCGACTTCAGAATCCAATTTCCTCCGTCTCAAATCCACAAAACTCTCCAGACGATCCAGGGCTGCCTACAACCTTACTGATCAGCTCAACCTTTGCTAATGCCTCTAGAAACAAACTAGACCAATCAACACAACAAAATGATCTCCTCAAGATCAACCAAGATCAAGATCTCAAACTCTACTCCTCAAACATCAGAAGGCAACAACTCACTTCTCTTGTCCGGGAAAAGAAAAGCAGATGCACTTCCAAACTGCTTTCGCTGCTCAACTCTGATCCGAAGTAGAAGAAAATGCTGATGAGCACAACTCGACAACACATCCCATAAATATGGTTCAACAAATCCATAAGAAAAATTCAGAAGTTCCTCCAAAACTCTGAGTTGCTACACCATCTTAATCTCTTGGAACCATTCTACTATAAAGCTGAACTACTGGTACCACTCCCTGAATCCTATACGATAAGGAAACTCAATCTCCGGATGCGAACAAAACTCTGGCTTCTCTGAAGACATCCAGAAAAACTCAGATAACCCAAGAGAACACTCAAACAATCATAAGTCACTTTTGCGTTCCACCCAAACCAAACCCAAGGAAATCTGCTTTCCCTTTATCAAACAGAACAGCTTACACTCAACTAGCCAACCCATCGAAGAAACGGGTCCACTTAACTGCTTCTGAACTCCACTCCATAAAAATTGCTAAGCCAGAAGATCTCTTGCCAACACCGAGAACACTTCAAGTTGCACTGCTGCCTCAGATGCCAAATATTTCCAAATCAAAGCTCTTCGAAAAACTCAGACTTCAAAGCAAACAGAAACACCGGCTGAACACAGCCATAAAACTAAAGCAGACTCACCTCCTTAACTTGTTTCAAAGAAAACATCTTTGGGAACATCAATAGTCACTGCATCTCATCACGCAGCTACTATTCCCTGAGGTACCAAAATACCATCGCTTGCTTCTGCCTAACCGACATATCCAAACTCTACTCATCCAACATCAAAGAATTAACTCCAAACCTTAACAGGTTTCCTTCAGAGATCAATGAAATCCTTCATCACTACAGAACTCACTCGAGATGGTATTAGGTCTACCGTCTCGACAGATACACTTTCAACCTCAAACATTCAAACTCCGACCAATGATAGTCGTGTTACACACACCACTCCCCATCTACCTTTATAACTTATATTGGAAAACCTGAACAGGTAACCCAACAGATAGGTAGAAATAAATATATTTATATATTTAAAATTACAAATACGCACTCTCAAGAAAGACACCACTACAAAGCCTAGGTATTCACTCAACCTAAAGCTTTGATACCAAGTGAAACGACCCGACTTTCTTACCACAGAAAATTGCATCATTTTTAAGAAAGAAAGGGATAGAAAGAGAGAAAAGAAAGAAGAGAAGAAAGAAGCAACATCAGAATCTAAACAGCGGAACGAATAAATTATATTAATAACATAAACATTACATATTTTACAATCACTATCAGAGTTACATAGATATACATCACATACTAGACAGTTATAACACCTGTCTAGTTATACAACTCAATACAATACAAAAGACAACTCAGAGAAATCTACACAGCGGAATACTACATATCTACACGCAGAAGCCTCCTGCTACATTTGCTCCTCCACAATTTGTCAAAGCTAACCTGAATCCCTTGGCTACTCGTAAAAATTTGAGTACCCAAAAGTTTAAGAAAAACAGAAATAAACTCTGGGTCAGACATAGGTCTGGTGTGAGTAACAAGTTAAGATTTCTTAACTTTCAAAAACCTTTTTAAAAAGAAAGGTATCACGTAAGACTTCCCACACATAAACATGGAAAAGTTTTTACCTTACGCTAACCAAAACATTTGATAGGAAATCTGGTGATATTATAATAGGTCTAAGGATTTCAAATAAATAAGAAATAGCCGAAATTGTTACATCTATTAAATTCCAGCTACTAGCCACAAAAGTGGGTAATACAATCAAAACCGTTGGCACTTATTGGATTTTGGATTCCATACAATGGCAGGGCTACTGGGGTACCGCCCGTTACAGTACGTGGCCTAGATCAACGTACCGAGGAGTACGCCCGCTCCCCTGCAACACAAGGCCGGAACCATTCCTTACTGAACAGTTCCGAACAAGACAACCCGGCGGTTGTAGCTAGCAGCCGCCCACACAGCCGAATATAAAGGAACCTCTAGACAGGGGTAAATCTCACTCTCAAGTGGGGGCTACCCACGAAGCATTGCTGCACCTCCCCTGTTTTAGCCATTCCCGGTTGATGAGGCTTGAGGCTACGATTACCTTTATAGGACACATCACTTAGAATGCTCATCGTCCACCTGACGATGTTCTGAAAGCATTCAATCCATACAAGTTTGTTCCGGGTTCGAACGAAACCGAAGGTATTATCTCGTTACACTCATTTTGGAATCACCCTCAGAGTTAACGATGATAACCCTTGCACTCTGAACCACCATCTCGAACCTCTAAGTACTATTTTTTTCAAACTCATCACGGAATCACCCCCAGAGTTATACTGACGAATAATTCTTATACCTCGAGTCTTCACAAAGCTCCACTTGGATTCACGACCTAACGTTTAATTGGAATCGATGTGGTTTTCAGATATCCAATTATGGAAACCCGATCCTGGTCTCATCGAAATCCAAAGAGTTTCTTTAGGTCCAAGTTGTTTTAAGGTTTAAAACAATTCAATATAGTATCTATATACACATAGATAGATAACTCACCAATCACAATTGATACTCAACATTATCAAATAAACAAGTAATACATAATTCATTTCAATAGGTAATTCATATCACCATCATAATAGATAATCTATATTATCACCACAATGCAACTAAGCATTCATACCATACAACCTGTCTCATTTCTGAGATCACAAAGCATCCAAGGCAATCAATGTCATCCATTCATACATAAGCAAAGATTTACTCATACCACAACTATAATTAAATTAAAATGAATTAAATTAACTATCTCCATCTCTAATTAATTTAAAATAATTAAATTAATTACTTCATCTTTAATTAATTTAAAATAAATTAAATTAATTACTTCACCAATATAAATCTTGCTTACTTAGCCATTTAATTGATTACAATCAATTAATCATTCATTATTAATCTCCTTAATTAATCACCCTTGATTAATTTTCCTTAATTACATTCATGTAATTATCCTTAATTAATTTCACAAATTAATTATTCTCAACCAACAGTAATTAACATTTAATTACTTCAATTAATTAATTAACGATAATTAATTACATTAATCCTTAACTAATTACATTAATTAATTACCGTTAATTACTTATCATTGATTAATTAATCATAATTAATCATCTTTAATTACATCATTAATTATAATAATTAATGATCTTTAATTATATTTAATAAAAATTATCTTCCTAAATTAATTACCTTGAGTAATTAACTCATAATTATTAATCTCCCAGATTTAATTACATTCAGTAATTAACTAACTTAATTACTTTATTAAACCAAATTAATTATCCCTTAATTAATTTCTTAATTAATCCCTTGATTAATTACTAAGTAATTACATTCCAAATTACTTCATTCTTATACATCTTCAATTAATTACAACCTGTAATTATCAAATCAATTACTTACCCAAGTAATTTTCCCATTCATTTATTACATACAGTAATTATTTTTAAATCCCAAGTGTTTAAAATTAATTAAACTTAATTAATTAAAATAAACAATCACATTAAACTAAATTAATTACATTAAGTAATTAGTTTCCTAATTACTTCATTAAGTAATTATACTCATCAATTCACAAATGATTATTATTAAATTAATTAATCTAATTAATTGTAAAAATTAATCACATTAATTAATTATTTAAATAATCCTGGTTAATGACCTTCATTAACCATTCTTTAATTATTTTCATTAAATAATTAACTTAGATTAACCATTATTAATTTCAAATTAATTTATCTTTAATAATCCATTAATTGATTCCTAATTATATAATTAATTAATTACTAATCATTAATTAACAATCCAAATCTTATTTCATTAATGATCCTTAATTACCAATTAATTTATCTTAAATTAATTAACTTATACCTTAATTACTAATTTAATCCAAATCATTAATTATCTATTTAATTATCTTAATAATTACAAATCCTTAAATCTTCAATTATAAAAACATTTTCTTGTTAATGTTCAAATTATCATTAACAAGATATTTAAAAACAATTTAATTTCAAACTTTACTTTTTGAAATTTCATTTTAAATTTAAGATTTAAAATGAAAACAAATTAACTTCAACAAGTTTAAAACAATTTCAAAACACTTCTTAATTCACAAGTTTAAGAATTGTTTATCTTATGATTGAAGTTAAGAGGATTCAAAATCCAATTTCATTTTAAATTCAAATCAATTAAAAATACACTTAATCATTCAAATTATTTAAAACAATTTAAATCCAAAAACTTCTTTCATTTCAAAATTTAGATTTGAATCCAGATCTAAAATAGGTTTAAATCTCTATTTTTATTTAAAGCTTTACTTTCTTTAAATTTCAACTATTTAAACCCTTTATTTTAAGTTGTTACAAATAATTTAAATTCATAAACTTTATTTTTGTTTTAAGACTGAGATTCTAACTTCATTTGAATCCATCGTAACCTTGATTTAAAACTGGTTTAAATATCTATTTCATATATTTTTTAAACCCAGTTTTAAAATTTTAAAACTTACAGGTTTAACAAAACTGTCACTGACTTATTTGAGCCATCAACTTATTGACTCGAGCTCAAAATCAATTAACTTCGAGTCTAAGACTCGAATTACCCGAGAATGTCTCGAGTTCCAAAACTCTGCAACCAGAACCCAACCAATCTTCACTAGAGCAAACACGTCGTGCATATGCACATCAACCTCAATTGATTCCGACCATCGACGTTGACCTTCCCACGTCGACTGACATCCCCAAATCCAAACCCAATTACCAGATTCCTCCATCTCAACTCGAAATAGAATTTGAGTTATTTAAACCAAACCTGGAAATGCTGGAACCACAACCCATACCAAACCTGGCAACACCTCAATCACGAAGCTCCGACCATCAGAAGATCTGCTACCCCGGCCACGACTTCGCTTACAACCAACCTTCCATCTCCCAAAATCTAGAAGCACTCAATCCACTGTAGAAATAGAGATTGATCGAGCTACCTATCCTAGTTAAACTAGGGTTACAGAAAAGATCTCGCCACCGCTGCCTCCTCGATGAAATGCATCGACATTCAGTATTTTTCCTATCAACTATGATCAATCCTCCATCATTACCCCAAAGTCTCGACCAATACTAATACTTGGATCACTAGAAAACTTAGAATTCTCATTTCCAGTTCATACCAGAACTGCACCTCCATTCCTAATTTAAAAATTTTGAATTTAGTGTTAAAAATCATGATTTTATTTATGTATTCAATTCATCATACTGAATTTATAAATTACAATGTTTGAGTTTTGATTTTATCAAACATGCACAGATGTTTTATGTTTTACAGAGACAAACAAACTTCTATTTTAACTTACTTAAATTTTTAAACCTTAACCTAAGATAAATCAAACAGCTTTGATTTATAAATTACATCCTATCTGAAATTAATTAAAAGATAAGGATTTTAAACAGAAATTTTGAGCCTGGAAAACCAAACAAACAGAGCAAATATTAACAGCTTGCACACAAATACATATTCACATCAGACATTTACTTATATATACATGAAATTACACATTTATATTCAACCATACTAGCATGCAACCAAATTCATTTTAAATTCTAAAAGTTACTCACCTCACATGAAGAAGCAGAGAACAGATTTTGAGACAGCTTTGAAAACTTTGCACAGAAATGCTAAAAATGCTTTTGCTTTGGAATAGAGTTGCTTGCTTATTTGAAAATGCAGTTGCCAGAGTTAAAACTTTATACTTGAGTTGAAGATGCAGGTGCATGCAGTAAAAAAAATTCCAGATTGAAGAGAAATATGATGCAGGTTTGGTTCAAACTGCAATTCCTTGGGTTTGAAGATGTGCAAATTTGCATGCAACATCAATTTCCATATTTAAGCAAAAATGCAGTTTTGCTTTTGTTTGAAATGGAAGGCTACGGTTTTGAAGAGGAGTTTGATAATTTTATTTTATTTTTTTTGTATAGAACATGACTTCCTGGATTTTTGGTTTGAAGAGTTGTTTCAGGGTTGTTTTAGATTTGATAAATGAGGAGTTTAACTTGCATTTGTAAACTGGTTTTGGAAGTGGTGTTTAAAGTTTTCTTTTTGATTTAGGAAATGAAAAAAAAACAAGTATGAATGAAATGCAAGTTTATATAAATGTAATCTTCAGATTTAATAAAAGAAAATTAAAACTAAAATGTGCCACTTGTAAAAATATTTTACATTTGTCAAATTGAATGTTTATCTTTCTAACATTTGTTAAATGAAGTTTTAAGAAATCAACATTTGTCTTTGTAAATTATTTACAAGTTAATATGTATGTTATGCTTAGTTGATTAATTAATTAGAATTTAAACATGTATAAAAAGAAATAAAACAAACCATGTATATAAATGAAACTTATACATATAAAAATTAAAATAATTAAGATTTATACTTTAGAATTTTAATTTCAAATCAAATCCAAAATCAATTATTTTCAAATCAAGTTATGTATATAAATTTAATTTGAAATAACAATTGCAAATTTTATTCAAAATCTATTTATAAAGACAATACACTATTAATATTGTTTTTATAAATATCTTATTATTAAATTAAAATCATTTTAAAAGAAATTATATTTTTATCAATAAATTATCTATTTTATTAAGCCATAAATCTTTTTGTTAATTCATTCTAAATTTAAAACTCAAGCCAAATTAATTTAAACATTTAATATTTTTTCTTATCAATTTTAAAATCATATATTTATTTATTAAATAGTTTTAAAAACTTAATATTTAATTAAAATCAAAATTTCCAAATTATAATGTATATATTTTAATTTTTAAAACATGATTCACTTATTAAGTTTAAACCAAGATTTATTTATTTAACTTTGGAAAGCTTAAATATTAAATAAAAACAAATTTTCAAATTACTACAAATAATAAGAATTAGAAAAATATGCTTTATTTATTCAAATTAAAATAATCCTAATCTATATAAAATATAAACCATATATTTATAATATAAATAGAAATCAATTTATTATTTTTTAAAGATAAAATAACCAATTAAATAATTATTGAAGAAGATTATTAAATCTATTTGAATTATTATTAACAAAATATCAATATCAATTTAATTTTTTATACAGATTATTAAATTGATATTGTTAAAAATTCCGGGACGTTACATAATACAAACACTGTGGAAATACAACAAAACATAAAACTGCGACTCCTAAATAGATATATATATGCCTACAGCATAGCTCGGTAGCCTTATTCGTCATCCTACCAAAACCTGAAAAAGACCTTAATCCCTCAGCCCACTCAAATAAATTTTTAGCACTCAAGAGTTCAAGGGGAAAACATAAACTTCGAGTATGACGTAATGCCTAGTGTGATATACATCCCGGTTTAATATGTTAAGTGAGATCAGGCCGCTTAGCGGAATGGGTTTCCCCTCACTAATATCCTTTTAAAACATATCTTTGTAAAACCTTTCACTAAAACCAAAACTGGTTAAATATTGTAAAGCATCATCATGTAAACATACATAAATATCAGGTAATAAATGAACTATCTGTTCAAACACATAAGTTTTGTTTGGCTAACTTTTAACCTTTGGCTGATTCGGGCTTACCGGATAATATAAACAAAATTCATCTAGCATCTGTTAGATCCTCCTCTTTTAGACGATCAGTCCTTAATTATCTGTTAAATACTTCTCTTCTGGATGGTCTGTCCCTAACTTAATCATCTTCGATGTCTTCCTGATCCTAATGGTTTTTCGAGCTCACCAATAACCTATATGTATACAAACGTATATTCCTTTCGGTGTGTAATCATAATTTTAGTCCGCCTAACCAAGCCCTACACACTGTAACTTTGGATAACAATTAGCTGGGGCTAATAGCTAATGTATAGGGCACGACCCTATACCGGTCCCATTTGGTATTCTAATATCTGAGTCATTTTACTTAAGGATCCCCTCCCATAATTTCCCTTCAAAACCTTTTCAAAATGATTTAAAACCTTTAAATCAAACTAACACAAGGAAATATATAATTCTTATGCTTTACTCAAATCACATTGCCATGTAAAACATATATACACATACATACTTTACTCAAACCTTTGTTGATGAAAATATTTAAACATTTGAAAGTACCCCTTTCGATTCCATTGAAAGTACCTCTTTCTAAACCTTTGAAAGCATCTCTTTCTAACAAAGTAAAACCCTTCAATTATCTAGGCCAAGAGGTCAAAACCTTACCTTTCGAAATCTTACTCCAAACCTTTCGAAACCATTGAAAGCTTTCCTTTCGAAATCAATAAAACTTTAGACATCCTTCTTTAAAACACTTTTATAAAACCTTAGGAAAACCTTTCATTTCAAACCTTTCGAAACCATTCAAAAAATAAAACCTTTCGACCCTTTCGAAAGCTACCTTTCGACTCCATCGAAAGCTTAGCTTTCGAAAACTTGGCTTTTGAACCTTTTGAAACCATTTAGAAAATAATACCTTTTGAAAGAATTAAACCTTTAAAATATAAACCTTTCGAAAGCTCTTTGGGCTCAATTTAAAAACATGTGGTAAATCCTCTTTTAAACCCTTTCGACTTTGCCAAACATTTAGCTTTCAACCCCTTCGAAAGCTCACCTTCGAAAGCTTTAAAACATTTCTTTTTAAAACAATGGGATCTAGCCTTTTAATACTCTAAACTTCTTCTTCGAAAGCTTGGGTTGTACTTCAATTAGAATAAAAAGGGTAAATCATCTAAGTCAAAAGCATCCTTTTGAAAGCATGGGAGAAGAGGCAGGTTTTAAAAACAAGCAAACCTTTCAACCTTGTCGAAAGCATGACTTCGAAAGATTGAAATGCAGCGACTAAGGAATTTTGACCCGTTCGAAAATTTGTTAACCTTTCGACCTCGTCGGAAGGTTTAAACCTTTATTTTAAATAATTGGCCTGGTGGAAAGCAACTAAGTCGAAAGCTTCTTTTCGAAAGTAAAGCAGACGTTAGTTTTGTTTTATAAAACAAACATACTCCAACCTCTTCGACAACTAAGGCTTCAACCACGTACCCTTCGACCTTGTCCAAATTGTTACGTACCAAATTGCTTGATACCATACACAGGTTTTTGACCTTATCGAAAGCTATAATACCTTTCGATTTTGCCGAAAGGTCTAGATCGGAAGGTTTGATGCTAAAAATGGCTGAAACATGCTAAAGCATGGTTTTCTTGTTTTTAACTTAAAAGAGATAACTTTTCAACTAGCCTTCCTTTGTTTACCAAATTCTCATTAGTTAATATATTCTTTTTAAAAAAGTGCTGCCAATAATTTCAAAAATAAACAATGATTTTATTTTTAAAATGCCCGTACTCCTTAATTAAATGTATAAAACATTTAAGTCCCATATCTTAAATAATTTTATATAATCATCAGAACACTTGGGAAAAATCCCAAAAAATCTAATTTAACATGTTTTCCAATACAGAAAAATAGACACGGGGAAGAAGTTGAGAGAAAAAATTAGTCTTAGAGACAAAAAATTTGCTTTTAAGATTGAAGGACACTTTTTAGTATAAACAGAAAATGATAGTTACAACTATCATTCTGTGATTTACACTTGTGTCCTTCAGCCTAAAAAGCAAACTTGTTGTCCCCGAGACTAAATTTTTCTTCAACTTCTACCTCGAAGCTGAAAACCCCTTTCCAATATATATACATATCAAACCCAAATAATTATTTATTTAGCTGTAAATAATTTATAACCCAATACTTAATTTTCTTCACTGGAAAATTTATATAAAATCCAATTAATCCAGAAAATTGAAACTCATATCTAAAATATCATTTTCGATCTACATTTAAATTCTTAAGGCATTTAGATGTCATTTAATAGGTTTTTCATATCAAACATATCATAAAAACTAACATGAACATGTATAATTCATCAACAAGCATATATATAACTTTAATCATTCAAAACATGGCATAAACTTGCAAAAAAAATTCAGATCTATCTTGAAATCGAAAACCATAACAAAATGGGATGTTGTAATTATTCACCTTAGCTTTGAGATTAAAAGGATGTGAGATTTGATGTTGAATAAGTTGACTAACTTCTTTCTCTTGAAATCCTAGCTTTATCTTCTCTTGAGAATGGAAGTGGTGGCCAACCCTGATGTTTTAGTTTGTTAGAATGAAATGAACGTGAGTTTCATTTTCCTAAGGGTTTAGGGTATAAGGCTATCCTATTTTCCATTTTGTCCTTCCTTATTTCTTAACACATTAGCTCATGTTATCTCATTTTAATTTACATGTTAACATGGCACGACTACCCTTAGTTAAATCAAATCTCATCCTATTAATCTTCACATTATTTTATATAATTTAACCAATTAAATATCCTAAATAAATAAAAACATGGGATGTTACAGACTTCCCTCCTTAAAGAATTCCATCCTCGAAATTACGATAAGGTACACAAAAAACAATCGAAGGTAAAACATACCATCAAACAAATCAGGATAAGAGTCTCTAATCCTACGCTCAGTCTCCTAGGTACAATCTTTAGCATCGTCACTCCACTGGACCTTTACTAATCTGACTGTCTTGTTCCTCAACTCCTTCTCATCTCTCTCGATTATCCGAATCGGCTTTCTAACAATAGTCAAATCTAGATCTACTACTAAATCTTCTAACCTTGTAGGTGCTATAGTAGTCTTCGGGTCTCTAACACACTTTCTAAGATGAGAAATTTGGGAAACATCATGAAATCCTGGCAAACTATTCGGTAACTCTACAACATATATGAGTTTCCTGGTCCTCTCAACAATGCGAAAAGGCCCAACGAATCTAGGTGCTAACTTTCCTGATTTTTTGAATCTAATCACATCCTTCGTCAGTGAAATCGTAATAAACACATAATCTCTAATAGAAAATTCCAAGTCTTTCCTTCTTCTATCTGCATAACTTTTCTACCTAGACCGGGCTTCCTTCATCCTAGTTCGGATCAACTCAATCTTCTCTGCGGTTTCTTTCAAAAATCCGAACCAAGAACCAATCTATCCCCGGTCTCTAACCTACATATGAGAGATTTGCATGGTATTCCATACAAAGCTTCAAACGACATCATCCCAATACTTGCCTGATAAATATTGTTATACGAAATCTCAACTAGATGAAGATGGTCTTCCCATGATCCCCGAAATCCAATACATAAGCTCTTAATAAATCCTCCAAGACTTTGTTAACTCTTTATGTTTGCCCATCAGTCTATGGATGGTAAGTGGTACTCATGTTGAGCTTGGTTCGTAAAGCTTCCTGTAGACTCTTCCAGAACACACTAGTAAACAAAGAATCTCTATCACTGATAATACTATTAGAAATCTTGTGCAGTCCAACCACATTCTTCGTTAACAACTTTGCCAAAACAGGTGTCATCCTAGTTGACTTTACCGGAATGAAACGGACATTCTTGGTTATTCTATCCACTACAACCCATATACTTTCATTTCCTTTACCAGATCTTGGCAACCCATCAATAAAATCCATAGAGATAGAATCCCACTTCCACATCGGAACATCCAACAGTTGAAGCAATCCACTTGGCTCTAGTGTTCAACCTTTGTCTGTTAGCAATTCAAGCACTGCTTAACACATAAACCAATGTCCCATTTCATGCCTTCCCAGAAGAAACTTCTCTTCATGTATTGATACATCTTTGTTCCTCCTGGATGCATAGTGAACTTCGAACGATGGCACTCATATAATTTATTTCCTCATGTCTCCTACATTCGAAATGCACAACCTTTCTTTCTTTCTCAACCACTCATTCTGATCAAGACTAAAATCTTTTAAGTCATCGCTCTATGTTCCTTCCCTTAGACTTCTAATCCGTTCATCTAAAACTGGATCCTCCTTCTGTTTAGAAGCTATCTTCTCAATCATTACCGGTCAAACTTCTAAACAAGACAGTACAGCACTTCCTACACTAGAACCTGTCTTGGATCTATACTGCACTCTACAAGCTGACTATACTTTCAGATCTGTCCACTCAGCAGTCATAGCCAATACTGCATTCTGATATTTCCCGCTAAGTGCATTCGCTACCTTGTTTCCTTTTCCTGGTGTGTACTCTATTCCAAAATCATAAGCAGCAATGAACTCCTGCCATCTTTGGTGTCTCATATTCAGCTCCTTCTGAGAGAACAAATACTTCAATGACTTATGATCCGTATAAATCTCAAATCATTCTCCTAAAAGATAATACATCCACACCTTCAAAGCAAATATAATGGCAGCTAATTCCAAATCATACATTAGATACCTAACTTCATGCGGTCTGAGCTATTTAGAAGCATAAGAAATCACTTTACTTTTTTGCATCAACACAGCTCCCAATCTAATTCCACATGCATCGGTATAAATAACTAAATATCGATTCCCCTCTGGAACCACCAATAGCGGTGCATGGGTCAACAAGTGTTTCAAGCTCTAGAATGCTTCCTCACACTTATCAGTCCATACAAACTTCACATATTTTCGTGTATGCTTAGTCAACGGTGCAACTATCCGCAAAAAAATCCTTTATAAACCTTCGGTAATATCCAGCTAATCCAAGAAATCTCTTTATCTCGGTCACCATCTCGGGTCTCTTCCAATTATTCATTACTTCAATCTTAGTCGGATCTATAGATAACCCTTTCTCTGAGACTACATGACCAAGGAACTTCACTTACTTCTTTCAAAAATGGCACTTCAAAAACTTAGCCTTCAACTGATGCTCCCTCAACGTATCAGGCACAACTCTAAGATAAATTTCATGCCCCTTCTCATCCTTAGAGTATATCAAAATGTCATCAATGAAGACCAACAAAAATCTATCTAAGTGCATTCGGAAAATTCGGTTCATCAAAACTACAAAGAATGTCGGCGCATTAGCTAGTCCGAACGACATAACTAACCATTCGTATGATCCATACCTTGTCCTAAATGACGTCAAAGGAATACTATCCTCTGCCACTCTAAGTTGATGAAATTTCGTCGCTAAATCCAACTAAGAGAATACCTTGCCTCCACTTAATTGATCGAGCAAATCGTCAATTCTCGGCAATGGATACCGTTTTTTATCGTCTTCTCATTCAACTTACAATAATCAATACATAGCCTCAACGATCCGTCTGGCTTTTTAACAAACACTACGGTAGCTCCCTAATGTGAACTACTTAGTCGAATAAAACTCTTGCCTTCCAACTCTACCAAATGCACCTTCAACTCCTTCACCTCTGTAGGTGTCATTCTGCTTAGCGGCTTACTCATCGGTTCCGCTCCAGGCACCAGTCAATCCGAAACTCAATAGCTCGTTTCGATGGCAACCCAACTACCAGCTCAAACACATCAGCAAATTCTCTAACCACAAAGATTCGATGCAACTCATCTTTCATCTCCATGATACCCAATAAAGCATTCACCTCACAACTAGATTTTCTACGGTATAGATTACCCGATCACTACAGTTCGGGTGTCTAAGTGATATCCTCCCATCATGAAAAAATATCCTAGCATCATATTTACTTAACCAATCCATCCCAAGGATAATCGCAAGCCCCACAAAATCAAATACATGCAAACGGCAATCAAAAGTATGACCTAGCAAATCAAACTCTAAATGGTCACATCTCATCACAAGTGTCGCATACCCTTCTATCGGATTTGCAACCCTTAAGGAAATAACTAAATATGAAAGCTTTAGGTTAAGCGCGTCTACCAAACATCGAGAAATAAAAGAATGTGATGCACAAGTATCAAACAGAACGCGAACAGACATACCGTGAATCTATAGCGAGCCTCCTAGAATAGCCTTCCCTTTCTACTGCACCACTGGCCTTGAAGTTGCGGGCTCCAATGCATACATTTGTCTCTTTCCTTCTCTAATAAGCTTTGGGCATTTATTCTTATAATGGTCGATCTGATCACAATTAAAGCATCGGATATTCTTCTTTCCAACCGATTCTTTCCCTTTTCCTTTTCCAGTACGACACTCATGAGTATAATGTCCTTTCTTATCACATTTATAATAAACTACCTCGGATTCTCCCTTCTTTTGTGCTCCTCCATTCTGAGCATTCTTCTTATGGAAAAACTTTATTTTCTGGCCTTGTCCCACTTGTACTTCCTTCTCTTTCTTCTTCTCCAATCAAGCTAATGCCTATTCCTGCCTTAGCGCCATTTCTACCACTACATCACATGGATCTCTTAAGTGCAGTAAGGTAGCCCTTGCCAACTCCGGCTTCAGACCCCTTATAAACTTCTCGTTCTTCTTCATCATCGTATCAACCGCGGCATGCCCGTACCAGGCTAACTCTTCAAATCTTCTTGCATGCTCTAAAACAGACATCTCTCCTTGTTCCAATTCAGCAAACTTCCTAACGAACAACGACTGCGCCATCACTGACATAAACCTTTCTTGAAACCTTCTCCTAAACTCCACTACGTCATGGTTTCATCATCAGCACTAGCTACAACAGTATTCCACCAGAGTAGAGCAGCTCCCTGAAGCTATCTTGAAGCTAATCTCCTTTTCTGCTTGTCATTCAATCCTAAGTCGGTGAAAATCCTCTCATGGTGCAACAGCCATTTTTCTACCTCAATCGCATCTTCAGTTCCAATGAACAGCTTCCCTCTAAGCCTAATATAAACTTTGCTTAGATTAACATAGTGGTTGACTCTCAGAGCTTCCTGAACTCCTCCTCTAGCAGCATTCCCTCCAACAACTCCAACTGTAATCCCCGCTTACATCATGTTTACAAAAAACTAATACATTGCTCCCATATCCACTTAGGGAACCCCAGCACTAGCATTTTCAGCTTGCGCCTGACCTAGACCTCTTCTAGCATTTGGTCAGGCATTTCCATTAGTGGTGGTGCTCTCTCCTCCAAGATTAATTCTGCTTCTTCTTCCTTCCATATCTGTATTTAAGACAAGTGAGATACAAATGAATAACTTAAATAAGATAAGGAGTCTAGAGATATAGCGTATACTTATATATAACAAATACAAGTATGTTACTATAGTGTTATCCCATACCCCAATCTTAACTCTAATTACTAAGGATTATGTTTTCAAAAACCATTTTTAGTTAAAGCATTTCATAAACCATGCTGTGACATCCCTTGTCTAGAGGCCCAAAACTAAGTGCTACAGATGCTGCAGTCATCTATAGTATTAACTTCCGGCGACTAAATACGGCTATGTTAATGGTATCTATAATATCAAAAGCACTTGAATATGAAACAAAACATAAATTTCAAAAAAACATTTCTCCATTAGATTTCAAAACAGATGTTCCATATTCTTAATACATAATCCCAGTACATAATCCCAATACATTCCCCAGCACATATAAGCTATACTTATTACAAAATACGCCAAGAGAGGTATATGAAGATACCCTCTTGGATGATCATAATCATATAGTCATAATGTACTTAATATAAATACAGTGTAAATATAACAAAACATAAAACTGCAACTCCTAAAGAGTTATCTGTTTGTCTCCTGCATGGCTCTGGTAGCCTTATTCGTCATCCTCCTAAAACTTGAAAAGACCTCAACCCCTCAGCCTACTCAAATCAATTTGAGCATCCAAGAGTTTAAGGGGAAAATATAAACTTCGAGTCAGACATAAAGCCTAGTGTGAATAATACTATACATCCTGGTTTAATATGTTAGGTAAGATTATGCCGCTTAGCGGAACGAGTTTCCCCTAACTAACATCCTTTTAAAACATATCTTTGTAAAACCTTTTACTAAAACCAAATTGGTTAAATATTGTAAAGCATCATTATGTAAACATATATAAATATCAGGTAATAAATGAACTATCTGTTCAAACACATAAGTTTTGTTTGGCTAACTTTTAACCTTTGGCTGATTCGGGCCGACCAGATAAACAAAATTCATCTAACATCTATTAGATCCTCCTCTTTTAGACGATCTATCCTTAATTATCTGTTAAATACTTCTCTTCTAGACGGCCTATCCCTAACTTAATCATCTACGATGTCTTCCTGATCCCGATGGTTTTTCGGGCTTACCAATAACCTATATGTATACAAACATATATTCCTTTCGGTGTGTAATCATAACTTTAGTCCACCTGACCAAGCCCTACACATTGGAATTTTGGATAACAATTAGCTGGGGCTAATAGCTAATGTATAGGGCGCGACTATATTCCAGTCCTATCTGGTATTCTAATATCCGAGTCATTTTACTTAAGGATCCTCTCCCATAATTTTCCTTGAAAACCTTTTTCAAAATGATTTAAGACCTTTAAAACAAACTAATACAAGGAAATATATAGTTCTTATGCTTTACTCAAATCACATTGCCACGTAAAATATATATATACTTTACTCAAACCTTTGCCGATGAAAACATTTAAACATTTGAAAGTACCCCTTTCGATTCCATTGAAAGCACCTCTTTCTAAATCTTTGAAAGCATCTCATTCTAAACAAAGTAAAACCCTTTAATTATTTAGGCCAAGAGGCCAAAACCTTACCTTTCAAAACCCTACTTCAAACCTTTCAAAACCATTGAAAGCTTTCCTTTCGAGACCAATAAAACTTTAGACATCCTTCTTTAAAACACTTTAAAACATTGCCTTAGAAAACCTTAGGAAAACCTTCCATTTTAAACCTTCCGAAACAATTCAAAAAATTAAACTTTCGACCCCTTCGAAAACTACCTTTCGACCCCTTCGGAACCATTTATAAAATAGTACCTTTCGAAAGCATTAAACCTTTAAAACATAAACCTTTCGAAAGCTCTTTGGGCTCAATTTAAAAACATGTGGAAAATCTTTTTTTAAAACCTTTCGACTTCATCAAAAGCAACCTTTCGACAACCTTTCGACTTTGTCGAAAGCTTAGCTTCCAACCCCTTTGGAAGCTCCCCTTCGAATGCTTTAAAATGTCTCTTTTTAAAACAGTCCGCTCCAGCCTTTTAATACTCTAAACATCTCCTTCGAAAGCTTGGGTTATACGTCAATTAGAATAAAAAGGGTGAACCAACTAAGTGAAAAGCTTCCTTTCGAAAGCATGGGAGAAGCGGTTGGTTTTAAAAACAAGTAAACCTTTTGACCTTGTCGAAAGCATGACTTCGGAAGGTTGAAAGGCGACAACTAGGGGATTTTGACCCCTTCGAAAGCTTGTTAACCTTTCGAACTCGTTGGAAGGTTTCTTTATTTTAAATAATTGACCTGGTCAAAAGCAACCAAGTTGAAAGCTTCTTTTCAAAAGTAAAGCAGGTGTTAGTTTTGGTATATAAAACAAACATACTCCAACCTCTTTGACAACTAAGGCTTCAACCAAGTACCCTACGACCCTATCCAATTTTTTACGTACCAAATTACTTGATACCATACACATTGGTTTTAACCTTATCGAAAGCTATAATACCTTTCAAATTTCGACTTTGTCGAAAGCTCTGGGTCGGAAGGTTTGATGCCAAAAATGGCTGAAACATGCTAAAAGCATGGTTTTCTTGTTTTTAACTTAAAAGAGATAACTTTTCAACTAACCTACCTTTATTTATCAAATTCTCATCGATTAATAAATTCTTTTCAAAAAAGTGCTGCCAATAATTTTAGAAATAAACAATGATTTTATTTTACAAAATGCCCCTTCTCCTTAATTAAATATATAAAACATTTAAGTCTCATACCTTAAATAATTTTATATATTCATCAAAACACTTAGGAAAAATCTGGAAAAATCCCAGAAAATCCATTTTAATACATTTCCAACATATAAAAATTTCAAACCCAAATAATTATTTATTTAGCCATAAATAATTTATAACCCAATAATTCATTTTCTTCACTAAAAAATTTATACAAATCCACATTAATTCAAAAAATTATGAAAATTGATACTCATCTCTAAAATATCATTTCTGATCAACATCTAAATTTTCAAGGCATTTGGATGTCATTTAATAGGGTTTTCATGTCAAATATATCATAAAACTAATATGAACATGTATAATTCATCAACAAGCATATATATAACTTTAATCATTCAAAACATGGCATAAACTTGCAAAAACATTTTCGATTTATCTTCAAACAAAAAATTATAAGAAAATGGGATGTAGTAATTATTCACATTAGTTTTGAGATTAAAAGATGTGAGATTTGATGTTGAATAAGTTGATTAACTTCTTTCTGTTAAAATCCTAGCTTTATCTTCTCTTGAGAATGGAAATTGTGGTCGGCCTTGATGTTTTAGTTTATTAGGATGAAATGAACGTGAGTTTCATTTTCCTAAGGGTTTAGGGTATAAGGCTCTCATATTTCCCATTTTTCCCTTCCTTAATTCCTAACACATTAGCTCATGTTATCTCGTTTTAATTTACATATTAACATGGCAGGCTACCCTTAGTTAAATCAAATCTCAATCTATTAATCTTCATATTATTTTATTTTATTTAACCAATTAAATATCCTAAATAATGTAATAAAAATATTGGGTGTTTCACACATGCTGCATATTATTACATGAAATAAAAGCCTAAACTAGAAACAACTAACAACATCTCCAAGCCCTACCGACTGCTCCAAATCCTGTTACAAAGTACTCCTTAATATAGACACTCGGATTACTCATGAGAGTACACAATAATTGTCAAAGAAAAAAAAAGATAAAATGCAGGTCAAACATAAAGCCTATTGTGAGGAGGAAATTAGACCAACATATTGGTTACATAAATATGCATATACTAAATATAAGAAATGCTGGATTAGAGACAAATGGGTACATAGAACCATACGTCATCCCATATCACTTGCTTCCAACAAATTAGAAAAATAATAATACATCCAATTGTAAAGGAATAGTAAATTATGTGGCCTTTACTACTATGTCCCTCGGTAAAGTCTAGTCCATCCAATCAGGGTGTACGGGACCTACATATGCATATCTATCCCTAAAGAAATTATGAAGATTATTACCCTGACAGCCATACATTCTTGCACATATTTATCATCCCTACAGATAACCTATCGTAATGTTTATAGTGGAACCCTATGCTCTACGGATAATTTTTCCATGATCTGTTTTCACCATCAATATGCAGCTAGGTACGATTTACTTCCAATATCCTTCCATCCATTAACTATGAACATATGGTACGGGTCATTAACACATCGTCTAAGAGCCCTTGGTGTCATGTATTCACACTCTTAACATCACACACAAGAGTATGTGGGAGTTTTCCTACTAAACACCTTAATCCCATTGTCTTGCCAAAGACGGGCGCCACTCATCTAATAGCCTTCCACTCTTAATTTGATGCCCTTAGCTTCAAAATATGCTTGTATGAACAATATTAGGGCCATGGGACATATCACACCATTCCTTACGCCACCGTTAATTAATACATAACTAGCACGAAGTTGCATGGATGTGGATCCTAATTTGACATCTTTACATCTTGAGTTTATTCGTTTGTACATGTCAGCCTATTATTATACCACTAGACTAACCACCGGTTCGAGATTCAATATTTAAGCCTGGATCTTCTAACCGTGGATTAAAAAAAATCATAGCGATTCTTCCCATGACTATACATGATGGGGATCACATTTTTGTAACAACAACATTCAAAGTTTCATTGAAAATGGACTTCGTATGAGGGAGATATGCCACTTCGAAGCTCGACTAACATTGCTTAATTTTCCTCTGAACCTACTCTAGGCTTTCCCTAGCTCGACCGAGAGCCTTCTTGCCATTTTTCTTGAGTCTCCATTGAAATCTTATGGATCGCGCCTCTCCATGATGGATCATTACCGATCCATTACTTAACTAAAAATTCACAAGTTGTTGTTCGCTTTGCACTTCCATTCCATATTATTCCCGATCCATAATTCTAATTCATTACCTTTAGTTAATGTTGGGCCTTCATGAGCTAAGTTCAGAGTCTACTCTAAGCTTTACTTGGAGTTTCTTCAATACCGATCAATGCTCCATAATTCCAAACCCCTTACTTCCCTACCTTCACCATAATCCATCTAGGAAACATGGATCGATCAATAAAATCCATGATGGAACAGTATCGGTCCATTCCCTTAGCTATTTAGCCTTGCAATGTTTTACATCCAATCAACTGATTCTTCCTACGATGCTTCTACACCTTCATGTTATCCATTTCAATAGCTAACCTGATCTTATTGCTCATTCTAACTCTCCATTGCTCTTAGGCATTTCGTTAAACACTTTCAAGATGTTATCTAATGTGCTTAATTTCCATCAAAAATCATACAAACACAAGCGTCAATCCAAATGAAAAACATATAATACGATTAAAAATACAAACATATAATGCTGACACCCATTTATTGATATGTCAGGGCTTAGGTATTCATACATAAGCCCTGACATATCAATTTTGACCAAACTACACACATTTATTGGATCTAAATACATGTTTAGGAGTTATATGTGATATTTAATCATATCCTAGTATACAATCAACATATAATTCATTTAGGGTGTAAATTTGGTAATAGCCTAAAGGAAAATTCATATAAATATGCATCTAGACAAATATAGATCATAATACCATTTAGAATAGTATCCCACTCTCCTAAACCCTCCTTGCAAGCAATAAGAACGCCCAAACACATCCCACTCTGATCTAGATTTGATCTTCCCGTATTTAACTTCTCCCAAAACATAATCTGCTTTTAGTGATATGTTGCTCTTAAAAATATTGAAATTAATATAATTTTATATTGATCTTTGAGATTTTATCTAGGCCTAGAGATAGATTCCTACGTGAAGAAGTTAGGTTAATCGAGATGAGGAGTTTAGAGATGTAACTAGTGGCTTGAAAAGATTCATGTAGCTATTATGGGATGACCGAAATTAAATAAAAGGGCCAAGTTGGAATTCGTTAATTACTGAAAATCTGTCTCGTTTTACTAAGTTCTTATTCTAATCATAATATCTTCATAACTCCAAAGACAGCAAGTCTATAATTCATTTCAACCAGGAAAATCTCCTTTACACAATGGTAATATTTTCTGGCCCTAATTATATAATTTACTAAAACTATCCTTTTAAACTTTGTTTTTTAACTAAGGTTTAACTATTAAATTAGCTATTTTAATTATTAGGTGTAATTTATGGCTCTTTGCATTCTCTTCCCTTAAAAGAATCACTCCACCTCCTTTCTCTCGAGATTCTGAATCCAAGAACATAATGAAACAAACCTAGCAAACTAATGATAAACTAGCAGCATAACTATAATAAGTAACCAATGCTTGCAAGCATAAAACCATAGAAATAAGTAATTATACTAAACTAGCATATAAAACAATGCAACCAGAGATAACTAGTAAAACATACCTATGAACCATGGATAAGAAGATCTCGTGGTGTCTTCTTGCTTCCAAGTAGTATCGCCCCACTATTACTCCATAAACCTGGACTAGTCTGACTTTAAGTTGCTTCATACTATACCCAGCTATACGAATAAGCTTTTATGGTTAAACCCACTTCTGCTTCAACTTCTACTTCATCAAGCTAATTTGGTTTGATGATAACACTAGAATCGTGCACACACTTTCGCAAATGTGATAAGTGGAAAACACTATGCATGCCAGCCATCTTCTTAAGCAAGTTGATCTTATATGCTTGTTTTTCGATCCTCTTAACTATTAGAAATTGTCCAACAAATTATGGCATCAACTTTCCCGACTTACTAAATTTAACCATGTTATTTAACTATGAAATCTTAACGAATACCAAATCTCCAAGAGAAAATTTTTAACATGTGTGTCTCCTATTAGCATAACTCTTCTGACTATCTTGAGCCACATTCATTCTATTACATATAAGATTTATCTTCTTAGTAGTATCGCGGATCATATCTATCCCAAGAATTCACCGGTCAGTAGATTCCCACCAATAAAATGGGTGTCAGCATGGTCGTCCATATAAGGCTTTAAATGGTGTCACGCCTATACTGGCTTGATAACCATTGTTGCATGTGTACTAAAGGTAGAAGATCCTACAACAATCCTTCGGGTCGAGAATGCAAGCTCACAATAAATCTCTAATATGCGGTTTATCCTCTCTGTCTAACCATTAATTTATGAATGGTACACGACACTCAAGTTAAGCTTTGTGGCTAACTATCATTGTAAATTATACTAAAAATCACTCATGAATAAGGGACCTCTATCACTAATGATATTTCTAGGAATAACATGTAGTCACACTATCTCATTCACATACAACTTTTCCAACACTACAGCCGTTCTTGTTCTCAAAATGAATTGAGCAGTCTTCATCAAACAGTATATAATAACTCATATGCACTCGCCGTAGGCAATCTATCAATGAAGCTCGTTAGTTTTTCTCCCACTTCCACTCAAGAATCTCTAAAGGAAGCAAACGACCATCGGGATTCTTTTGCTTGGCTTTAATGCATTGGCAAGTCTTACATTTGGCAATGAACTTCATTTTAATGCTTTGGCAAGAATCTCTTCACACATTTCCAGTAAAATGTAAGCTTAGCATCTTTATACATTTTTTCCCCTCTGGGATGTATGGTCCATCTAGAGTGATGACACTTCCAAGTACTTCTTTACAAAGTCCATCCACATATGAGACGAATATTTTATTGTCCTTATGATGCCAACCTCCATGATCAATTTGCTTTTTCCTTATATTTTCTGACTCTACCCCTACCTCTAAGTCATTAGATATTTTTCTAGCTTTACATCCCATATCTAACTAGCACATATCCAATCAATAAGTGTAGGTAGAACTTCGACTACTAACAATTTAGGCTCAAGTTCGCATCTAGGTCGAAAATCCAAACCAACTATGAACTCCAACATCGACCACTCTACATATACATGACCAATGCAGCATGTTTCCTATTAAGTGCATTTGCTACTATATCCTCCTTTCCAAGATTATAGGAAATTTGAAGTCATAAGAGGCTAAGAACTTCAATGACCTCTACTATTCAAGGTTGAGCTCCTTTTGGGAGAAAATACACCTAAAAGACTTATGATTGGTTACAACTCAAATCTCTCTCCTAATAAGTAATGCCACCATGTTCTTCAGATCAAATTCAATAGCCGCTAAATCCAATTTGTGACTTGGATAGTTCCTCTCGTGTGATATAGTTGTCTGCTTATGTAAGCAACAACTTTCCCCTTCTATATCTATACAACTCCAAGGTCGATACCACACCCATCCACATAAACAGTAACACTTCCGTTCCATCGGGAGTAACTAAATAGATGCATGGGTCAATAGCTCCTTTAATCTAATGAAAGGATTATTTCACCTTTTATCCCATGCAAAGACTGTTCATCTTAGTTAGTTGTGTCATCCATTGTAGCTATATAGACAAGTCCTTAATGAACGTCCTTTAATATTTAGCCAATTCAAGAAAGCTATAAATGTTGGTCGCGCTTTGGCCTCTTCTAGTCTAGTACCGATACTACCTTACTAGGATCAACTGAGATCCCATTCTTAGACACAACATGCCATAAGAAGTACAATTATTTCCTCCATAAGTGACGTTTAGAGAACTTTGCCTACAGCGGGTATCATCTCAAGGTCTCGAACACCATCCTTAAGTGAGCCATCTGTTCCCCCTCGGTTTGAGAGTAAAGTAGGATACCGTCTATAAACACAAGTACAAACTTGTTCAATTAATGCTTGAACACCCGATTCATAAGATCCACAAAATAGGCAAGTGAATTGGTTAGCCAAAATGGAATAACCAACCACTTAAAGAATCCTTCTAGTGTCCTGAATGTCATAAGAGGCACATCTCCTTAGCTACTTGAAGCTGATGGAAACCCATGGCTAAATCCAACTGCAAGAATACCTTGCTCTTTAGAGTTGATTGAATAACTCGTCAATATATGGTAACAAGCACTTGTTTTTCTTCATCAACTTATTCAACTTTCTATCATCGACACATAATCATATAGATATATCCACCGTTGTAAAAAATACCACTAATTCTCCCCATTAAGAAGCATTTTTCTAAACAAAACTTTTTTTCAATAGTTCTCGAGTTTGCACCACCAACCTGCATCATTCCTTAAGCTTCGTTAGCCTAATTAGCATAACTATTGGCTTCACATCGTTAACAAGATCTGTAATACCGCAAAAATTTATGCAGAAATATATAAAGAATTAAATTTAAGTATAATAAGGGCAAAAAGGGAATTTTCATAAACGTCCGAATTTGGCTACAAAAATTGCACCATTGTGTTGGTAGCGATTTTTTAGAAAATTTTCATATAGCCTTTTGAAAACGGAGCTAGTATGAAAAAGTTATGAACGTTTGAAATTTTGAAAGCGAAAATAATTAAATAAATAGTTAAATAGGAAATCCCATCGATCGACACCATGACCCTGGCCGGTCAATCCCTAGCGGCTAACTACTCAAAGGCAACCGGCTGACCGGTGGACATGTTAAGGCAAGGTTTTGGTAGCCAATGACCCATATTTAAATAAAAATTTATCAACGATCGACATTGATTTGAACTGCAATAAATATAACCATGATGCAAACCCTAGTTCACAAACTACAACCAATACGTCCAAACTTTGCTCCTTTGAAAACTAAAATCCTCTTTCTTCTCAAATCATAAATATCTTCAATTTAAAATAAAATAAAAGTAGAGAGATAGAAGAAGAATAAATCAAGCAAAGATCTAGCGAACAGAAGAGATCCCAAACGTAATTCAGAGGGGATAGCTTTAGTTTGAGGTGTGTTAATTAGATGATTTACGTACAATATTTTAGTATACCCTATTTGATCTTGGTTGTTAGAATTTGAATTAGAAATATTGTTTGACTGAATTAGAAATTTAATAGTTATTGTATGAATACGATTCCTTTAGATCCAACTAATGTTAACCTGTAAATTAAAAAACTGATAAATCTGAGTATACCCTTTTTTCAAGTTGATAGGAATTGATATAACTTGTTGATGTTGATGTTAAACCTAGGTTAAATTAAGTTACAACAAACTGAAGTTAAATATGAAGTTTTGACAATTATAAATCACAAATTCACAGGTTTGGTTGATTATAATTAAAATTGCAAGTTTACAGTAATCGAAAATTAATAAACAAAAGTAATGATAATCGATAATTAAATTAAAAACATTAAACAGTGATGATCGGTCGATCACTCACTGGAGCCAATCGATAGCAAGCAGTCGCCTGCTCTAGGAGCAAACAGTCGACTGGTTAGCATTTTCTAAGCACATTATGAACCTCGTCCTAAGGTCGAAGTTATAAATAAAATAGTGATGTGTGTATATATGATATTATAGGTAGGAAAGTTAATTCCATATGCGAACGATGCTAGGAGTTACGAGACTAGATAAATGCTATTGTCCAATAGAGGTTGATATTCGACCGGGGTGATTCTATCGCAAATTGCACTCATGGGAGGTTCTACGGTGGATGTGCAATACCGATGATGATGCCTGATGAAGTGTGCGGCTCGACACCAACGGGAGTTTCTTGATATTCACGGCGATGCGATGTGATGTTGTGTTGTTGATGGATCCTGGCGCAGTGCAACAAGAGGCGTTGAGTTACCACTGAGAGGCGACGTGGATGCATTAATGACGAGACACTTCGATGAGTCGACATTGCGGGCTTCCCCTCAATGCGTAACCAGGATATGTGTAGTCGTAGTTGTGGGAAATGTAGTCCTATGGTGGAACTTGTAAGAAAACCTATGTAGAATAGTTCAAGTAGCTATTAGCCGATCGTTAGTTTTCTTGAGGTTCGATTAGTTGTTCTACCCTAAGTATAAGCCTGCATAAGTCATTAGTGTAGGTGTGTATTGAGCTAAACCCCTTAAATAAAGGTTATTGTAATTCATGGACACTTATAGAATATCCTAAGTCACACAGAGTATTACTAAAATCAATTGTATATGATCACCATATATTCGTAATGTAACTCATTCATAAACTTTTGTCCAACCCGCCACTTTTCCTTTCTTTTTCCCTACCACGGGAGGAAGGGGCAGCATATGATAGGCCCAACAATAGTACTTGGAGTGGTGAGCTTGGCATCAGAGTTTCTTTTTATTTTCTATTACTCTCCATGTACTATTTATCATATTAATTATTTTATTAGACTACTTGTTGTATCTCTGTAAACGGTGGAGTTGACTGCATACTATTTTGAGACTATATTTT
Source organism: Allium cepa (assembly GCA_030765085.1). NCBI lineage: Eukaryota > Viridiplantae > Streptophyta > Magnoliopsida > Asparagales > Amaryllidaceae > Allium > Allium cepa. The sequence goes on along the minus strand of CM060932.1, from coordinate 766,317,692 downwards.
GGATGTTTTCTGAGATAACTATTTTTCGATATTATATTTTGTTGCCTTCCATTAGGAGATCTGAAAGTGTAGTATATCTTAGATTTTAACCTTGTATCTTTAGTCTTTGAAATGTTTTGAAAACCTTTATAGCTCGTATCTTTTAGCAACGACGCAAGTCTGAAAGCTACCCTAGACTTTGGATTGGTATGTCGGGAGGTGCGGGTTGTTACAGTTGGTATCAGAGCCTTAGTTTGAAATTCTTTGGGGATTAGGGTTATACTGAGAGAACATGCTTGAAATTTTTTATGAGAAAATGTTATAAAATATTTTCCAAAAATTTCCCAAAAGGTTTTCAAAACTGGTTTCCAAGATGTGTATGTGTATCCCTCTGTGTGTGTAGACAAAATCTTTTCAAAAGTTTTATATATAAAGTGCAATACAAATGACTCTTTCCCTTACTTTTGTCTATCCTATTTACGGAAAAGTTGGTAATAAATTCCTAAATCACAAATAAAATGGATGAGCGATCCTACTGCCTGCAGCTCCGGTGATGCAGTTGAGATTCTAGGTGTGAACGTCCCAATTTGGTTTCGTCGGTAGCTATAAGCAAGAGGACAAGCTGAGCTTAATCCTGATAGAGGACCTATGAGCGAGCGCCAGGTGCGGTTCCCACCTACCACCGATTTTGCTAAGCTATGTAAGGACTTTGCGAGTCTAGGAGTAAAGCCGTATGTGGGGACTGCGTCGTATATAGATTCCATGACATGGATTCATACCTGTGAGAGAATTTTTGGAATGATGGGTCTCAAAGATGATGTTATAAGATAGCTTGTCAGTTGGGGCAGAATTTACAAGGGGAGGCTCTAAATTGATGGGATGTGGAAGTTGCTGAGATTGATGAGGGAGAGATCACTTAGGGAGTGGTTAGGAGAAGTTTTGAGATGATGTTTCTATCCAAGGCTGAAGAGGGAGTATAGTTAGAAATTTTTATTGCAACAAGGATAGATGTCGATGAAAGAGTATGTTAATCAGTTCGATAAGTTGGCTAGGTTTTGGAATAGAGCTGATCAATACCCCTCATAAGAAGGCTCTGAAGTTTGTAAAAGGACTGAATCAACCTCTTCAAGATTTAGCACTTGGTCATATTTCTATGGGTGCTACTTTTGAGGGATTGGTGAAGATGACTTTATTGAATGTCATTTCCAAGAAGGAAGTGAAGTGTGAGCCTAAGAAGACAGGAGGAAAGACACCTCGGTAGAACCGGTGCAACAAGGGAATGGGATCGAAGGGAAAGATAAAGAAGCAAGAGCTATAACGTAGGAAAAGCAGGAAGAAGAGGAATTTTACGAAGGAGTGCAAGGCAGATAGTTTGAAGATCAAGTGTTACAACTATAATCAATAAGGGCGCATGTGGCGTAAGTGTCCAGCACCTTAGAAGACCTTTGTCCAAGTGGTTTCAGCATATGCACTGGACGTTGTTCCTAGCTCGAGTGCGCCTCTAGTCATGGAAAAGGGGAAGAAGGTCATAGTCTAAGGTGTGTTATCTTTATCCAATTTTCTTCTTCGGACCTTATTTGACACGGGGCCATCACACTCTTTTATCTTGAGTAGACTTGTAGATGAGTTACACTTAGACACTAGCATAGTTATGGATCCTGTAGTTATATCAAACCCTGTGGGAGGATCGACTTATTTGTCTATGATATGTAATGGTTTGAAATTGTTTACTTCGGGGTCGAGTTCGATTGCGATGCGTTTATCTTAGGAATTTCTAGGTTTGGTTTGATTTTGGGCATAGATTTGATGATGTTATATGGGGCAATTTTAGATTGGAATAGAAAAGTTGTTAGGTTGCTTACTTGTAGTGGACACAGTCTAGAGGTTTACTGCGATCCTAGAGGTTCAGTTAGTTGAGCTACCTATATTCATTAGACCTATCACATGATGAGTTAGATTCAGTGCTTGTAGTTAGATATTATCTAGATCTGTTTTTCGAAATTACCGACCTCCCACGCCAAAGAGAGATCAAGCTCTGGATTTGGGCACAAGAAGTGATAGCTCACGAGAAGTGACCGTAGTGCTTCAACTGCCTGCTTGCATAAGCTATCACCTTGCCTTCTTGCATAAAACAGCTTCTAACCCTGTACCGCATGTATTGGTATAAATAATGAAAGGCTTCGATGCATCCAGAATCGTTAGTACAGAGGAAAGAGTTAATAGCCCCATCTTTTCGAAGGCTTTTGTGAATTTCTCATCCCATGTGTAGACTAAATTTTTCTTGGATAGGCTAGCAAATGACACTACTATCTTTGCAAAGTCTTTAATGAACTTTCTATAGTAACCAAGAAAACTTCTGACTTGAGTAGCATTCCTTGTGATCTTCTAGTCCTGAATAGTTATTACTTTTGTAGGATTAATAAATAACCCTTTCTCGAAGATAATGTGACCTAAAAACCTTACCTCCTTCCTCCAGAAATGACACTTAGAGAATTTGGCTTTTACCGATGCATTCTCAAGGTCTTTATTACTTCACTTAAGTAGCTTTCATGTTCATCTTCACTATTCGAGAAAACTAGAATATCATCCATAAATACTACAACGAACATATTCAGCTACCACATAAAGTCATCAAATCTAAAAGCATGTAGGAGTATTTGTTAATCCAAAAGGCATTACCTTCGATTCATACAGTCCGTTTGAAGTGGGAAAAGCGGTTTTCTCCTTGCCATCTTTAGCCACTCTCAATTAATGGAATCCAATAGCTAGGTCTAACTAAGAAAATACTTTATCCTCAACAAGCTGGTCAAATAAATCATCTATTCTAAGCAAATGATATATGTTCTTCTTGGTCAGCTTGTTAAGTGCTCGATAATCGATTCATAGCCTTAGAAAGCCGTCTGCTTTGTGGTAAAGACAACTGGTGTTCCCATTCTAATGTACTATGCCGTATAAACTTCTTCTACAATAGCTCCGAAATATGCTTATCTAGTTCCCACCTTTCTTTGGGGGTCATATGCCTCAACGTAGTGCGATTGGTCTAGCATCATTTTCCAAATCAATACTGAACTCTATTTCTATTTAGGGTGAGAGACCAGAGACTTCTTCAAAAACATCGAGAAATTCTTGAACTACGGGTACAGATGAGGGCTCATCCTATGATAGGCTAATAGGATAAAAATAGCTCACAATAGTTGAACCCTAGGGCATACAATGGACATCTATATCTCGCTGCCCACAACTCCTCAGCCATACAATCCTCCTATTACAATCTAAGACAGCCCCGTGGTAAGATAGGAAATCCATTCATGCGATGACTTACTATTTTTAAAATTGAAAATAAATTGTAAATGACATCAAAATACGCTTTTAACTAATTTCGGATATTAAAAGTAGTGGACCGAGGGTAGATAATAATTAAAAATTCCAGAACAACAAATAAAAAAAGGGAAAACCTCACAACGAAATCAAACATCAATAAAAATGAACATTATCTCAATAATACAATTACTTTACAACATTATCACATCAATTTATATTTCAGTACATCAATTATTAATCCATCAATGATATAACATTGTATAAAAGAATATATCAAGTTATCCATCTATGATATAGCCTTCATCCACCTTTCCATTACCTCTTTGATCCTACCTAAAACTTCACACATATACAAATATATAAAAAGAAAATAAGGTTTTAATTGTGTTTGGACCATGCCTAACCCTATACAACCCGGCCCAACCTAAGGGATCTAGTGGCTATTACATAGAAAAAGACTGCATAGGCACATATTTCTATTCCATGCTCTTCTCCTGCATCCAAATGCTTGTTAGTTCATTGCGACCATAGCATCCATGCAACCATTAAAACCATCATAAAAAACGCAATCAACGCAACCATTGTAACCATCATAACCAATGTAAATGGTGAAAGCAGAAAATAATATTGCTACTTATCCATCTCAACAAATCATCATATGAGGTAAATTAACAACAACAACAACAACAACAATAATAGTAATAGCACACAACCTTTAATCATCAACAACATTCAATGACAATCCCAATCCTAATCATCAAACAAGAAAATAAACACAAATAGGCTTACATACGTACTAATCATTCATTTTAGCAATGCATCACCAATGTAAGTATAAACCATCAAATGTGTGCAAATCACCCCATAACAGTAACACTAGTCAGTCATCAAATGTGCACTAATCTAATCAACATTAGTAACATAACATCCATCATCAAATAAACATAACTAACTACTCCTCAACTAATAGTAATAACGGTAAAATATCACACATTAATCAAAATGTGATACCATCATTAAGCATATATGATAATTGCAGCATTTAACAGCCACAAAAATCATATTACATTCCCTGTTCTCTCAAGCCATTTTATTATTGTTTATTGTAAATACACATTTATTTATTCATCTCAAAAACAATAGTAGTTCTTCCAAAACAGTAATATACTTCAAACTCCTTTATTTTACTCCATTTTTCAAGTACCCCAAAACATTGTATTTTAAATAAATATAGTAATCTTCGTTAAATCTCTTTTTAAAAATATATTATTATTATATATTTCACATAATAATATACATCAAAATCTCTTTAATTCTTTTTGAAACCAATTTATTGCTATTTGTCCCCAAATCCTAGCCCTTGCTGAAGAAAACAAAGTCATCGTGTCTAATTTTGAAACCATTTCATGCATGCTTTCGTGACTTTATTTCATGAAGCCATCTATTTAAGTTCTGAAGCCTTCATGTGCATTTTACTTGAGTCTACGCATTCATGCATTTACCTCAGGCCTTCACGTGCATGTTTTATTTAAGCTCTCGCGAGCTATCACTTCTCCTACAACCGCGATTTGAGCAGCTGCAGCTCTTGCTCTAGCTCCAAGCCATAGGTGACTTCCTCTATCTATGCCCTCTTTTCCACCTCCCTAGCCGCCTTCTCGATCCCATTGGCCACCACCTCCTCATCCATCTTCTTCTTAGTGGCCAATCACCTCCTCTCCTTATTGATCTACTCATTGACTTCATCTAGGGTCCACATTTTTAGTAGGATCGGCCCTTTCTTAATCTGAAATGCACGAGGCTCGGGCTGCAAAAAAGAACAGAAAAGAAACAGCGCTTAGCAGTTAGCAAATTTCCTTTAAAAGGAAATTGGACGCAGAATTTTCATGAGGCTTACTAAGAAACCTTCCTAAAAATTCATTTCGAGGGCAATCTCAATCTCATTCCCGAGCCACCCTAACATAGATCGGTGTGGCTTATCCACCACTTCCACCTCAGTCCCAACGACCGTGTTGAATAACAAGTTTACCCCATCATCATTCATCTCTCATGTAAAGAACGACGTAGGCGATGCCTATAAGGTTCTTATCGCCATTCATTAGCTCGACATCCTCTACGAAGACAAAGGGACGAGGTCGACCCTCACTCGACTTCATATGGTCATCATTTGTCTTTGGCCATTTGAGGATGTAGACGTTGGAAAGCCCGGCATAACTTAAAGATGGTAGGAAGGTAGAAAGCTGGGTGCACTCCCTAGAAGAAGAAAAGGATGAGGAATGATGATGGATGCTCGAGGAGTGGTCTATGTTGTGCGCTCATGCTGGGTAGTTAGTGGGGCATCTTGCCGTGTGCCTGCATGGTCTAGTCGGAGGCGACGTTGTTTTGAGGTGCCTTGACTAACTTTGAGAACTTAGTGTGAACCATTGTAAGTAAAGCATAAAAGAACAATGAATATATTTTTAACTAAAGTTGCATGACAAGGAATGCAACAACAAAAATGGTGGTATGCAAAAAAAAATACGAGCAGAGTAGCCATGAACAAAATAAAAGGGCAAAATAGTACTAACTACCCTTAGGGGGATTATCTTACTCTTATTCCTAACTAAAGGCAGACAACAAGACTTAATGTCACTATTTTTGTTTGGTGCCCCTCAAAACGGACACATACAGGGGGCACGCTACGAGTTGGGCAACAAACTCCATAGGGGGTGTAACATCCCCCATTTTGAAACCTGAGGATAAACATCGATGATGCAGTCATCATCAAAATTATGTTCAAGCGACAAAATGAGATTAATTTTCAATAACATTAAGTAAACAAAGTAGCTAAGTAATTTCCATATTTAAATTTCTTTACACATTTTAATGTCCCAACCCGTGCCCACGTAAAGGTAATTATAATAATAAATCATATATAATTAGTGACATGCCTGACATATGAAGATAACATTTTGTTCACTAAACTAGTAATGTAATCTTGTTTTATAATAGTAGATTTAGAAAAAACTATATTATCTATTAAGGCTCTTGTTTCGTCTTTAGAGCTTTTATTTGTCTTTAAGATAGCCTATCTAATCTCATAAATATAGCCTACTCAAATGAGTGCTTGTAAGTTTATGAGGAAAATACAATTAAAACATGGGTCGGATGTAACAACCTGCTTTTGTACATCGTAATAATAAATAAATTTAATTAAAATAAGACACTGAATTTGATTTTTAATAAGTATTATTTCTGAAAATAAAATTTTACTTAAATAAATTCTATTTTATAGGAGATTATATTTTATTTAAATTAAATTAAAAAATCCTTTACGGATAATATATTAAAATCGAATAAATTATTTTAATTAATTACAAATATTTTGTGACAATACAATGAATAATTAAATACAATGTGTGATGATACAATAAATAATTAAATAAAAATAACAAGGTGTTGAGTTGAATAAAAATTATCCAATTGTTGAAATATATCCTGTAAATGAAGTTTAAATTAATTTGAAATAGATTGAAATATATTTATAAACAAATGGCAAGGGTTAAAATTTTAAAGTGAAGAAAAATTAATTGAAACTAAAATAAATTAGAATTTAGGCCCAAAACAAACTAGGCCCAAGCCCATTTAATCACTTTCTGTTTTGTACTTTTCTAGAAAATTTCCCTACTTCATACACAAGCCCGAACCCCTATATAAATTTTAGCCCTAACTCCTTAAATTAGAAATCACGGTTGCTAAAAAAACCAAAATTGCACATAAGGCACGAGCCAAAGAATCAGGGCCGGCCCTAAGGCAAGGCGACCAAGACAGTCGCCTAGGGCAACACGGCGAAGGAGGGCAACATTTTCAATATCCGTGTTTACAAATTGTCTGGTTGATATAAGTAAAAGGGCATAAATTTCAATAAGATTATTTGGTCCAGTGGTTTATTTGCTTCTTTTCTAATTGAATGACCTGAGTTCGAATATGTCTTCCTGCAATTTTAATTTTTTACTCATCTTCCATTCTATGTTTGCCTAGGGCAACGGAAGGTGTAGGGCCGGCTCTGCAAAGAATGATCAACGCCACATAGGTGGTGGTCTGGAGACGACGACTTGGAGCTCGAGATTGAAGGAGGTGGTGATGCTGGCATCTGTAAAGCAGAGCCGATGGCCGTGATGGTGGCAGTGTGGCGGCGAAGGCTAGTGGTGTAGCGATGTATTGATGGCGAATGACTTTTAGATTTTGCTGCAGTGTTAGTGGTCTGGAGATAAAGCAAGGATGAGAATGGCTAATAATTGATGGGTGTGTGATGTGGTGTTGGTTGAGACAGTGTGATAGGCACAGGCAATAAGGGATTTCACTCAATAATTAAGTGATTTCACACTCATAAATATATTGTAATGTCTATGCAAGTTATGAGTATACCATTTATTATCTGAGTTGTTTTGTGGAATTGATTAGTTAGAAACTAAAGGATAATGTGTTAGAGCAAAGGCTAAAAGAATTTAGAAAAATTATAAGAGTAGAAAAGCTCACCCGAAATTGGAAACTCCTCAACTCGGAGGTTAGGATTGATGAAGGTAGGCTAAAAGAAACAATCCTGGTAACCAGTCACCTATTTGGCAAGCCAAAGAAGCGGTCGGGGTGACACGGCTCTGTAGATAACATCATCCCCGCTTAGAAGAACTAGCGAGCTTTAGGAGCTTGTATATCACCCAATCAAAGAGTAGGAAGGGCTCCAGAAGGTCTAAGTCATGGCATAGGATGCATGGGTTGGCCAACAAGCTGTAGCCATTTGGAGAAAGTTGTACGGGAGCCATCTGGTGTGTGTTCAGGAATCAAATAAAGTAGGGGTGAAGAGGTATAGTTGTACTACACCTCGTAAATTGGAGTGCCCAGATATAGAAACTAGAGGGAGACCTCGTTTCCCTATCACCATGCAGTGTACATAATGGAACAACACCAGTTTTACTGTGGTTGGCCAAAGTATCTACTAAGCCATCTTTGTCATTCCGTAGTTTAAAAGGGACACCTTAAAATGGGAGACCAAAAATCTAAGTGCCTAAGCAAATGATTTATTCCTTTTGTCATCTATAAAAAATAAATGCGGCCTAATTACTGAACCATCACATGGAAAGTCAAAGGGAACACGCTAAACTCAAGGAAAAAAGCTCCACCACAAAGATAGTCGATCATGACTCTGGCACTCCCCTATAGAAGCACCTTGCAAACACACAATCAACCATGCTACGCATACTTAAGACAATATCACAAAATTTAAGTGGTGGTCCGGCCATGCAACCCATCAATTTAAAAATGACATTTTAACAATTTAATGGTCCTTGGATCAAAATCCTGTCTACTATCTTCTTCCTAGATGAAGGGTCGGTTTGCTAGTATAATGATTTGAGTTTTTCAGTACAAAACTAGTTCATCGTCGACCTATCAACATCAATCTATCAACATCGATCTATCATCGTTGACATATCAGTGTCGATATATTAATATCAAACTACTAGCTAGCTATGGCCTAAACCCTAGTGTATCAGTGACAAAAGAAAAGGAGAAAATACGCAAGAACCTTGACATGAAAAACTTCATCGAAATCATATGAAAGCGACGAAAAACAGAAGAGGCATGAAAAGGAGGAAGAAATCTCACTTTTGATGAGATCGGAATTGAAAACGAGATTAGTGAATTTTAACTAAGAGGTCAAAGGTCTTCAACGGTTGATTTTCTTGTAAAGATTAGTAAAGAGAATGGGAAAGGCTCCAACTTCTTTAATATATTATGGTTTTCGATTTCAGCCATCAAATGGAATGAGTAGGAAATAATCTAAACCATCAAATCCTAATCGAGTATGACTTACATTAAATGTCACATTAATGAAAAATGCCTCATCTAATGGGAGCATGATACGTCTCATTCGCATTAATTACGAATAAGACAAGTTCACTGCCGCTTGGAGAGGTGGACTTGAGGGAAGGAAATGTTGCTCAAAAGTATAAATGATGGGGGGTTTAAAGTTCCAAACCCCACCAGCAAAGGCCTTATAGCACATGCCGATCAGGAATCCTTCTAGCCCAATAATATGTATGCCTAATACATTCTCACGTACAAAGCCTGCTCGTCTCATCATCCTTATAGAGAACCATGTCTATCATCTTTCCTAAGAAAAATGAAGAAGCTCAAGCCTTGCAGAAAATGTACCTCGACCATTTACCATACATCTCCTGTCCTGCTCTTCAGTGACTAAGTCACACAGTATAACGCTAGCTCATGGATCTGCCTGTTCACCCATATGTCATATTTGTACCTCGCTCAGTTCGTCAAGACTCCTTGCCTACCAGCTCCTCTGCTCGCCTCATTTTGTCAAGACTGGATGGATCTTCGACTAAAGCTTCTAGTTTTCCCTATAAAAAGAAGTAGCGACCTTATACTGTACCTTTAATAAAAGTATTATAACAATACTGTTCATTTGACATAAGCATAATTGTGCCATAACAACTCTTTGGACTTCATTATCTAACTAGACAAGCGCCATTGTAAAACAACCACCCCCCGTATCATGCCGCTCTTTTAACACAAGCATGTCGAAATATGGCTTGCTAGTTGGCATACTTCTGGGCTACTATGTCCATGGAACCTGAGCTACCGCATCTGGACCATTGATTGCAATCGATGGTTTTCACGAAACTTAGTATCCAAGGGATCGATCTCCGCTATTCAAGTATGATCTCTACAGTTATAAATAGAGGTTCTCATGCACTTCTACACGGATCAAAATCTCTTTATTAGAGTCATATATTATAGACAATTTTTTTGCTTAGGTAAGCAAGGTTGACTGGACCCTTACCAGTTTTATTAATAGAAAAGGAGTTATATAGAAATAAGGAAAGAGAACAAAACAAAATAGAAAAAAAAAATCAAAAGACAATCCAAAGATATCACCAAGGACCATGGACCAAATAACCATATAATTCTACACTATCAGAATTAGAGTGGTTGTACTCCATGTGTGCTCTCACTTTTGCCTTCATTGAATTAATAGTTTCTTTAACAATAACTATAGTAGATGTATATTGATTAGAAAAAGCTCTATTTTTCCTTTCAGACCATACTCTTTGCATAAATTTCTTAAGAAGAGTTATGAGCATCAATGACTTGGGATTTCTCCATCCAGTAGCCAAGAAAATTCTATACCCTTCCTCCTTGATATCTCTCTCAGGACCAACATATCTTGCATAATCCAACAGCCTAGTCCAAACATTGAAAACATAAGAGCGTTCGAAAAAAAGAGTATTATTTTCAGGTTCCCCTCCACAAAGCAGGCAACTATCATATTGCACTAGTCCTTTGGCCTTGAGCTTATCTAAAGTATGCGTAGCATTAGCCATGACCTCATACTAAACCTCTGATAAAAGAGAAACAATTGTCGTCCCAATAGGATTATAATCCTCCCATAAGGAGCAGAGATTAAGTTGTGATGATAGTTCCAACATGAAGCTATAAAGTTTAAGGCTGCTCCAATCCTAGCACAATCAACTTAGTTTCAGTTAGACATAACAGTTTGAGGTGTTGCGTTTGGATAAGATACTAAATTTCCTATTTCTTGCCTAGGAGATTAGCTCCTATAATATTCCATGTTGCAAATCTATCAACACTCATTAGATCTACTTTTACCGAGGGAATGGGTAGCTAATCTAGTTAGTCTCTTAAATGCAGCGAGATTGGAGAATGATTCAGAGCATAAGGATGTAGCACAAGTGTCCTCCTTAGAGTGCACAATGGTGTTGTCCAGGTCAACATTAAAAATATGATCATCAGTGTCAAGTAAAGATTTAGCTCCTTTCTTTTTTGTAACCTTAGTTTGAGAGAAATGAGATTGGAGACTTTATAAGATGATACAGGAGAAGAAGGAGATAATAATGGATTAGGTAAGAGAGAAGGGAGAGATGTATTGACATGAAGTTGAAGATGAGAGCAAGGGCTTGTATGATAGGAGGTTCTGTCAAAAACAAAGGTAGGGGATGCAGATGGTTGTATATTAAGTGCAGGAATAGGACTGATCTTCAGTTGGTTCATAACTTATTAACCTGGTGAGATTGGATCAAGAGAGGCTTTAGATATTTTCTTAGGAGAGGGTTGAGAGATTACAGTAGCTAAATTTTTTACAGGTTCTAGAATAATAATTTGTGATTCATCCGGTTGGGGATGTGCATTTGTAAAGAAATTAATTGTATGCGTATGAGGAAAAGGATTAGTAGGAGCTTTAAGATGCAGCTTGCCTTCATGCACAGATGGTTCTTGGTCATCATAAAAAAAAATCATTGTCGCCTTGGAGCTGTCCAAATGGGTTTGAAGTTTTTAGAAAGTGAAAAAGGTTATGTCGTGGAATGGAGTTAGACAAATGAGTGATGTTTTTATGAGTTATTGGCAGAGAGTTGGATTTTAAACGAGTCTTTGCATAGTTCATGATTTTGGCTTGTTTTGATTGGCAGGGAGGGGTGGCTTTGTCTTATAATATTCTTGTAACTGAAAACTCAAGTAATTAGGTAGGGAGGGGCGGATTTGCATAGTCTATTTCATGTTCTTGTAATATCCATTTGAAGCTTCTCTTGTAACTGAAAAGTCAAGTAATTAAAGGGAAAAACCATGGAGTATGTAGACATCTTCTTGATCAAATAAATTTACATCTTATCTCATTTTCTTTAATTACAACAAATTTATCATCTTTTTAAATTTATAACCACATTTTAGTGAGCAACCTTCATTTGAAACTACCACTAATTATCACACCGAGGTTGGCTAGAAATCTATGTTAAATTTTGGCGACACTATATAGAGAATTGTAGAGGTCGAAAGTAGCTTTGTAACAGAGAAAACAGTTCGCAAATCGGAGTTCAAAGGTGGAAGTTATAAGGGAAAAGGTGAAGTGGACCGAATTGACATGGTCAGACGTCTGAGGAAAAATTCAGATGTCTGACCCTTCAGCAAATCTGCACCAGACCTTTTATAGAGAATGAGGTCAGACATCTGACCAAATAGGTCAGATGTCTGAGTCAGTGCAGAATTGATTCCAGAGCCTTTAGTTAGACGTTTGACAAAATTGTCAGACGTCTGAGCTAAAGAGAAAAATTTTCAGTAACTTAAGTCAGACGTCTGACCATTTTGGCCAGACGTCTGAGGCGACTTCTGTCTTGTTTTCACGTGTGGACTTGGCGTGAAGATTTATGATATCTGCAGGGACAATTTTGGAACACTGCCTAGGGTTCTATTCTCCTATATAAACTAGCTTCAGGTTCCAGATCTGGGTGTGTGCAAGCGACTACAAGAGATTAGCCTCTACAAATTAGGGTTCATCAAAACCTAATTTTCTTCAATTCTCTTCTCCATAAATCAATTTCTAGTTAGAATTTTGATCATTGTAATCAATCTCTTGTACTCTTCTAATCAATATTAATAAAAGCTCTCTTTTAAAGTGGATGTACACTAACACAACGTTAATGGAACCACTATAAATCTCTGTGTGATCTATTTTTCATTATTGCTTTAATTTTTGAATTGCTTGTTCAGGATTGTGATTGTTTTGGATTGATTGAGATTGGAATTGAGTTATTGATTGGTTATTTTTACACGTCTTATCACGATTCCGTCTTCCGTTGTGCTTGTTCGGTTTCGATTTGAGTGGTCTCCAGTTGGAATCCCGCCCCAACATTTGGTATCAGAGCATTGGTGTTGGTAGGTGGTTGTAGAAATGCCTGAATCAAGTAGTAACTCAAGTAGTTCCTTAATGGGTAATCCAAGTGGTGTAGCTCCTTATGTACGTGGTTCGTACGCAGCTCAGGATCACAGTTGGTAGTAGATAAGTGGAATGGCGATAATGATTTTGAAAAATGGCAATGGAAGATGAAAGCGGTTATAAGGAGGAATCGGATGCATCGAGTAGTGTTTGATACACATTTATTGCCAGCGGACATCTTGGATGTTGAGAGAGAGGAGATGGCAGAGTGGGCATTCAGTATACTTCAACTTGCTATCGAGAGAATGTTATCTTTGAAATTAATGGTGAAACTACCGCTAAGGGTATTTTAAGACAAGTTGGAGGAGTTGTATATGAAGAAGTCGCTGACAAATCATTTGATCTTATTGCAAACGTTCTTCACCTATAAGATGAAGGAAGGTACTTTGCTAAAGGCACACTTTAATACTTTTGATGATTTGCTAATGAAGATGAAGGTGGTAGATTTGAAGATTTAAAAAGAGCAAAAGACGATGATATTGTTGTGTTCATTACCGGATCGCTATACAGGTTTCTCGAATAGTTTGATCTATAGCCAGGATGCATTAACGGTTGATGATGTCAAGAGTCTCAAGACGGGTCTTCTTAGCGAGAAGTTGTGGGATCAAATGAAGGAATTAGGTGATGGAAGTAGTGATGCTAGTAGTGGTCATGGTTTGTTTGTAGAGAAGGAGAGGTATGTGAAGAAGGAGAATCGGGGGCGTTCTAAATCAAGGAACCCTGGTTGGAAAGAAAAGTCGAAGGAAAGAAAAGGCAAGTGCTATATTTGCAAGAAGCCGAGTCATTGAAAGAATGAGTTTCTAGAAACAAAGAAGGCAAAGAAGGAAGTAGCATCTTCATCAGTGGCGGTGGAGAGTGGAGTTGGTGAGGGAGATGTAGATGTTTTGTCGGTGGTAGCATCAGATGTTTCGTGTAGCAAATGGGTGCTCGATTCGGGGGCATCTTATCATATGATGCCAAATAGGAATTGTTTTTTGGCTTACATCAACAAAGAAGGAAATTTAATTGATATGGAAAATGGTGTTATTTGTAAGTCGAAAGGCATTGGTTCCGTGCAAATTCGAATGTTTGACGGAGTGGTTCGTACTCTTACTAATATGCGCTATGTTCCGGGACTTAGGAAGTCTCTTATCTCTTTGGGGAAGCTAGATCCTTTAGGTAAGATCACTACTGAGAGTGATAGCTTACAGGTTTCAAAGGGGCGCTTTTGGTAATGATGAGTGTTAGGACTTATGGTATTTATTTGCTTCAAGGAGTGACTGTAGAAGGTGAAACTTATATAGGAGTTGATGGTTCTCGTGGCTTAGATGCGAGTCGGTTGTGGCATTTGAGATTAGGTCATGTCTCGAAGAGGAGTTTGGACGTTCTTCGGAAGGGGGAGAAGATCGATGGAGAAAGTTTCAACAAGTTAGATTTTTGCGAAGAATGCGTCATGGGGAAGCAAATTAAAGTTTCATTCGGTGAGGCAAAGCATGATTCGAGAAGGGTTCTTGAGTATGTTCATGCAGATGTTTAGGGACAGACACCTGTAGCTTCTTTAGGTGGAGCTCGCTATTATATTTCCTTTATAGATGACTTTTCTTGGAAAGTTTAGGTGTATGTAATGAAGGCCAAGTCGGAGGCATTTGCAAAGTTCAAAGCGAGGAAGACTCTTCTTGAGAATGAGAGTGGCAAGTCTTTGAAGGTTCTAAGGTCTGACAATGGCGGAGAGTATGTTTCCGGAGATTTTTTGGAGTTTTGCGAGCATCATGGTGCTCGGAGGCATTTTACTACACTTGGAGATCCGTATCGAATGGTGTTGCGGAGAGGATGAATCGTACTCTACTTGAGAAAGCTCGATGCTTGAGATTGATGTCGGGTTTGACTAAGGGATTTTGGGCTGAAGCTTTGTCAACCACAGTGCATATTATTAATCAGATTCCATGCTCAGCTATTGGTAACAAAATTCCAGAGGAAGTGTGGAAGGGAAAGGGCATTGACTTGAGTTATCTTCATGTATTTGGTAGTCCTGTTTATATGCATGATCCAGGAAATGATAAGCTTGAACTTAGAGCTTTCAAGGGGAATTTGGTTGGTTATACCAATGGAGTAAAAGGTTATCGGATTTGGAATCCGAAAATGAAAAAGGTAGTGAATTCTCGGCATGTTACTTTTGATGAGTCGGCGATGTTCAAGGAGAATGTGAGATCATCGGATGTTTCGGATTTGGTTCATGGTGAATCAAAGGAGAAGGAAATTATTTTCACATTTTGTCCAAGGAGTGGAGAGAGTAGAGTAGTTAGATATGCTTGTGAGGAAGTAGCGGTTGATGTTACATCACATAGTCTATAGGGTGCCTCTAGTAGTGTTGGTGATGTGCATGATTCTAGAGAAGATTCGGTTCAAGGTGGAGCCGAAGGGAGTTTGGGTGATGGTATTGCTACTCGGATTGGTCGTCGTACTATAAGACCACTTGAAATATATGGTGATTGGAACTATCTTAGCTTCTGTGATAATTTGGACTATGCTCTTTATGTAGCCCAAGATGAGTCGATGGACCTTGATGACGTCATGATGTCGAGTGATAACTCGAAATGGATTTGTGCCGTGGAGGAAGAGATGCAATCATTGTTGAAGAATCAAACTTGGGATTTGGTTTCGCTTCCTAAGGGAAACAATGCTATTGGGTGCAAATCGATATACAAGGTAAAGGATAATGGAAGATACAAAGCTAGGCTAGTGGCTAAGGGGTTTGCACAAAGGAAGGGAAAGGAATATGATGAGATATTCACACCGGTTATGCGCTATACTTCTATCCGGATATTACTTGCTATAGTTGCTATTCACGACTTGGAGTTCGAGCAATTTGATGTGAAAACCGCCTTCTTGCATGGTGACTTGGATGAAGACATCTACATGGAGCAACCAGAAGGTTTTGTTGTGGATGGTAAGTCAAATTTGGTTTGCAAGTTGAGAAATTGCAATATGGTTTAAAGCAATTACCTAGACAATGGTACAAGAGGTTTGATCATTTTATGCTTGAAAATGGTTTTGATAGAAGCATCAAGGACGCTTGTGCTTATTTCAAGAAGTTGAGAAATGATGTTGGGTGTATTTACTCGTGTATGTGGACGACATGCACATTGCTTCTAAGGATAAGAATGAAATCAATAAGCTAAAACTGAGTTTGAAATCGGAGTTCGAAATGAAGGATCTTGGAGAAGAAAGAAAGATACTGGGCATGGAAATCGTAAGGGAACGAAAGAATTTTGAGTTGAAACTGACTCAAAAGGAATACATTGAGAAAGTGCTTTGTCGGTTTAGTATGGAGAACGCAAAGGCGTCAAATACCCTTTACCTTTACATAGGAAGCTTTCGAGTAAAGGATCATCTATCTTGGCGGAAGAGAAGACTTAAGGTGCCATATTCTAGTGCGGTTGGAAGTCTAATGTATACTATGGTGTGTACAAGGCCCGATATTGCAAATGTCATTGGGATGATTAGTCGATATATGGCTAATCCGGGAAAATTGCATTGGGAAGCTGTGAAGCTTATATTGAGATACCTTAGAGGCACATCATCTCATGATCTTGTTTTTGGCAGTAGTAAGGCGATGGAATGCAAGTTAGTTGGTTATTGTGATTCAAACTACGCCAGTGATAAGGATCGAAGAAAATTAACTTTCGGATATATCTTCACACTTGGGGGTACAGCTATAAGTTTGAGATCTAGATTGCAGACCGTAGTTGCTTTATCCACTACGGAGGCGGAGTTGATAGCCACAGTGGAGGCGACGAAGGAGGCACTCTATTTGAAGCGATTATTGTATAGCTTGAGATTTGGACATGATAGTATTGATATTCGATGTGATAGCCATAGTGTTATTCACCTGGCAGAGAATTTGGAATTTAGCTCACGGACTAAGCATATTGAGGTGAGAGAGTCATTTCTAGTAGCCATGGATGAGGATAAGCAAGTATATCTTCGGAAAGTGCAAACAAAGGATAACGCGGTGGATATGTTCACTAAGCTATTGCCGGTTGGGAAGTTTGAGCATTGCTCGAACTTGATTAGCTTAGAGAAGTGCTAGGTGCCACGGTTAAGGAAAGAGTTTGGTAGTAGATGAGGAAGAGTGTCGGTGAGATATTGAGGTTCTATCTTCTTGGTAAGTGCTAGTCTTTAGTGGGATAGCTTAGGATTTGGATGTTTTCAACATTTCATTAGCGGACGGGGGATTTGCCTGAGCTTGTTGGTGGAGTGCAATGGGTGGCGGCTTTTCCAGAGCTCATTGGGGAAAACATTCATGTTTGGTTGAAGGTAGAAGAAGTGATAGTTGATGCTATCGGTTGTCCTTGATGGTATGGTAGCATTGGAGTTGGAGATGGATATAATGTCGAGGTGGAGTGTTAAATTTTGGCGACAGTGTATGGAGAATTGTAGAGGTCGGAAGGAGCTTCGTAATGGAGAAAACAGTTCTCAAATCGGATTTCGAAGATGGAAGTTATAAGGGAAAAGGTGAAGTGGAGGGTCAGACGTCTAAGGAAAAATTCAGACGTCTGACCCTTCAGCAAATCTGCACCAGACCTATTTCAGGGAACGAGGTCAGACGTCTGACCAAATGGATCAGACATCTAAGTCAGTGCAAAATTGATTCTAGAGCCTTTAGTCAGATGTCTGACCAAATGGTCAGACGTCTGAGCCGAAGAGAAATTTTCCAGTAACTTAAGTTAGACGTCTGACCATTTTGGCTAGACGTCTGAGGCGACTTCCGTCTATTTTTCACGTGTGGACTTGGCGTGAAGATTTGTGATATCTGCAACGGCAATTTCAGAACATTGCCTAGGGTTTCTGTTCTCCTATATAAGCTAGCTTTAGGTTCCAGATCTGAGTGTGTGAAAGTGACTACAAGAGATTAGCCTCCATAAATTAGGGATTATCAAAACCAAATTTTCTTCAATTCTTTTCTCCACAAATCAATTTCAAATTAGAATTTTGATCATTGTAATCAATCTCTAGTACTCTTTTCATCAATATTAATAAAAGCTCTCTCTTAAAGTGGATGTACACTAACACAACATTAGTGGAACCACTATAAATCTCTGTGTGATTTATTTTTCATTATTGCTTTGATTTCTGAATTGCTTGTTTGGGATTGTGATTGTTTTTGGATTGATTGAGATTGGAATTGAGTTATTGATAGGTTTTTTTTACACTTCTTATCACGATCCCGTCTTCCGCTGTGCTTGTGGGGTTTCGATTTGAGTGGTCTCCAGTTGGAATCTCGCCCCAACAATCTAGTCAACCGAGTTTAAGTCTAATAACACCACATTTGTGCTACCTTCTTTCCATTCCCAACATAAATTGAAGCCTTAACATGTTGGATTCTGATTTTACCACCCCTTGAGAAGATCCACAGGAAGTGTTTTCTTTTCTCAACTCCTTGGGGAAAGAGCGATACCGACATTGAAATAAATCCGAGCAGCTTTATTCATCTTGAAAAGTTCCTTCGAACATGGTGGATGATAGAGAATGGATACAGACCTTAGGATTAAGTTTAAAAATGCTACATTCTTCCCTTACCCAATATAAGTTAAGCCTTAACATGTTGGATTCTAAATTTACCACCCCTTGAGAAGATCCACAGGAAGTGTTTTCTTTTCTCAACTCCTTAGGGAAAGAGCAGTACCGACGTTGAAATAAATCTGAGCAGCTTTATTCATCTCGAAAGTTCCTTCGAACACGGTGGATGATAGAGCATGGATGCAGACCTTAGTATTAAGTTTAGGGATAGACTTGGCAAGAGCTTAGTAGTCCCTAACATACCTAGGAGGGGAAGGATAGTCGCGATTGGCAATAAAAAGAACTAGATTTTTATGAAAAGGAAGAAGGACATCAACACAACGAGCACTCTGAATTTTAGCCTATGCCCTCATAATTCTTTACCTCCATAGTTCAATGGAAAGATCAAAGTCATGGTCGCATGACAAGGATCTTTAAAATTGAGGGCACAGTATCCCGATGCCAACCTTTTGCACTTTTAAAGAAGCTACTTCATCGATAAGCTTATAAATAGCCTTGGTGGCAGCATTTTGATGTGCTTTATATTCTTACGTAGTTAGTTCCTTGTTTTCTCTTTTAAATGACCATGATTTTGTATGCTAGCAGAAAGGATGGATTAAACAAGGCATTCATTAGCATTTCGTTGATGGCATATAAACTCCATACAAAGTTATTTAAACGTTTGCCTCAAGGCTTCATTTTGGCATTCTAGGTCTTCCACTTTCTTTGCGCGTTAGGCTTTAAACTGGTCGTGTATCATCGAATAATGCCTTACAATATTTCCCTTCCACTCTAGTATTGAATCCGACAAAGCAGTATCAGGAGGAGGAGGAAGGAACGGACCTCTTATAACCACTTATTGTTTAGTGGTATAAGTAGCAACCACTATCGCTGATTGAGCAAGGAGTCGCTCCCTTGTTGGATATTTTGGCAATATTTAAGGACGGTTGCTAATTGATTTATATAAATTTTGAAACTTACTTCTCATCAACAATGGCATAATGCTCACCAACCTTCTCAAGTTGTTTCTTAAGATCGAAAATATGAAAATTCTCATTTTCTAACTAAACTCTAAGGTTCTGATCAGCTTAAAAATGATGATGAAGAGATTCTTCGATTTCTCCAAGTTGATCATTCAAATCCACCTTAATCCTAAGATGATACTTCTCTATGGCTTTGACATCATTCCCTAGCTCATGGTAATCCCATGCAACTCTTCAACCCATTCTTCAAGAGTCTGGCAAACTAGGTTAAGGTCCAGGTTTTGGAGCTATAATTGACGATGGTAAGATCTCCTTTATCGATGGGAGTTGAGTGCCTTCCTACCTCAACCAGGTTATAATATTGGAACATATGGTCAAAATTCATGAGCATAGTCGTCCTAAGATTTGAAATCTGCACTATCATTCATCAGCTCAAATCCAGGAGTAAGCGTTGCGCCTAACTCCAGATAAGAAATCATAAAAATGGAAATTGATCAAAAATAAAAAAGCACGCCTAAATCATGACTTGATCAGCCGCACATGACATAGTCCAGATAACCCGCAAAGGATAATAGAAAAGAGAAATTGAAATGCCAAGTAAACTAGACAAGGCCCAAAGTATTCCATGTTAAGTTGGAAAAAAATAATAAGAATGCATGAATGATATTCATCAATTCATGGATGACTCAACAAATGTGGGGCTTGTCACAAGAACGAATCCACATGCCCATTAACCTACGCCCCACATTAATTTCAAAGTACCTTTCATTTGATATTCATAATCTCGCTAATACTGGTTATTATCTTACCAACAAATCAATGATACAACCTAAGTGAATAGTAATCGACATCTAACATTTTGGAAATCATAAGAAGAAACCTACATGTATTAGATCCAACATCATGCAGCATAAGTGTACCAAATACATCATCAATCCATGTGATCCGAGAATGATATAAACAACAACACACTTTAGCAGAAAAGAGGACCTTCTTTTGGATTTAACTTTTGCGTTAAGGTATAAATCCCTATTGGATTGATAATGTAGGTAGCAAAGTTGAAAATAATAATTGTACTTGTAATAACATGTATGACAAATAAAATCTCCTTTGCACTGTGGATTTAATAAGCGAATGGTCCGAACCATATAAATTTTTGTATCCTTTTACTTTTTACATCTATATAATTTTTAATTTGATTTACATAGAAAAAAGTTCATATAACTTCAATGATGTATTCCACAAATAATGAAATTGCATACCTATATGCATAAACTCATATATCACGTGTTCCACGTTGAAGTGTAGTGAGGCGAAAAAATCTCACTAACATAAACTATGGTATAATGAGGTTTGTGTTGTTTATTCATGATTGAGTTCAATGATATCAAAAGATCAAGAAACTAATTCAAGATTAAATATTAGTCTCGATTATCAAGGAATGATTTAAATTAAGTGTTTGGTTAGAACATAATTTTTAGATTGGCTTAAGGTAATTATCCGATCTTAAATTCTTTGAAATATTTGAGATAAATTTGAGACTAAATGATCGATTTGAGTAACATATAGAACCAAATTTATGATTGAATTATGGTCTCAATTTTTTTAAGTATTTAGAGATAAAATAAAAACTAAATGTTTAACTTGTAAGAAATTTAGTGGTCGTTCAGAAACTTAATTTTGATCTCAATAGTTTGAACTTTTTGAAACAGAAACAAGTTTACATATACATACTTAAAAAAGACAAATTTGATACCAATATCAACCACAAATTACATAACTTCAAAACCTATTTCATTGGTCATAAATTTACTTTAGATCATTCATAAAATAAATTTCAGTTATAAAATTATGATCCCAAAATAGGGTTTTACTTGTAGCGACCTTTGGATGCAAATTTTGATTATCTACGTTCCCGTCAACCCGCTTTTTTGGCAAGACAACGTACTGTCGGACTTAACCCAAACAACTGCACAGAGCATAGCGTAGTCGACAACCAACAGTGCAAGGCGTTTGAGATATGGTTTCGACGAATGTTGAGTGGTTTCAACTTGCTTGAGGTCTGCTTCGAGTTTTCGAAGGTTTGCTTCGGGTCATTGAGAAACAAGCTATTTCGAGTCACCATAGCACCTGCTTCGAGTCGCCGATATGTATACTTTGAGTTAAAAAGATAATTACTTCGAGTCGAAGCAGCGGATCGATCGGCAACCAAAGGCTCCACCTGGTTTGTATCCATCAAGCATAGATGGATTGGTTCGTATCGATCGCCAACCACATCTCTTCGTATCCATCATGCACCCATCAGATCATATCCATCACGCCTATTTTAATTCGTATCCATCATCTAGGGGCATTTCGTATCGATACCACCAATACACAACACATATCGCTCCTCCTCTCAAGAATTCTTATCGATCGATTAAAGATCGATACGAAGCATGCATCCCATGAATGGTACGAAACAACATTCTTACAGCGGTACGAAATGCTCAAGAACATATCGATACGAATAGGATTCGTCGATACGTAGTCAACCGAAACTAGTTCGTGTCGATTCCATTTGTGCAGTTCATATCGATCGGCCTACGATCGATACGAATAAGTAACCGAACGATCGACATGAAAAAGCATTGTCCATCGATACGAAATGATACACACTAGATGGGTACGAACAAGGTAGCGCCTCTCGATACGAAAAGAGCCGAAGAGGGTAGAAGACAAAGTCAACTTGGCATAAAAATGGATCTTCCCTGAATCTCAAGCCACGTCATCGATGCACATGGCATGGATACGAAGAATGATGGATGTACAACTCTTGATCGATGCGAACGTGACATCCTACCTAAAATTTCAAACTTGCATCGATCATAACTCAAAATCTACAAGTCCAACTGCCATCAAATTTTCACAAGAGCTTGCGTGCATCTTCAAGAACGTTCTTGATCGATCTCGACTCGATTGGACAAAATAATGATTGATATGAAATTCTTTCGTATCGATCACGAACCGAGTTTGTTCTTGTTTCCCTATCATCCAAAAACAAAATAGTAATTAATTACTAGTTAACAGAATAACACAAGACCTAAAAGTAAAACTTTTTATTTTTTTGACAAAAAAAATGTTGCGGAAATGTCATGGAATCGATCATTGGGCCCACCCACGTGAGAGAAGAGGTATTTCGAGATCTGAGCGAGATATTTATAGCCTGCGTCTATATATAGCATCCCAGGACCTACAGAAAAGGGACTTTGGGGCTCTCCTACTGTAACGACCCGCAAACCCATACCCCTTGAGTCGATACTATTCTACATCAAATCAACTCAAGATGAAAAGAAATACGAACCATTAGGGTTAAAGAAGAAAGAGGTAGAAGAAGAAATTAGAAACAACATCAGAATCTAACCATCGCAGCGAAATAAAATATAATAGATAATAATAGATCTTTACACAAAAGAAAAGTATATCTATTTATTTCATACATCATTAGAATACATCATCAGAATTCAACAACATCAATAACATACAACTGGACAGTCCTATAAACTTATCATCAAAACTGCATACACAGCGGAATAATAATCAAGTACGGCAGTACGTATCGCCATCCAGCTCGTCTCCTGAGCTCCATAGCATCATATTCTGTATTCTATAATAATCGGTCTGACCTGAGCATTATAGTGAAATAACACCCGAGTTAGTCTGGAATACCAGCGTGAGAAAATCACACCCAAATTGATTATTAAAGTTTCAAAATTCTTTTGAAAACAAAAGCATCTCGTAAAACCACGCCACAAATAAACATGTCGGGTTTTTACCTTACGGTAGCTAAAATACTTTTTATTAAAATCCTCTGATATTATAATAGGGTCTATTTACAAATACTTAATAAAATAGCTGAAATTGTTACATTTATTAAATTCCAGCTACTAGCCACAGTCGTGGGTAATACAAACAAAACCGTACAAGGCGTGCAGGGAGAATGGATTTCCAACTAATGACTAGGCAATGGGGTACCACCTGTCACAGTACGTGGTCTAGATCACCGTACCGAGGATTACTCCCAATCCTCTGCAACACAAGACCAGGACTACCCCTTACTGGATAATCCCGAGTAAGATCACCCCGCGATTGGAATCAGGAACCGCCCACTAAGCCGAATAAAAAGGGACATCTAGACAGGGATGACCTCACCCTAATTGGCGCTACCCACCTAGCCTTGCTGCATAACCCATGATTTTCAATCATTCCCGGTTGATGAGGCTTGAGGCTAAGCGTTACCTTTTAAGAACGTTTCACTTAGAATGCTCGTCATCCACTTGACGATGTTCTGAAAGCATTCATCCATACAAGTCCGTCCCGGGTTCGAACGGAACCGAAGGCACTACTCCTACTACATCCATTTTGAAATCATTCTCAGGATTAGTAGCGACTAGCCCTTGTACTTCACTGCTCCATCTTCGACCCCTAACTCGTTTTTTCCACGAAAACATACAAACCGTATCGAAGTGGTTTTCGAGAAATTAATCCCGATCTCGGTCTCTTCGAAACGATCAACGCATTGGCCAATATTGATAGTCGGTTATTTAACTATCAATTAACATTCACAAACATCCATCAAACAATAAATAATTTTCCAAATTATTTATTAATCTCAAAATATCTTCACAAGATATATTTCTGTTTTCAACCCCTTGAAAAACAGTTTTCAAACCACACTTTTCTCATGAAATAAATTTCCAAATATTTATTTCCATTGAAAGCACCAAGTACAAAGCTTTAGATTTTTAAAATAATCTAAAAACACTTTATTATAAAATATCCTTTAAAACATTTAAAGTAGAAATTACTTTAATACTTATTCAAAATATATACTTTAAGAATAGTTAAAATAAAATTACTTTGTACAATATAAAACTGAATTTCTAACTTTTAAAACATAATACCAAGCTACCTTAAAATAATTACCACTATGATAAATTAAAAAACTTACTTTAGAATTTAAACATTTAGAAATAATAAATTTTCTAAAACATGCTTTTCAACACCACATTAAACTTTTAACTTGTATTTAAAAATTTGCTTTGTAAACGTACTTGGCTATCCTGGGAAATACGCTTCTCTTCCACATCTTTTAAAAATAAATCACTATTTATTTTTAAACAAATTTACTCATTCCCTTAATAAATTCCCACGTGAATTTATTCTTCTAAATATCCACTGATATATTACTTCACTTTATAAACCTATTTTATAAATTCCAAAGTCTCGTCTTCTTTAAATACATAATTTCAAATTTGAAATCAATTTCCAAATCGATTTCAGATTTTAGTCCAAATTGAAATAAATTCTTTTACTTTCTCAATTTAACTTCAAAACCCATCAACTTCACTTTTACCTTTCAAATATGATTTAAAAATCTTATTTAACTGAAATATTACTTTCATACTTTTCTAAATTCCTTCTTTATCCTTTTAAATAAATTTAATCCTTGAATTTTAAAATAAATTCTTTTATTACTTTAAATAATATCACTTTAAGTTTAAAATTCATTCTCTCTCTCTGTTTATTCAAAATCCCTTTTCCATACTCGGAATTTATTAATTAAGATTAAAAATCACTTTTATTCTTTTCCAATTTATTGTTAAATGTGTTCAGATGCTATATAAATCTGTTACTTAACAATCCACTCCTTTATTTTCTTTTCAAAAATCTATTTTTTTTATAGATTTTGATAACTCAGTATACCCAAATATATTCGATCAACCTGTAGCATCCAACATTTCCAATTATCAATATAATTCATCCCAGGATATCTAATAATCATAACAGAGAATATTAAATAATTTAAATAAATGTTGAGGAATCCAGTTGGATCCTTCTAACCTGTTTCCCTGCATCCACAGATGTTAGCACAATATAAAATACCAATTCCACTTCAAGGTGGAATATCGCGGTATATGGGGTTTATATGATATCCTGCGCTATTATGCGACACATAGGGTCTCATCCGCTATATAATGCGGGAAATCAATCACTCCAATATATACTATATATATACTACTATATATAATATAGCACATCAAATCAATTCAATCATTCAACCAATTATTTAAATTTAACCATTTAAATTTAAATAAAACCCAGATGAGTGAGATTAACTCACATTTTAATTTTTGTTTGCAATCCAATCCAAACCAGCTTGTTTTCTTCACATTTCAGACCTTGAGTCAACATTATAAGGTTTGTTAATATTTGAATTGATTGAACAATTAATTACTATTTATTTACTTTAAGTTAAATAATTTGGTTTTAACATAATAATTTATTAACTAAAAATTCTAATCTTAACCAATAATTAAATTTTAAGCTAATTTTCCTTTAATAATTTCTATGAAGCTAAAATAATTAAATGAGCTAATTAAACAAGTTAACTACCTTAGTATATATTCTAGAGTTTAAACAGTAGGTTTACTGTGTATATTTATGTTATTATAATTTTATTTTATTTTTTTGAAACCACATATATATTTGTAAAATAATCTATATAAATTTTAAAGCCCTATTTTTTTTATATTTATAACAACCTTTCAACACTTTAAAGTCTTTATATTTTCTTTTCCAAAAACTTATATATTACCAAAATCGTATATATGATATATTTTTGTTGCACTTATACATGTATATAAACATTAATTTCCAATAAGATAAAATTTCTTTCAACCTGTATATATAAAAAACAGAACTTGCTTTTATTTTCATTTTCGAATTCAATTTTTTTTTTAAAAAAACAAAAATTCAATTAAGTAACCATACTTAAGTTTTAATCAAGTTATCAGAGAACAAATAAAACTGAAGAAATCAAACCTTAATCCCGACGATCCTCATAGAACAGACATTCTCAATAATGACCATTTACCACCTCAACTTTGACACGCCCTACTGCTTCTCCGGCTCCTTGAGTGAAACCCACATCGCCCACAACTCACGTGAACCCACATCTTGCCTCCACGAGTATGAGTTGCTAACTGAATCGACGAAGATGCTAGTTCGAGCCCCTCTGTGCTTCACGTCGTCGTTGCCTAAAATTGCTCGTGACCTCGATCTGCGTGTTCTTCATCTGCCAATGCGCGAAATCGAACCCAGAGCCTCGCGAAATCCTTAACCCTAAATTGCAACGAACCTATGACGACGCCGTGAGCATGCGCGACCTCCGGCCTTGCTTGAGTTCGAGCCCATCACAATCTGATTGAAACAAATTCGAACGAGGAAAAAGAAGAAGAATCGATTGCATGCAGCTATCGATGAGGAAAATCGATTTAATTCTAGAGTTCGGCTATGATTTCTTTTGAACGAGATAATTTTTTAATAGACTTCAAAACAATTGCCTGGGGAAGAGATATGCGGCCAAAAACAAAGAAAAAGGATGGCCTGCCCCTTTTTTTTCTCTGAATTTGTGAAAAGATGAAGGAAGAGAGGATAGGGTGCGTGATTTCTTGCGTGCTTGAATGGATAAGCTACAGTGATTGAGATGAGATGCAAAAAGTTTTGACGTGACAAGAATTCAGTTGGAGTTGACAGGATAAATATATATAATTTTAAATTTAAATTCAAATTGTCTTAATAAATGCAACTTAAAATTTCGAACTCCTATCGAGGCGTGCCGCTAGGCGTTTATAATGTTATACCCCTATTCCGAATGCAATAGAAAAGGTTTCAAGCCCTGATTCAATCGTATAGAGAAGATAGCTTTTTGGACTCGGTTATTATATTAAATTTTCAGTATAAATTTCAGCGTGTTTACATATCGTACGATCACACGACAACTCCAAATACTATGAAAATTGAAATCCGATAATAATACAATATTACAGATCCAATGGAACCAGTTTCGTCGAATTTCGAGATTGTGCCTCGGAAGACTATTTTTAAATATCAATTTAAACGATATATTTTCAAAACTGAACAAAACACTTTTCAATTCAAGTTTAACACTTTTACTATCTTCAGTACTGTCAATATAAATTTTACAAGCCTTTAAATTATTTTTAACAAGGTTGAAACTTCAGATTTCATATTTTACCAATCTCCAATTATTAAATTCAATATTTAAATTATCCAATAAATGGAGATATATGAAATTCAAGTCGAACATTAACTTTTAAATATTTAAAATCGATTAAATATTCCAAATTCAAATATTCAAAAATTTCGGGTCGTCGTACCTACGTCCAAACTCTACCGAAACCATTATTGTGGTCGAAATTAACTGTTGTAATTCATTGTAACTAGCAAGCAAAAGTTAATAAAGATCAACCATTTCATAGTGGACGTATGCAACACGCCGAACCACTTTAAACCTTTGTGTTTCCATGTGTTTACTTTTAAATTTTGAGTGTTTCCTCCATTTATTTTCTCTTCATTTCTGCTATATGTGATCTGGAATTGTAAGCGGGTGCTTTCACCGGCAGTTGGGTGTTTGTGACCAATTTTGAGGCAAACAGTTCCATTGAAATTCAATGTTCTTAGATTGTTTAAGGTTTCCTTTAGTCATCCTATTTAGTGCATGATTTTTATCTTCCTAATAAGAATGATTTTAATTGGAATTTTGGTTTTAGCAAAATAGAAAGTACTACTTTAGCGTAGTATTACAAATTGTTTGAATGATTAAAGCATTTGTCCATTTGATTATTACTTTAGTAATATGTGTGGTTGAAGTTCAAAAAGAAAAGTAAATTATACCATTGCTTCAATATATAAGAGGAGAAACTTTAATAGCGTGTGTTAGATATCAAAAGGCCTCATGGAAGGTAACACCGTCTCTTATAGTTAAAATACATATGCAGCTTGTTCTATTTAAGAAATTAAATATTATTGAGCCGTTGAGGCATGAAGAAATACAATTTGATGGCTTATGATTCTTTTGTGGAATCAGATTGGAGATTGTGACTCATTTTTCTAGCGGTGTGTTATGTCTTTTTACATATTGGATGATATTGAATTGTTGCTTACGCTATTTAAGTCGCATAATGTGGTGTACTTTAATCGTGAATATTGGGGCTTGGTTCCTTTGCTATGAATTTCGCTAAGGTGTACAATCTGCATCTCACAAACAACTTTTTTTTTAATTAGATGGATGCACACGATTTATTAGTGTACCTCTACTTTGAAATACCTAAAGCAGAGGAATCAATCCTCCAATATTGAAAGCAAGTGGAATAATGAAACGAAAATAGAATCGTTGGAAAGGGAAAGCTCAATGGTTTACTTAACATGGTTATCACTTCTGTTGTGTAGCTGAGATGAAGCCAAATTGTTTAATTGTTGGTTAATCGATGTCAATGAAATTCGATCGGAAAATCTATAGAAGAACAATGCAGTAACATGCTACTCTTCTATATAGAAAGACAAATTATATTGGAATCCATAAGTATGCTGAGTAGCCCCCCTTTAAATCTTTAGAAATCAACTGGACTAAAGTGTCATCCATAATATTTTTATTTTTAAATATTTTTCGACAATCACGTAGGATGTCTACGTTGATTATAAAATAACCACGCAGTGCAAGTGAATGGTTTAGTTACCTCCCATGCACTTATCCTACGAAGTTAAAAGATCTACCCAATATGTGTTTTACGAGGTTAAAAGATTTACCTCGTAGACGCTCGCCATGATGTTAACCATTTTAGTTCAATTGATTTTTTTTAATAAATTTGATGGGGCAACTCAGCAATTTCAAGGGTTCAAACAGAATTCGCCATATTGAAAATATGCATCAAAGAGATTCCTAATAATATTATTGCTTGCGTTGAAAGTTCTTTTGAGATAGTTATATGTGTTGGATTACTTGTAGCACGAAGGTAATTCAACCGTTGATAAAAATAAATGAGCTGACATGAATACAATAAATCATTATTTAGCTAAGTGGTACGACACGCGCTTCGTGCGTAACGATGACATATACTTCGCGCATGAGTTGTTTTTTACAAATTGTATATGTTTTAACTCATTCGAAAAAATACTTTGCAGAAATATTTAGTCATATTTTTGTGTTAAAATGATATGTAGTTAGTTTTAATTTTTCTTTCTAAATTACAATATCTGATTTTTTGTTAGTTTGAATTTTTATTTCTATTATTAATTAATAAAGAATAAATTTAATTTTTTAGACAAGCACCATTGTCCCAGTGTGAGAGGTCACAAGTTCGAAACTTGCATAGCGTGATTCGAACGTTTATTGACATGTGATATGTTGTCACGATGATTTGTTGTATATAAAGTACCATTTCAAAAAATTTTTTTTTAATTTTTTATTAGTTTGAATTTTTATTTCTGCTATTAATTAATAAAAAAAGACTTAAAATAATTACTTAATTTGATAATTAAACAGTCAATTTGGTTTTTAATTACTTTTAACAAATTATGAAGTAACCATAAATCAATAATAACTAGAATAAACAACTAAACATAATAGCAATAAATATAAGATTAAAGTTACATTTCCGGTTTTATGTCTAATCATCATCTCAACTTTTAACCTCGGTCCAGAATGTTAAAAAAGCAAACTCATTCAGTCATAGCAAATTAAATGGGTAAAAAGGTCGTGGCTCGTAATTGCTCCTCTGAATTAAAAAAGGAAAAAGAAAAAATTTCGTTTGGTGTCCAACGTACAACCGATGGACAAATCTACCTAAACAAACAAAAATACGTGTCATTAAACTCCAGCAACTTATTGCTACGTGACAGCCGCTTAAGTTCTTATATTTTAGCTGTTCCTTGTTTTGTGAAGAACTCGTGCCCTATATAAATCCGTTTATCGGTAAACTAATTAATCCACAAGCTCCTTTTCCATAGATTTCTTCGCTTGCTTCCGCTGCGACACGAGAAAATCATAATCTTACAAAAAGATTACCATAAAGAACCCTAACCTTTTGAGTCTTCAAAACCCTAGCCCTTATTTTTCAGATTTGAATCGACATGTTGAGGTTTGAGTAATGGATAGGACACCTGGAGATAGTAGTAGGCCGCCTATACCGAATCATGGCTCGTATCGTGGGCAATGTTTTGGAGATTGTAGACCTGCTCTTGTTCGCCATGCTTCTCTTGTGAGTTTACTTTTTTCTTTTCTTTTTTCTTTTTGGACTTTTGTTTATCATTAATATTTGTTGTTTCAAAAATTGGTGATGATTAGGTTAGGCGGTACGTTTTGATATAATTTAGCGTACGACTATATAAACCCAAGTTTGTTTTTCTTTCCCGCACAAAACGAGATGCATTTGGCACCACAACCTTCAGGGGAGCTAAATGCACCCCGTTTTGTGCTTTTGGCCATCATATATGTTGTTGGAAAGAACAAACATGGTGCTTATAGCAGCACACTGTAATTTAATATTTTTGATATAAAATATCGGTGTGTTTGGGTTTGGATATGTGCTGATTTAGCTAGTTACTGAAAGTCAGAATGTGCTTAATTTGGATTTTGGGAACTGACACGTGCTTATTTGGATAGTTCTTGGAAATTTATGGAAAGCTAGAAAGTTCCCATTTTGATTTTGCTTCATTTATGAAAATGGTATAAATCGTTGCCACCACATTTTTATCACAATTTAGTTGTAACAAAGCGATGTTCTTTGATGCTGATGATTAAGTCAATATTTTATTCAGATATTGACGATATTTAATTCAATTACTGATGTAATTTAACCACATGCTTGACATAGGCATGATGGTAAGGAATTCCAGTTTTTATTTCATTATTGATTTTTAGAAATTTGGGACACTCATAAATGCACCATAGATAGAATGTATAATAGTATGGTATATTTGGTGCAGTAATCGCTGTATTTATATATGATACATTTTAAACAAAATATTCAACTTTACATGCTGTTTTTTAGTACAAGCATTACGAGTATTACGACATGCGTGAATTGTTTTCCTTATAAATTGTATATGTTTAAATCAGTCAAAAAAATGATTTTTTATTTTCAAATGATATTGAGATTTGTATAATTGTAAAGAAGTATTTTGAATTTGTAAAGGAAGTTTGATATAGGTGCTAATTTTAGAAGCGTTTTGAATTTGTAAAGCACATTTAATTGTTTAGATCTACTTTTAGGGGCGTTTGAATTTGTAAAAGAAGTTTAATATTAGATCCTATTTTTATGTGCGTTTTTGACAGTTCACGTTGATACCAAAAAATTGTAACACCAGAGCTATTACAATTCCGTATATTCAATGACACCCTTTATTTAGTACTGCGCGCGCGTGATAATAGTGATGTTTTTGACCCTCATATCATATGTATCATTTCGTATTATTTTCTAGTTAAATAAAACATCAGTTATTTTTATATGATATCCATTGGTAATCATACATGAATGATTTTTTGTACTTTTAGTAACGATAAATAAATTCTTTTGAATTATTATTTGGTTGATTCGTAATTCCTTAGAAGTTTACTGTCATTTTCATTTCTTGGTACAACTTCTACTTCTTGGTTTCATCTATCTGTTGTTTATAAAAATTCTATCCAATGCTAGCCTTGGCCCAAGATGAAGGTAGCAACTTTGGTTGGTCCTAGAATATATGACGTATGTAGCATCAATTGCCTTTCAATACTTTGCTATTGATTCATATCTCAAGATCATATGTTCAGTACTATTGTAATGCGATTCTTTTTTGCTTCAGCCTCATTATTGTTTGCTTGGAAACTCTGTAGACCATTACTACTGCATTTGAACCACGATATAGTGGTACCACATTTAGTAATTTGATGCTGATATTTAACTCAAACGGCGGTGTAATTTGTTTTTTACCATATAACATAAACATGATAGGAACATAAGCATGATAGCAAGGAATTCCTATTTGAATTTCATTATGAATTTTTAGACATTTATATCTACCCATATATGCACAATATATTGAACACATGATATCATGATATTCCCTTCCTAGTACCAAAGTGACGAACTTAAATATAGTTCCACAACAATGTCAAATTGGATGCCTCATGTAAATTGTAACCCCTATATTTGAATAATACCGAGGTCTAAATGGTTTCTATTCTGTCCTGGAAGCAAGGCAAAGTAATTAAAAAGAGGACAATTTTGATCTTGGGACTGAATTACAGTTATGTATTAAACCTGGATCTTTTGATGAACAAAACTCACATCTTGGCTAGACACGTTATAAGGATCAACTTGGATTTATTATACATGTTACTTGCTGATATGTCTCATAACATGTACTCGTAGTTAGTTTCATGTCAGTCATGAGTTATAACGATACATTATGAACTGTGCTTAAGAAATGTTGTGTATACTAGTTGAAGAGCTATTTTACTACCAATACGGTATGTAACATACTGACTCGTGCATACAATTAGAAGTACTACTTTGAAATGTTTGTGTTTCATTAAAATGGCTTATGCTGGGTTCAATGGCTTGGTCAATAAGCATATTGGGCCCTTTAGAAGTAGTAGTTGTAATGATCATAGAAATGCATCTTATAGCCAAAATGAATGAACAAATTATGTATGTTGTAGCACAACCAATGGCTTAATATTAAAGACTTCTTGCTTTCATTGTTATAACATGGTAAGGTGGCTTAGTGAAAAATATCAATATCGCCATTGAACTATTATCTTAGTACTAGCTTAAGCTAGTTAATATCCTTACAATTCGGGATGATATCAGAAATCATTTGACATGTAATATTATCTGTATCGGTTACATTATATGCATGCATATACATTATATATGCGCATAAATTATATATACATATACATTATACACACACGCACATAGAGGGAGAGGGAGATTAAGCTTTGAAATGCGATGTATCAATATAGCATAATTATTTTGGTACACAATTGAATATTCAAATGCACAAATTCCAAAATAACCAACACATTCATTTAGCACAATTTGTATATAAGAAGCTTAGCTTTAATTATATAAAGCTGTTTAATTAATTATATAAAACTGAAATTGAAGAACATAGAAAAAGAGACTATACAACATAGTAGATCAGAATATTTTGTAATTTGAACAAAGTAGCGTGCAAGGTTTACACAGATCAAGTTTATTAATGTATGAAAATAAAGGTGAACCGTACATATGTAATAACTTATACTTTATTGTGAGTCATTCATCAATCACAACATGGAAAATAAAAAGTTCAATTTGTTAACATTTATATTTTCACCATTATGCAACACACATTGCTATAGCTATTGGTATTTTACCATTTTTTCTTTTCTTTTGAGAAGTGAAATAAAAATTTAGAACTAAATTATTGGTATATTTCCACCAATATTCTTTGTTGATGGGTTTAACCAAAATTTTGAAAATAACACTTAAAGTTTGATATTCGATAATTTATCGTAATATCTAGAAATCAACTACATAGCCTAAAATCTTTTATAGATTTTAACTCATAAGCGATTTGGTACATTGGCATAAATATGGTTAAAAGCTAATTACAATAGGAGTGCTCATCTTATTTGGTCTTCCTTGGTTCTTTCTTATTATAGTACATCTGGCGTAGTAATCTCTAGATTTGTACATGAATGGTTTTAAATAGAATTGAGTTTATACGTAGCATTCGAGATGTTAGTGTAGCAAGTTTTTAAATCTTGAATTTCGGTTACGTTTTGTCTAGGCATTTCTATTCAAGCTATCTCGCATCGGAGATCTCCAACAAGATGGGTGTATCTCAGGTGTATATCTTGGATTGACATCTCGTGTCCTAAAACACATCTCAGAATAACTTATGTATCAAAACGTAATGTTTTAATGATTTATTTAACAATTATGATTTTCAAAGTAAAAAAAGTTTTTTGAAACATACTTGAATTGCATAGAAAAAGAGTTCAAATTACTGTTTTGAAGAAGAATGATAATTTGATTAGCTTAATTGATTTGGTAATGATTGAATAATATATTTTTTTTAACATAAAAAAATGTGAATCATCAAGATAAAAAGTAAAATAATGTATGGAGGAGTTGGTAAATTGAGCAGTTTCTTCTTAACCTACATGAAAATGAAAAAATGCTATATAAAAGAAAAAGATACGATTTCAGATGAGATCTCAGATTGATATTTTGGTCCATATTTAGGGTGAGATTTGAATATTTCAAACGAGATGAGTGTCGGATGAGATATAAATGAGGTTTGATCATAGTTATGAAAGACGTGTCATGACGCAAGGCGCGCCGCGGCGTTGCGCCTTTCGTCTGTATGTCGCGGCACACATGGAAAAGACGCGACGAATGGCGCTTACGGTGCAAAAACGACGCGCCTTTTTGTTATTTTATTGTTTTTTTACTTTCATTTATTTATTTTTAATTTTTTCACAATAAAAACTAATATCCAACGTGATTGAATGGATTATGTATTTTTATATAATGACACTGTTAC
The DNA here is from genome assembly GCA_030765085.1 of Allium cepa. Lineage (NCBI taxonomy): Eukaryota > Viridiplantae > Streptophyta > Magnoliopsida > Asparagales > Amaryllidaceae > Allium > Allium cepa. The sequence continues at coordinate 766,282,667 of CM060932.1, read as the reverse complement.
ACTTTGAACCAATCTCCAACAAACTTTGAACTATTTATATTATTGTCACACTGAAATACGATGAGCGTTTAAAATTCAAATTTGCAAATCCAAACTAAGCCGATCTGACCTCTACTTGAATCCGATGGGTCCTAGATACGGTCTAGTTGATGAAAATTAACATGAAAACCGATCCAATCCGGAAGATTAAACAAAAAGCAATAAAATACAGGCGTTTTAGTGTTATTATCCATTCGGATCCGAGTCGAACTTTGGGTTGGGTCTAAGTTTTAAAATATAAAAAATAGACTCGACAAAACTCATCTCGATTAGAATCGAGGCCTGTCGAGTAGGTTTTAAATCCGATCCGACGGGTCTAATTACTACCATTGCACCGAACAAATAATGTTCCATATTAATATCGAATGAAATTCGAACTATCCATCCTAATTACTATTGCGTCGAATAAATAATTTGGAGTGACTGTTTTCTACAAATTAATCTCCAACGAACTTCAAACCGTCTGTTTCTATTACAGTCGCATAAAGTAAATTGTCAATTGATATGAGACAAATAAGGAAGATGTTGAAGCTTATAAATTTGATGAAGCATAGATTGATTTAGAAAATACGACCGCTGAATCAAATTTAAATTTCTATTTTATCGGTAATATGTACTATTATCTTGTATTTTGACTTTTGAAGACCGGTATGCTTAAAATTCTATGCTTATGATATTACATTGATGATGTTTTTTTGTAAAATGTTAAAAAAAAATTTCACGTATCTTTTAGTAGAATGATATAAATCATATTGAACTTTTTAAATTAATTGTTACATGTGTATATTAAATTTGTAAAGGAAATTCCAAACATGCACAATAAATTAAAAAGACGCATGCCATTTGTCGCGCCATGCGCTAAGGTTCCAGGAAAGCCTTGTGTCTTTTTGCACCATTCGCTATTAATAACTATGAGTTTGATATTTCATCTCATCTTTATTGTGAAAAGGAGATCTCGGACGATATATATGAGATTTAAAACGATGAATTGTAACAACCCGCACCTCCAGACACACCGATCCAAAGTCCAAAATGACGTTTGAACTCGCATTGTGCCAAGAAGTACGAGTCATTGGTTTTTAGAGTTACATGATACCAAAACTAACATAAATTTTAAATATTCTACACTTTCGGATCTTATACCGGAATGAATAAAATATAAGTACTGAAAATAACACGTGGATAATCGTCTCAATATCGATGCGGTCCATACAATAGTCTTCAAATTAAAATACATAAGAGTCCGATTGATAAAAAAATTATAATATAAATTACATGGGAGTAACTAAATAAATATAGCTTTGGAGCATCAGGTCGCCTCCTCCACGCATCTTGTCTTGCTTGTTTCACTTGCTACTTTGACCACCTGTGATAGATTTTGAGGAGCGAAAAATAAAGGGTTTGATGAGTGAATTATATATCGCTAGTGGGATGGTGTGGACAAATAAATAAAGTTCAGTTAATCTAGACCTAAGAGTTTTATTAAGTGTGCGTATTTTACATATACAAAGGATTAATTACTTTCATAATATAGTTTGACTATTCCTAGTGGTAACAAATTTTCCTTATCCATCATACTTGGCTTGTACCAGGTTTAGATTCAACATGAGCTTGCTGTATTAATTCAAACATCTGAATTTTAATTCAAACACATGATCCACTGTACAAAATTTTTGTTACAGGCATTCAGACGTCTGATTCCTTATTTAGATGTCCGACTTTGATTGCAAACGTCCGGATAAGGTTAAAACGTTTGAATTATGTCAGATTTGAACCGTTTCTTCACTTTTTTGTGTTCTATGAAATTCGGACGTTTGAAAATAAATTCTGACGTCTGAATATGTAATTTCAGGTCTGTGAACTTTTTCAGTTTGATTGGTTCGTTTGTCTTCTTCATGGATTCAAGTATACTTCCTTTTTAACAAGTATTTGGCCACATTTTTCATTTTGTTTATACACAACTTGAGATAATTTGTCTTAGTGATTCTATATAACATTTTAATCAGTTATCTACACAATTTTCAATCGGCTATCTATGTGTATTCAATCAATTTTCTACATATTTAATTAACAAATGCTCATATTATTATTTTATTTCATTTACTAATTTTATGGCAATTAATTTTGTGATGCTCAATATAACTATCTTTATAATGTTCAATAAAATTCAGTAAATCATATGCTAATCCCCAGTAAGTCATTCTGCATATCACGCACAAATATTTTCAACTTGTAGGCAAGTAATTACAAAGCTACACTGTTTTACAATGTATTCTCATCTGTAAGCGTGAAAAAACGTAGAAGTCAAAACCTGTTTATGATATTACCACAATAACCACAGATCATTGTTAAACATTACTACAGTAACCACGAATCTTGATGCGAATATTACTACAATAACAACGAATCAGTCTTGCCTTCTACATGAAGCAAAAATTGAGCTGTTGAGCATGTTGGTGGCACCAAAGCACTTTGTCAAGTGAGCCACGTTTGAGCAATACTCAAACTTATTTTTTTTTAAACCAACTTAGTAAACATCATGTCGAGTTGTTTTTCATACACGTCTTTGTAAGACAACCTTTTAAGGCTTTTCCATGTTTTTAAGAGTCATGAAAAACTTCCAAACATCAATGGGTTTTAGCTTAGCGTTGCAGGTTATTTTTCATCTTAACGTGTTACGCTTTTCTGTCCAAAAGTACTTCCATCAAATGTATCACACTTCGGCAATTTATTAAGTATGCCCACATTTTTATGCACAATGTTCAAGTCCTTTAATAACTGCACAAATATATAGTTCTTTTCTTTGTTTCATATTTGCAAAAAGCTTTGCCTCACCTTCGACGAAACCACTACAGACTAGATCCTATAGTCTGCATGAAATCATCTGTATGCCTTGTATATACATTGGCACATTGCTCACTATCTTCAACATAATCCCGGTCACTATAGCCTTTTAACAAGTTATTGCTGTTCATAGCTCTGTTGTATAACGAGCCAACTAATGAATCCTCTCTCAAATACCTAAAAATCCTCGTTATAGCTTGTCGATGTTGCTAGCCAGATTAGCTATATATTTGCTCACAGCTCCAACTGCAACAACTTAAACAGGTTTTGTATGCCATTTTAAACATTAGGCCATCTATTGCGCTAGTATCTGTCATGTCTCCTATTCATCTACGGTGGGAGATATGTTTTGGAAATTTCAGATTAATAATTCAATATAGTTCAAATCATTTTTTTCTTTCTCATTCCATACCGTGCGAGAACTTTATAATTATTTTGCCTTTACGAGGGCCTTTACTCTCTTCATTTTTATCTCTGACCATCTTCATCGCAGGAATTGTGCGTGCCTTTAAGTAATCAACTATAGTCATATTCTGCTGAAACAATCAACATGCCATCAACATACAATAATGGATATTTTAGATTCGTTATATTTTTGAAACACAGATCGATCCATGTAGCATTTGGTGAACTCATTTGATATCATAAATTAGCCAATTTTTGTACCATTGTACTGAGTATTTATTTGAAACCGTGGAAAAAATTGTGAAGCTTTTATTCATGTCAACTTACACTTCTCCTTGAACCTTTGTGGCATGTGTACATAAAATTTCACCTCAATATTTCATGCTAAAATGTTGTCTAGACATAGTTGCTCCAACTTCATGGATGGCATGGATTGTCACCTTAACTCGACTACTCGAACAGATGTTTTACAATTGTCCAAAGCATATCATTGTACTAATCTTCAATTCAATGTTTGTACAGTTTCCACCCATTTCGTTTTGTGTCTCAACTCTAAACCTTGTGCACAATCTCTGAATTTTGATTTTTGATTTTTTTATAGTAAGATTGGTACTTTATTCAAACATGACACTCATTTTGATGTCTCAAGGTTCGAATCCATGACCTCTAGAAATATGTCTAGAGTGTCGTACCACTAATTAATTGAGCTAGTTGTCCTTGACCCCTGATTTTTGAGTACTTATTTCCAATTATTTGCCAACTTGACTTTTGGAAGAGAGACTATCATAAATGATTTTTATGCAATGGCTTCATCTCTTCATTTATAGCTACTCTCCAACTTTAGTAACTTGTTGAGTTTCCAATTTCAAAATTAGGTGGCTCCTCCTGAATGATGCTCAAATCATATGACGTCACATCATCGAAATCAGTAATTTCATTACATAGCACAACAAAGTCATCCATCCATCTTACTTTTCCCTCGTTGACTTGGACCGAGTAATAGCTCTATCATGAATCTTCTCAAACGACTCTGATGTCACGGGGCCCTCCCGTTAGTAACTGGTATTCCTTATCATTTTTTTCTCGTCAAATGTCACATGGAACATTATTGTGTGTTTCCTTTCAGGAATGCTTATGAACCCATCAATATATGGTATTCCTTATCATTCTTTTCGTGCCACCATTTAACATAGGCTTCACTTTCCAATCAGTCTTCTCACTAAATGTCACATACTTATTCATCACAACTCTCTTGCAGAGTTAGGACACTGCGTTCTAATTCCATCAATCTTTTTTATGTATCTTAGCACCACACACCTTCTGAAAGTATAATGAATTAAAGAGAGAAGTAAATTGGAAAATAATGATCAACGTTGAACGATTTTTAGTGAGTTATCATGGAGTAGGAATGAAATTCGAAGAAGATATTAACTGGAGTGAGATGAAAAATATGAAGGAGTCATAATGCAGGAACTTATCTTTTCCTCTTTGATCCATTGATTTACTATTGCAATTGAACTAATTTTTTGTTGATTTTATAAAATAAAAATACAGCAGAATATCCGTTAAATAATTAGGCTATAACACCAGGTGGAGAAGAACCCTATATTTTGAAAAACTTAAGAAGAACTGAAGGATCATTGTTTGATTAATTAATCGCTTGTGTATGCAAAAGGAGGCTAGGGTTATTTAAACATCCCCTAATTTCCATAGCTCTTTGATTAGGTTAATGAATCAAACTGTTGTGTAACGACGATCGGATCAAGCTTCTTGTTTGAGAGCATCGTTTTGTCCGCATGACTCAGTTCACAATCTTCGGCTCTGGTACCACTTGTGTAATTACTGTCAGCCCGTGCACACATATGAGTTGACACACATTTATTGTAAGGAATCTCCGATGTTACATGCCTGCTAATTCATACTTATGCACCACATCTCCATCAAACTTTAGCGACGTGAGACTATTCCAATTCCAAACCATCCTTTCTAATTTGCACATGCGAGACAACCCTAACACAAACGTCATTGGGTCAATCAAGCGCAGCCTAGCATCAGATCCGACGTAGCCCCAAGTCCTCTACTATCAACATGTCATATAGGTTCAGTTCCTCTGCTTCGTAACACATGTTGTTGATAGGTAAACTTGCAACCAGTGGCTGGTTCAATCCTGGTCTCAATTATTTTTTGTGTGTGTGTGTGTTTTAACCCAACCCAATAGTTATATATCCAATAGCTTCCAAACCCAATAACACGAACCCAGTAGCTATAGAACCCAATAAAATGAGAAAAATCTAGTCTTCTTCACTGTTTTTATGCTCTCCAATCATTCCAAATTGAACAAGTTACTCAATTAATCTTTAGAAGTTATCATGGTTGAAAATCTCTTTTCTATTTTTGTTCGAAGCTCCATTGTTGATAGAAATCACAACAACTGCTTCTCCAAAATTCAAGTTTCCATCTTATATAATCTCTCTTTCTTGAAAAAATTTTTGGGCGTATAAGTATTTTATATACTTGAATGTTTTTTGTTTGTTTGAATGTTGTCTTTGTTCATTATTATTTGTTTGGAATTTGTCGAATTGTCTATATTAGACTAATTTTATATTTCGTGTAATATTGTCTTTATCTATTTTATTTGGGTATGAGGCAAGGATGATAATGATGATAATTGTCCTAATCAATTCTTGGAGTGGGAATGTAGGATCATACTTGGATTTTGATTTTATAATTAAATAATTCAACTTTGTAAAGACTTGCTAGACACAACTAAATTAGATACTGTATTGATTAAATAAGAGAATTGTTAAACTCATTTTGTTGTAGGTTGGCTTTTTTGAAGAAGTTTGGCTACGTTTTTAGCTTATAGTCAGCCCACCTTTTGGTCAAAGTTTGGGTTTGCCCTTGCCTACAGCTTTGATACCATTGCTTGCTTTCTTTGTCCATTCTTCTTTGCTTTTACTCCTATATCCTTCAATGAATCTCTCTCTTAAAATTTAGCAAGTTATGCCTGTGATATAAATTGTTGCATCTGGTGAACTGTAACCAAATTTTTTTTGGTTTTCCCCTCCCCAACAAAAAAAAATTATCAATACAAATGAATAGAAGCTTTTCTGTTATTTTGTAATTTATTCATAATAATAATGCTATTCTAAGACAGTACATTAGAGCAAATAAACATAACAAACAAAGGCATTCATGGTTCAGGGTAAAATTGTTTTGTGGGTGTAGGGTGATAATAATGTAATTGTAATGGAAGATTTCTTAAGTAAGATTTTCTTCTTAAGCCTTTTAATATTAGGATAGTTCTATGCATAGCTTGCTACAATTTTTCTTATGATCTATTCATCTCTTTAGACGCATTTTTTTAAAACCTCTCTTTTGTGCATTTAAATTACTAAATATTCGTTTTTTTATCGATCAGATGAAGACCATGACGTCAGATGTACCAACTGACACTGAAAAGAGTAAAGAGAAATTGGATACTGATTTCCTTCCTATTGTTCGTTCTGGAGGCTGGGCCGATATTGGCTTTAGAAGAAGTATGGAGGATGCATATGTTTGCTGTGACAATTTCATACATGAGTATGGGCTAAAGAATCTTGAAGAGGGACCCAGTGCATTTTATGGGGTATCTCTCTTTGATTATGTACATTTACGTTGTAAAAGGGAAACATGGACGATTATCGGATTTTTCACTTCCCATTTTTCATGTTCAGTTTTTTTTTATAGCAAAGCTTATACCTGGTTTTAGATGAATAACATTAGAGAGTGGAGTCAATATTTATTTTAGTGTAGTTAATGATGGAAGAAAAATGTTGAACAATTAAAATTATTAACAATCTACTGTCACTGCCTGTTTATGATTGAAATTGGAAGACCATATATTGTTATTTGATGAAAATAAAGATTCCTCTTACAAACATATGTGGGGCCTCTTTTAAATTCTTTATTAGATGATGATGATTGTTTGATTTATCATGCTTCTATTGATGTATGTTTGTTCTATGTCTTGTACTGGTACTTACTCTCTATGAATTGTTTATTGTAGGTATTTGATGGTCATGGTGGGAAGCATGCTGCTGACTTTGCATGTAGCAATTTGCTGAAATTTATTCTAGAAGATGATGAATTTCCTAGGGAAATGGAGAAGGTAATTTCATCTGCATTTTTGCAAACAGATGCTGCTTTTGCAGAGGCATGCTCTTTGGACTCTGCACTTGACTCGGGCACAACTGCACTGGCTGCACTTGTTGTTGGGAGGTGAGACTTTCTTTGCTGTTTTCTCTTTTGTTGTTTGACCAATAGCATGACGCATTGATAAATTTCAATGGTGCTTACTATTATTGTTTAGTTGTTAGAATCTGATCTTCCAAATTTACTTTCACCTTGCACACTGTTATGTAAATATGTACAGTGTCATGTGGCACGTGTATAATATCTACAGTTGTATCGTATTTTTGCGATTTAGGTGACAAATGCTGCATAAGAGCAACCCTGTTTGTTGATCCACATCCTACCATGCTCATGCTTCCTCCTTTTCCAGACTTGCTGATATGATTGAGCAAGACGAACAAGTGGCAGCACAATATGCTACTCCAGTGTGGAGTTTTCTAAAAGAAAAACAATTAAAAAACGATAACATTGACAGTTGTTAAAAATCCGATCTTATTGACGTGTATTTTTTTACCATTCAGAAACTAAGTTGCATTAATATGGATCTTTGAGTTTTGTTACATTGAAATATCATCAATCCTCCCTTTTGGTTTCTTGGTATTTTATCAAATTAAGGAACGCATGACATTATATTGGTTTGCCATCATTGGTGAATGGGATGTCTGACATAATTCCTTCTAAAGATTTAATAAAATCCCCAAGCTAATTAAATTTTTAAAGTCTAATGACTTGGAGTGAGGACGTGTGTTACAAATTCAACATGAAAGGTACCATCTTTTATGTCATAATGATAATGATTTTGTCTATGCGTTATGTTTTGAAATCCTTAACTTGTCCTTAGACCAACAAAGCAAATGTTTTTGGAATTCACTTTTGGGGAGGCATTAGATGTATTGTATTTTTAAATCAATCAATAGCTCAACAAGCTGTAAACTTTATATGCTAGGCTCGGTAGTAATTATAAACTAAAGCTAAAATGTAATCAAAGAATTGTATTTGTTTTAGATTTACAAGTGAGATCCACAAGGAATGTTGCTTTTTGCAATTGAATAATGTATACAATAAGATTAATGTATATTTTGGCTTCTTTATTTTATTTCATCACGTCAATTTAACTACAAATAAGATTGCAATAAGATTAAAGTAGGTAATTTTAACTATTAATTTATATATTTTTTGTGGTTAAATTATATTGAATTTTAAAACATGGTTCTTTGTTTCTTATTTTAAACTAATTGGAAAAAAAAGAAAATCCACTTTTGTATATTTGATATCTCCATTATTAATAAAGAAAATCAATTTGGAGTTCATCATTTCAGTTGTTGCCCAAGTAATATAAACATCCTTTCAGTTTGTATATATATAATTGTATTTCATACATGTATGCACGCAGGATAAGTCAATCAATATAAATTTATAATAAGAAAGACTTTGTTAATTGATATCTATGTCGTGGCATGCATCGATGATGTCAAAGGCTAATTATTTTCTTGTTGAATCTTTGCTTATATACAATATACATTCATCAAATTATGTTTACTGTTAGTGGGCTAGGATTTCAGTTTCTAGTTCACCTGCTTACCCCTACAGAATTCTTTACATACAAGAAAGGAATTAATACAAAAGTGAGTCACACTTGTGGCTCACTAGGACTTTTTTTTTTTGTTAGCTGTAAAGAATTCTGTGGGGATTAGTTGGTAAAAGTGGCATTGTTGTTCTAATGCCGAGAATATTACGTAATTGATAGGTGGACATCAACTATTTGAAACTTTGAGTAAAGAATGTAGAAGCTATAGAACAAACATGGATACCAGTTCTTCATCGAAATAATTAGAATGTATACTGTTGCCAATACAAAATTTCCCTACTCAACCAGATTTTAAAACATGCATGTCTGTATGTCAGTATAGTACTGAGACTTTGGTACCAAATACAAGGATAATTTATTCTCCATGAATCTATATGAAACAAGCAGGTTACTAGTGGTAGCAAATGCTGGAGACTGCCGAGCAGTCCTATCAAGGCGAGGCAAAGCAATCGAATTGTCCCAAGACCACAAGCCATCATCCCTCGAAGAAAAACTCCGAATCGAATCCTCAGGCGGGTACATCTACGACGGCTACCTCAACGGTCAGCTCAACGTAGCACGCGCCCTAGGCGACTGGCACATGGAAGGCCTCAAAATCCCTAACGGATCCGGGCTCTCCCCACTAAGTGCCCAACCCGATATAATGCTCACGACCCTAACCCAAGAAGACGAGTTTCTAATCATAGGGTGCGATGGCTTATGGGACGTGTTCAGAAGCCAAAACGCCATAGACTTCGCACGTAGAAAATTACAAGAGCACAACGACCCTCAACTGTGCTGCAAAGAGTTGGTCACCGAAGCCCTTAAAAGGAGAAGCGGAGACAATGTGGCGGTTGTCATTGTGTGTTTTCAGGCAGCACCACCCCCGAATTTGGTGGCGCCCAGAGGGAGGGTTCAGAGGAGCATCTCTGCTGAAGGGCTTAAGGAGTTGCAAGGCTTTTTGGATAGTTTAGGAAATTAACGTTTACTTTTTTGTGTAGTGTACTGGAGAGGATGGTAGCTGTAACATATGCGGCTTTTCTTTTTCAGTTTTGGTAGTAATTTCTGTTTTAGAGACTTTTATGTTTGATAGTGAAGTTTATGGTTTTTGTGTTTTGCTTTGGGAAAAGAAGTCGTTGGATGATGTGTTTGTTCTTATTTTGTGAAATAAGAGTGTCTGGCGCTTTGGAATCTCGTTGCATCACATCAAGTTTTTGTTAGCTTTTTTTTCTCTTGGTATACAATGCATCAATTTATAGCAGATTGGATCATGCGTATGGTGGCTGTTTTTTGATGCTGGCTGTGTCGTTTATTTATGTGCAAGAAAATTATGTGTGGGTTAGAGAATATGGACGGTTGAAATGGTGTACTAGTGTTGATTTAGATGGTTCAAGTCTTGTTTTCTGCTTAATGTATTGAAGGCTGGAATACATTGTTGAGTGCAGAAGTACATTTTAACTTGACTTTATGCTTTTTTAAAAAATAATCGTATATTTGGTCGGGACAGCAATGTTGATCTGTTGCTGTAGGCTCAGAGCATGGAGACAAAATTATATGGAATCTCTTTGCTGAAAGTCTACAATTATGCAACTTCCGGTTTTCTTTGGAATGACAAAATCAAAACTATTGTGAATAGTTTTGGTTAAATAACTTTAGTATAGAATGATGTCTATTGTATTTTACTTGTATTTTGGAACATCACTACAAATTGCTATGTTGTATCTCCAGTTAACAAATCAACCATTTGTAACATTGTTAACTTGCTGGACACGAAGATTTTGTGCTGGTGACCCTACACGCCGATGTAAAAAAAAAGATGTCAAGATGACTAATGAAACGCAGTAAAAATAGGCTAGAAATCCAATGAGATTAAAGAACGCGACAAAACATTTATGCCACTACTCTTTTTTTTTTTCCTTTGAATAAAGCTGACATTGGATCCCTTGTTAGGAGTACGTGTGTCGTTATGCATGGACCATGGTGCTAAATTTGCGTTGCTACAAAAATATCTCGACCAGTCGGCCTTCTGTCAAATTCAAAGCATTGCAACAAAGGACTAGTAGATTTATGCAGATCCTTTTATAGATCACAAGTATACCATTATAAGATGCTGTTAGTTCTCTATAAGCTTCAAAACAAATTCTGTTATCTAACCATGTTTGCTTGGTTAATTATTTAGGGGACCAGTTCACAATGCAAATTCATTGCATCCAAATTTACAACTTATTGTGAATTCAAACTCAAAAGGTTTAGCGTACACAAAGATTATAACATATTAATTGACTCCTGCCATATAAGCACACTGTGCTACTATTGACATCCAGTTTTTTTTCTTGTGGATATTTATTTCAAGGACGAAATTGTTTTTCAATAAATAATCAACTTTTGTTACGCATATCAAGGACAACTTTCAAGTTTCAGTTGGATAAAATTCAAATATTTTAAATCAAGGACACACATTGTACCAAATGTAAAGATATAGGCTTTTCAACCATCGACAGCGGCCAATCTCGACAGCAGCTTCGTTATTTACTATTAACATTTTTCAAATGCTAAGTGGGACTGACTTTCAAATTGTTTTGTTCAATATTTTCAGTGATATAATATAACGCTATTTTAAATTATAAAGCTATATTCATTTTGCTTTCCAAGTTGTTTACTTTATTTTTTATGATAACATCAATCAACTAAAATATTTTTTGAATTCATTTTTTCTTGCAATTTCGAGTGCCATTCTTTGTTTTTTATATTAATTTAATGAAGATGAGTAATTAAAATGAATTTGAGGTTTATATAATTTAATAAAATCTTCGTCCTTGATCTAATTATTAAACTTAGTTGTCTTTGAATCTAAATGTTTTCTAAAATGTGTACTTAAAACTAAATAATTTTTTTCTTTAAGCCACCATTATAATTATATTATATATCAATATTTTTTATATGCTTCTGACCACCGTATTTTATTCTTTCACTCAACCTTGCATGACCAGATCTTTCATCCTTTCTCAACAAATTTTATGCAGTTCTCAAAAATTACAAACCCTAAACCCTAAAAAAACTCTCATTTTGTCTAATGGATGATTGAAGGTTTAATCTTCATTGAATTTGGTTGAGACAAGGGTTTAATAAGATAAATTACAATCTAGGGTTTTGAGGAAAACGTGAAACAAGCCATGCACACAAAACTTGTTGGACTAAATAGTTTGTTGAGACGGGATGGGTTGAGACGATCGGCCTAACTTCTTTATCGCGGCAGTGGTTGTTCGAGAGAGAGGGAAAAGTTGCATTTAAATTTATTTATGGTGCTCCTTTTAGCTTTAGTTAATAACGACGGTGGTAGGGAGAGGATTAAAAAAAGTTTAATAGTGCACTTTAGCAGGGCCGGTTTCGACGATTGGATTGCCCTAGGCGAAAAATACTTTTGTTGCCGTTTATGCAAAATTGTAATGCAAAATCAATAAGTAATATTTTCTTCAAGTTCAAACATAACAAAAACCTAACAAGTTCAAACATATCAACATTTTCATGACTGTTTTCTTCAATCATCTTTAAAGTTGAACATTGAAATTTTCATATTTTCGTTCGAAAAAAATTAAAAAATTGAGCCAACAAGTGAATTTTCTGATTCATTCATTTTTTTTCTTTAACTCTTCTATTATAAGACCGGAGTCTTGTTTTCGAAATCTAACTCGACTTTTATCATCTTCGTTCTTCATCAATTTTCCTAAATATCTCCAAATTAATAATATAGAAAAACTTAAAATCAATACAAACTATAAAATGGTATTTACATATTGATCGATTTCTTACATCATAATTTAGCAAATACTCCCAATTTTTTTATCAATGTTAAAACCAATTCTACCGATTGCTATCCATATTAACAAAAATCTCTCAATTTTTGATCCTTCATATTGATTCTAGTATTCAATAGTAACCATAACATACGTTACCAAACAACCTTACATATGAATCAGACAAAAAGAAAAATCATATAAATATCAAACTTGAATTTTGAAAATACCGAAGTAAAATTACAAATTAAAACATACAAGCCTGTCAGCCACAGTCGGAGGTGAGACATGAGAGAAGAGTCTAAAATAAGCCTACGGGCTTCAACTTCCTCGCGATTGTGAGGTGGTGGCACGCATTAGAAAGAGAAGCATTGACGGTTGTTGTCTCTGGCGGTGGAGTGGTGCTGCCTGGTTGTGTGGCATCGGCTGACATTGGGTAGATTGAGAAGGACGCGTTTGTTTTCTAGGTTTTCTATAATTTGATTTGCGTAAGGGGTTGCTCATGTGTGGGGGGTTGCCCTGCCTGCTGGGCCTAGCCCATGAGCCGGGTCTGCACTTTAGTTTTGATGGTCGGAATAAAAAAATTGGATGTCAGTAATAGCACGGTAAGTATAACAAGTCATCAAAATTGCACAAATGAATATATTAAGAATACAGGCAAATAAGCACAAGAAAGAAGTTGCAAAAAAATTTAGTGTAAGGGACAACAAGTTTGTTTTTTAGCCTGAATGACACTTTTTAGTGTAAACTGAAAATGATAGTTACAACTATCATTCTGTCATAACAAACTTCTTGTCCCTGAAACTAAATTTTTTTCTAACTTTTTTCTTTAGCCTAAAAACCCCTTAAGAATATTTGATAATAAAAAAATTTCATCCGGGTAAAACATATCATTTTTACATAATATAAAATGCAAATAAAAAAAATAACAAAATTTGAAATCTTGCACTGCTTTGAAATATGAAATATTCAAGTGACAAAATGTCACCAAAATAGCACTAACAAATATAAATTTGAACATCTGATTGATCCTCGATAAATAATTTTTAATAAGTCAAAGGCTTGCATTATAAAACAGCGTGTACAATAAAAGTTTTAGATGACAGTTTCTTAAATGAGTTATTTGTATATATAACGTGTGTGAATGTTTATTGGTGGTGTCCATTGGAGTAGAATACTGAAGGGAACAAACTCCCTTTACTTGGGATGTATATGACGAACATTTTAGAAATTTAATGGAAAAATTTCTCACCAATATTTTTCTCTTCTTGGTACAACGTATCATTTGGTAGACATTACATTTTTTTAGAAACTTAGATATGATGTTTCAATTGATTGCAGTTCTAGTGCGGACGAATAAAGAGCTAATGTAATACCTAATTTATAATCATGACGCTGAAAACTGCAGCTCAACATAAAATCAGTGTGATATATCACCAAATAATAAATTTCTAAACAAAAACAGCAAACAATTAGCTAAATAATCGATTTTGGACAAAATCACTACAGGACATGTGCATTGCACTTGTACAAGGATACTAATTTTGTGACAGTTACATCCATGAACAAATTCAATATGTGTGAGAAATTTCCAGTTTATTGATGTACTCAAATTAGAGTGCATAAATACAACAGAGATGGATGAACTTCCATTGACTTGAATTTAACATTCAGGTTACTTGCAAGTAATTTGGTAGATGAGAATAATGATCAAATATAGTTTAGTATATTTTTCATATACGCCCAAAGGAATAGACTAAGTAACTAGGAATATCTATACATATTCTGTAAAAATTGTGATATTAAAGTCGTGGAATATCATAGATTGAATGATGTGGATGCAAATGGATGAGATCGAGTTTCCTACCTACTTTTTTCACTTTCAACATAGTTTACTTGTGAGGAATGTGATATGTTTGCCTATGTGATCATGGCAAGAAATACAGCAATAAAACAATGGTGGGACTGCGCAGCGTCCGACTTAATGGTATATATCTTTTCACATCAAGTAGAAAATAAAATCAACTAAAAACGGATAATAAAAGAAAACGACTGCGGTCATTTCTGTTACATTATTTACAACCTTACTTTCTCCACAAACCCTAAAACATAACCAACAATGACTTGTTCAATTGAAAAGATAGACCACAACGCAAATATATATTACTTGTTCAGTAAATCGTGCCTAGTTCAACTTGTTTTGATGGCGGCTTAAGTGAATAGAAGACTGGTTGATAAAACGGAAAGCTTGCTTCACTATTTCATCTATTCGCGCCAATATTCACAAAAGACTAGTTTAACAACTAGCTTAATATCGTACACTATATATTACCATCCCCTCTTTCATTCATCCCATCAAATTTCTTCTAACACTTTCTTCTTGAACTACACCATAATGTCATCTGACAAAAGGCAACAATTAGCAAAAGCCAGTTAATGAACTTGTCATACCTTCTCATCAATTATTGAGACATTCGTCCTCATAACCAACAACAAATTGTTCTGCCACAACACGAATATGATCATATACGATACTAAAACGTCTACAACACTTAACCTTACACACCCTACGTTTCACATCGCATCCTTCACCAACAACAACCACACTACCATTCTACCATTCTGCCACAACTCAACCGTACTATCACTAACCCACCACTCATCAACTTAGTGCGCATGAAGAGCATTCATCTTTCATGTCATTGATGTCGCAAGGTGATCAACAACAATATCATCTTAATGCTAAACAACTAGAGCCTCATGACCAAGACATTATATAAAATTAACAAGACAATTCTCCCATAACTCCCCAAACACCAGTGTTGATATCGAAGAGATGGTTCCGAAACAAAAAGCCATAGAAATGGATAGAGTCGGTTCTGGCCCAGTGCTAATTGGGCCATTGCACAGGGCATCAAAACGACGAGGGCATAAAAAAAAAGCCGACGTGAGCTCGTTTGGGTGTTGCGTAACAATTAAAAAGTTTGCAGAAAGAAAATTTGCTTAAGGAAGACTGGGAGAGGGAAAATTGCTAGAGGGGCTCAACTAGGGAACAAAGGATTTAAGGAGCCGACTTTATTTGACAAATTGTGGTATGTTGCAGTGAAGAAGAAGTGGAATTTGAGGGAAACTCTGATTCTTTGGAGCAAGTAAGTTTTAACCCTAATTTTTAAATTATTCTATTTTAGTTTTACATCAATTATTATTTTTTTATTCATAATTTTGCAAAGAAAAACAAATATTGTTGCAAGTGTAGAATCCTAATTTGTTCTCAAATCTCAAATAAGAAAAGGAAGAAAATGATTGCTTTTCTCCATATTAGGAATTTGGAGAAGAATATGAATTTAGGTGCAAAAGTATTGTAAAAAATCATATTGATTTTATCTTTAAAAATGTCAATTTTTGTTTGCACAAAAAATGGACAAACACCTCAAAGTCGTATGATTTAGTTGATTTTATGTTGTTCTTAGCGGTTTGGGTGATTTATGCAAATATATAAAAAACAGGGGCTAAACTGTAAAAGACACGCAGATTTATAGTGGTTCGGACAGAACGTGCCTACGTCCACTTTATATGTTATTCTCTCTTTTCTTTCAGATTACAAGTACAAAGCTTTGTATACAAGTATATGAAAGTTGTTTGAAAGTTCCTTCCGTGCTTGAGCACTCAAACTTGTCTGCCATTGTTGTGCCCCTGCCCCTCTATTTATAGAGTGAGGTTGGGGGCAGGGGTCTTGGAAGTATATAGTTGCTGGTGGTCCTGGGCTGGAGCAATCTGGCCTGGTAGTTTGGTTCGGTGTACCTTGGTTCGGCCGAGCTTGGAGAAGATTGATTCGGTAGGAGTGGGTTTGGAGGAGGTTGGTCCGGTAGCACATGGTTCGGTGGTTGTTAGTGGGAGATGAGACCTTGGTCCGGTATGGAGATGGAGTTGGTTCGGTATGGGCTTGATTGGTGTTGGTTCGGTAATGGTATGGTCCGGTGGAGGCTGGTTCGACAGTAGCATGGAGATGGAGCTGGTTCGGTCATAGTTGGTTCGGTAGTGTGGAGGGAAGGCGGTTCGGTAGGGAGTTGTTCGGCAGTAGGTGGTCCGGTGGGAGCCGATTCGGTAGAGGACATGGATGGCTGGCTCGACAGTATTTGGTTCGGCTAAGGTTGGACCGTTGGTGAGAATTCTCCCAACATTTGCCCCCCAAAGTGGGGCATGTGCCTGCATATGTCGCGCTTTGTTCTTGGTTATCCTCATTCGGTCCCTATTTGTCGAACCAGTTGGTCCGGTACCCTGCGTTTGCCTATAAATAGGGGCGTTAGGCCTTCGTTATTCCTTATCGAACAAAATAGCCGAATCAGTTTCTGAACAGCCGAATCAACTATTGTGCCGAGTCCATCTTAACTGCCGGACCAGGTGAGCTCTCTTCTACCGAATGATTTTAAAGACTTTCAGTACCGGATGAATTTGGAACCTTCAATACCGAATGAACTTTCATCCTTTAACACCGAATGGAACTCGAACTTTCAATACCGAATGGAGCTTGAACTTTCACTACCGAATGAAACTTGAAAACTTTTATTTCTGCGAATGAGTTTTGAATTGTGAGCAAGTCTCCAGGCTACATGTACCTATGGGTTTACATTTCCATACTCCTTGTTCTAACGATGTGCTTTTGCTTTGGTGTTGCAGATAAATGTCTCAAAGAGTGGAAACTCGATCAGAAAAGAAGAGATCCCAGGACAGAGAAGGGTCTTCTACCATGCCCCCCAGCTCGGGCCGAACGTCTTGGGCCTGTTCCGAGATCGCTAGTAGATGGGTATGGCCCCTAGGAGCTCTTGAATTCCCCGCCCGATTGTTTTCCTAGCTCCCTCAGGGAGGAGCAGCTTGATGTCATCTCTCGTTCCTTCGGTATTGACAGGGCTCGCATGCTGTTGCCGGGAGAGCGGTGATGCCGTACGACCCCCCCGAAGGCTACTTTGCTTACAGCAGATATCATTGCATGTGTGGTGCTATCCCGCCTTTTAACGCTTGGATAGTTAGCTTTATCACATATCTGAAGGTGGCTCCATTCTAGCTTCAGCCTAACTCCTACGCCATTCTGGTGAGTCTTTTCGTCATCTTTCAGAGGAAATATGAGCGTCCCCCTTCCAACCGGGAGATCTGGTATCTGTACAACTTGAGAGGCTATAAGAAGGGGTCTCCATATATCAGCTTGGAAGCGGCCGTGCCCTTCAAGCCTGTTTTGGATTTGTACTCGAAGTTTAGTATGTTCAAGAAAGAATGGTTTTTCATTAAGGATGACTCTGTTTCTTTCCGCCTTTTCACTTCCGGCTGTAAGTTGAACTTCATTTATATTTTCCTCGTCCCGATCGCAACGCTTCTTCTTATATGCTTTTATTTCTTGCTAGCAACAGGTGGCTTTGCGGTCGTGGAGAATGATTTCTTGACGCGGATGGCTGCTGAAATAAAGGTCATTTCGGGAAGGGATAGGTCGGCTTCTTACCTGATCAGGAATGCTACTCTCCTGGAGTATAACCTGATTCTGCCACGTCAATCTGTGGTTAAACAGAGAGATACAGCCGAGGAGAGGGCTGCTAAAGCCAAGGATGGGGCTACTGCGAAGAGTAGCAAGAGGAGACCTTTCTCGATACCTCCGGCCGTTGGGGGAAAGAAGCTTAAGAAGTCTGATGGACCCTCTCCCAGCACATGTCCAGACATTCCGGAGGAGGAAGGTGGAGAGGAGGAAAAAGGCGAGGATGAGAGCGGAGGAGATGGAGAAGGTGAAGGACAGGGTGGTAGTGGTGCCGGGGTTTTGTCTTCTGAGCAGGCAGGGGAGATCCAGGAGTGGACGGATGATGCCTTCCGCCAGGCTTTTGAGGGGTTGGAGGAAGGATCAGCCTCGGTGGAGAAGGCAAAGGAGGTTGACAAGGCTGGGGCTAGTGCCGATCCATTCTCTAAGAGTTCTTCAGCTAAGGCGACTCCAGCGATTCAAGGTGAACTTTTGACTTCCGCAGACTCCATTTATGATAGGGACTTAGGAATATTTTATGGTTCGCTTCCGTCCTGGACTGAGATTCAGGACTTATTGCAGTATTCTACTCCTCCGCAGGGTTTGTATAACAGACGTGCCTTCTCATTCTTTTTAAATTGACATATTTCTTGGATTATGGATCATTGCATGTTCGTAACACTTTTTCTTTATTACAGGGGCAGGCGAGGTGGCCAAAACTTCAGACGTTCGACACCGCCTTGAACAATACAAGTTACTCAGAGCCTCTGCCAGGCCTAAGCCTCCCACTAGTCGTCCAGGAGACGTAGTTAGCTACCGTCCTCTTCTTGGGGTCATTGAAGAGAGTATTCAGAAAAAGAAGAGGAGTCGCTCCTTATTTGAATCTTCACCCGGTCCGCAGCTTCCACCTCAACCTATTCATGATATCACGGAGGAGTACACTGAGTATATTCCCTCACCGCATCCGCCTGAAAATCCTACCGTTATCCGCATAAAACGTCCCGACGTGCCTCGCAATCCCTTTGCCGGCCACCCGGATTTGGACCCAAGCTCCCAGGATATCTTATTTGACGAGGCCATGGGCGAGCATCTTCTCCCCCGCAATCCCATGGTTCGGGTTCTTGATGAGGCTAAGTCCCTAGATCTGGATCTGCTCACTACTCGGATAGCTTCTATGGGGGACGAAGCCAAGGCCAACATCGACCGGGTCGCGAAGGAGGCCAAGAAGTTAATGGAACATCACGCCCGATTGGCCAAGGCCGGAGAGGAGATAGGGAGTGCCAATATAAGGCTGCGGTTAGTGGTCGCTGATCAGGCCAAGCAACTTGCCGACCAGGCTATTCAGATTTCGCGGCATGAAGCCGACTCCCAACGACTGAAGAAGACCATGGAAAGGCTAGCAGAGCCGAGTTGCGGAAAATGCAGGCCGCTTGCAAGAAACGCATTGACATGGCCATTACCACGGTTGATGAGGTTAGGAGGGCGGATCTCGAGCAGGTTGAAGAAATATCTGGGAGGCTTGAAGCTGCAGAACTTGCTCAAGCCAAGTTGAAAGAAGAGATGGAGGAGATGAGGAGATCCCTTCAGGCTGAGTGCTCGAGATACCGGCGGGAAAGGGATGTTGCCGTCGCTAAGCTGCTGTCCTCCGAGGCCCGGGTGAGGGAGTTTGAGGAGAATGAGGGGATGATGGATGAGATGTTGCAGGACATGTACTTCCGTACCTGGAAGCAGGGTAATCTATCCTGGATGGATGACTATCCCCGGATCATGGCCATGATATATTTCCGGGCTTTGGAGGGGGCCAAGGCCGATGCAGATAAGGAAGGTGGAGCGGCATTCAGGATGGATATGGTTACCGCCCAGTTTTCAAAGGAGGAGAAGGTAGCGGTGAAGGAGGGGATGCGGCTACTTGTTGCGGAGGAAGCCGGTGTGCAGTTGGGGGATGAGGACCAAGAAGCGGGTGTTGGTGAGTTTTCCCTTTTTAGCTTTTCATAACTTGATCGTTCGTTATTTGTTTAATGAATTCCTCTTCTGAATTGGACAGGTGGGACTTCCGATCAACATGCTGGGAGTTCTGACCCTGCGGCTAAGTAGGCTTGGAGAGTTGGTAGGATGAGGGCGAAGCGTGGACGCAGCTGGTTTCTTGTCCGGATTCGGCCACCTTTTGATTTCTTTTTATTGCTGTTTATGTTAGTCCAAAACATTGATGTGACTGTAATAATATTGTTTGTGATGAATGACTTTATGTAATTTCATAACATAAGATGATTCCTTTATGTTGGAATGTCATCGCTATTTTGTTGTGTTGTGTAAGTGATGTAACTATGCATGTTACTAGTAGCTTGACTGTGCCTGATGCCAAGTTTTTTTTTGCTTAAAGTATAATTTTCTCATTTTGCAACGTAAATGTGATGTGTGAATATGAACTGTAGCTATGCATTAATGTATAAAAGTAGAAGGTACCGCCCTTCATGTTTCAGCTGTGGACGGCAACTTTGTGCGCCCTGTAAGACTAAGCACGGAATGCTGTTGAGTGTCTTGTCATACGATTGTAAGTTTCTGTTCCCATTAGCGAGCGTTCCCTATTTCATGTCTTGTACTTTCAAGCACCGTTATGGAGAATAGGGGAAAAGTCTTAAATGAAATGGAAATATAGGAAAAGTAAAACTTCCAGTCACGGAAGGCCGTCGATGTGCTTAAGTTCGTGGCAAACGGGTTTTGTAGTCACTTTCCCTAGCTGTGGGTCTTGGAGACTTTTGTCACCCATCTTACGCCTCTGCGGGGAGTTTTCTTTTTTACCACAGCCACACTTAAGACACACCGGAGCCGATCGCGCACAGTAACTACCCGGGCCATTATGGCCCGTAATCGTGGGTATTATTCGATTTACTGTGACCGCCTAGCGTGGGGGCCGATCGTAAACTGTGAACTGTCCCTGGCTGGCCACACCTTATGTTGGGGCTTATGATCGGTTCACAGTTGCCGGCGAGCCGAATCGCTGTAATGAGCTGCCATGGCATAATCGGCCTTCTCGGTGGCTTATACTCGGCTCATTACAGTCGGCTTTAAGGGCCGAGGCAAACAATGAGTTAACTCGCGGTAGAGGGATACCGGAGCAAAGTGTCTCATTGGCGAGGGCATAAGATCGTAGCGTACCTGTTAGGTTTTGTCCAGGTGGAGTTGTGTTGTGTAGCTCTGAATTGAAGTGTCATCTGCAAAGGATTTTGTTCAACAGCAAAGGATAAAGCTTAACAAGTAGCCAAGATATAAAGGAACAAGTTAACAAGAGCCAAGTTTTTTAAAGTGGTTCGGCACAAAAATGCCTACGTCCACTGATTCTCTTTGTTAATTCACTTCATATGGGCAGTACAAGTTAAGAAAAGTATCGACGGAGGTGTCGGATTTTCCATGCCCTCTGGAACACCTCTCCGTCCACTGTTTACAAAATATAAGCTCCGTTGTGGAGATCTTTATGAATTACATATGGTCCGTCCCAGATTGGATCCAGCGCTCCTGGGCACGGAAAGATTCGCTTGAGGACAAGATCTCCTTCTGGTAAGCTGCGATGTTTGACTCTGGAGTTGTATAGTGCTGCCACTTTTTGTCTGTGAGCCGCTGCCTTGAGTGCTGCATCATTTCTTCTCTCCTCAATTAGATCCAAAGACATGTGGAGGAGTTCTTCGTTTTCTTCGGGGTTGTAGTGGATCCTACGATGGGAAGGTACTATAGTTTCAACTGGGAGCATGGCCTCTGATCCATATGCCAAAGAGAACGGAGTATGCCCTGTTGATGTTCTGAAAGAAGTGCGGTAGGCCCATAGTGCTGTAGGAAGTTCGTCCACCCAAGCGCCTTTCGACTTTTCAAGCTTCTTCTTGATTAGAGTCTTGAGAATCTTGTTGACAGCTTCGACTTGTCCATTTGCCTGGGGATAAGCTACGGATGAGAAGCCCTTATGAATTCCGTGCTCTTGGCACCAGTCGGCAAATTCCTCGCTGTCAAATTGAAGCTCGTTGTCTGATATGATTCTGAGTGGAACCCCGTACCTGCACAGAACGTTTTTGATTAAGAAGTTGATAACTTTAGTTGAAGATATTTTATTCAGAGGCTCCGCTTCCACCCATTTGGTGAAATAGTCAACTGCCACTATAGCATGTCTGGCCCCGCCTCGGCCCATCGGCAGTTCGCCAATTAAGTCAATTCCCCATATTGCGAAGGGCCAAGGGCTGGTCATCTGAGTAATTTCATTGGTTGATAGTCGAGGAATATTAGCAAATTTCTGACATCTGTCGCATCTTCTGACGAAGTCTAAGGCATCTTTGTTTAAAGTGGGCCATAAATACCCATATCGGAGTATCTTTTTTGCTAGGGTCTGCCCTCCGATGTGGTCTCCACAACTTCCCTGATGGATATTGGATAGAATTTCCTTGGCTTCTCTTCCAGCAACGCACCTCAATAAGGGGTTAGAGAAGCCGCGCCGATAGAGGATGCCTTTTTGCATTGTGTAGCGGGAAGCTTTCCTTAGAATTTTCTTAGTTTCATTTCGCCCGTCGGGTAGGGTGCCGTTTTGTAAGTATTCTCGGATAGGGGTCATCCATGTTTCTTCTTCGGTTGCAGCTATCAGATTTACTTGCTCGAAACTTGGTGCCAGCTGTTTTGAGATGGTTAACGCTCCGAAAATAGTGATGTTCTTCATGCTAGCTTGTTTTTCTAGTTCGTCGGCCTCTTGGTTCTCTTCTCGGGGAATGTGTTTGATTGAATAGTGATCTAATTGATTGAGCAGTAGCCTAGTCTTCTTTAGATACGCTGTGAGTCATTCTCCTCGAGTCTAGAATTCTCCCAGTATTTGATTTACAATAAGTTGAGAATCACTATGGAGACATAAAGAACTGACTCCAATTTCCAGTGCAAGTTCTAATCCGGCTATCACTGCTTCGTATTCTGCGTCATTGTTGGTGGCAGTGAATTCCAATCTTAGGGCGTAGTGCAGCTTCTTTCCCCTGGATGTGATTATCACAACACTTGCCCCCGAGCCTTGTTCGTTTGACGCTCCATCTACGAAGAGATTCCACTTGATATCTTCTGCTATTTCAGATTGGTCCTTACCTTCGCTAGTAGTGAATTCGGCAATGAAATCAGCTATGGCTTGCCCCTTGATAGCGGTGCGAGGATGGTAAGTGATATCATATTGACTTAGTTCGATGCACCACTTAAGTAATCGCCCAGAAGTGTCAGGGCGATGGAGCACTTGCCTTAGCGGTTGATCGCTTAAAACTCTGATGGAATGAGACTGGAAATAGTTTCGCAGTTTCCGCGACGTGATAAGCAAACAGTATGCTAGTTTTTCAAGTTTAGGGTATCTGACTTCTGCCCATGTGAATCTCTTGCTTACGAAGTATACGGGCCATTGCGTGCGGTTGTCTTCTCTCACCAAAGCGGCGCTCAAAGCGTGGGATGATACAGCAAGGTATATGTATAGTTCCTCGCCTTCATTTGGAGTTGAAAGTACTGGTGGCCACTGGAGGTGTTCGATTAGGTTAAGGAAAGCTGTTGAACACTCATCGGTCCATTCAACTTTTCCTTTGTCTTTCTTCAGGGCTTCGAAGAAAGGAATGCATTTGTCAGGTGCTTTAGAGATGAACCGGCTTAGGGCGGCCATCTTTCCGTTTAGGCTTTGCATCTCTTTTCGAGTGGATGGTATCTTGATATCTCGCAAGGCCCGGACTTGTTCGGGGTTTGCTTCAATCCCCCTGGCATAAACGATGAATCCCAAGAACTTTCCCGATGATACTCCGAAGGAGCACTTTAGAGGGTTCAGCTTCATTGCATATTGGCGAAGTACTTGAAACATCTCGTCCAGGTGGTTTATATGATCGTTGGCTTTCCTCGATTTTACCAGCATGTCATCCATATAAACTTCCATAGTTCGTCCTATCAGTTCTGCAAACATCTTATTGACGAGGCGCTGATAGGTAGCTCTGGCGTTTTTAAGTCCAAATGGCATTACCTTGTAGCAGTACAATCCTCGGTCGGTGATGAAGCTAGTGTGGTCTTGATCGGGGGCGTGCATAGGGATCTGGTTATATCCTGAGTATGCGTCCATAAAGGATAAAAGTTCGTGCCCGGCTGTGCTGTCCACGAGTTGGTCGATTCGGGGGAGCGGGACACAGTCTTTCGGGCAAGCGTCATTTAAGTTGGAGAAATCGATGCATGTTCGCCACTTTCCATTAGCTTTCTTTACCAGTACCGGGTTGGCGATCCACTCCGGATAGATAGCTTCACGTATGAAGTCATTGGCAAGTAAGTTCTTTACTTCTTCCTCGAGGGCTGCTGATCGTTCTGCCCCCATACTTCTCTTCTTTTGCTTTACCGGTACCTTGGTAGGATTGATGTTTAGTGCGTGGCATGCTATGTCCGGGGAGATTCCAGTCATATCAGCGTGCGCCCATGCAAATACATCCACGTTGTGGCGAAGAAAATCAATGAGTTGATTCTTTAATTCTCTTTTTAACTGAGATCCGACTCTCAGCAGTTTACTCGGGTCACGCTTGTCTACAGATACGAATTCCATAGCCTCTGCAGGCTCGGCGGTGGCCTCCTCCTCTTTGTCCCTGGGGTCTAATTCATTGAAAGGATCACTGGTATACCGAAGAGGAGGGGCTTTCTTTAGTTGCTATGCTTCCAAACTTTTCATGCAGAGAATAGTCTCTGCATCTTTCCCTTTATCTCTCCTGCGATTATCGCGAAGTTCGGTTACATAGCAGTCCCGAGCGGCGTCTTGATCCCCTTCTACTTCTCCCACTCCATTATCCGTTGGGAACTTCATCTTCAGGCACCATGGGGCGAGGACGTTTTGGAAGTCGGACAAGGCTGGTCTTCCCAAAAAGGCATTGTAGGCCGAGTGGTTGTCTATTAGCACGAATGTTTGTTTCCGAACGGCGGAGCGGGGATGACTTCCCAATTCAACAAAGAGATCCAATTGTCCGAGGGGCATCTTTGCTTCTCCAGTGAAACCATGTAGCGGTTTGTTGCAGGGAGACACGTCCTTCATTGACAGCTTCATTTTGTCGAAAGCATGCTTGAACAAAATATTCACTGAGCTTCCAGTGTCTACTAGGATTCGAAAAACTTCAGCTGGGCCGAACCAGGCAGAGATGACCATAGGATCCATATGAGGGTATTGCCTTCCTTCTAGGTCGCGCCCACTGAATGTGATGTCATTATTTTCCCTCCGCTTAGGGTGGCGTTCTTCCATAACAGAATTGATGCAGTCTCCCTCGCTTCTGAGTGAGTTTCCATATCTTTCCATTTCTGCCCAGCTCTTGTCGACGATGTGTGGCCCTCCAGATATTGTACGGACCACTATCTTCTCTTGGCTGGAACCGCTGGTGTTGCGATTTCTTCCGCCTGTCTCTGGGTGGAGCTGCCTTGGATTTTCCTTGGCGGGAGCTGGAGTCCTATCCTGGCCCTTTACATAGCGTTCCAGCCTCCTTCTCCTGATATGCTCTTCAATTAGGTCTCAGAGATGGCGGCATTCATTGGTATCGTGCCCATGAGACTCGTGGAAACGGCAGAATTTTCCGGACTGAATTGCGCGATCTGACTCTTTCTTGTACGGGGGGCGCTTGTATGTAAGTTCATCCTGAGTGGCCAGGAAGATGTTCTCGACTGTTTCATTCAAGGGAGTGTAAGCGCCAAATCTCGGTCCTGGTCGGTACAAGCGCTTTTCTCCTTCTTGCCCCCTGCATTGTCTCTGGAGTCGTTTCTCCGAATGTCCTTCGCTGCGGCGGGGGCGTTTCCATGAGCCGACTTAGCCTGTGGTCCTGTCTGCCTTTCAGTGGCAGCCTCTTCGAGTCTCATGTACTTCCCAGCTTCATGGAAGAAATCGGGAAAGGTAGCTGGTTTTTCTTTAGTTAGTCTTCTAGCAAACTTGGTATCTGGGTGCACACCACTGCAAAGGGCCATTAGGGTGAGTTTCTCATCGGCATCTTGGACTGCGGCCGCTGCGGCGTTGAAACGGGTTAGATATTGTTGCAGTGTCTCTCTGGATTTCTGTTTGACAGTAGATAGAGAATAAGCATCCTTGGGTTGTTCCACATGAATGCGGAACTGGCTAATAAACTTTTCTTTCAACATCTCCCATGAGCTGATAGGTCATTGGGGTAGATGGCAGAACCAGGAGGTAGCTAGGTCTGCTAGGAATAGCGGAAAGCATTTACACAACACTCCTTCCGTTGCTCCGCTCATGAGCATATGCTGTGTGTATCTCTGCAAGTGTACAACGTGGTCGGAAGTTCCCTTGTACGGTTGCATCGTCGGTATTTTCCATTCTCGAGGGGTGATGGAGGTTTCGATGTCGCGGGTGAAAGGGCTGGTTACCCTAGCGCCTATCCCTCGATCCTTTTGCTCCCGTCGGACGCATTCCCTGAATAATCGTGCCATTCTTTCATCGGAATTTGGAGCGGACAAAAATGAGCTTGGTTCTTCCCTACGGGATCGGTCCCGTCCAGATGACCTGTAGGGATGGTATAGTCTATCACTTCTGACGTTATCTAGTGGCTGTCTTTGGCTGCTCGGATGCATGCTAGGACCAGTTACAGTTGGCCCCTGCCTTGATCTTCCCCTGGGTGGTTCTGTTTCGAGCATTTCCATGGGGTCAACTTCGGGCTGGGTTCTAGCTCGGCTCCGTTCAGCGGGGTTTCTATGATTAGGCGGCATGACTGGCTCAGCTACATCCGACCCTCGCCTGGTCCCTCCTCCATTGGGTCCGGTTCCAAGCGCTTCCTCGAGTCGGAGTTCGGGCTAAGTCCGGGCGCGGCCCCTATTATTGTTGTTCCTGTTGATAGCTTCCTCGAAAAGGGAAGACCTTTGTTGTCTCCGAGATCCTCCAGATTGAGACTCACCCCATGATTCAGTGTTGCGGTTGGATTCTTCGGCATCCCTTAAGCGTGACATGAGTTGGTCCACCAAAGCTTCTTGTTGGGAGATGAAGCGGTTAGTTACTTCAGCCACAACTCTGTCTAGATCTGCCCTAGTAATTGCTGCCGGTTGTTCTGTGGCAGGGGCTGTCGGGTTTGTCTGATCCTCGTTCGGTACTGCTATTGGAATGGGATGATTCTCTTGATCTGTGATCACTGGATCCGGAATGTTGCTAGTTGCGATGTTCTTTCCCTTGTTAGCGTCTTTTCTCGGCCTGGAAGTCATGTTTCCTAGGCAATGAAGGGTGCTATTTGGAAAAGAAGGTTGAATGAGGGAAGCTGAAGCTTCGAGTTCCAAGCTCTCAATGAAAGCACCAAAAATGTTTGCACAAAAAATGGACAAACCCCTCAAAGTCGTATGATTTAGTTGATTTTATGTTCTTCTTAGCGGTTTGGGTGATTTATGCAAATATATAAAAAAACAGGGGCTAAACTGTAAAAGACAGGTAGATTTATAGTGGTTCGGCCAGAACGTGCCTACGTCCACTTTATATGTTATTCTCTCTTTTCTTTCAGATTACAAGTACAAAGCTTTGTATACAAGTATATGAAAGTTGTTTGAAAGTTCCTTCTGTGCTTGAGCTCTCAAACTTGTCTGCCATTGTTGTACCCCTGCCCCTCTATTTATAGAGTGAGGTTGGGGGCAGGGGTCTTGGAAGTATATAGTTGCTGGTGGTCCTGGGCTGGAGCAATCTGGCCTGGTAGTTTGGTTCGTGTACCTTGGTTCGGCCAAGCTTGGAGAAGATTGATTCGGTAGGAGTGGGTTTGGAGGAGGTTGGTCCGGTAGCACATGGTCCGGTGGTTGTTGGTGGGAGATGAGACCTTGGTCCGGTATGGAGATGGAGTTGGTTCGGTATGGGCTTGATTGGTGTTGGTTCGGTAATGGTATGGTCCTGTGGAGGCTGGTTCGGCAGTAGCATGGAGATGGAGCTGGTTCGGTCATAGTTGGTTCGGTAGCGTGGAGGGAAGGCGATTCGGTAGGGAGTTGTTCGGCAGTAGGTGGTCCGGTGGGAACCGATTCGGTAGAGGACATGGATGGCTGGCTCGACAGTATTTGGTTCGGCTAAGGTTGGACCGTTGGTGAGAATTCTCCCAACAATTTTTATTTATAATTTGATGAAAAGAGTGCAGTAACAAATCATACGATTTTATCTTACACCAAATATTGATATTTTTCACAGGAATCACATTTTCAATTGGAAAAAATTTAAAGTTGGTTACAATGTTTCCACGAAAACAACCATCAGAAAGTTCTAGTAGGAAAAAAAAAGAAATGAAGAGACAGCCAAACCATTAAGAGGGTCTCTTAACAAATATTTTTTCAAAAGGACAAATTTAGTTGATCATTCAAATCAATCTGGTGATTTGAATATGGAATTAGTTTTGATTATATATTAGAAAATGAGACCGCGGTGAATGAACAAATCAATGATATAGAAGAAATGCACATGATACTGAAATTTCACCGCAATAAATAGTAAATGAAAGTGATATCCAATGTTTGGATCATTTGAATGAAACAAAGACCGTGTCTTTAGAATAATTTTTGAATATATATGATCCAAGAGTTTGGTATAATATTGATGGAAACAAGAGAGATTTACTTGTTGAGAATGGTCATATTATAGACTTTAATTTAACTTACCCTCAAGATGAAAATTTTAGACATTTCTCTACAAGTTATTACAGGAGACAAATGAGTGATGAAGAGTATCATGGTAGGAGATGACTTTTTTAATTCTAAATTGACAGGTAAAGTATTTATTTCTGCTGTAAGTTGTTTAACGTAACGACTTCTAAAAACCAATTAGCAAAAGATGGAACTAAAAACTGGAGGTATCTTAGTGAGAAACTTACACAAAGAAAGAAGTAAAGAATACAATCTTAACTATGCTGCCTCGGTTGAGTTGAAAAAAAAGCACAATGCAATCAAACAATTGACAAAAATATGCAAGGTCTTTTCAAAAAGATAAAGAACATTGAAAACAAGTCATTCTTAGATTAATTGCAGTTATCAAACGTCCTGCCGTTAAGAATTTACCATTTCGTGGATCAAATGAAAAAAATTATGAGAACTTTGGTGGTAATTTTTTAGGTTTGGTTGAATGACCGCTAAATTTGATCCAGTAATGCATCATCATTTCCATTTCATTCAAGATAAACAAATTCATTATCATTATTAGCCACAAAATACAAAACGAACTGATTGAGACTATAAGATCTAAAGTAAAAAAATAAAATAGCAAATATTTTCTGTTATAATTGACTGCAGTCTTGATGCAAGTAATAAGGAGCAAATGACTCTGATCATACAGTGAGTAGATGTGAAAAATAATCCAATTAAAGTTGAAGAGTTTTTTCTAGAGTTTTTGAATGTCTAAGAAAAAACTGGGTTAGGACTTTTTATAGAACTGAAAAATGTATTAAACTCACTTGATCTTGACATTGATAATACGAGAGGGCAAGGATATGATAATGGTTCTAATATGAAATATAAAAAATCCTAGTGTGCAAAAAAGATTACGCGATGTTAATCCTAGAGCTTTTTACATCCCTTGTGGTTGCCATTCTCCTAATTTAATTATTAGTGACATGGTAAGCTGCGGTGTTCGAGGTAAATCTTTTTTTTTTGGTGTATGCCAATGCATTTATACAGTATTTGCCAATTCTTCCAAGCGATGGACTATTTTACTAGAGTATGTTGACAATTTCACTTTGAAATTTTTATCAACTACATGTTGGAAAAGTCGTGCAGAAAATGTCAAAGCTATATTACATCAAGATCCTCAAGTTAGAGGCAAGTTGTTAAATTGGCCAAGACAAGCGATGACGTAAAATTATGTCGAGATACCGAAATATTAGCGAATCAAGAGCTATCTAGTTTTGAATTCATCTTAAGTTTAGTTATTTGGTATGAAATTCTAGTAGAATTTAACGTGGTCAGCAAAAAATTATAATATGAAGATATGAGCATTAATATCACAGTAAAATCATTGCAAGGTCTTGTTTCATTTTTGAAAACTATAGAGAAAATGGATTTGATTCTATTAAGGGTCAGGCAAGAGAAATTGCTTCCAAAATAAATATTGATTCAATTTTTCCTATGAGATGTCAAATTCTAGAAAACATCGATTTGACGAAACTACAAATTCTGAAAGGGAGCAACAATCCGCTAAAGAATCGTTTAGAACTGATTATTTTTTTGTTATAATGGATGTTGCTTTTTCAAAATTAAAAGAGAGATTTGAGCCACTACATTCATTTTGGTCAATTTTTGGTTTTTTGTTCGGTGCTATGAAATTAAAATCATTAGATGATGATGAATTAAAAGACTATTGTGAAAGAGAGGATTCGGGGTTGAAAAATAAAAATGCCTTAGATGTTGCTATGAAAGGTTTATTTTCGAAGCTACAAATACTAAACTTACATTACGTAGTGAACCATATGACGTAGACAAGTCATGGACGACCATTAAAATTTTGGAATTTTTGAAAAATATGGATATGTTTTCAAATGTGATGATTGTATATAAGATTCTGCTAACTCTTCCAATAAACAGTTGCATCCGTGGAATGAACCTTTTCAAAACTGAAATTATTAAAGTCATATTTGTGAACAACAATGAGCCATGCCAGACTTAATGGATTAGTAATCGTATGCATTAAAGAAGATATCTTAAAAACCATTAAATATGAAGACATCGTTGATGCTTTTGCTTCTAAAAATACAAGGAGAAACATTTTAAATGATACATTTCGTACTTGTCATGGTACAAAGAAGATTAAAAGGTACTTCATACACTTCTCCACATGATATTTACTTCTGTTATTTATTATAAAAATCTTTTACTTTATAATTAGATTTTGCATAGATGACCATGTTATCCATATCTTAATTTGTAGATATATAAAGTGCTAAGTATATCTAATCAGTGGTATGAAGGAAGCAAGTGATGATTTCTAGTATTGGAATAATTCAAGTCTTGCGTGTAATATTTCTTTATATTTGGACTTATTATTTATTTATTTTTGCATTGTAGCCACGTTATTTTCATTTATCTTGTTTGCAATTTTAGTTCATAATAGTAGTATTGAGTTTTCAAAAACTATTTATGCCTTATAAATAAGAATTTTATTTAGTACCATTGCATAAAATTTTACAAGGTGACACCAATAGCACCGGACATCGTAAGCCCTATAATTGGCTCTGGAAATGGAAGCAGCTGAAGCATATGAAGAAAACGCTGAAGAAACCAATAAAGATGGTGTGCAATAAATGCAAGTTGCTGAAAGCCCAAAGTATAACAAGAAGAAAAGGAAGTAGATACCTTTATAAGTGGTATGATTAGAGGACTTTACCGAAAGTGTTATGGGTATGCTCTAGGGGCAATTATGTTATTTATTGTAAATTATCAACTCTGTAATAAAATCTCATTCGAAATAAAAAGTGTTTAATTTTTTATTATATACTTGTTATATTATGATATATCAATTAAGTAATTAATTTTGAATATATTAATATTGAAAATTCTTAAATGATATGTTATGTGATAATGATTACAAGAAATTGTAATCGTCAGAAAATTATCACAATATAAAATAAAGTATTACTTTAAATTTTCTTGGTCATGATATTTTGAGAAAAGATACCGATACATCCGTTGAAACCACAGTGTGTAACATTCTCCAAATGTAGAGCATTGTATTACTCTGACTACTAGCAACATCATGGGATACAAACTCATAGTTATTGGATAAATATGGAATGACTCATTCAAGAGTTTCTTGTTGATTAATAAGCACTAGTCGAACATGAAATTTCGAGGTGACAATGTTACACAATGCGCTCTATTTGAGAATACTATGGAGCTTCAATGTAAGTACTCTACATTGATTATAGTCAAATCATGGCATGGCGATGCATTAAGCAATTATAGTTGGGTCTTAGTTGAAGCATTGAAATTGAAACGTAATATGATAGAGAATCTGTCTCCTTAATTGTACGAGGTTGGTATCATGGTCAACTATAGTCATTTCAAAGTCAAAATCTTTCTAATAGTACATTGAATAATAAATATTATTTTTGAACCAAGAACTGTTTATGAACTAATATGGTTTGATATGGATGATATTGGAATTTTGACCGAAACCAAATTGCATAACTCCTAAAGTGATACATTGTGGGCGAAGAGAATTTATGCAAATTATCATTATTAGAAGGTACTATTTTAGAAAATGTAAAATTAGATTTTGCCGAAAAGATATGCAAACGATGAATTCGACCAAATCACACTACTAGCAAAGATGATGTATGAACATTGATATATAAATTGTTTAATATTAATCGCTCATTGAATTCACACCTCTGTGTCACACCATCCATTTGCAATTTCTCTGAAAAACCATATGATTTAATTAATATATAAAATATTATAAATTTGCTAAGTTATCTAATATTTGAGAAACATTAATTATTATTAACCTGTTTGAGTTTCAGATGTTGTTGATAAGTATTTAAATGCATGTATAAAAGTTTTATTTGCATATAACAGTATACCGATATTAAACCTTTTAAACTGGGTATAAATGATAAATAATTATATGGAGATATTTTGGAACTTTGCTCATTATTGGGCTAGCTAGGGCTAGCCAAGGGTGATGAAACAAGGGGGTTGATTAATTGGAATTTAAAAAGGAGTTGAATAAGGAAATTTAATGAGAACAATGGAAAATGACCGCTTTATCCCATTAAAAACAAATCTCCTCGTTCATTTTCTTTTTACATAAAAACAAGTGTTCGCCTCTCCCAAAAAATGGCCTCCATTCTTTTTTCCCAAAACAAAAAAATAACTTCAAATTAAACATCAGAATTAATTAAAACCAACTTTGTTCATCATTCTCTTACAAAGTAGAATGTGGTTCACTTAAAAATCTAAGAAGTCATAAGTTAAGGATTGACAATGGGCAATATTTTTAGTATAATTTCTTCCTTTTTAATTCATTCGTGATGTTCAAAATTAATCTAGCTCACATATATGTGTATTCACTGTAGCTTATTGAATCTTTTTAAAATTATCTTTTATATCGTGATCAAATGCAAAATCCACCTTTTGTATGTTTTTATTTTGAGTGTTGATATTTTTATTGGGTTTGAAATATTAGTTGTTACTAACTTGATTTGTCATAAAATTTTCTTTTCTTATCACAATAGGTCAATTAGTCGTCTAACAGAAAGTATCTATGTTTGATTCATTTGTGTTTTAAAATTAAAATTAATTTGAAATATACTTGTGTTGTTTCTTGCTTTGAAATAAAAGAAAAGGTTTTCAAAGCTTAATATTAAAAATGCAATGTTAGGGCCAATCATATGCATTAACTCTGACCGATTATGTTAAGATTTGGCTTTTTTGTTGTAAAGTTATAAAGACAAATGCTTTTGAAAATTTGCTTTCAAAATGCTTTTGAAAATTTTAATTTTCGAACAATTTTAAAGATTTGATTGAATGGGGAATTTTTTTAATGGAAAATGAGTGAATTTCTAAAAAAAATTCGAGTGCAACATGTTTACCATAGCGAGGGTTGATGTGTTAATGAATATGAATTTTACTGTTTAATAAGTATGCCAATATACAAAACACAAATAATAAGAAGGAAAACAATTGTTTTATCTTTGGAATTTCTATTAACATACTTTGTTGATACTGAACAAAACTTGTTTTTAAAATAATACTATTTTAAAATTTAAAAATAACCTTCCTTATGCGAATTATATTAGAAAAACTAGAAAACATTTGTGGGCAAAGTTCCGAGGTACAGTGGAACTAGTGTATAAAAGAAAGGTGGAAATGTAAAATTCTCTATTTAAATTCCTTTTCCAATAAGTGTATATATTTAGAAAAAATGAATTTTCAAATTTTTGGATGTTAGAGATTTTGTGTCAGGTATTAGATGGTAGGGATTGGATACAAAATTGGTTGAACCATACTTCTATTCATAGGAGTATGGAAAGTGTTGTGTGAAAAAAATACTTTTGATTTTTGAAAACATTCATACATATAGCACTTTTCGTATATATAGCTTGTTTGCATCATATTTTCAAAATTATTTTAAAGAATGCATTCATGTAAGAAATGTCGATTTAGTATTATTCTGCACACCTATCATACATGTTGTGATATACCATGCACTTACACATGATTGACTGCAAAATTGGATGTGTGCAAATTGGTTGGATAGTTTATAATAGTTGCATGCTATGTTACGTGATCCGATCCTTTAGGAACTTCGAAAATGAAATTCTTTTAAAGGGGAGAATGTGAAACCCGTAAAATAAACAGTAAATTGATTAAAAGGGGATTGATAAACAATTAAATAAGGCTCAAAAATGAAATTTGAGTAAATGCCAGAATTTGACCACGAAACTCGCACCATTGTATTCGTAGCGATTTTCTAAGCAACTTTGATATATAAAGCTTCAAGATCAGGGTTCAAACAAAGACGTTATCGATGTTTGAAAGTTTCAGATCAAAAACAGTTAAAAAGGAGAGGAAATAAATACGTTTAACGATTAAATTTATAAATGTTGGACCACCACCGGTCACCTCATTAGGTCAGTCAACCACTAGCGGTCGACAGCCTACGGTAGAGGTCGACTGGTTTCTATTGTGGCAGCTAGGGAACTTTGGCCTAACGTCTTACAATAAATAAATTGCAATCTAAGAAATAGAATTGATTCAAGTACCTATAAGAACATGCCCGGTCTCTCACTTTTCTTATCATATTTTTAGAACAGAGCAACAGAGCTCTGTCATTTTCCCTTTTCCACTATTTCTAAAAATTATGAAAAATACTATTAGATAAATATATATGTATGTGTGTATTGGAGAATGACATAAAATAAAAGAGAAGTAAAGGGGTGAATCTATTATGTGAAAGATGTCAATTGTATAATTATGAATCTACATTCCACTTAAGTTAAATTTCCTCTCAGCTCTGTAATTCTAATGGGTATGTATATAATTTTTATATATAATTTTTGGGAAAAAGGAGTCAACTAAAGAAATGAATTCAGATTTGGAGATTTGAAAAGCTAGAGAGGCGAATGGAAAACTATATGATATATATAACAATAAAATTTATATCGTTAAATTTTATTTGATTATTATGCATATGCAAGACCCATTGAATTGTCAGCTTAAAATGAATGTATTTGATTGAAATCTCACCTATATATTTTATAAGTTATGTAATTATGATGGAAGACATGTACATGATAATTTGGAAATTTTGAGAAACTAATCTTTAAAAATTGTAAAGTATGATGTTGATAACATTCTGAAGTTTATTCTAGATTTACGTTAATTGGGTAGTAAATTGTTTAGCATTCATTTGGAATGCCCAAGTTCGATTTGGAATGTGAATTTCTATGTTTTAATTTATTTGAAGTGTTGAATGTACAATTTGGTTGTATTTATTTCGTGTGAATTTTCATAGACTGTCTCACTTCACAACTATGTATAAAAAGTGCATCGCTTGGAATAATAAGAAATATGCCTAAATGGAAGAGAAGTATAAAGTATGAATATCCTTCTTCATAGTAGCACTATTCATTTCAACGGAAATGAAAAGCGATAATTCCTTGTAATTCTAAATGGAGAAAAATTCCCATTTTTAGGTAGTTTACGAAAAATTATAACGGTATTAATTTTCTTTTTTGGGAAGGATAGCTCCAATATACTAAAACGTGGAAACAAACATTTTTGTAGAATTTACACATAAGTGTATATTTTAAATGCATTCGTGGCAATTTTCTAAGAATCTTTCGTATTTATAGTTTTGCGATCGGAGTTCAAACGAAGAAGTTACGAGTGTTTGAAGTTTTCGGATCAATAATAATTAAAAAGAAAATAAATAATATTAACTGTGTGGACCCCAACGATCGACCCTCTTCTAGGGCTAGTCGACAGTAGTGGTCGATCGTCTATAGGAGAACGATCGATCAGTTGAGACAGTGGAGGCTAGGGTTGAACCTTAGTCGAATGGTCCGAATTTAATTAATTTAAATCTAACAGATCTGGTTGATTCGATGCTTATAAATATAGGAGAAGCCCCTCTTTTCTTCTCTATTTTTAGTTCAAAGAAGCAAAGCTCTGTTATTTTCCTTCCTCCACTATTTTTGTTAATTATAAAATATTTTATTATATGTAGCATATATAAAAGAAGGGCATAAAATAAAAGAGAAGAAGAGAAATAGTGAATCAACTTCATGGAAAAAGGTAAATTCTATAATTATAAATCTATATTCTACTTAATTCAAATCTCCTCTCAAATCAGTAATTCTGGTGGCTATTTATCTATATGTGTGTGTGTATATCTTGTTATATATATTTTTGGACTGGAAAGGAAAATGAATTAACTAAGGGGAAGAATTTGAATTTGGCAGATTTGGAAAGCTTGAAAGGTGAGTGGGAAATTGGATGATTTATATATAACATTGAAATTTATATCATTGAGTTTTATTAAATTATTATGTCTACGCAAGATCTGTTGAATTATAGATTTAGAAAGAAGCATTCAATTGAAATACCACGTACATATTTTGCAAGTTAGGTAATTAGAATGGAATGGTATTTTCACCATAATATGGAAATATGGAAATCAATCCTTAAGTTTGTCAAAGTAGAATACTGATAGGGTTGCAAGATTTATTCTAGGTTTATGATGACTGGATTGTTAATTATTCATATTGCCCTAATTTGATTAAAAATGTGAATTTCTATGTTTTAATTTATTGGAAGCGTTGTGGGTATAATTTAGTTATATCTATTTCTATGTAATTTCCATAATTTATCTAATTCAGCAGCTACGTATAAAAAGTGCGTCATTCGAAATAAAAAGGAATATATCAAAAAGGAAAGAGATGTGTAAAATACAGATGTTCTTCTCTGTGTTTGCACTGTCTATTTTAATAAAAAAACATAGATAATTCTTTGTAATTTCAAATGGAACAAAAGTCTCATTTTTTGGTAATTTATGGAAAGTAATAATGACAATTCTTTTTGTGAAGAATAGCTCTAATATATTAAAACGTGGAAATGAATGTTAATTATATAATGTACATGTAAGTGTATGTTCTAGAATTTCTAAGCATAGAATAGCGAGTTAGAGATAGCAATACATATACACGCGAGTGTATAACCACGCCTTCCAATTAAAAATAAAAATATACATTGGGTAACTAATTAAGTGTAATATACCTCAATATTCAATTAATTATAATTAGGACGAGTAGTTATTAATAGCGTAGTAAATCATAAGACTAGGAGGTTGAAATGGAAAAGAGATAGTAACTCCAAAATTTATGAAC
This sequence comes from Allium cepa, assembly GCA_030765085.1. Classification (NCBI taxonomy): domain Eukaryota; kingdom Viridiplantae; phylum Streptophyta; class Magnoliopsida; order Asparagales; family Amaryllidaceae; genus Allium; species Allium cepa. The sequence continues at coordinate 766,245,008 of CM060932.1, read as the reverse complement.
AATGATTGCAAATTTAGTGGACAATAAATGTTTAGTCAATGGAGGGTTACAATTAAATGGGAACATAAATGCATTTATTGAGACTAATTAAAAAATTTAATATGGCATTTATAGGGAAATGAAACATACATAATAAGTTGAATTTGAAATGGATAAGTAAATGTCATTAGGATTTGTCCAATTTGAATAATAATGAATATTTATTACGGATAATTGACATTTGTTGGCCTAAAAAATGGACCAAAACCCTGTTAGAGTTTGAAAGCACCTGCCTTGTTCTGACGGTGCAATATCACAGATCATAGATATTAAGAAAGAACAATAAAAGAAAGTAGACAGAGAATTTTTATAGTGGTTCGGCTGTTAATGAAGCCTACGTCCACTTTATAGTTTTATTATAGACTGATCGATGTTATAAGAGATGTATGATCACAAGGCTTTGTTTGTTTCCTAGATAGATTGGATCTCCAAAGTTGGAATCCATTGGAGAATCACAATGTATTCTTTTGGAGATTGTTATGGAGGAGGCGTAGAGTGAAGAATAATTCCAGCAGAGCTTCAGCAATCAGTCCGAAGAAGATCCCCTTTATGTTGTAGGTAGGATGGTATTTATAGAGACCGTGGAGCTTCTGGGCCAAGCCATGCCTTCATCATCTCGCAATAAGTAGTAGACGACCTAAGGAAGTTCGGGCTCGCAAAATGAGTCAAAACCATGGGTCACTAGCGACCCATGGTTTATGGGTCATGGGCAAACCATAGACTTGACTCGTTTGCAAGCCAATATCTTGCCTCTTTTCTTAGTGCTCCATAGCTAGTTTGTTTGATGGTTTGAGCAGAGACATGGGTCGTTGATGAGCGAAGCACTTAGGACTTATCTGGAGTCTGTAATTAGAGATGTTTCCATAGCTTTTTGCGATTGCTCTTATGTTTTGATGGCAATTCTCTCATTGTCTACGTTCAACTACTGGTTGGATTAAAGGAATGCTAATCTCTCGGCTTCGTTGATCCTAGTCGTTGTCTTAGTCGTATAGCTTGACCCTTGTCAATCCCTTGCCTTGGCTTTTTTGGTTACGTCCTAAACCATTTGAAGGTTGTTCTATTTCTATTGGTTTCTGCTGGGTTAAAAACTTGGATAACATTTGCCCACCAGAGTACGTCTTCATTGTAAATAAGGCATGCTCTGGAAGTTATCGCTTTCAATATCCATCTGTCGATTTCGAGTGATTGTATTAGAACTTTACAAATACGCTATCCAACATTGTTGGTCATCTTCCTTTGGTTTCGATTGCTTTTGCTTTCCGTAATGTATCACATTTCTGCTTGTAGCTTCCCGGCACATCTCGGAATGGTGAGTACGTGTAGGAAATCGAGCTCGAGGAGAATATGTGAAATTCCACTTCATTCTTCTTTATCATCTTTTTTTTGTTTGGTTGCTAGCATTCCATGTGGGATGGGTCGCTAGCGGCCATAACTGCAAAGTTGAAATTTTTAACAACATGAATTCAAGTCGGGTCGCTAGCTACCCATGTTGGGTCTGGTCACTAGCGACCCGATTACTTAGCAAATTATTTTTTGCTTTTCTTGCTTGCTTATATACAGTGCCAGAGCGACCTCACTTCATTCAACCTGAGTCAATAGAACCTCCAAGCGATCCATTTTCTGAGCGATTCTTCTCCGAGCAATCCAATCTTTGAGCGATTCAACCTTCTTTCCAACGCCTTGATTCATCATCCTAATTATACTTTCCATTATGATTTCAGTTTTGAAATCTAAGTCCTAACTCGAAATTCTAGCTTACAAACCCTAGCACGGTGTGGACTGTAGTCGACCCTATCTTATTGTCGACCTGAAGTTGGCTCACCACCAATCCTTTCCATGGCTTTCTAAGTTTGATTTGTGATTCTTCTTATGCCTTTAAATCAGTTTAAGGTGGGTTTGCTTGGTTGATTCGTTATTCGCTTGCGAGAAATTTGAGTTAGTTGTGATTTAAAGAAGGAAGATAGTAAATTGGGTCTTGATTGTCTCCCAGAACAACATTCAGAATTTGGCCTAATGCTTGACATATTTTGCTATCTTCATCCTTTAGACTAGAATTGATTTGTGCTAAGTTTCACAGACGCCACCGTTTGACATATCACTGGTCGATTTAGAGAATCTAGGCTTATCCAGCTTGATCATTCCACACTTGGTGTTCCTGTAGTGAGATGAGTTTTCCATGTCGCTTCTGACAACGGATCCGATATCGATCGTTGATTCATGACGGGTAAGTGTCCAAGAAGTAAACAAAAAATGAAAAACGAACAGACACGGGAAGATCTTCTTTTTCCACTATGAGCGAACTATCTACATGGGATAGATCCTTTATAGTGCATCGAGCACCGAATTTATCCTACATAGACAGCACATTGCACTTTCCCCAGTTCGCGCTTGAAGTCCGATGTGTCGATCACAAGTCAAAGTTTCTTCAAAATTTAAGTGCGATAGGGAAACTTATGAAACTAGGATAGATTTACCTGACCGTTAGTAGACATGAGTTCTATTATATAGAATAAAACAGCCAACCACGCGTCGTATGTCCAACGGGCGATGCCCGTCGCTCTCCAAAGCTAAATCATCATCCACCTCGCTGGTACAGTACGGTCAATTAGTTTCGGTTGGGCCGATCATGGACTACACGACTCCCATCTTTTGAGTCCTGCTTAATCCACCTGAAAGAGCTTTGTCGATGGTTTTTGCCAAGGTTCTTCACAATATATGTATGCAGCATGGAATTCCCAAAGAGGACGTGTGTCTATCGGCAAAAGACGAATTCGTTAATTTTCCCTATGGGGTACACTACATGCAATCGATACATGTGTCTAAACGGAGCCGTGCCTCTCTTCAACAATTTTCTACGTGAGACGCTCTCGAACTTAGGAATTGCCTCATTCCAGCTTCATCCGAATGGCTACTCCATCCTTACTTGCTTGCTCGTCCTTTTCATTTGGACGTTCAACCGTGCTCCAAGTTTCGACGAGTTGCAATATTTTCTGGCATTCAAGGAGAGAGACGATTTTCACTCTTTGATTGTAATTGAGGCCTAGACGAATTGAAAGATCATCTTGCGCTTGCAAAGCAACATATCACAGTTCAAGATGAAGTACTTTTTTGTTACATGCCCCGAGGGGTTCAACCGTCAATGGATGATACGGGGTAAGCTTCTCTTTTTCTTTATCGACCTCCAAGGCGTTGTGATGAAGTTTCTAACTAACTATACTTCTGTTATTGTTATCCCAAGGCCGAATAGAGATGTGATGCTCGATGAAGTTTGCTAAAATTTAAAGGCTACTGACATCGAAGAGAGGTGCGTTAAAGTTCTACTGATCGATAAGAACATGCATCGGTACGGACCATTGGATCTAGGTAGATCCACCGTTCAGATTAAAACTCCCTCTCTTGGCTGATTCAGGGTTCTCACAAGGTTCGATCATCCTACAGTTCCGAGGAAGGTCAAGAGAGAGGTAGCCCGTCCAGAGGATCACCCGGTGTGGTCCGCAAGAAAGAAGATGCTGCTACGACTGGACTAAGAGGTTCAATTAGAATGGCTCTGATCCCGGAGGAAGTAGAATACAAGTTCATGCATAGAGAAGGCAAAGTCGCGATAGACTCATCAAAAGAAGAAGGAGAGTTCGAGAGTAGTAGCGACGAGTCTACCGCTAGTGATTACTTCTCATCAGAATCTAAAGATGAAGACTCTGAGTCTTGCGATGAGACTTCGGGAATGAGTCCTGATCTCCCGTGCCCACCTCCTTTAATGCAAGTGGCAAAGGCAAAGACCCCAAAACCGAAAGACGTCACGATTCTCCGAGTAAGGATGCTAGAGCAAGGTTTGGAGATTTCATCTATGTTTTTGTCGATTTCGACGTGCTCATAAAAGGAGACTTTAAATTTGACACGACGCCTTCTTTTCTGGCAATATCATGCCAATAGTGAGCTCATTCCTGCTTATAACGAATAAAGTCAGTCAGATCCCACCTACGAAAGTCGTTTGTTCTATTTTGTGACAACGTCTTCGGCCCCTATTAGGGACACACAATACGTTGCACAAGGATTACACTTATTTCCATCTCTCCATATATGTGCTTAGTTTATATCATGCTTTTGAAGCCTCTTATGCGTGTCTCATTCCAGGTATGTCAAGGGGATGAGGCTTTTACGACGACTTCGAAGACTATACTGATTCACAATGGTACCCCAAGTGCCCCTCCAACTGCCATCAAGTTCGAGAGACGGAGGAGGAATACGGGCCGAGGAAAGAACTCGAAGCAGAAATCCATCCCGAGGAACAGAGAGATCGATCTCGTTCATATAAAGGAGGGTATGAGAAAAGAAGATCTCTTGAGGACAAAGATGAACCATCAAAGAAGTCAAATTTTGATTACCGCCCCCATCCATTAGAGCTTGCTTCGAAATACTCTTATGCGGGCCAAGAAATTCCCATTGCTTCCGCTCCGATTCTGCCCCTAACTCATATTTCATCCTCCTCCCTTATTACTGTCACTCCTAGTGCTTCTCATCCCCACCGGAGGCCTACCTACGTTCTTCTTTCGGGTCCCTCTAAGCTTGAGGCAGTGCTTCCAGGTTAGTTTTAAATGGGGTCAAGTTTGACCTAGATCTCCACCCTGTCCGTAGGGATTCTTTCATGATGCTTCTCCAAACTATCCAAAACGACCTAGAATGTGTCAAGAGATGGGAGAAGCTCTACAAGTAGCTAGCGAACACAAACAGGAATGATTATTAGGAGATCCTTTCCTACAAATCCGAGAAAGAAGACTTCGAGAAGGCGTTCATCGATCGCGATTCCAAAATTAAATAGTTGGTGGAAGGGAACGAAGTGGCTCTTTTTGTAAGTAGGAGAACCGCTGGTCTAGTGAAGGAGTCGAAAGAGGCACATGAAAAAGTTGAGATCGTTTGGAGGGATGAGTTCAAAATGACTCAAGCAAAGGAGTCGAAGCTAAAAGAAGAAGTGGTCACTTGCAACGCTATTATAGAAGCTCAAAGGAAAACAATCGCTGACCAGGATCTAATTATTGAGGGGCAACACAAAATGATCTCCGACCAAGCCGATACCATCACCAAGCTACAGGCTTAGGTCACGCAGCTTAGTGCCGAAAAGACTATCCTTGAAGTTGAGAAGGCTGCGGTGCAGGCAGACTACTTGGATCTCCAACATGCCTTTGACAGGAAAATGGAAAATCTAGATGCGACAATTCTCAACTTTTATGTTAACTCTTTGTTGCATCAAGGGAGCCTCAGTTATCTCGATCCAAAGTATCCACGCATCCTTGCCCTTGTTTGGGAGGAAATCCTATCCCGCTTTGCTAAGAGCAGCGATGTTTATTCAAATCAAGTGCTTCGAACCGCTTATCTTAACGACGAATCCAAGAAAGCACTACTCAAGGGCCAGTAGATCCTTCGGGTCGAACGGAAGAAGGAGGCCACCGATGTTGCCTCGATGACTGCCACCGATGTGCTTACCAAAACTTCTACCTCTAGCGTGGACGGACTATCAGAGCAGCTCCATGACCAATCAATGAGTTCAGGACTTGACATCATTCCTCATGTAGTGGAGCCTTCAAGAGAAGGTGACAGTGGTGAGTTCAAGGTTGTCGTTCACAGTCGTTCCTCTAGTGGTACGGGTAATGTCCATGCTTCTCCTGAATTCAAGAGCCTCTATCTTATGCCACAAGAGTAAGAAGAGTTTAATGCTTTCCTTTTTGATCTTATAGGTCTATCCACATTTCCTGTTGACGCATCAGCACTTTAGCGCTCGTGCTGCTGCTATTTTCACATCTTCTACGATTGTATCCATTCCTGCCCCAATTCCCACATCCACATGTAGTTCACTGCCAGGGCCAGAAGCCGAGAAGAAAGCTGCGCTCCATGGCCTGGATGACCATTCGGCATCCTTGGAAGGTGATATAGCTACGGCAGAGGCCCAGGAGCAAGAAATGCAGACGAAGCAGTCATAGAAGACTCAGCATGATTTGGTTGCCGTCAAGAAGGAAAAGGTGGAGGCAGTCAAAGCTTCTAAGGGCTCTCGGAAGTCAAGAAAATGCAAAGGAAAGGGAATCTCTTCTGGAAAACATTCGGAGGAGGAGGAAATTGCCATCGAAGTGCACGTTGATATTGCTGGCAGTGACACCGCTCCTTAAATGAAGCAGAAACTGTCAACCAGAGGTGGAAAGGGATGTAGTGTCAAGAAGCGTTGAGCGGTTGGTGTGAGGATTGACTTGATTTTGGCCAACATCATGAAAGAAGACTGGATTGTTTTTATTTCTTTTTGAGTCATTTTGTTCAAGTGCAGAGTCTACACATTGTGTCGTTACTGTAGAGTCTATATTTTCTCTTTGTTGGTCATTATGGCGTAGGTACAACCCTAACATTTTGATCCTGTGTAAAGAAAATCATAAGCAATACAATGATTTTTTCGACTATACTTTTATCTGTCTATTCAAATATGTTCTATGAACTTGTGCTTATTTCATTTCATACTTTTCTAGTTCTGTGATTATTGCCAAAGTCCTTGATTTGAAGTGACAAAACTTAGAGATTAACAACACTTAGAGAATTTTTGTTTAGAAATTCACATAAAAAATTAAAAAAATTCTAAAACTTAGAAATTTTTGTTTAGAATTTTTGTTTGGAAGTTCATAAAACTTTGAGATAGAACTTGCGGGCTTATTGTTGTTTGGAGTGACAGAACTTATGAACTTATTGCATTCACGTTATTCTGTCTCGGACTACTTGTAGGCATATTGTTGTTTATTTTAGAAAATTATCAAGTATCTGGTAGCTTAGGGTTTAGATGACCTCTATTGAAAATCCAACTAAGTCACGACCTGATCTTTCTTCGAAAGTTTTGCGACTTTAACATGTATTCTCAGTTTCCGGCAGCATTCAGGTAAGTATCCAATTTACGCATGGATATGTATTGTCAATCATTGAGTGCCTTCTTTCTAGCACTAATTCTTCCTGACTATATGCATGGGGTTTTTCACTCTCCTCGCTGCTGCCCATCTTCAAGTCAAGCGAGGGGCTGTTATTTTAGGATTTAGCGGCTCACTTGTGTAGTAGGGAGTGTGAGTTTGGATGCTTTTCTGCGTTGTCTATCTCCACGCAACGCGAGAATTTGATTTTAGATGTTCATCGGCGTTGCCTATCTCCAGGCAACGTGAGAAGTTTATTTTGAGCTTACTCGACGTTGCCTATCTCCGGACAACGCGAGGAGTTCATTTTCGACGTAGCCTACCTTCGGTCAACGCGAGGAGTTCATTTTCGATGTTTCTGGGCATTTCCTATCTCCGGCAAACACGAGGAGTTTCAGCTTGAGTGCATGGCTTACAAGATGCACGACTTTTGACGTTCCTCGATGTTTCCTATCTTCCGGCAGTGCAAGGAGTTTTAATTCGGGTGCACGGCATACGAGATGCATGGATTTCGATGTTCTTCGACGTTACCTATCTTCAAGAAATGCGAGAAGTTTCAGTTTGGATGAAAGGCTTACGAAATGCATAGCTTTGGATGTTTCTCGGCATCGCCTATCTCCGAGCAACACGAGGAGTTTAATTTGAATGCGCAGCTTATAAGATGCATGACTTTCGATGCTTCTTGGTGTTGCCTATCTCTGAGCAGCGCAAGGAGTTAGTTTTTTAAGTTGCTCCCCGGCGCTGCTATCTCCGGGCAACATGGAGGAATTATTATTTTTTAGCCAACTCCGGAAGCTGCCTATCTTCGGGCAATGCGAGTTTTTTTTGATGCTACTCGGCATTGCCTATCTCCATATAATGCTAGGAGTTTCTGTTTAGTTCACCTCGGCGTGGCCTATCTCTGGGCAACATGGAGGAGTTAGTTGTTTAGGTGGTCCCCGTCATTGCCTATCTTCGGGCAATGTGAGGAAGTTAGTTCTTTTTTACCTCCCGGGGTTGCCGGGGCAACACCGATTTTTCTTTTTTGAGAGGCAAGGATCGAGTTCCTCAGATCCAATGGTTTGAGTCAATTTGCTTCCGTTGACTTAGCGGGTAATTATTATGAGAAGTTTGGTTGGTTAAAGAGGTAAACATTATTAAGAAAAGCATGGCAGATTCTTTGCCTATTTACAATGCCATCGGCATTTCCGGGATGGCTTATTTTTGAAAAAAATAAAAAATACATAAAATAGTTTTTTAGATGAAATAACGGCGGAGCGATTCGCCATTCCAGGCTCTAGGAACTGCGACCCCGTCGACGGTTGTCAGCTTGAAAGTTCCATCATTGAGCTTTTGATTAACGACATACGGTCCTTTCCAATTTCGTCCGATGGTCCCCGAATCAGCTTAAACCCACTTCAACACAAGATCACTTCGAAGCTCTGACCATGAACTTTGGGGTTGAAGTACCGTGTGAATTTTTTTGGTGGGCAATAGTTCTTAACTTTGTTTTTTTTCATCGACCATGTCTTGCGATTCAAGTAGGAGTTGCTCGTTTTATGCTTGATTAAAATTCTGCCTTCGGTGTGAGGGGACTTCTAATTCAACAAGAATCATTGCTTCTAAACCATATGCTAATGCGAAGGAGTGTGGCCAGTTGCCGCTTTGTGTGTAATTCTGTAAGCCCATAGCATGAGTGGAGGTTCATCAACCCAGTTTCCCTTTGCTTTTGCTAGTCCCTTTTTGATAGTGGACTTTATGATCTTATTTATTGCTTCCACTGCCTGTTTGCTTGCGAATGAGGCACTGCATAAAAGATTTTTTCGATTCGGAAGCGCCTGCAGAAGACTTTGAGTTCGACACTTTCGAATTATGTTCTGTTATCAGTGATGACTTTTTGTGGCCCTTCAAACCTGCAAATGATGTTTTTAGTAACAAAGTTAATAACTTTATTTGTGGTTATGGTGGCCAACGGTTCCACTTCGGCCCATTTTGTGAAATAATATACGGAAACTATGGCATATTTGGCTCCTCCTTTTGATATTGGATGGACGCTAATCAAATCAATCCCCATATTGCAAATGGCCATGGCTTGACCATCCACGTGAATTCTGTTGAAGGAGTTCTCTTGATTTTGCTGAATCTTTAACAGTGATCGCATCTTATGGCATGATCTGTGGCGTCATGATTTATTGTTGGCCAAAAGTACCCGTATCGAAGGACTTTCTTCGCTAGTGTCTACCCCCCAATGTGGTCTCCACACTCGCCTTCATGTGCTTCCTTCGAGATTCGTTGTGCTTCATCATCAGTCACATACCTAAGAAGAGGGGTCGAGAATCCCCTTCGATGGAGTACGCCATTCGAAGGAGCTTCTTTCATTGATTTCGGTCAGTTGGGAGGGTTCTCGCAAGTAGATAGTCTTTTATTAGTGTCATCCATGTGTCTGGTTTGATGGTGGTCTCGAAAATCCATTCTACGTCCATTTCATCTACACTTGGGTTGGTTAGAGTTTCTACTGGGATCAAACCCAATGACTGAGCTTCGCTAGAGGTTGCTAGTTTAGCCAAATAATATGCTTTGGTGTTTTGCTCCCACGGTAAGTGGGTTATAGTGTAGTGCTCGATGTCGCTTAGCAGCTCTTGCACTTTTGATAGACACAAGGCCAAATTTTCACCACACACTTGGTACTCCCCTTTTACTTGACACCCGACCAGTTGGGAGTCGTCGAATATGTTGATAGATTTTATTTTGAGTTCCTTTACAACCTTCAACCCTGTGATCAGTGCTTCGTATTCCACTTCGTTATTTGTTCCGAGGAATTCCAAGCGCAAAGCATAGTTAATGGATCACCCCTCAAGGGTTTCGAGTATACGTCCGCTCCCACAAAGAAGTTGTTTGATGTTCCATTAACAAAGAGCTTCGAATGCATGTCCATTTCCGATTGAACTTCCTCCTCGTCGTCTCTTATGGTAAATTAGCGATGAAGTCAGCCAACGCTTGTCCATTGATTGCTTTCCTTAGATTGTATGTGATATCGTATTGGATCAACCCAATATTCCACTTGAGTAGCCATTCGAAAGTTTCTGGTCGGTACAAAAATTGCTTCGGGGGTTGGTCAGTCGATACTTCAATCGGATGAGCCTGGAAGTATGGTCATAACTTCTGGGATGCAATCAAAAGACAATATGCTAACTTTTGTAGTTTTAAGAAATTCTTCTCAGCTTCGGTGAACCGTTTGCTAATGTAGTACACAGGTCACTGGATTCTCGCTTCTTCCCGCACGAGAGTCGCGCTTAGTGCGTGTGGGGAGACTGCTAAATAGATGAATAGATCTTCTCCATCCACCGGCTTTGATAAGATTGTGGGAGCTTCCAAGTGTCATGCAATTCCTCAAAATCCGTCTGGCAAGCTTCACTCCATTTGAAGTTTTTCCTTCCTTTCTTTAGTGCATCGAAGAACAGTATGCACTTGTTTGTAGCTTTAGAGATGAATCGACTCTGTGCTGCGACTTTTCCATTCAAGCATTGTAGTTCTCTCTTAGTTTTAGGGGAGTGGACTCCCATAACGCTGTTATTTGCTCTGGATTTGCTTCGATGCCCCAGGCACTTATTATGAATCCTAGGAATTTCCCAAAGGCTACTCCGAAGTGACATTTAAGCAGGTTGAGCTTCATTCCATATTTGCGAAGTATTTCGAACATTTCAGTGCGATTGTCTAGATAGTTAGCGGCTACTCGAGATTTGACTAACATATCATGCATGTGGACTTCCATAGTTTTCCCAATCCGGCGTTTAATCATAGTACTCACTAGCCATTGGTACGTTGCCCCTGCATTCTTCAAACTAAATGGCATTACTCTATAACTGTACAGTCCTAAATCGGTAATGAAGCTAGTGTTTTCTTGGTTTGGTTCGTGCATCAGTGTTTAGTTATAGCTCGAGTATGCATCCACAAATGACAGAAGCTCAGTACCGTTGTTCCATCCACAAGCTGATCAATTTTAGGAAGCGGGAAGCTATCTGTGATATCCCAGAATTTTTGGCAATATAAATTTAATAATCTGTGTTAGAAATTAAATTGATTTGACAATTTTGTTAATAAAATTTGAATTGATTTAATAATCTTCTTCTGATAAATATTTAAATTGATAGATTTTATCTTTTTAAAGCAAATAAATCGTTTTCTATTTATAATATATATATAATTGTATATATTGTAAATAGATAAGCTTTGGTTTGGAATTTAGTAAATAAAGCGATTTTCTAATTCTAATTTATTTTTGGTAAATTGGAAATTTTGATTTAAATTTAATATTTAACTTTTCAAGGCAATTTAATAAATAACTCTATTGTTTGTAAATACTTAAGGTAAATGTTATTTGTTTAAAATTATATTTAATTAGCTTAAATATGAATCTAAATTAGATTAACATAGAAGATTTGTTTTATTTTCTTTTTAAATATTGCTTGAAATTATATATAAGAGTTTAAATTACAATTTACATATGATCTTAATTTATTGAGTAATAGAAGTGATTTATAATCTCTTTTATAAATCATTTAAAATTGTCAAATTTGTTATTTTCAAATGATAATTATATAATACTTAGTTTTTATAAACATAAATAGATTTTATAGAAATAGGATTTGTTATTTTCAGAATTTAATGGTATTTATATATGCATATATATAACTTGATTTTTAAATTGGATTTTATAATTTAATTTAAATTTGGATTTAATGTTTTGAAATTCAAAATAATAAATATTAAAAATATTTGGATAAGCTCTTATTTATAATTTGTTTTGTTTTATTTCTCTATAAAAAAAGAGGGGAAATTTATATATACATAAAAAGTAATAAAATAAGTTAAAAGCTTTTATAAATAATTTAAATTAAAATAAAATACTTAAATTACAAGTGTAAATCCCTTAAGACACCTAAACAACATGTGTTAAGTAAACATTAATCCAAGATGACAAATGTTACTATAATAGACATGTGTCATTTCTAATTTTTTTCTTTTGTTTAAATAAATCATTTTTTGCTTATATAAACATTGCCTCTTAACCCCATTTTCTTTTTCTATTCTTTTACATAACTTAAGAAATCTTCAGCCTATATTCAAACCTAAATAACCCAAAACAAATCTGAAAAATCATCTTCTTCAAATCAAAGCCAAGAATCTAAAATCTTGGATCAATCTTCTACAAAATAGAAAATTTTATTCAAAACAAAATCCTGTAAATCCCCTCAAAAACCAATCTGAAACCAGTATTTCCTCTATCAAAATCAAACTACAACTATCTGAAATCATCTTCAAAACCTGGAATGCAAATCAAAATATATACCTGAAATTCATTTTACAAAATCATTTTCAAAAATGTTCAAAAGCCTGCAGTTCCTTCACTTCTGTTTTGAAACAACAATCAGGCCTACATTCATCTTCAACTTGAAGTTTTTTTTAAAAGCAAACATCCAACTGCGGTTTTAAATTCAAAAGAAAACTACAGCAACTCGAAGTTTTCAAATCAAAGCACATTCCAGTTTCAAGCTTTTCAAAAACATGGTTGCTCTGTTCATCATGCTTGTCAGGTGAATAACATTTTTATTTAAAATAATTTAAGTAAGTATGGTTGCCTGATTTATTCCTGTGATAATCATGAATTATGTGGATGAATATGATGGAATTCTCTGTATATATTTATGGGTTTATGAATGCATGCTTGTAGTTGTAAATTTGTTCTTGCCTGTTCTAGATTCCAGGCTTAAGTTCTGTTCAAAAATCATGATCTCATAATCTAATCCATGTTAAGGTTTAAATTTCAAACAAAACATGTTAGTTATGTCATAGATTAAAGTCTTAAGTTTTATTTAGGTTAAATAATTTGGTATTGTCACTGGAAATTCAAAAATAACATAACAAACTGTATGTAAGTGAAAATTTAAATATCCAGATTCATTGATCCAGGATTATAAACCGATTACTTAAACTAAAACTTGAATTTTAAAAATAAAATCAAATTTTTTAGTTTGAATATGATTGAGCATTTCTGTTTTGACCAGAAATGATGTTTTGGGAAGATTCTGTCGATCTAGATGGTCGGGGTGGTCAGCGTCTTCCTTGGTGATGAAGTGGTGATAGGAGAATCAGGTAAAAATAGTTGGAAGTAGATCTATGCATTGAGGCGATGGTGGTTAAGCAATAAATTTTTTAACCCTAGTTTTCTGATGATCGGGAAATTTGTTCCTCTCAACTTCCCTGGTGGATCGAGTTCACCCACATCGATGGAATCGATTGTGGAATGCTTGTCGAAGGTGATGCTGGAAGGTCAGAACCACTGGTGGTCAGAGGCGCGAGATTTAGGTGATTTCCAGGTTACGACATTCGTTTCAGTTTTGAGCTCATATGCTCGATTTTGATTTTGAGCTTCTGCTAATGTTTTGAGGGTCGGATTTGAGTTGGGGGATGATCGTCGACTTGTGTAAATCATCGCGAGTGGTCGGAGTTACCGGTAGTGTGGGTGCATGTGCACGAAGGACATGGGAGTATCTGTTGTTGATTTGGGGAAGATGGATACTCGAGAGTTATTCGAGTAGATTCGTGTTTTGCTCGAAGCATTGGGGTGTTGGTCTCGAAGAATTTGTCGTATGGGCTCGGGTATACTGTTGTTACAGGTTTATGAAAACCTGCCAGAACTTTAAATTTAATGAATTCAAAATGGAAATGTTACTCGGGTTTTACTCGAGTTATTTTGTGTTTTGCTCGGGCTAGGTTAGGTTAGGCTCGAGTGATTTATGTGTGGCCCGGGTTAGTTTTGTTACAGGTTAGAAACCCTGTCCTGTTTCAAAATTTAAACTGAAATTTAAAGTATTAAGCAAGGATTTAAAATAAGTTCTAAATCTAATTTTAAATAATGGATTCAAGTTTAATTTGAATCTTAGCTGGAAATGAATAAAGTTTTTAAATTCAAATTTGTTTAAATAACCTTAAGAGGTTAAGTGTTTAAAAATGTTTTTAAAGGAATTTAAATTTAAATTGGAGTTTGAAATGTAAAGGAATGATTTAAACAAGGTATAAATCTGATTCAAATCTAAATTTGAATCTTTGTTTTAAAGTAAATTTAAGTTTTATAAATCTAAGTGTTTTAACAATTTTGAATGATAAAGTAAAATTTAAATGTTTTGAATTTAAAAAGGAATTTGGTTTAAACTCTTGTAAAATTCCTTTTATAAGAGAAAGTATTCTTTATTGTGTAAAGTTAAAGTTTTTAAATTGATTTTAAATTTTGTTAAAGATAATTTGGTTTTCATTTTAAAACTTGAATTTAAAATGAAATTTGAAATGAAATTTGGAAATGAATGTTTCCAAATATATTTGTGAATAGTAATTTAACCATAGATAAGAAAAAGGTTTTATCTTAAAGTTAAATTAGAATTTAATGATTTGTAATTCATTTAATTATTAGGGTAATTAAATGGAAAATTAATTTATTTAATAAATTAATGAAATGGATAATTACTTAAATGTAATTAAGGGTTTTAAACTTAAAAGTTTAAGATTAATTATTCTTAGAATAATTAACTTGTAATTTAAGAATCATTAATTAAATAAGATTAGATTTTAATTAATGATTAGTAATTAATTAATCAAGTAATAAAGGATTAATTAAGTTATAGTTAACACTTAATTAATTAAATAATTAGAGGTTAATTAATGGGCTATTAATGGTTAATTAATTTGTAATCAATAATAAGTTAATTACTTTAGAAAAATAATTAATGAATTATTAATAGTTAATGAAGGTTATTAACTAAGGATTATTTAATAATTAATTAATGTGGTTAATTTTTAATAATTAATTAGATTAATTAATTTAAAGATAATCATTTGTGTAAACTGTTAAGTATAATTACTTATGGAAGTAATTAAGGAACTAATTACTCATTGTAATTAATTGAGTTTAATTTGATTAGGATTAAGTTAATTAATTCGGTTTAATTAATTTAGAATAACCATTTGATGATTTGTGAAGTATAATTACTTAATGTAATTTAATGAAGAGAAATTACTTAGGAAAGTAATTAATGGGTAATTACTGGATGTAAGTAATTAAAGGTGATTTGATGATGGAAGTAATTTGAGTATAATTACTTTGTAAAATTAATCAGGGGATTAGTTAGAGATAATTAATCAAGGAGTAATTAATTTATTTGGTGTAGTAATTAAGGGTAGTTAATTACTGAATGGGGTTAATCAAGGGTGATTAACAATTATGGTTTAGTTGAAAATTAATTACTCAATGTAATTAATTTAAATAGAAAACCTAATTAGAGATCATTCATTATTATAATTAATGATGTAATTTAGAATAGATTTATTTGGAAATAACTAATAAATAAAGGGATTTATTAATGTAATTGATTAAGAAGTAATGTAATTAATTTTAGTTAATTAATAAATAAAGTAATTAAAGGTTAATTACTGTATTTGGTTAAGTATAATTAATTTGTAAATTAACTAAAGGATAATTACTTGAATGTAAGGAGTAATTAATCAAGGATGATTAATTAGAGGATAATTAATTAATTAATTTTTAATTAATTAATGGTTATGTAGGCAAGATTTATATTGATGAAGTAATTAATTTAATTCACTTTAAATTAATTAGAAATGATGTAATTAATTTAACTCATTTTAAATTAATTATATTTGGTGTGATTATTAATCATTGCTTATATATGAATGGATGATATTGATTGCCTTGAATGGTTTGAGATCTCAGATATGAGATAAATAATGCTATGTGATATGGATGCATTGGTTGCATTGAGATGATAATATGAATTATCTATTTGTGATTGATAATATGGATTATCTGTTGTGATGATGGTGATGATTATCTATTATGATATGTGAATTATTTATCTATGTGTATATAAATAATGAAATTGAATTGTTTTAAACTTTAAAACAACTTGGCGTTAAAAGATACGGTTTGGATTTCGATGAGACCGGGATCGGGTTTCCAGATTTGGATATCCGAAAACCACATCGATCCAAATTTACGATAGGTCGTGAATCTCAAGTGAAGAGTGAAGACTCGAGGTGTAAGGACTATTCATCGTTAAAACTCTGAGGGTTATTCTAATACGAGTTTAACGGAGTAGTACTTTCAGATTCGAGATGAAGATTCAGAGAGGAAGGGTTATCGTCGTTAACTCTGAGGGTGATTCCAAAATGAGTGTAACGAGATAATGCCTTCGGTTTCGTTCGAACCCGGAACGAACTTGTATGGATTGAATGCTTTCAGAACATCGTCAGGTGGACGATGAGCATTCTAAGAGATGTGTTCTCCAAAGGTAATCGTAGCCTCAAGCCTCATCAACCGGGAATGGCTAAAACAGGGGAGGTGCAGCAAGGCTAAGTGGGTCATGCCCAAGTAGGACGAGATTTTCCCCGTCTAAAAGTCCATTTTTATTTCGGTTGTGTGGGCAGTTGGAACGTACGCCAACTGCGGGGTTGTCTTGTTCGGGACTATCCAGTAAGGGATGGTTCCGGCCTTGTGTTGCAGGGGAGTTAGGGTGGCTCCTCAGTACGGTGATCTAGGCCACGTACTGTGACAAGCGTTACCCCAATAGCCCTGCCATTGTATGGAGTCCAAAATCCAATAAGTGCCAACGGTTTTGATTGTATTACCCACTTTTGTGGCTAGTAGCTGGAATTTAATAATGTAACAATTTCAGCTATTTCATATTTACTTGAAAACCCTAGACCTATTATAATATCACTGGATTTCCTATCAAATGTTTTGGTTAGCGTAAGGTAAAAACTTTTCCATGTTTATGTGTGGGAAGTCTTACGTGATACCTTTCTTTTCAAAGGTTTTTCAAAGTTAAGCAACCTTAACCTGTTACTCACACCAGACCCATGTCTGACCCGGAGTTTATCTTCTGTTTTCTTAAAATCTTTGGTACTCAAATTTTTACGAGTAGCCAAGGGATTCAGGTTAGCTTTGATGAATTCTGGAGGAGTAATGGAGAAGGTGGCTTCTGCAATATAGTTATATATAGTGTTCTGCTGTGTTGGTTTCTCTGAGTAGTTTCCTTGTATTGTATTGAGTTGTATAACTAGACAGGTGTTTATAACTGTCTAGTATGTGATGTATATGATGTGTAACTCTGATTAGTGTGGTATACTATGTAATATTTATGTTATTAATATAATTTATTCGTTCCGCTGTTGAGATTCTGATGTTGTTTCTTCTTTCTTCTCTTTCTTTTCTCTTTTCTATCCCTTTCTTTCTTCAAGATGATGCGATTTTCTGTGTTGAGAAAGTCAGGTCGTCACACTATCCTTCGGACTGGCCTTGTTGAGGTCTAAGAAATCAATGAAAGATCGCCATTTTCCACTAGAATTCTTGACTAGGACTAGGTTCGATACCCATTCAGGGTTGGTTGCTTCTCGGATGAATCCATAAGCCATTAGTTTATCTACTTCCTCTCTCAATGCCTTGGTCCATTCAGGGCCTAAGCTGCACTTTTTTGCTTCACTGGTGTGAATTTAAGGTCAATATGGAGTGCATCGCAGGCAATTTCGAGCAATACTCCACACATATCGGAGTGTATTCAAGCAAAATACGTCCAGATTGACATGGAGCAATTTGGTTAGTTCCGACCGCATCTTATTTCCAAGGTTCGGCGCAATCTTCAAGACGCTCGTTGGTTCGTCTATACAGGCAGGGACAGACATCGCCAATTCTATCGGTGCTGCCCGATCCTTCCTTGAGTTCTTCTTTCTAGGTTCCAAAACCTTGTCGAATCGGCTACGGTCCCCAAGCCAGGAGCTGTTCTGTAGTTTCTATTCGGAGGGTTCATTAACGATTAGTAATTAATTAATCAAGTAATAAAGAATTAATTAATTTATAGTTAACACTTAATTAATTAAATAATTAGGGGTTAATTAATGGGCTATTAATGGTTAATTAATTTGTAATCAATAATAAGTTAATTACTTTAGAAAAATAATTAATGAATTGCTAATAGTTAATGAAGGTTATTAACTAAGGATTATTTAATAATTAATTAATGTGATTAATTTTTAATAATTAATTATATTAATTAATTTAAAGATAATCATTTGTGTAAATTGTTAAGTATAATTACTTATGGAAGTAATTAAGGAATTAATTACTCATTGTAATTAATTGAGTTTAATTTGATTAGATTAAGTTAATTAATTCAGTTTAATTAATTTAGAATAATCATTTGATGATTTGTGAAGTATAATTACTTAATGTAATTTAATGAAGAGAAATTACTTAGGAAAGTAATTAAGGGGTGATTACTGGATGTAATTAATTGAAGGTGATTTGATGATGGAAGTAATTCGAGTATAATTACTTTGTAAAATTAATTAAGGGATCAATTAGATATAATTAATCAAGGAGTAATTAATTTATTTGGTGTAATAATTAAGGGTAGTTAATTACTGAATGGGGTTAATCAAGGGTGATTAACAATTATGGTTTAATTGAAAATTAATTACTCAATGTAATTAATTTAAATAGAAAATGCAATTAGAGATCATTAATTATTATAATTAATGATGTAATTTAGAATGGATTTATTTGGAAATAACTAATAAATGAAGGGATTTATTAATGTAATTGATTAAGAAGTAATGTAATTAATTTTAGTTAATTAATAAATAAAGTAATTAAAGGTTATTACTGTATTTGGTTAAGTATAATTAATTCGTAAATTGACTAAAGGATAATTACTTGAATGTAAGGAGTAATTAATCAAGGGTGATTAATCAAGGGTGATTAATTAGAGGGTGATTAATTAATTTGTAATTAATTAATGGTTATGTAAGCAAGATTTATATTGATGAAGTAACTAATTTAATTCACTTTAAATTAATTAGAAATGATGTAATTAATTTAACTCATTTTAAATTAATTATATTTGGTGTGATTATTAATCATTGCTTATATATGAATGGATGATATTGATTGCCTTGAATGGTTCGAGATCTCAGATATGAGATAAATAATGCTTTGTGATATAGATGCATTGGTTGCATTGAGATGATAATATGAATTATCTATTTGTGATTGACAATATGGATTATCTGTTGTGATGATGGTGATGATTATCTATTATGATATGTGAATTATTTATCTATGTGTATATAGATAATGAAATTGAATTGTTTTAAACTTTAAAACAACTTGGCCTTAAAAGATACGCTTTGGATTTCGATGTGACCGAGATCGGGTTTCCAGATTTGGATATCTGAAAACCACATCGATCTAAATTTACGATAGATCGTGAATCTCAAGTGAAGAGTGAAGACTCGAGGTGTAAGGACTATTCATCGTTAAAACTCTGAGGGTGATTCCTATACGAGTTTAACGGAGTAGTACTTTCAAATTCTAGATGAAGATTCAGAGAGCAAGGGTTATCGTCGTTAACTCTGAGGGTGATTCCAAAATGAGTGTAACGAGATAATGCCTTCGGTTTCGTTCGAACCCGGAACGAACTTGTTTGGATTGAATGCTTTCAGAACATCGTCAGGTGGACGATGAGCATTCTAAGAGATGTGTTCTCTAAAGGTAATCATAGCCTCAAGCCTCATCAACCGGGAATGGATAAAACAGGGGAGGTGCGGCAAGGTTAAGTGGGTCATGCCCAAATTAGGACGAGATTTCCCCTGTCTAGAAGTCCCTTTTTATTTCGACTGTGTGGGCAGTTGGAACGTACGACAACTGCGGGGTTTTCTTATTCGGGACTATCTAGTAAGGGATGGTTCCGGCCTTGTGTTGCAGGAGAGTTAGGGTGGCTCCTCGGTACGGTGATTTAGGCCACGTACTATGACGGGCGGTCCCCTAGTATCCCTGCCATTGTATGGAATCCAAAATCCAATAAGTGCCAACAGTTTTGATTTTATTACCCACTTTTGTGGCAAGTAGCTGGAATTTAATAATGTAACAATTTCGGCTATTTCATATTTACTTGAAAACCCTAGACCTATTATAATATCACTGGATTTCCTATCAAATGTTTTGGTTAGCATAAGCTAAAAACTTTTCCATGTTTATGTGTGGGAAGTCTTACGTGATACCTTTCTTTTCAAAGGTTTTTCAAAGTTAAGCAATCTTAACCTGTTACTCACACCAGACCCATGTTTTACCCGGAGTTTATCATCCGTTTTCTTAAACTCTTGGGTGCTCAAATTTTTACGAGTAGCCAAGGGATTCTGGTTAGCTTTGACGAATTATGGAGGAGCAATGGAGCAGGAGGCTTCTGTGATATAGTTGTATATAGCGTTCCGCTTTGTTGGTTTCTCTTAGTAGTTTCCTTGTATTGTATTGAGTTGTATAACTAGACAGGTGTTTATAACTGTCTAGTATGTGATGTATATGCTGTGTAACTCTGATTAGTGTTGTATACTATGTAATATTTATGTTATTAATATAATTTATTCGTTCCGCTGTTGAGATTCTGATGTTGTTTCTTCTTTCTTCTCTTTCTTTCCTCTTTTCTATCCCTTTCTTCCTTTAAGATGATGCAATTTTCTGTGTTGAGAAAGTCGGGTCGTCATAGTTGGTATCAGAGCGCTAGGTTGAGCGAATACCTAGGCTTTGACGAGATTTCTTTCTTGAGAGAGCGTATTTGTAATTTTGAATATATATATTTACTTCTACCTATCTGTTGGGTTACCTGTTCAGGTTTTCCAATATAAGTTATAAAGGTAGATAAGGTAGTGGGGTGTGTAACACGTCTACTACCAATGGTTGGAGTCCAAGTGTTGGGGTTGGAAGTGTATCTATCGGGACTGTAGACCTAATACCGTCTCAAGTGAGCTTTGCAGTTGGATGTAAGGATTTCGTCGATCTCTGAAGGATACCTTTTAAATGTTTGGAGTTCATCTTGGTAGTGCAAGTTGGATGAGTAGAGTTGGATCTGTCGGTTAGGCAAAAAAAATAATGGTATCTTGACACCTTAGGAATTAGTAGTTGTGTGATGTGACGCAGTGACTATGGATGTCTCCGAAGATTTTTCTTTGGAACAAGTTTAAGAATTATGTCCGCTTCGATGTTGTGGCTGGGTTCAGCAGGATGTTTCTGTCTTGTTTGAGGTCCGAATTTCTCGAAGAGCTTTGGATTAAGAAGTCTTTGGCATCGGTGTCAGCAGTACAGCTCGGAGTATTATGTGTGCCAGCAAGAAGTTCTTCTGGTTAGCAGTTTTTCTAGAGGTGGAGTTCAGAAGCAGCAGAGTGGATCCATTTCTTCGATGGATTGGCTAGATAAACGTAAGCTGTTCTGATCGGTAAAGAGAGAACGGTTTTCTTTGGGTATTAGGCTTGATTGATCGCAAAAGAGATTTGTGATAGTTTGAGTGTTCTTTTAAGTTATTAAAGATTTTTCTGGATATCTTCTGGGAAGACAGAGGTTTGTCTGCATCTGAAGATTGAGTTTTCTTATCGACTGGATTCAAGGAGTGCTATCGGTGGTTCAGTTTAGTAGAAGGATGACTTCTAGAGAAGGGTTTGGTGAAGCAGCATAGGATCAGGTGGGACATCTGAGTTTTCTTTTATGGATTTTTTGAACCATATTTCTGCGATGTGTTGTCCAGTGTGTGCTCGTGTTCTTCATCAGCATTTTCAACCACTCCAGATCAGAGTTGTGTAGCGGAAGCAGTTTGGGAGTGCTTTTGTTTTGTCTTTTCTGGATAAGAGAAGTAAGTTAGTCTTCTGATGTTTATGGAGTAGAGTTGGTGTTCTTGGTTTTGGATTGATCTTGAGAAGATCATTCTGATGGGTTGTTTTGGTCCAGTTTGTTTCTAGAGACATCAGCGAAGGTTGAGCTGGTCGGGGAGATGAAAGAAGCCCAGGATCGTCAGAAGAATTTTGTGGATAAGAGACGAAGGACATTGGATTCCGAAGTCGAAGATTTGATTTTGGGTAAATTTTCGCCGATCTAAGGAGCTATAAGGCTGTGTAAGTCAACTTCGAGGTGTTTTGGATCTTTTCTGTGTTCTTGTGAGGATTAGTGTTTGATTTTCGAGGTTGAATTGCCAGTTTGGATAACTGGGATTCGATGTGTTTCACGTATCTCTGAGGGAGTACGTGTATGATTTATCTCTGGCTATGGAACCAGCAATTCAGGAGGATGTGATTGTTGGGTCAGATTTGTCTGTAGTCTGATATCCTGTTCAGTTTTGTAGATCTAGTTGAATGGGAGCTCTGTAGCTTAGTAGTATAGATTGTTTGGATTCTGTAGAGTGAGTATCCCAGTATTTATACTTGGGAAACTCTAGAAAATCCTATCCAGAATTTTGTCTGGATAGTTAGATTTGTTTGTTTGAGTAAATTGGTTGCTATGGTTGTTAGCATATGATTGATAATATATGCTTGTGTTTTAAAATAAAATCTTAAGATAGTTTATTAACTTACCTTTGCTTTTAAATTTCGGGGTCGAAATTCTTTTAAGGGGGGAGGAATGTGATATCCCAGAATTTTTGGCAATATAGATTTAATAATCTGTGTTAGAAATTAAATTGATTTGATAATTTTGTTAATAAAATTTGAATTGATTTAATAATCTTCTTTTAATAAATATTTAAAATGGTACATTTTATCTTTTTAAAGATAATAAATTGTTTTCTATTTATAATATATATATATATATAATTGTATATATTGTAAATAGATAAGCTTTGGTTTGGAATTTAGTAAATAAAGCAATTTTCTAATTCTAATTTATTTTTGGTAAATTGGAAATTTTGATTTAAATTTAACATTTAGCTTTTCAAGGAAATTTAATAAATAACTATATGGTTTGTAAATACTTAAGGTAAATGTTATTTGTTTAAAATTATATTTAATTAGCTTAAATATGAATCTAAATTAGATTAACATAAAAGCTTTGTTTTATTTTCTTTTTAAATATTGCTTGAAATTATATATAAGAGTTTAAATTACAATTTACATATGATCTTAATTTATTGAGTAATAGAAGTGATTTATAATCTCTTTTATAAATCATTTAAAATTGTTAAATTTGTTATTTTCAAATGATAATTATATAATACTTAGTTTTATAAACATAAATAGATTTTATAGAAATAAGATTTGTTATTTTCAAAATTTAATGGTAGTTACATATGCATATATATATATAACTTGATTTTTAAATTGGATTTTATAATTTAATTTAAATTTGGATTTAATGTTTTGAAATTCAAAAGAATAAATACTTAAAAATATTTAGATAAGCTTTTATTTATAATTTGTTTTGTTTTATTTTTCTATAAAAAAAAAGAGGGGAAATTTATATATACATAAAAAGTAATAAAATAAGTTAAAAGCTTTTATAAACAATTTAAATTAAAATAAAATACTTAAATTACAAGTGTAAATCCCTTAAGACACCTAAATAACATGTGTTAAATAAACATTAATCCAAGATGACAAATGTTACTATAATAGACATGTGTCATTTCTAATTTTTTTCTTTTGTTTAAATAAATCATTTTTTGCTTATATAAACATTGCCTCTTAACCCCATTTTCTTTTTCTATTCTTTTACATAACTTAAGAAATCTTCAGCCTATATTCAAACCTAAATAACCCAAAACAAATCTGAAAAATCATCTTCTTCAAATCAAAGCCAAGAATCTAAAATCTTGGATCAATCTTCTACAAAATAGAAAATTTTATTCAAAACAAAATCCTGTAAATCCCCTCAAAAACCAATCTGAAACCAGAATTTCCTCTAATCAAATCAAATTACAACTATCTGAAATCATCTTCAAAACCTGGAATGCAAATCAAAATATAAACCTGAAATTCATTTTGCAAATCATTTTCAAAAATGTTCAAAAGCCTGTAGTTCCTTCACTTCTGTTTTGAAACAACAATCAGGCCTACATTCATCTTCAACTTGAAGTTTTTTTCAAAAGAAAACATCCAACTGCAGTTTTAAATTCAAAAGCAAACTACAGCAACTCGAAGTTTTCAAATCAAAGCACATTCCAGTTTCAAGCTTTTCAAAAACATGGTTGCTCTGTTCATCATGCTTATCAGGTGAGTAACATTTTTATTTAAAATAATTTAAGTAAATATAATTACCTGATTTGTTCCTGTGATAATCATGATTTGTGTGGATGAATATGATGGAATTCTCTGTATATATGTATGGGTTTCTGAATGCATGCTTGTTGTTGTAAATTTGTTCTTGCCTGTTCTAGATTCCAGGCTTAAGTTCTGTTCAAAAATCATGATCTCATAATCTAATCCATGTTAAGGTTTAAATTTCAAACAAAACGTGTTAGTTGTATCATAGATTAAAGTCTTAAGTTTTATTTAGGTTAAATAATTTGGTATTATCACTGGAAATTCAAAAATAACAGAACAAATTGTATGTAAGTGAAAATTTAAATATCTCTGAGTATTTTTCTTGTATTGTATTGAGTTGTATAACTAGAAAGGCGTTTATAATTGTCTAGTATGTAATGTATATGATGTGTAACTCTGATTGGTGTTGTATAGTATGTAATATTTATGTTATTAATATAATTTATTCGTTCCGCTGTTGAGATTCTGATGTTGTTTCTTCTTTCTTCTCTTTCTTTTCTCTTTTCTATCCCTTTCTTTCTTCAAGATGATGCGATTTTCTGTGTTGAGAAAGTCGGGTCGTCACACTATCCTTCGTACATACCTTGTTGTGGTCTGAGAAATCAATGAAAGATCGCCATTTTCCACTAGAATTCTTGACAAGGACTGGGATCGATACCCATTCAGGGTTGGTTGCTTCTTGGATGAATCCATAAGCCATTAGTTTATCTACTCCCTCTCTCAATGCCTTGGTCATTCATGGCCTAAGCTGCACTTTTTTGCTTCATTGGTGTGAATTTAAGGTCAATATGGAGTGCCTCGCAGGCAATTTCGAGCAATACTCCATAAATATTGGAGTGTATTCAAGCAAAATACGTCCAGATTGACATGGATCAATTTGGTTAGTTCCGACCGCATCTTATTTCCAAGGTGCGATGCAATCTTCAAGATGCACGTTGGATCGTCCATACAGTCTGGGACAGACATTGCCAATTCTACTGGTGCTGCCCGATCCTTCCTTGAGCTCTTCTTCCAAGGTTCCAAAACCTTGTCGAATCGGCTATGGTCCCCAAGCTAGGAGCTGTTCTGTAGTTGCTATTCGGAGGGTTCATGGTGTGGAGTGTCTTCCCCACATCCTTTCCCTTTTCTTTCTTGATTCACGCAATTCCACGATGTAGCATTCCCGGGCAACGCTTTAATATCCTTTCACAATTCCGACTCCATGCTTGGCATGGAACTTCATCGTAAGGCACCATTGGGCCAATGCTATCCTGAAATCGACCAATGTGGGCCATCCTAAGAATGCATTGTATGTTGACACTTCATCCATGATCAAAAAAGTCTGAATGAGGGTGAATCTTCGCTCGCCCTCTCCAAGCTCTACCGGTAGGCCGATTGTTCTCAACGGATGTTTGGCTTCTCCTATAAACCCCTTAATCTTCGTTTGGCATGTAGATATACTTTTCATGCCAATATTCATCTGCTTAAAGGTAAGTTTGAAAAGTATGTTAATTGAACTACCACTATCAACTAGCACCCATCGGACTACAATGGGCCCGATTCCTACCATTACCACCGTCCGGTCAAGAGTTAAAGCTTCAATCCCTTCGGTGTCCCAAATTGCAGAACACTATGTCATCACTCAGAACCCTTCTCTGCATCACCGGAGTTTCATCATCTATTGCTAAGCACGATTCCTTTGTATGCTTTAATAAACTCGCATATCACTCCATATCTCCCCAACTTCTTCACGTAGGATGTGGTCCCCCTGATATTTTTTCGATAATAAACCTCTGATCAGTTTGTTTTGATCCTTCTTCATTAGTTCCAGCTTAATTTCTTTGCTCTCTAGGTAGTTGAGGGACCATAGGTTGATTGGGTTTTTATGGCTTTTTCACATATTATTGGAGTTTGTCGTCTCGGATTAACCCTTCGATGAGGTCCTTAAGGTGGCAAAATTCATTTGTATTGTGCAGGTGCATCTCGTAGAAGCGGTGGAATTTCCCTTAGTGCTTTTGCTATTCCGTTGCCTCCTTTCTAAGAGGCTTCTTATACTCTTCAGTTTCTTGCTTTGGGAGATAAACGTTCTTTGGGGTGTCATTCAGGGAGGTATAGTCTTCCCGTCTAAACCCTCTAAATAATTTGTTGTTGCCACCATTATTTCTTTTATTGGAGCTTTGTTTCTTCTCTTTTGATTTCCTCTCTTTTCTGCAACTCCTTGAGTACTTCTATGACCGCGCGTGTTTTGATTTTCCACCATGTCATTTTTTTCGGCATTCGTCTGTTTTGTACCGGCAGACTTTCTTTCCAGTTCCTACGCTTCCTCTAGTCTCAAGTACCGCTTTCTTTACGATTAAAGTCTTTCCTATTGGTAGTTTCTTCATCTTAATCTATTTCCTAAACTCGATTTCTAGGTGAATAGTGCAGACTAATTCCATAAAAGCCATATCTTCATTGGGGTTGCTTACCTCCATTACCGCAGTGTTAAACCTGCTCAAGAATGATTTCAATGACTCGTTGCGCCCCTGAACCAATCTAGATAGGGACATGATGTCCTTCGGTTGTGCGATATGATGCCTGAACTAGTCAAGGAATTTCATTGCTAGCTGGTCAGAAGTAGAAATAGATCTCTAGGGGAGTCTGGTGAACTACATAGACGCGGCTCCTTCTAGAAAAATAAGGAAACATCGACAGCGGATGACCTCTAGAGCATAAGCTCTATCTATGTACCATCCATACTTGTACAAATAGATTTTTGGGTCCTTCATTTCGTCATAGGAGGGGATAGTTGGCATAGTGAATTTGTTTGGGTATTTTACATTCAAGATCTTATTGGTAAAAGGGGTCCGACTCGGGGCAGATCCCTATTCATCATCCTTTCAGTTCTTACTCTCATCCATCAGCCGTCTGACTATGTCTGCTATGTAAGCCTCTGATGTACGGTAGTCTTAGGGGCGGGAATCAGTCACTACGTCGAGTGTTTGGCTCAGTAAACGGTCTTGGCACGTGGGTTGAAGCCTAGGCTCTCCTGTCTTTGGAAGAGCCACTCCCGCGGGACCCTGTTGGCTTGCAATTGGCCTGACTGCGGCAGTTTAGACGTTTCTAGGATCATCGAATGCATTGAAATTCTCCTCTATGTAATTACCTTGCTCTCCATCTTCTAAATCGGGAGATTGACAGATATATCTTCCTATGGGGTTTTGGCCCCTTGATTCAAATTCAAGATCGGTTACCTTGCGCTGGGTGGAGTATTCTCATTATCCTCCATGTTGCATCATGTTGTTACCTTCTTTGTGGCTGCTTTGTGCTCCTTCTATGCAGGTCGAAAATGAAGGAATTCTCTTGTTCTACAACGGTTACTAGTTCAGGCACAGTCCTTGGAGAAGGGTTTGATTGTAGGGTCAACAAAGCGTTGAGGTTCTCCATCAGAGCCTTTTGACTATTTTCCATTTTCTGATTGGTCTCCTCAGTCATCTTATTCAGCCCGTCCCGGTGACAACTTCATGTTGACTAGAGGACGCTGGAGATTGGTTTCCTAGGTTTGCACCATTTAGTCCAGCTTATGGGAGACAAGCTCCTTCTCCAGCTATTGTTGCCCATATGGATCTTCTAGAGGCAGTTTTTCTTCTTCCAGTAGCTGTTGGTCCTAAAACAGTGAGTTCTTCAAGCAAAGATTAGGCATCTAACATCTGGACCTATTGCATCCAAAGTAGATAGCTGGATCTGGATCCTCAGTAGGATTTTCAGTGAAAGCACCAAAATGTTGAGCCAAAAAATAGACCAATACCCTGGTTAGAGTTTGAAAGCACCAGCTCTATTTTGACAGAGCAAGATCACAAATCACAAATATCAAGAAAGAACGTTAAGATAATGTAGACAGAGAATTTTTATAGTGGTTCGTCTGTTAATGAAGCTTATGTCCACTTTATAGTTTTATTATAGAGTGCTTGCTGTTATAAGAGATGTATGATTACAAGGCTTTGTTTGTTTCCTAGCTAGATTGAATCTCCAGAGTTGGAATCCACTAGAGAATCATAGTGTATTCCTTTGGAGATCGTTATGAGAGAGGTGAAGAGTGAAGAATAATTCCAAAAGAGCTTCAGCAAACAGTCCAGAGAAGATCCCTTTTTGGTGCAGGTAGGATGGTATTTATAGGAATTGTGGAGCTTCTAGGCCAGGACATGCATTCATTAACTCATATTTAAGTAAGAGACCACCTAGGGAAATTCGGGCTGGCAAAACGAGTCAATACCATGGGTCGCTGCGACCCATGGTCTGTGGTTCGCTGGCAACCCATAGACTTGACTCGTTTGCGAGCCAATATCTTGCCTCTTTTCTTAGTGTTTTGTAGCGATTTGTTTGATGGTTTGAGCAGATGCATTGATCGTTAATGAGCTAAGCACTTAGGATTTTTCTGAAGTTTGGAACTGGAGATGTTTCCATAGCCATTTATTGTTGCTCTTATGTTTTGATGGCAATTCACTAACCTTTTACGTTCAACTACTGATTGGATTAAAGGAATGCCGATCACTCGGATTCTTTGATCCCAATCGTTGTCTTATTCTTATAGCATGGCCCTTGTCGAACCCTTATCTTTGCTTTTTTGGTTAAGTCCTGAAACATGTTGTCCCCATAAAGTTGTTCGGTTTTCTATTGGTTTCTGCTGGGTTAAAAACCCAGATAACAACATTAATAAGCCATAGAAGGAAGTGAGGAATATAGAAAGCAATTTATAAAATAAGAATAGGTTCACAGCGAATAAGTGAATTTAATACTAGTAAACTAAGAAGGTAGTATAACTTTCATAGTAGGAATTACTTAGCCTCAATGAAACGTCAAGGACATGCATGAATTAGTGGGCCTGGCCCAACATTTAAGCCTAGGATAATTGGTTTGGTTAGAATGGGTTAGGATGCAAGATTAGTAGAGTTACATAACAGAAGTCTTTCCTTCGGCTAGAGGCTATTAATAGTTGTGTATATGTACTACTGATATGAGACATCTCCAACCATGAGATACAAAAGGACCTCAAAGTTTAGTTAGTTATTTATTTATCGGAAGCGGGCTAGTTAAACCTTGTATGAGTCTTTGAGATATATTCATAATACAACAATTAAATTATAAAGTCATACCAAGGGGTCATCGGTCTTTATAGCTATGTATTGGTTGACTAGTGATTACATTATAGAGGCCCACTTCAGGGTTGAGGTATTAAAGGGCCGCTAGGTATGCCTATTTCCTATTCAAGAAGTATTAACTGGCCCGAGTTTACTTTTGGGTGACACAAAGCTTATATATAACGTGTATATATAGTTATGCCTCGGAGAAGGTTACATATATCACACACATAGATGGAATTAAATGGATATATCATGAATAGTAGACATAACACTTAAATAGAATTCAATCGGTAAAAATTAGTATTATGGATAAAGTGTGTAATTTTCCAGTCACAAGAACATTGTTCTGACCCCCTTCCTCGCTATAACCAGTATGATAGATTGAAGGGACATGCTACTAAGAAAGACAAGAACGGTAGATGGAGAAGTTTTCTCAACCATGCTCGACATTGGCAAGGCAATTAGGTATTCGATGAATAATATTAATTTCAAAGTAGTAGCCTTAGTCAATACATATGTTCTATTATATTTTTACTATTCCATTATGAGTTCATTCTCTGATATACTTATGTTTATTACAAGTTATCAAAACCAACGATTCGGACCCTTATGGACTTGGATTTTGATTTAGTCAACATTCAGGCTCGTTAACGTGTGGGTTGTTACATGTTTCATGCATAGAATCATAGAATACAAAATAATATGAATGTAGTTTTGAAGCAAGATCCAGAAGTCAAAATTAAAAGGCTGTGAACTAAAAATTCAACACATAACCTTGTTCATAACAAACCATAAGAAAAAATTATTTTTGTTGTACATATACACATTAAATAAAATATAATGAAACTTTTGATATCACTGGTTGTGTGTTCCCATGCTAACTTTTGTTCTATATGAGAATAGCACAACCAATACATATATACCCATTGAACAAATGCATTATCACGAAACAATACGAGTAACAGTCGATATACATATCATATATTACGAAGCTCACTTCTTTGACATGAATGCATTTATCAAACTACGAAAGTAGACCATACAAATATCCATAGGAGGAGAGAAGATCTAGAACATAGAATTTAATTCATATAAGTAACCGAATAAAACGAGTTATCTTGCTAAATTTTAAATCTGATAGTCCATCCTTATTCCATTGATGTTCCCACCATATCAAATAAGAAGCTAAAAGAAATTTAATATACTAGGGGTAAAGCATACCTAGAGGATTTTTCCCTTAACAAAGGTGTTGCCCTATTCAACCGCCTAGCTTGCTTGGCCTTAGATCTAGCCTATAATGCATATGTCAAAATATAATTTATATTGTCTAAAAATTCTCTATATGCTTGTTGAATAATAGTTTTACTCTAAAAGAAAAACTACAAAAAGTAAACACTTAAATTTAAAATGGTAAACAGTAAGTAAAAAGTTGTACTTTTTATTGCAATATATATATATATATATATTGTACATAAATTACACACGCATAGATGCATAACAAAATTAGATAGCAAATAACAGATAGTTTAAATTTCAGAAATGATTGACAATCTCTTTTTTTGGTAAAAATTTTCTTCCAAAAAGAAACCTTCCATTCCTACATAACTTCAATTGGATTCAAGTTGACTTCCAAATGATCAGAGATTTTGTAAATTATTCCACCCTATTTTTCAAATCCTTCCGTTCTAGGATCTTATTGGTTGATTAATTATCAAAGCTAAAAGGGAGAGCAAATCACTAATTCCAATCACTATTTGGTTATACTGAAAATTGAAAACACATAATTTGATTTTATTGATTAAAAATTACATGGCCTAAAAATTAAACTAATGTGTTTATATTAACAAAGGTTACTCACCAATAATAGGATTAAAATTTTAAATTAACGAATAAATCAAGCAAATAATATAAATGACACAACGTATAGAGTGGTTCGGCAGAAGCTTACCTACGTCTACTATTAAGATCTCTTACTATGTTTACCTCTTACAATTACACGAAAAGAGAATAAAAAATTAGCACTTAAGCTTACAATGGTACTAAACTCAAGAGGTTGAGAGGAGTTGCTTTCTGTAAGTCAGAAATCCGTGTATAAAAACCAACCAGAATTCAACTCTTTTGATATTATATGGCAAGGATTATTTATAGTAGCTGATATGGATAGTGAACGAGTAATATTAAGCAATAAATAGGTGGGAATCATTCCCAACCATTTATTTGGTAATTTGGATGGATGAAAACAACTAGAAAGGTGGTTGAAATATATGACCGCAAAGCATGCTTGTTGTAATTATGTATGGGGCACGTGTTATGTGCTAAGAAAGGCGATATGCTACAAAAGTTGGTATACTTTTGGTAAACAAGCTACAGTAGTAGGTGTACTAAGCTATAAATGTTGTACTTTTTGGCATCTAGTAGTTTTCTCTAGAGATCATATTAGTGAGTGATGGTCGGTTGCTTGTTGAGAACAAAACTGAAAATGTTAAGCATCATGAAGGACCGGGCCAAGACATAATGATGAGACAGTTTGCTTAAGATCGGTCATTGGCGGGTTAAGAGAGTCCGCCAAAGTCAGATCACTTTGAGCTGGATCAAGCCGTATGAGATGTTTGTATCTACTCATGTCAGGCGGGGCCAAGCTTAAGAATCTAGGTTGGCCAGTCTGTGACTTGCTTGTTGAATTTGCTGGGATGAAGCAAGATAACTTATGGCTAGTTGGAATTAGGTCGGATGGAGGAGTTCCAATGGACATGGTTTTGGCTTGCTCCTTTATGTGTCGATTGGTTAATCACACATGTGAGAATTGTGCAACATTTTGTCCTTAATCCCATCACTTCGGGCAGGGACAAGCTTGTCAAATTATAAAGGTATTGCCGATCAGCTTTTCTTATTTGCATTTAATGCATGCCACATGTGCTGCTATGCTATTGGCCGAGGTAATTTACTTTTCCAGACATGGTAGGGGAGCTCACATTACCATCCCATGTGTTGTGACAACACCTTTGATTATACCTAGATGGTTTGGATTTGATGACCTTTTGAATCCAATAGATGTGGTTGAGGAGGTAGGTATATAAATACCCTCTACCCTCTTCCTCTTTACACTTTACCGAAGCCAAAAATCGTTTGCATCCATTAGAATATTCAAAAACTCCCAAAAACCTAAAAGCTTTCATCTCGCTCTTCTTTGAAAAAGTAGGCTCCATCATTTTCTTCGACACTTCTTCATGTTATTTGAGTTAATGGTGCTTTTACCTTTGGAAAGAAAAACTATTATCGTTGCTTTATTTATTGTTGTTGTTTGAAGCATTTCTTTTTGAGTTTGATTCCATATCTTTGCTTAGTCAAAATTCATGCCTTTCTGGATATCTCCTTGACATTGATCGATGTTGGTAAACTTTCTATGGCCTATGATTTTTATAGATATATTTGTGTTGGGTTGTAGTTTTAGGCCCAAGTTAATAGAATTGGGCTTCAAGGAAAAAGTAGGATAATGGATATAGCCATAGGGACTGCAACTTAGCCTAGGAAAGTCTTATTGAGTAATAACCATCCTTCAGAGTGTTCATGACCCGCGCATGCCATAAACACGGTTGTCCGACTTCCCTCCCTCCTAGGATGTTTCTCTCAGGTCTTTCTAGGCTTAGATGTTGGGGACCTATTTAACCTAGACCAATTATGTCTCAGATGAAGACTTATGGATATACCTCGATGGGTATCTCCACCCTCAAGGCTTATCGATTGTTAGAGAGGATGGGAAGCTTGGATGAGAGCCTAGCCAGTCATGGATGCAATTATCGGAATGCTGAGATATTCCATTACCATTGATCGAATGGACCATCCTTCCCCAACGTTCTTTACATATCCTCTAGGCAACTTTAAAGTCAAAGTCATGCTAGCTTTCACCCCTGCTTCATCTCCTCCTTAATACTTTTAGACTTGCCCTTGGTTAGCTAACTCCTAATACTGCAGGTTTCTATGTGGGCCATATGTTTCCAGCATGGACCTTAATCTTCTTAAGTCAACTGCTTAATCGATCAACATCCTCATTTTATTGTTAAGGGAAGAAAGGCATTCAACCAACACTCATTTCAACTTTTAACAAACATTAAGCCTGTTATTTTCAAGGGAATTCTTAGCAAAACTTCCTGGGCTGGATAGAGAAATGTCTCTTTGTCTTTCATAAAGTCAACCCCAAACTAGGGAATATTGAGTTTTCAATCACTAGTAAGCTTCCTTTGTCGTTCTTTCTTCTTTCCTTTGCTTAATTTTTCCTTTGACGGGCCCCTCTATTAATTCTACCGTCTTCTGCTTTGGAATGTTGAGTTGATACATCATATGGGATCTGAAGGTCATAGTAATCGATAGCAACCTCAACCAGGTCAGGCTAATGAGGGGAACCCAGACCATGGTTGCTGAGTGGGCTACCCTAACGAAGAAAATGGCCAAGGAAAAGAATGGTTATACCATGATCAAATTCCATGACCCTCTGTTTATGCAAATCATAGACGAGAACCAAGGGTGCAATGACGTTATTCGAGGTGAAGGGCTAAGGAGAGTGGCAACAAGTTGATTATGACAAGCATAATGATGTAGTGTCAATGCCATAGTGAGAAATCATTGACCTATACTAACTGGTTGTTGTGCATATTCCATAATGTAAGATGCATGCCCTTGATTGGGATATTGAGGAGAGCTTTGAGGAAAGTAGTGTATGGTGATGGGTCACTAATACTGGTATCGACATGGATGTAGATCCCTCCTTCGAGCCATAACCCACTTATGATCCTTTGTATCCTAGATATGATGTTATGCGAGTAGGTGAGTACCACACCGATCAGTCTTTTGCTAGCATCTCCATCACATCGCATCCGCCCCTTTTTAGAAGGCAAGGCTGGGAAAGTCTAAATGGTTATTAATTTACTTGCACTCATCTCTTTTTCCTTATACTTGAGATAATCATAATTTTTTTATTATTTTAATGGACGATAACCTTAACTTTGATGCCTTCGACGCTCCTGGTTCCATTATTTAAATTGCGTTGGCTCCTATGCCCAAGGCACCCAAGCCAGAACTAGAGATTGTTGAACCCAGCCTCTACCATGGGACATGGCACTCCCCTGAAAATAACGAAAAAAGGGCTAAGGTGAGTCCTCTGAGGGAAACAACACTTTTTTGCAAAGGAGGTGCCCATTTATGATGCAGAGGGGCTGTTTGAAGGGGAAGAGGCAAAGTCATTGGGGTGAGTGTCTCTAGAGGTTGATCAGGTCATGGACCATGAAGATTTAAACCAGCTACTGAGTGTGTTCTAGATGATGTCCATGGAGATCCTGTCTTGTACACATTGACCCATACCCGGATGGGGACTTCGCCCCATGAGTCTATGGTTAGTGCACATA
The DNA here is from genome assembly GCA_030765085.1 of Allium cepa. NCBI lineage: Eukaryota > Viridiplantae > Streptophyta > Magnoliopsida > Asparagales > Amaryllidaceae > Allium > Allium cepa. Next base: position 766,210,418 of record CM060932.1, on the reverse strand, counting down.
CATGAGACGCCCTTCTTGTAAGCTAGAAACATATTTTCTTTCTTCCTTCATGGAATTTTCTCCTAACACTGATTTTTCATGCCTCCCACCACCGTCTGGGACAAGAAACTTAAGCTTTAAAGGGAGGTCTATAAGAAGGAGTAAGGTTAAAAGGAGGGGGATGTGACCCTAGTGGTGGTTGAGGCGAGGGACTTAGCACTACGGAGTGACTTGGTCCAACATACCACTAAATGCCAATCATCCATCGGTATAGAGGTTTCTCGAGCATTAGAGGACAACATATGGAAAGCTGAAGAACATAGTGAATGACATGTTTAGGGAAAACTACCTTCTACCGATCTCTATCACCAACTTCAATGCAGAGGTCCTTCCCATGACCCAGGCTGAGGTGGCTATCAAGATGGAGGCCACTAGGGCAGTCGTCCCCATAATTTTGACAAAGTAGAAGATTGACTCCTTGGCCTGGTTGGTTAGCGGGTCGTCTTCATAAATATCCTTGTATACTTTTCTTGTCTTTTTGGCAAGCCCAATAAGGCAGTCTTTATGCCTCGCACTTTAATAGCAATGAACAAATATTTTTTGCATGTGAAATTTTGTCCAAATGTTTGATTTATTTATCTTTTCTTTCTTACCTGTGCTTGAATAGTAGGGCAGCATACTTTGAGTCCCTGTGTTATCTACTCTTAAACATTTTCACAAGATAGAAAAATAGCAATGTATGGTGATGGGATAGGTGGTGATTGCGGCCGATTCATGTGAATTATGTAAGCTGATTTTATGCAGAAATTATCTTGATGATAGACCGATCATGGTTGGATGAGAAGCTCAGTTGGAGTTGAACACAAAGATGGGCAAGTGGTGGCTGAGCCTGTTTGTGTTGTAATCAGAGTAAAGAGTGGGTCGAGGGTTCTCCTAGGTGACACGTCATGGCTGAGGGGATGGCAGTCCTTGCATAAACTAAATCGTTGAGTAGCTCAAGGGTTCTCCTAGGTGATATGTGGCTAGTTGTTAGGTTGGGCAGTCCTGACATGAACCGACATTGGGGGACTCGAGGATCTCGTGGGTGAGACGCTGGCAATTTAGCAATCCTTAGACAAGGAATTTAATGCATGGTCACTTACCCTCGTTAGATAGCCGATCAGGAAGGAGGGGAAGGTGGCTTGCGTTGTGCTTGGTTGCAGAGGTCGGTAGTTCCTAACCATGGAAGTGAGCACATAACAAGTCACCCTTTATGGGATAACTTGTAGAGGTGGAAGTCTTTGAATGAGGAAGTGAATGCACGATAATTCACTCTTGTAGGATAGCCGACCAGCAAGGAGGGGAGAAGGGCTCGTGCGGTCCTTAGTAGCAGAGGTCGACACTCCCTAGGTAAGGAAGTGAGCCTATATTAACTTGCCCTTCACTGGATAGCTTATTGAGGTGGCAATACCCCCAACAAGGAAGTGAATGCATGGTAATTCACTCTCATTGGATAGCCGGTTGATAAAAAGGGGATAAAGACTCATGCAGTCCTTGGTGGTGGAGATTAGCAGTCCCCAAAAAAGGAAGTGAGCACATAATAATATCCCTTTCACTTGATAGTCTATTAAAGTGGAAATCCCTGAATTTGTTAGTCTTCATGCACAGGATCAAAGATGGCCAACAATTGTAAACAATGTAAATGTAGCAGAAATAAAATAGTAGATAACACACTCGATCTTATATTGGTTCGGAGCACCTCTCCTATGTCCAATCCCGAACAACCTCTTAGGAATTTCACTATCAACACTCTCACTTCACCCGAAGGAACATGTTTACAGACTCTGCCTGAACAATCGAATAGAAATTCAACAGCAGTTACAAATAGTGTAACAAATGTTACTTTTTGTCACAGCGTATCTTGATATACAGAATGTCACTTCGATGTACAATAACTCCTATAACCAGACCAAACTACACTCGGCGGAAGTGTAGAGGCGAAGGAGTTTATTTGACTAGAATATGGGATGTGGGGATGAAGCACACTAGTAGAAATTTCTGAATCACATGAATTTTAGGGAATTCAGAGTATTGCTTAGGAATTGAGAGTTTGAGGCCTAGAATTCAAAGCATAGAGTTTTGTACTAGCTCTGGAGCAAAGAGACATGAAGGCACCAATTTAAAAAGATAGCCATTTTTGTACTAGCTCGTTCAATCGAGGTTCAAATTCAGTCGATTGAAAGAGGCCAATTTTGGTCCAGAACTTCGGGCTTGATTCAGTCGACTGTATTTTATAAGTTAGTCCACTTAGGCTAGTTCAGTCAACTGAGCAAGGATTCCAGGCGACTGAATAAGTATAATTTCCAAAGGCTTGTTTAGTTCAATGGTAAAAGCAGGCGCTTATCTCTCAGCCTACCTGAGTTCGAGTCCCATCTTCGCATATTTTTTAGCAAAATTATTTTCCATCTTTTCTGTCATTGTTTTGACCTGAAATAACTTTATAAACATATTAGTAGCAATGTTGCATGGTTATTATCATCATCAAAACACCATGTATATGGTTCTAATATGAATAAGGAAGTGAATACATGGTAGTTCAACTTCTTTGGATATCCGACTGATAAGGATGGGAGTAGGGCTCACGGGGTCCTTGGCGGTAGAGATTGGCAGTCCATAAAAAGGAAGTGAGCACATAATAACTCATCTTTTACTAGACACCTTTGGTGCTGGCAAAATTAGCTCTAAGGTCTTTATTATGTTCTTCACAAAATATTTTTACAATAGCCTTATAATTATAGCTCATATATGATAGCCCGTAGGTGCTTTGGATTTCAAGCGTGGGATATGTGTATTCCAACAGAGCAAGAGAGGCGGTATGTACCATTTGACAAGACGATGCTGATGACATATGGCCTTTCCCAATTTGGGTTGAGCACTCCTTTAGCTAGGTTCTTAGTGTTTGTGAACATTTCTCATAGTACTAAGCCATCAATAGAGAATTCTTGGAGCTTCACACAGAGTTGTACTGCTTAGCTATCTTTCTCTTATAGACTTCGGTGCGGAGTTCGACTTCAGCTCTCCGTTCTTCAATGGTGTCGAACCCACGCTCGAGCAGTTTGTTATTTTGATTAAGCTTATATGTGAGATGGAGAGGCGACGGGATGTCCAATTCAATGGGTATATAGCTCTGTAGTCATAGGAAAGTGAGAAGGGAGTATGACTGGTTTTGCAGTAATAGGTGTGGTAGGACCAGTGGATAAGCGGTAGTTCTTCGGTCAAGTTTCCCTTAGCTTTTACGAGACACTTAAGAAGTGTTGGTTTATTGGTTTTGTCAGTGGCCTCTGCTTTCCTATTTTCATGGGAGTAAGAAACAGAGGAGAAACACTTCTCGATCTCATTTCCTTCATAGAAGTTTTGGAAGAGTATGCTCTCAAATTGAGTGTCCTTGTCGATGATGTTCTACTTTAACAGGCTGAAATGGTAAATGATGTTTTTGATGATGAAATTTAGTATCTTGGGTCGATGACCCCAGTGAGGGGCTCGACCTCGACCCATTTGCTAAAGTAATCAATGGCCACTATTCCATGGATTTATCCTCCTTTGGGATTTGATAACTTTTCAATCAAATCAATTCCTCAATTTTTGGATGACCAAGGGAAAGAAATAAGGGGTGATAAGGGTAGGAGAGGCTTTGAGGATCTAGGAAAACTGCTGACACTGGTCACACTTTTTGATGAAACTTTGATCATCATAGGCCAGTATTAACTTTGTTGGGTGGCCTTCTTTGCTAAACTCTACTCCTTGACATGATTGCCACAAAATCTGTTATGCAGGACTTCTTGTTTTTTGGTCGGCTTCATCTTTAGACATGCATCACTAAAGTGGTATTACCCTCCCCTATAGAGCTTCCCGTCCATGATTGTGCATCGAGGAGCTCAGTAGAGGACTTTTTGACTTCTTTGCAGTCAATTGGAAAATCTTCATTTACTAAGTATTTAAATAGGGGAGCCATTGAATTGTCCAGGGATGGCATATCAATCTCCATTGTTATTTCTCTTAGTTCATAACAAGGGTTGTGGACTTCTATCAAGACCCAAGGAGTCGCTTCTTCTAGAGTTCTTGCTGCTTTGGCCAACCGATCTACCTTGGCATTCTGCTCTCTGGATACTTCCTCCAGTTTGAACTTAGTGAATGTGCTGATTATTTTTTTAGCCTCTATAACCTACAAGGCTGGTGTTCTGCCTTTACTTGGAAACCGACACCAATTTGATTGGCGAGTAGTGATGAGTTGTTAAGTACATGGAAGGAGTCCAAGCATAATTCCTTTACCATCTTGAGACCAACCAGGTTAGCCTTGTCCTTGGCTTCATTGTTGGTTGCCTTAAAAGTGAGGCAGGTCACACAACAAAGTTCTCTTCCTTTAGGAGTGAGAAGGATCGTGCTGACCCCTGGCCTTTTCTCATTTGACTCCCCATCCACACACATGCGCCATGCTTGCTGATTGGTGACAATCTCCTCTTCATCGTTGTTTGGGCTTAAGCACTGGACAATGAGATCCGCAATGTCCTGACCCTTGATAGAAGTGTGAGGCTGAAAGATATGTTGTATTGTCAAAGCTTGACGGTCCACCTTAACAGTCAACCCGCTATGTCGGATCGATTGAGAATTTTCTTCAACGGTTGGTTGGTTTGGGCTTGATGCGGTGAGCTTAGAAATACTACCGAAGCTTCTAGACTAAATTGAGTAAGCTAAAAACTAGCCCTTCCAATCTCATGTATCTTGTCTCGAGGCCTACAATATTTTGCTAATATAATAAATCAGTCGTTGAATCTTCTTGCTTTCTCCGATCAATGTGATGTTGATTGCCTTGTCACACATTATAAGGTAAAGGTATGGATCCTTCCTATCGATGGGCTTAGATAATACCAGCAGTGTAGCTAAGTGTTGCTTTAGTTCTTCAAATTCTTTGGTGCACTCATTATTCCACCAAACAATTTTCCTTTCTTAATGAATTCGAAGGAGGAGAGGCACCGAACACTTTCTCTAGATATGAACTGACTCAAAGCTGTAATCATCACGTTTAGGCTTTGCACTTGCTTTACAATTCTTGTAAGTTGCATGTTCTTGGATAACCTAGATTTTGTTGGGGTTAGCTTCAGTTCCCTTGGAGCTCATAACATAGCCAAGGAACATTTCCGATCGAATGGGAACTAAACGCATCATTGGATTAAGTTTTATAATACACTAAAACATGTTGTTTAATGTCTCGGCCAGGTTCTATATATACCCCCTGGCCTTCTTTTACTTCCCTTGCATGCCATCCACATATACCTCGATTGATTGATTAATTCATTCCGAGAACACATGGTTATTGAGACGTCGAAAGGTTGTACCTGCATTTGGTAACCAAAATGGCGTGACACAATAGCAATATAGGCTAATATTGGTGATGAAGTGTGTTCTTGGTCTAGGCCATATACGGCAATCTGATTGTACCTATAATAAGTGTCGATGAAAGTAAGGAGATCATATCCACAAGTTGCAACCACTAGCTTATTGATGCGAGGCAACAAAAAGTTATCTTTAGCAGGCTTAAGATTGGAGAAGTCAATGCAAGTTCTTCAAGACCCATTTGGCTCTCTAAACAGTACTGAATTTGCTACACTGATCGGATATTCTACCTCCAACATAAAGTTGCTAGCCAATAGCTTCTCTACCTTTCCTTTAAGAGATTGGTACCTTTCTAGTTTGAGAGGTCTATGCTTTTAATAGACATGGGTTGCATTTAGATCGATGTTTAATGCATGATAAATGATTCTGGGGTCGATGCCGATATGGAATTCCCTAAGTGAAGACATCTTTGCTTTTCTTAGAAGTTCGATAAGTTTGTCTCTAATTCATGGGCTAATCTCGGTGCTGATCAGGATGACTATGCTAGGATCGACACTGGCTATAGATATCAACTCAAGCAAAGTAGTTTACTCGCCTTTAATGTTTGAATCCCTGTGCGAGGGTCAAGTGGGTCAGCATCCAAATTAGGGTAAATTTCTAATTCTCATTGGTATAGAGTGTAAATAATGCTCTACAACATCCTCAGCTAGAACATATATCTATGCTCGAGTCGAGGGGCTGAGATTGTCTTTGGGTTTCAGGATGAATCTGGCGGCATTGAGAGGATATAAGTTGCTAGGTTGGACGTCCTTGCTTACCAATGGGTTGTGACTTGCCCGTTCCATGTTGTGATGATCTCTTTTGTTCTATGGAGAGTGGCTAAGGAAATGGGGTCCATGCTATCCCATTCTTCAATGTAGTAGGTGGTCCTTGGATGAACTAGAGTGCTGATGGGCTCAATGGTTCTCTCGGGTGACACACGACCAGTTGGTGTAGCTTTACTGCAGTGGATGGTTTCGGCATGAATTAGAGAGAAGATGGGCTCGCAGTTACTTCGAGGTGACATACTATTAGTAGTTTCTTAATGGCGGAGGAAGATCCTGACATGAGTGGGAGTGTTGACCGACTCAACCACTCTCTTGGGTGACACATTGTTAATAGCAGCTTCTTTAAAGGCTAGGATAGTACCGACGCAGTTGTGAGCACTGACCTTCTCGAGAACACTTCTGGGTTACACATTGCTGATAGTCATGACTTCATTAGGTAGTTAGTTTATAGAGGGATCTATCAAGGTAGATGTCTCTGCTTTAAAGCTAAGGTAGATTTGGCACAAATGTGAGCATTGGTCGGCTCGAAGTTTCTCTCAAGCGACCCACCATTGATTGTTGCAAATTTCTTTTGAAGCGTGAGGACACCCTTCTTTTCTTGTTTAAGGGAGGCCTCATCACACTCCTTAGCTTTTTTTTTGATTACCCCAGAATTTGCAGACCCCACTTTGGACTGGAATCTACATGACAAGCAGGTTGTAAGAGACAATTGCATCAAGTTCCATGATAGTCAGTCATCCTATCAGACGGTTATAAGTAGGCGGGCAATCAAGTACTACATAGTTCACTTGTATCCTTATAGCAAGGGGCTTTTTGCAAAATGTAGTAATGAGAGAGGTCATTCTTATTTGATCAATTCCAATACCCTAAACGGTAGATAGGCAAGGCGCATTAGTTAAGGTTAGATGCAGGAAGCATGAGTGCCTCAAGGACATGCTTGAACGTAATGTTAACTGAGCTACCTCCGTCCATGAAGGCTTGATGGACATTTGCATTGGCCATTGCCAGGGTGATGACTATAGGGTTATCGTGGGGGTAGGAGACGGCTTCTCTATTTTTGGCAATGAAGACGACAACCTGATCTACTCTTAGCCTGGGTGCTTTAGGTACACACTACTCTAATGAATAAACTTGGCGGATAGAACCTACTTCTCTCTAGTACTGGGACTGGGCTCCTGGCTAGTTTTTTCATATTTGGGACTCCTTAAATAGTCAAAATATCGGTTATGGTTGTGACATTGTTGTTGGGTGTCGGGGTTGAGCATGCTAATTGTTGCAAGCAATCCTTTGATCAGGCTGTTATAGATTGAACTTTATAAGCTCTACTTCTCAGGTTAGTCTTTCTATCATGTCCCTTTTTATATGACACTCATTATTAGATTGGCCATTGATTAGATGGAACGCGGGGTTTTTTCCCTTTTTGTGAGGCTTCGTCCTTCTCCCACCTCTACTGATGGATGGTTTTGGAATTGTACTAGGTCTTTGGTTATTAGATAAATGGATTCCATATCTCAAGTTAATGTGGCATAGTCTAAATACCTGGGATTATATCAGGTGGCATCTTCTACATACATCTTGTTGTTGTTCTGCTAACCCTTATTTCAATGCTCGGTTGTCTTAGTGGATCCGACTTTGTTTGAAAATCGGGCTTCATCTTTGTTATTTAAAGGGCCAGCTTCCTTCATCTCATGGTGCCTTTCACCTACTGATAAAAATTAGTTAAGGACATGATTGGTAGCTCCTGTAATTCCTTCCACCTTCTGGACTCGTGTCACCCCTAGGTAGGGGGCCACAAATAACCATTTTTTTCAACACTACTAACCCAAGTGGACTCTTTGTTGAAGTGATTCACATACGATCGAAGATTATAGGTCGACCCGTACTTGATGTTGCCAAGCTCACTAGCTATTGTGACATGGATCTTGGAAGCAAAGAATCTGGTCTTGAAATTTGTGCAAAGTTGGTCTTGGTGTGAATGCTTGCCGATTGCATGTAAGATCCAACGGGAGGTACACTACAATTTCATTCAACAAATGCATCAAACCATTCTCTACTCATTCTATCATCACCAAACTATTGACAAACCAAACACTATCAACAATCGATAAGTCAATATATCACATTTAAAAATATCATTAATTAAGCATTCTTTACATTCATTTTAGGATTAAACGCTTACAATCATTCATTATATCAAGATTCATATATCCAAAATCTTAATTAAAGCTCACTTGTCAACCTAACTCGACCATTAACATTCAACAGCAATACTTAGCATAAATGGTATCATACAGTATGGAAGGTGAATCCCACCGACCAAAGTCTATGAAATACAAGCTCAAATTCAACCCCATCTCGAACTCTCTTGGTTTTAGCAATCTATCTCTAATCTTCACTAAAATGTAAATTTGAAGAGATAGATTTGTAAAGAGTATTCTTACTTTTATTTAGATATTTTATTTTAAATTTTTGATTGAGATTTAAAAGACTTATCAAGATTTGAAGTTTAAGAAACCTAATTTTATTCAAGGAAAAGCAAGAGAAAAATGAGAAATGACAAATGAAAAAGAAGATTCTTAGTTTAAAATTAATAAGGCATTTCTAGTCGAATTATCGTTTTACCCGTAGTTCTCTTTTCATCTATTTTACCCCATTATTTTATTTTGGCGAACTTCATTTGTTTTTCATATATAGATAAAATTACAACTACAATAGAATAGATCTTGAGTCAAAATTCATTTACCTTTGAAAATTCATCTTTTAAGCTATTAGTTCATTTAAGTTGTTTAATTCAATTAAAACGATTTTGTTAGTTACTAAGAATAAAAATGTGGGTTGTCACATTCTCCCTTTAAAAGGATTTCGTTCTTGAAATCATCAAGAAGTGGGATAACGTGTCACGTCCACTCCACGCACGTAATGTTACTAACAGTTGACATCGAAATTAGCAAGTCAAACATAACACATAAAACAATTTCTGTACTGGCATGCAACTTCAATCATTTACATTGAAACATTCTCTTTCTTAGAGTAGATGGAATTATACCAGTAAAAAGTTCTAGATTGGAATTACACATCTTCGCCTTTGGCTCTCATGTGTTATTTCTAGAATCTGCACCCTATTAGACCTGAACAAGCTTAACTATCTTGTTCCAAAGTCTTTTGACCCCACTCTCAATAATACAAATAGGTCCTTTAGGCATAAAAACCATCGATTCCATATATACTTCCTCTATTTGACTTGACTCAATTACTAAATTTGAGTCATATACACATTTGCATAAGTGTGAATCATGAAACACATTGTGCACTCCAAACATACTTTCATAGAAACCAACTCTGTACGCTAGCTTTTCGTTTTGTTCCAAGATAGTTAATGGTTCAATGAACTTCGATGCAAGTTTTCCTGAGTTCTCAAATCTAATAATTCTATTCAACTGTGATGTTTTCACGAATACCATTTAACCAACTTTGAATTCTAGCTCGGCATAAACTTTGTCAATCGTGACATGCTTCTGTTCCTTTTCCGTATCAACTCAACTTTCTTCAAAGTCTTACAGTTATATCTAGTCTAATTATTACCATATTGGTTGTTCCCACCAACTGGAAGGGATTTACAAGATCGTCTATAAAATGCTCCAAATAGTGTCATGCTAATATTAGTTTGATAGCTATTGTTGTATGGAAACTCAACAAGAGGAAAGTGATCCTCCCACGATACTCAAAAATAAAGTATAAAAACTCTCAATAAGTGCTTAAGCCATCATTCTTATAGTTCAACAATTAGTTTAGGGATGACAAGTTGTGCTTGAGTTCAATTCCATTCCTAATGCATGTTGCAAGCTCTTCCAAAATTCACCCGCGTGTATCTTGGTCACTCATAATACTCTAAGGTACATCATGCAGCCTTAATAATTTCCATGCATATAACACAGGCAGAGATGGAGCGGTCCTAAAATTTTTTAATGGAATGAAATTAGCACTTTTCTTCCAACAGTTTGCAGCAACCCACATGCTCTTATTTCCTTTCTGACATCACAGAAAATCATCCACAAAATCCATGGAGATATGTTTCCACTTCCAATTTGAAAGCTCTAAAGGTAATTTTTTTTTAGCTTCTTTAGTTCATCTTTAGCCCATTGACAAGTAAAACACTTCCCTATTAACTTTGAAACATGCCATTTTATTTGCTTCTAATAATAGATGCGTTTAACTTCATTGTACATTTTTTGCCTTCGAGATGATAGCAATCGCAGAACGATAGCACTCTCGAGGTACTTCGTCAATCACATTTTCCCCTTTGGAAACATGCAGTTTTCCATCTCTAAAATGACAACTCTTCGCATCGATAAAATATCCAACCATAGGAGTAGACTTTTCCATTTTACCCATCCGATCCATGATCTCTACTAAACTTGGAAGCAGTCGTTGACAAGATTCATTCAATCTATAAGTGTGGGCCTAACCTCTAACATCGCCAATAAACCAAGCAACACATTATAAGAGAGTAAAATTTTAAACTGTGATATATACTCCAATCCCTTCCACTCTATAAACATAGAGCCCAACATTGTATGCCTCCTACTCAATGCAGTTGCAGTAACATTTCCCTTCTTAAGAGTATATGAAATACCTAAGTCATATAACACTAGAAATTCCATAAATCTTTGTTACCTAATATTGAGATCTTTTTGGAAAAATGAATATCATAAAGATCAATAGCCAGTGTATAATTCAAATCCCGTCCAATAAATAATGCCTCCATGTCTTCAAAGCAAAGATAATGGGTGCTAATCTTGAGTTGGCTAATTCTTCTCATTGGTTTGAAGTTATCTACTCACATATGCAACCACTTTACCTTGCTGTATAAGAACTGCACTGAGTCTTGTACCACAACCATCATTATATATCTTAAACGGTTTAGCTTCTTCCAAAAATACAAGAACCGAAGCACCAGTCAACAATTGATTGATCTTAATAAAAGAGTCTCCACTATGTGCAGCTCATAAAAAACTTGGTTCTTTTTATTTAGTCGTGTTAATGACGTATTAACCTTTGTGAAGTCCTTAATGAACTTCTAACAATATCCTATTAGCACATGATGGCTACAAACTTTGGTCGAATTACTCGGTACCTTTCAATCTTACACCGCGGTGACCTTACTTAAGTCAAAAAAACTTCAATGCGTTGATATAACATGATCAAAGAAGTGCACGTCTCTTCTCCAAAAGTGACATTTAGCCACTAGGCATTTTGACACATCCCTTTCAAATATGAATTATGTCCTTCTCACTTTTGGAAAAAGATTAATATATCACCTACAAATACCACAACTAATTTATCGAGTTGGTCCTGAAATACATAACTCATAAGATCAAAAAAATAAGTCAGTGCGTTCGTAAGACTGAATCACATTATTGGCCATTCATAAGCTGCATTAAGAGTCCTAACAGTAGTTCTTGGAATTCCATCATTAGATACCCTTAAAGAAATATCAAGCTGAGATAAAATCTTTACTCCTAATTTTTTGAAAAAATCATTGATAGAAGGTAGAGGATATCTGTTCTTCCTTGTTGACTTATTCAATTCTCTATATCGACACGCAATCTTAAGGATTCATTTGATTTAGTGCTGGACATGACAGGTGCTCCCTCTATGATGTACTTCTTCGAATGAGACCCTTCTTAGCAGGCTCAGTAATTTGTATTTCTAACTCCCTTATTTCTCTCTGAGACACACGGCTAATAGGTTGAAAAACCAAGAGTTCATCTCTCTCTGAATCAGTACGAAATTCAATTATCTAAGGAGAAGGTAAACCTAAAATCTCTTTAAATACATTTGCAAAATTCAGCATAATGGGAACTTGTGCAATTAATCATGAGAGAGACCCATAAAGAATAAATAACCTGTTTGCGCCAAAATTGGTCACAAACACCCAATAGTCGTGAAAGCACCCGTTTATCAACACAGATTAGCAACAATCAATATAGAATTCAGATCTAAGCAACAACAATCATAATAACTCGTAGATAACAATCACAAACACAAGTTTATAGTGGTTCGGCGATCTTGCCTACGTCCACTTTGAAGGTTTCTCTCTTCATTGATTCACTTGATGATATTAATCGATTACAGTTGATGATAACTTTGAAATCTGAATACAACAGCGATAATGAAGTATGGAATTCAATCCGGCAGAGTTTGGACGTTCAATGGTGGAAGCTCCGAAAGATCCCCTTTTCTGAAGGCTTCAGGGTGCTATTTATAGGCGTAGGAGGCCCAGATCTCGCTCAAACTTCGGAAGACTTCGTCTGGCACGTGAGTGGGCCCAAGCGACCGACCCCACCAAGTTTCGACTCGATCTGACATCGATTCGAAGTGATTTCGAACCCACCAAGAAATGGTCCAATCGAGCTGAAACTTGGCAGGAACAATCCTTATCTTGTATGGAAGCTACTGTGAAAATTTCATTGCATTTGGATCAGTGGTTTAGGAGATATGATCGATTCAAGTTGTGGTTTTTCGTGAGGGCTGTCGCATTCGAACCCATCATTTCGATCCATCCCCTTCGACTCGATCGGTCACGTGGATCTCTGGTGACGTGGCGCGCACTCCTCGCATCGATCCTGTTTTATCTCCGAGTTGACCGCTTCGCACCCATGGATTTCGCCTCGTTCGTATCGTGGAGCGACACGTCATCCAAGTTTGTTGACTTGGTGGATACGAACAAGTGAATGTTCCTGGGTTCGAACGCGACCGTTTCGAACCAAGGTATACTCGTGGGTTCGAACTCGATCGATTCGAACAAGATCGATTCGAAGCGACTTGGATTCGAAGCTGGTGGGCTTGAATGGATTCGAACATACTCGCGAGGATGGACTCGAACTAAGGTATACGAGGATGGGCTCAACTCGATGGATTCGAAGATGATGGTTTCTAAGGTAATGGAGTCGAAGTTAATGGTTGTGAGGCAGGCACTGGTTGATGGATTCGAACTAGATGGGTTCGAAGGAAGGGTACCGGATGGGTTCGGAGTAGATGGTTTCGAAGATGATGGGTTCGAACATAACCTCTGGCCATTGATTCGAACCATGGGTACCCTATGGGTTCGAACCGAACAAGGGGCTATCTTTCTCAAATTGAAACCATCGTATCTTGAGCATACGAACTCGGATTGACTTGAAACTTGAAACGCTGGCTTTTACAGCTTTGCTTGTCATGTCTTATCAATTGTGGCCTGATCCGGGCTCGGACAAAATTTATCGATATCCATAGCGAAGTGAAGTACAACCAATCTCTGGAACTGTCTTTTGTTTTCGAACAATCTTTTGGTATCACGGCTTTGCCAAAAGGCGAGATAACATTTGCCCCCCAAAACATGCCTTGCGGTAGGAAGGTGTGTTTTGTAATGCCTCGAGTTGGATGTTCATATCTTATCGTTAACCTGTAAATAACTTGATAGTCTCATATGTCCTCAAATGATGATCATTCGGGATCGAGCCATTTGGGATGAAGCGCGGCCGTTCACGGTCAAGCTCCTAACTTCAAATGACGATCGTTCGTGATCGAGTCATCCAAGGTGAAGTGTGACCGTGCACGGTCAAGCGTATAAATCCATGCGTCGATCGTTTGGGATTGTATGCCACTTAAGTGGATCGGGACCGTTCGCGGTCTGCGCCGTTCGTGGCAAAGGATGGAATAGGACCGCTCGCGGTCGATGCCGTTCGCGGCAAATGGTGATCGTTCGCGATCAAGTGCCGTTCAAGGCGAATGGTGACCGTTCAAGGTCGGATTTCATAATAAGCGAATCATGACCGTTCGCGGTCGGTGCCGTTTGAGGCAGAAAGTGATCGTTCGCGATCAACTGTCATATAAGTGAATCGTGACCGTTCGCGGTCGGATGCCATTCGAGGCGATTTGTGATCATTCGCGATCGTGTGCCGTTCGAGGCTGATTGTGATCGTTCGCGATCGTTTTCCATTCGAGGCGAATTATGTGTGCCCAGGGGGGGACTTAGTATTATCGATGCCGGAGTTCATGTTCAGGGGAGCTTCTGAATCAAAACTCTGGCGGTTCATCGCCATACAGAAGGTGCTCGTGGACCGTTCGCGATCCAACGGGCATGAAGATAAATTCTTTCATGGAATTGCAAATATAAAAGCAATGATTATACGAATCTCATAACAGAATGTCCATACAAACAGAATCTAAATGTTCAAATCTAAATCAAAGCAGAAAGCAAAGCAGGGATGTCAAAGTGTAAACTCTCACTATGATGCGGTTGGTAGTCATTCAGAGCATGCCTATGGATCGTGCGCGATCGCTCACATGTGTAAATGATTTAACCGTATTAGTAAGAGGTTTACGACTTGTTCATCGTTGTTTCATTCAATCAATGGATAATCAGACGTTGTCCCGACTCAGGGCCACCTCTAGTTGAGGTAGACGGCGGGCGCTCTGGCTCCACTGCTGGAGTCCGTTTCCTCACATTCTGAAGGAGCATACCGTTCCTGATATGTCCTTCCACCTCGTCCTTCAGATGCCTGCAATCATTAGTGTTATGACCGTTCAATTCATGAAATATGCAATACTTATCTGATTTCCTTTCGTCAGAAGTTGGGTCCCTTCGCATTGGCCTACGATACGGAACCTGCTCTTTGGTATCCTGATAAATTCGTTCCAAGCTTTCATTCAGCTCAGTGTATGTGGTGAATCGCGGCTCCCTTCGTTGCCGCTTTGATCTGTCTCTGTCATTCTCACTCTTTCGCTTTCCTTTGCTAGTTTCCGTACCCTTCTCAGGAGGATTTCCATCTTTGACCGTGTAAACATTGAGCTCATCTCCTTCTTCTCTTTCTGCACTCGCATCTTCCAATCGCAAGAACTTTTCCGCCTCATGATAGAATTCTCCTAGATCCATAGGTGGATCTTTCGTCAATGAATTTTTGAAATCCGTGCCATCAGCTATTCCGGAAACGACTGCCATCATAACCATGGATGGGTCTGATCGATCCACCGAAGCTGCTGCCGCATTGAGCCGCGTCAGAAAACTCCTCAACGTCTCTCCAGCCTTTTGCTTTAAAGTTGCCAAAGTCATCACATTCTTGGGTCTTACGATGTGAACCCTAAATTGTCTCATGAATCTTTCCGTCAAGTCTGCCCATGTTCCTATGGAGCCGCTCTCTAGTTGCCTAAACCATAATGCTGCGATATCTGTCAGATATAATGGAAAGCACCGGGCCATAACCTCTTGTGTTGCCCCCAGCACCTCCATATGCCTCATGTACCTCGTCAAATGGACCGCGGGATCCGTCCTCCCATCATACATCTCTATCGATGGCAACTTAAACTCTGGTGGGTTCCTAGCCACCCTAATCTCAGAAGAAAACGAACTCCTGTTAACATCCTCCAAATCTTTGTTCACTAATCCGCCTCTCATGGCTCGCCTAACTATCTCTGCCAATTTGTCATCGTCCCCAAAATGCAATCTCCGTTCATTACTTTCAACCTGCCCCCCGAGTCCACGAGGGAATTCTGGGATCTGCCCCCTTGACTGAGCGTTCACTCCCCTGCTACTCCTTGCTTGGGTAGATGCATCTCTATCTCTCTCAGGGATTGGATCAACATTCTCCATGTGTGCGCCTCCTAATCCAGGTGCTATGCCGGATGGTCCTGCTCCGTTCTGGACTCCATTGGCTTCTCTATTCTGTGCTCCAAGTTGCCCTATCTGTTGGAACAAACTCTGGATCAGCTCCTCCTGTTTTTTCATCATTGTCTCCATCTCGTCCCTAGTGATGAAGATCGACGCTTGATTCGCTCCTGAGGAAGCCTCTTGACTTCCTTGATGTTCACTTCTCTCTGGCCTTTGTTTCTTACTTATTTGTCTCGTCATGGTTCTTAGATCTAAATTCCTAAGTCTCCAAATTCAAATTCTCCTGAATCAGTTTCTCAGTGAAAGCACCAAAATGTTTGCGCCAAAATTGGTCACAAACACCCAATAGTCGTGAAAGCACCCGTTTATCAACACAGATCAGCAACAATCAATATAGAATTCAGATCTAAGCAACAACAATCACAATAACTCGCAGATAACAATCACAAACACAAGATTTATAGTGGTTCGGCGATCTTGCCTACGTCCACTTTGAAGGTTTCTCTCTTTATTTAAAATTCATTGTTGTTGTCTTGCTGGATGTTTGAGAAATGATACTTCGATTTGTTTGAGGTTGTATGAATAATCTATTATGTAATTACCTAAGGTTATTGAGCGTATGGTACACTTGATAGTTAATTACCACCCTTGTACGATTAAAAGGGTCTGAATCTGAACAAACCATTAGTATTGGTTGCTATGGATGTATGATTGATTTCTTTTGTTGCTTAAGATGATTGTCTTCTTTTTTTTGCATATGATTATTTCATACTGTTATGTTGTTTGTTTTATTGATTTGAAACAACAAAAATATTATCCTTTCACATCATTTTAACTCTTTGGATTATATAAGTGGAATACTGGTTATGGAAGCAATAGCTACTGCTTTTGGTTTCATAACTAAAGTTTGTTTGCACGACAAATAAGTACGTTTTTGGATTACGGTTTTGCAATGATATTTTATTGTTTTTCCCATGGTTTGGGATGTTTTCATTTTTAAAATATGATATATATATATATATATTGAACTTATTGATATTATTATTTTTTCGAACCTAAACGTACAAAGGAGACTCCGAAAAAATTTCAAAAATTTAAGACATAGGATATTTTTGTTGAAGTGAAAATATTTTCAAACTTCCATTAAATTGAATATGAAAGATTAAATTGTCTATAAATTAATATATTTTATTTAAGATACTTAATTATGTAAGTTTAAAGTGTTTATAAATTGATTGTTCTAAATAAAAATATATTAGTTTCTTAATCCCTTCTTGTTCCTTTTCGAGGACGAAAAATTTTGAGTGGGGGAGAGTGTAATGACCCGTAAATTTTGATAATTGAAATTATTAAATTAAATAAGATTTCAAAATTTAATACTGTGATAAATTAAATTTATGATTTATAAATGAGAAAAATAATTAGAATATGGTTTAATAATGTTGTTTGAATGTTATTGACAACTATTTTAATGTAACCTCAGTCAATTAAAATAATTGTAAAGTTAATTTAGTTATAATTGTAAATAATGAAATATATTAAATGTTGTATTTAATGGTGAGATTATATATAATTAATGGAAATTGGTTAATATAGAATATGAAATCAATGGTGTGGTAAGTAGTTATAAATCTTTGTTTATGAGCAATAAATTTATAAATATGATTAAATTACTTAAAAGTAACAATTGTTTAAATTATTATTTTATTATTTAACCATTGAATTAATTTGGAAATCAAGAATTTAATATAATTGTATATTATAATTAATATAGTAAAAGATGATAACTGTAAAATATGAATGTAATAAGATATAAACTAATGTTAGTTATATTCATAAGGTAATAGTTGATTCGATCATAAGAGTGAGAATCAAAATAATTTTTTTATTAGGATTTAAATTTTAATGAATTTATCGTCGTTGAAATTAATGTAATATTTAAACCTTGGAATTAACATGGAAAATTAAAATCTCAAATTTAATAAAAAGAAAATGTTTGTGAAATTTCAATTTTTGGTCAAATTTAGTCAACATTTGAATTTTAGTTGAAAATTTAAAATTTATTCTTTTTTCTAATTCTAGACTGAATTCTACGATGGTCTCCACTTTTTGTTTCGTTAAAATTCGACTCCTATTACTCTAAATTTGCAATTTAATGAAAAACTTGCCCAAAACAACAGTGAATATTGTGTGTATTTTGAATAGTACTTCATATGATATTTTTTCGTGCATTCTAATTGGTATATGACTCTTGGGCACTTAGGAAGTCTCTTGGACTTCAATTGACACCATTAATTCAAAAACTTTTACTCTTTCCCTTTAAACTCCTTATCAGAAAGAAACTACGTACAAATTTTTCTACTATCTCGTTTCTGTCTTCATCAAACCAGAAACTTTCTCTTCCACCATTGCTCCTACTCTCTTCCTTCAATCTCCTAAAACCCAAATACTCCTCTTCCTTATTTCTTTTCTCCTCTCCTCTCTTTTCCTTTTCTCCTCTCCTCTCTTTTCCTTTTCTCTCTCTCTTCCTCTCCTCCTCTTACCTTGCTCCTCCATTCCCTTGCCTCTCCTTTGCTTGGCCGAACCTCTTACTCTAAAGAGAGGGAGAGGAAAGAAAAAAGAGAAAGAGAAAAAAAATAAAATAGTTTGTTGAGTCATCATATTCGTGTATGTGATAGCTTGGATCTTGTATTGGTTGCTTGTGATCTCCATCTCCATCTTGTTTGAATTGTTTTCATCTTCGTTAGCCATGAAAGGTGAGTAATCACTCACGATTAATATTTGTATGAATAAGTGAATGGATATCATAGGAAATGACTTGGAAATGTTTGTTTAGTTAGGAATTTGGTTAGCCTATAACAATATGATTTAATATGATTTTATATGTTCGCTATGTGGTATTTAACATGACATATGATATGATATGATCCACTATATGTTACATGTTTTGTTATGCTAACCATGTGACATGATATGCTATTTCGACACATAAGATGTTATGTTAATTTACTTTCACATATGTTATGTTGATTTATTGTCACATATGTTATGTTGATTTATTATCACATATGTTATATGTTATGATAATTTATTTTTCACATATATTATATTAATTTATTGTCATATATGTTATGTTAATTTCTATGTCACATATGTTAGGTTAAATTATATGTTACATATGTCACAAGATATGTGTTATATAATATGATATGTCACCTTTATATATATGTTATGTTAAATTTTATGTTACATAAGTGTTATGCTATGATACATGTTATGATATGTATGCAAGTGTTATGTTATGTTATTTATTTATTTATGAAAATCACACCGCAAGTTTCCTTTGTATGCTAGCTAGGAAATCACTATGGGTTGAAATGATATATACTGCAACGATCTTATATATTAGGAAAAATCGTTATGGGTTAAAATGATAGACCCAAGCAATTTTATTGATTTGAAGTTATAAATTTGGGATACGGGTTGAAATAATATATACTCGAAGAATTTAACTATTTTGGGGTTGAAATGATACATACCCTATCACTTGACCATAAGATAGAAAAATATATACAGACACCGTTGGTCGGTTTTAAATTATTTTCCAAATAGTAGAGTATGTTTGATTTATAAATTTAACTGTCAATTTAAGTTAATGATTTTACTTTTAAGAATTTATATTTGGAAAATAAATTATTTTATATGTTTTAATGCTTAAAATTATAATTGAATATATGGTTTAATGTAAATTTAAGATTTTAACTTATAATTTTATTTAGTTTTTAAATATATAATTTAAATAGTTTCAAATTTAATTTAATAAAATATTTAATATGTTTCAAAAGATTTATTTAAAATTTAAATTAATGTAATAAATATAGTTTTAAATTTAATATAATAAATATAGATTTTTATATAATGACTTTAATAAAATAAAATTTAAGAAGCTAAGTAGAGAATAATTTTTTATTAAATCTGATTTAAAGGATTTTATAAAAGTTATAAGTGGTTTTATAATTGTTTATAAAAGAGTTTTGAAAAAGAATTTATAAAGAATTTTATAATGGTTTTATAAAGGTTTAAAGGAGTATAAAAAGGGTTTTGTAAAAGAAATTGTATAAAAGGGATTTGGAAGCATATAAAGAAATTTATGTAAAAGTATATGATAACGGGAAGAATTGTAAATTGTTTTGGGAATTTATAAATAGCTTTATAAATGGTTTTAAAGCATATAAATAGTTTATAAATGGTTTAGTAGAGATTTATAAATAATTTTTGAAATTGATTGACTTCCTCGGTATTTATGAAGCGTTTGGTTGTTAAAGAGACCGAGGTAGGATATTATCATACTCTCTTCCAATTTCGAAACCACTTTAACAACTGTCCACATGGTGGAGAATCCAGAACAAATTAGGATGGTTTGATGAAAGCTACTATATGAGGTATAAACGCAGCCTTGACCCTCCGGGTCAACTTAAGGTGACTAAAACATGAGCAATTGACGGGCCAAGTGAGGTCGCTCCTCCGATCGGACACACTTCTTCGATACCATATCTGTTACTTTATGATTGATTTGGTGACCACCTTCAATTTGATTATGGGAGTGTTGTTTCGAGGTGGGCGGTAGCTAAGGCTATGTGTTACTACCAGCTCGGAAGTGTAAAGGTAGATCCTACCCTGGCATTGCCTCGTTGTGCCCTGTCATCTGCCTTATCGAGCCCACTACGATTTTGGTTTGTGTCGTACCCATGGAGTGCTCTTTGGTAGCCCACCGGTTTGGAGTTTACAGTACTGTATACACTACAACATTAATAAAATGTGTTAAGGGGGATATTGATAACGCCTTAATGCTATTTTAATATTTTACTTTACTATAGACATATTATAATAACACACTGTATTATATATGTAAATAGTTTGACGGATCCTTAAAGGATGGGAATCCCAAACATCCTTTGAGTTGTTGATGCATTTCACTTGAACATTTCACTTTAGTTGATTTACTTATATAAGAATGTTAATCCTAACTCGAGTATTTTGTTTTTGCTTTATGCTCGGGTCAACCCTAAGTATTTCAGCGCCTTGAAGACTCTCTTTCTGGAGGACGAAGACGAAGATTTAGTATATTATTACTATTTATTATATTTATCCCACCGTATCATGTTGTTCCGCTACATTATCTTATTATTCCTGCTGTATATATAACTCTGATATACTGTAAAAGTTTAATCAAAGTTATTTGTAAAACAGCTTCATAAACTATTTATTTGATTATTATATTTTGTCATTCCGCTGTGAGATTCTGTGTTTGTTTTTCTTTCTTTTCCCTTATTTTTCTTATTTACCCCATTAAAAATCCTCTATTTTGAATAGTTTGAGTTGATACGTGTGGTTTATAGTCGATTTAAACCGTCCAAAAAGGTGGATCGTTGCATCTACTAAACATCTCGGCAAGTTGAATAGAATCATAAAAGAGGTACAAATTATCATCCCAACAACTCAAGGGAAGACATAAAAAACCTAATTGAATGATCTATACACTATTCAAAGAGATCTATGAACACAACTTCAAGTGAAAAAAATGATGTTTCATGATTGATGAGTTTGATGTGAATCTTAGGAGATATGGTACGTAGTCTGAAGCAACCGCTACAAACCTTAGTTTTACTAATTTTTAAACAATCATCTTGAAAACATTTGATTGCTAATTGTGTGTTATAAAAGCAAAAGTGTGAATAAGTGTTGTAATTCTTTTCATTTCTTTTTTCTTTCTAGTTTTTCCTTTAAAAAAATTCAACTTTATTACATAATACAACAAAATCATGAAATATAGAGGAAGCCCTTTAAAAACTATTATTGGGTTTCTAATTTATTTTTAGTTTTAGAAAATTTCAACTCTGATTACATAACAAAAATCATGAAATATGGTAGAAGTTCTCTAACCATTATTATTGAATTCCAAATTTTAAAATTATAACTTAAAAACTTCAATTGCATTAAATCAAATGTATTCTTCCTTTACCATGACTAGTGTGAACCGTAGTTTGCACATGTTGTCCCAAAAGAATTGAAACTTAATTAATGTGTGTACAAATGCAAAAATTTATGTAGAAAATGTTCAAGATGACGACTTATTTAATAAAATTACCAAAAAGAATGCGTGTTAAGTTGTCATTGTATTTAACTATTTTATCATGAACAAACAACTAAAAAGTATTTACACAAATAGAATGAAATAAATATTTTTAACATACCTTCTATACAATATTGCAAAAATATTAGTTGAGACATTAAGAGCTATTTTTTTGAATAGGATACATGCCCAAATAAAATTTCGATTTGCCAGTTCTACCATAATCTAAATCCATTAATCCCTTCATGTGTAGATATCCCCAAAGTTTAACCGTGGTATGTTTCCTGATACTAATCATCATAAACAATGGAATATGATTGGATAACTTAGTAATTACAATCTTCAATTTTTCCATGCACATCAACAGCTGTTGAAGTCTTAAATAACTTGTTATTATATTAGTGCATGTAAAATTAAAACAATTTAAAAATAAACACAAACATTTCTAATAAAGAAGAATAATGCTGTACGAAAAAAAACGTATAAATTTTTTATTAGTTTAAACAAACATTGATTTTTAGAGCTATAGTTATCCTTAATGAATGTTAAAATAATTTATAGTCAATTGTGGTGTTCAAACATTGAAGCTATATGTTAAAAGAAGAAGAATTAAAAAGTATCCTTCTTTTCTTTCATTCTTCTTCTTTTTCATCTCCATTCGCTCCTTCCTCACGGCCAAACATCATGAGCATTCGCGTCTTGCTGACGCTTTGGATCCAAGTCCGTCCACGTCGAGCACCGGATCCAGCCGACCATGTTCGTCACCGGTGGTATCGATTTCGCCTGATCTTATAGTATCTTCTCAACTTAATTTTGAAATTTCCCCTTCTCTAGAAGTTATCGGCTTTGCCTTTGTACATGAATCTGCCCGCTTGTCAATCCCCTAGCTCCTTTGTTAAACGAATTGGAATTCCCTCTCCTATCTTCTCCTAGTTTCCACTGTCAGCCTGTGCTCGGTCCCATGCTTGTCTCTACTGCGTTGGAATGACTGTTGAATCTATTGAGTTCTTGGATAAAAATTTGGTTGATGCCAAAGTGGTTTTTGATAATGGCATAAATGAGGTTGATGATGTTGTGCATGACGGTAGTTCTGATCGAAATAGCATTGAAATAACGGTCGATTTTGTACGCACAAAACCTCTTTGTGAAAATGCTTCTAAGCCTACTCCTCCTGTAGCTCCAAATTCTTGTTTCCCTGGCACTCATGTGACTTCTCCGCAGGCTCTGAAAGTATCTTTTACTACAACTAATAGCAAATGGTCCTCCTTGTTCTCCTCTTAGCCGAGAAACGCTGGTAACTACTCTCCCAGATCCTTTGAAACAATTGAATTAGATGGTGTTATGATTCCTCCATTTGAAGTTATTCAGACGGGAGTTAACTTTTGGAAAGATCACCTGGTTGGGTTCATCCTCGATTCGAAATCTTCTTATGTGGATATTTGTACACTGTTATAATATTTGGAAACTAAAAGGTGGTCTTCGTGTTAACTATATAGATGGGATGTTCTATTGCAAATTCTCTATTGGGGAAGAGAGGCTTCGGGTTCTTGAGGCAAATCTATCCATTATTGATGGTAGACCTTTCATTATTATAGTATGGAGTCCCACGGTTGATAGAGCAAGAGATCAAGTTTTGTCTATCCCTGTTTGGCCTCATTTTACACATATACCTTCTGTTCTTTAGCCATTGATTGGTCTTCATTAGCTTGCTAGTCTCATTAATAAACTCAAATGCGTTGATGCAAACACAGTGGCAAGAAAGAGTCAAGTAATCGCTAAGGCATTGATAGATATTACTCTGGATAAATTTCTCCCTTCTCGGCTTTACTATTATCGGATGGTCATGATGCTCTTGTTGATGTTAATTACAGTTGGAAACCAGATATTTGCACGGCCTGCCACTCCTTCGGTCACATTTCTAATGATTGTAAGCTTCTGTCTGATGATCCAGTTCCTATTAAGGTCTCGCTTCCGTCCTCCTATGAGGAAATGGGTCTCCAAGTCTAGTTATGTTCTTTCTCCCATGGAAGATGGCGCAGCCTTGTTACCTCCTTTGTCTCCATCTTTTGGCCCTCCATCCTTCGATATAGTTGCTCAGGATATTTCTTCTGTCAGCGAGGGGAAATCTATTCTTCCTTCGGTTATTTGGTGGAACTCCAGGGATAAGTCTTGGGTACATGTGAAATCATAAATGAGATATTGTCCTGAGTCTGATTGTTATTATATGTATGTAGGTGAAGAAGGGGAATGTCGGCGATTATATTATCACGAAGTTAGGGATAGTCTTGTCCTTTCGAAAGATGGGGAGGATGGAAATGAAAATCACACTGTTTTGGCGGATGATTCTTGGGATCAAAAGTATTTATATTTTGGTGATTCGGACGTCTTTGATCCAGATATTGCGGCTCGGTTTTCTGGTTTATCCATGCCTGGGGCCTATGTCAGCTGATGATGAAGTGGTTCTTCCTCTCGGGAGGAATCTTAGACTTTCTTTTTAGCTGTAGAAGCATCATGTTTCTCACCTGTACAGTATTTAAGTGGTATGGCCACTATAAAACCATAATTAGCTGCT
Organism: Allium cepa; assembly: GCA_030765085.1. Taxonomy (NCBI): domain Eukaryota; kingdom Viridiplantae; phylum Streptophyta; class Magnoliopsida; order Asparagales; family Amaryllidaceae; genus Allium; species Allium cepa. The sequence goes on along the minus strand of CM060932.1, from coordinate 766,185,888 downwards.
TTGCGTATGTGCACGGCACCTGTTCTTTATTTATATATAGTGGCACCACCCACTATAAAACTGGCTGGTTTTGCCCAAAAAAAACTCAAAAACCTTATTAAATCGCAATAATTTCTAGATGATTTTAAAAAAAAAACCTAACATCATTAGGAGTATTTGCAAACCTAATTGTTGGTGGAGTCATTCCAATAAGGATAAAAATGAGACACGCGAATAAAAGATAGACAATGGTGAATATGGATAAGAGAAAATATCTAGTTATAAATAAGGTAAATATATTGAAAAGGAAAATTTACCAATATCTTATACTAAAGTAAAAGAATAAAAGATTTCATCCTTTTTAATATATTTTTCATTATCAAGTAGAGAATGATAAGAGACTTTTTTATAGAAATTTTATTATTCCATTGAACTAAGAGAATGATAATTTGGCCTTGATGAAAAAATGCAAAACTACATTTGAAAGCAATTAAGATTTGTTTATATTGTAAAAATATAATGAACTTTCATTCTTATTAGCACCATCTCCTATATATGAAACACCACATTATAGATTTTTAGTTAATAACAAACTAATGATAATAATAAAAGCAACCAAAATTAGTAATCAACCTTCATTAACATAAAAACAAATGCATGCGTCATTCTCTGTAATAACTGGTAATAAATAGAACCAAAAACATAGAAATCCTAGTAAATCACAATAATCTTCAAATGGTTAAGAAAAAGAAAAATTAAAATCATAAAAAGATTTTTCAAATCCAAATGGCGTATTCATTTTAATAAAGATGAAAGTAAGTCAAACAAGTAAAAGATAGAAAAGGACGAGAATGGAAAAGAGTAACTGTAACAGACCGAGATTTTTGACCCTCGAAAATCGACATCTATATGTTCATTGTATAGACTACCGGGTTGTCAAGTGTCGGAAATAGCAGTTCGTCAGGGGTGAAGAAGAAAAAAGTAGAAGAAAAGGAGAAACAACAACACGGAATCTCACAATTGCAGCCCAAAAAAATATAATATATAACAATAGATTTTTATGAAAAAGAAATTGTAGCCGTTTAATACCTCCAATCATTAGAGTACAACAATTTCAATACATCAAATCAGGACAGTTTAATAACTTGTCCTAATATACATGATTCACACGGCAGAAGTAACCAAATATGTGGTATACATCTGAACTCCTCTAGCTCGTTGCTTGAGCTCCACGGCATTTAACCTGAATCTGTAATACTCGGTCTGAACCAAGCATTATAATAAAATAACACCAGAGTTAATCTGGAAAACCAGTGTGAGTAAACACACTCAATTTGAATTATTAACTTTTCAAAATCTTTTGAAAACAAAGGTATCTCGTAAGACCACGTCCCAAATAAACACAATAGGTTTTTACCTTACGATATCCAAAACATTTTTATCAAATCCATCTGATATTATGATAGTGTCTATGGAAAGTAAATAAAATATACTAAAATGTTTGCATCTCACACTCCAGCATAGTTGGGCATAATCAAAACCGTACGACGCTTATTGGAGAATGGATTTCATCAAATGACTGGGCTACTTGGGTACCGTCCATCATAGTACACCTCTAGAACAATGTATCGAGGACCACTCCGGGATCCCCTGCTACACAAGACCGGCCTACCCCTTAAACTGGAGAGACCGAATAAGATTACCCCATGGTTGGGATCAAGCAACCGCCACACAGCCAAATAAAAGGGACTCTAGATAGAGGTAACCTTACACTACTTGGGTGCAACTCACTTAGCCTTGCTGCATATCGCCTGTTTTAGTAACTCCCGGTTGATGAGGCACGAGGCTACGATTACCTTTAAAGAACAAATTCACTTAGAATACTCATCATCCTACAATTACGATGTTCTGATAGCATTTTCCCATACAAGTTGTTCTGGGTCTGGAAAATTGAATCATCGTCTTCATCATCTTCACAGTATTCATTCATTACGTTCAAACCCGATCGAAGTGGTTTTCGGGTAGTTAATCCGAACCAGTCTCTTCAAAAAGATGGTTATTTAACTATCAATATACATCCATAACAATCATCAGCCTTATTATAATTTTTCAAAAGTTTATCTCAAAATATCTTTATAAGATATTACTTTCAGTTCCTCAACATTTGAAAACAGATTTCAAATCCCTTTTATTTTCATGGAACATTTCCAACCCTTCCTAATACCTGGAATATTTTCTTCACTTCATTCGATATTCGACACTTGGAAAATATTCCTCTTATTTCCTTTTTCTTTTCTCAAAAATTATTTACAACTTTATTTGTAAATTTCCCAACTCGTTTTACACGAATTCTATACATTCTGAAATTCTTTAATTAATTCACTTCAATATCTCCAAAGTCAATTATATTTACTTATAATTTCAATTTCCTTTTCTACTTCTTTTAATGAATTCTATTTCATTCTTTAAAGTTCACCTTTATTTACCTCTTTGGAAATTCTCTTACTTTTCTTCCCAATTCTAAATATGAATTTTCTTATAAATTATATTCACTGAATAGCCCCATCTCCAGGCTCCCGAGAATGTTTATAAATAAATTTAAAACATTTTCAAAACTTTATATATAAATACGTAAATAAAAATAATTATTTAAAGAAAATAAAAATAATTTTTAGGGCATATTCAAATAATTATTTAAAATATTGAAATACTTTTTATGACATCTCATTCAAAGTGGGTTTTGAAAATTTAGATTTTCATTAAAATAAATATCAAGCATTTAAAAATCCACTTCTGAAATATTCAATACTAGCTAACTTTAAAATTTACATAGTTTAATAAATAAAAATTTCCTTTTGAATTAAAAACTTAACTTATTGTTAAAATTATATTTTGAGATCTGAATAACCAAATTTTCAATTTATAACCCCTCTCGATTCCATCACATCACTTCCATTCTGATCTCTTTAACCATCTTCACTTTAAAATAGTATCTACCATTTTTTTCTAACCCTATTTTCGTATTCCAATATAAATTCTTCCCATAAATTTATATTCCAAACTTATCATCCAATATCACTTCCCTTTTATTTATAAACTCCATTTATAAATTTTTATAACTCGTTTTGAGTTCCACTAAAAATAATCTCATTTATAAAATTCCATTTTATAAATTCAATTCCATTAAAAAAGGATCCGTTTATTTTTGCCCATCTATTCTCAATATCGATTTCAACCTTCTTTTTTCTTTCCGAATATCATTTTTAAATCCAATCTTTAAAAATTCTTTTTCACATATTTTATTTTAACTCTCCATTTAAAATATTATTTGACATTATTTAATACGATAAAAAATTCACCATTTTTATTCAAACCAATCTCTTTTGAATAATCCAAATTCTGATATACACATTTTTGTATTAAAAATCGCCTTTTTAATTTCTTAAAAATTTAAAATAATATTTATGGTATTTTATATACCCAAAGTTAATTTTCTTGCCATTATAACATTTAAAATTTTCTACACACAATAATCCATCATTTTATCTATATGATAAATACTAATATTTTAAGGAATCCAGTTGGATCCCTCTAACCTATTTTTTCTGCATCCATAGATGTTCGACAATAATAAAAATACCAATCCCACTTCGAGGGAGATATCATGGTATACAGGGCCATCCGCTGTTATGTAGGGCGCATAGGGTCTCATCCGTTATAATGTGTTGGAAGTATCACTCCAGTGCGAATATATTGTGACGACCCGCCCTTCTACTACCGGAAAGACGTATCATCATTAAGAAAGAAAGAGGTAGAAATAGAAAAGGAAGAGAAAGAAAGAACAACAATCACGGAATCTCATAGCGGAATGGAATAAAATATAATACATCACATAACAATTACATAGTTTACATATATCAGAGTTATACAATATTATACACTTGACAAATTTATATACATCTGTCACTACATACATCTTAAAATACAACATACTCTAACTAACACAGCGGAACTATATAGATATCTACATACGTTTGGGCTCCTGCTCCAAGCTCCTCCAGAACTCAACAATCCAAGAACCTATCACTTGGCTACTCGTAAAAATTTGAGTACCCAAGAGTTTATGAAAACATAAAATATAAGCTCCGGGTCAGACATGGGTCTGGTATGAGTAAACGGTTTTAAATTGTTTAACTTTGAAAAGAATTTGAAAATAAAGGTATCACGTAAGACTCCCCACACATAAATACGGGTAAGTTTTTACCTTACGCTAACCAAGACATTTCATAGGAAATTCTGTGATATTATAATAGTGTCTAGGGTTTTCAAGTAAATAGAAAATAGCCGAAATTGTTACATTATTAAATTCCAGCTACTAGCCACAAAAGTGGGTAATACAATCAAAACCGTGTGCACTTATAGGAAAATGGGTTCCATACAATGGCAGGGCTACTGGGGTACCGCCCGTCACAGTACGGGGCCTAGATCACCGTACCGAGGAGTACGCCCGCTCCCCTGCAACATAAGGCCGGAACCATTCCTTACTGAACAGTCCCGAACAAGATAACCCCGCAGTTGGCGCGACCAACCGCTCACTAAGCCGAATAAAAAGGGACATCTAGACAGGGGAAAATCTTGTCCTGCTTGGGTATGACCCATCTAGCCTTGCTGCATCTCCCCTGTTTTAGCCATTCCCGGTTGATGAGGCTTGAGGCTATGATTACCTTTAGAGAAAATTATTTCTTAGAATACTCATCGCCCGCCTGACGATGTGTTAAAAGCATTCAATCCATACGATTTCGTTCCGGGTTCGAACGAAACCGAAGGCATTATCTCGTTACACTCATTTTGGAATCACCCTCAGAGTTAACGACGACAACCCTTGCATTCTGAATCTTTATCTTCACATCAGATTCACGACCTAACGTTAATTTGGATCGATGTGGTTTTCGGATGTCCAAATATGGAAACCCGATCCCGGTCTCACCGAAATCCAAAACGTGTCTTTTAGGGCCAAGTTGTTTTAAAGTTTAAAAACAATTCAATTATCCATATACACACAGATAGATAATTCACAATATCACAATAGATAATCAACATTATCACCATAAACAGATAGGCAATATTATCATCACACAGATAATTCATATTATTATCATACTACAATCAAGCATACATTTCACACTGCATCATTTATCTTATACTAGAAATCTCAAACCATTCCAGATAAATAATATCATCCATCCATACATAAGCAATCATATCAGCTAAAATTAATTTAAAATGAATTAAATTAATTACTTGCATCTCTAATTAATTTAAAGTAAATTAAATTAATTACTACACTATTATAAATCTTGCTTATATAACAATTAACCAATTATCAATCAATTAATAAATTAAGCACACTTGATTAATTAACATTTAAATTTTATTCAAGTAATCATCTTTTAATTATTTTCACAAATTAATTATCTTATCCAAATATAGAAATAAACCTTCAATTACAAACATTATATTACTTCTTAATTACACTAATTAATTACTCTTTAAGCTCTTATTATTAATTATCTTTATTAATGATTACTAATTACCCTTTTAATTTCATTATCCTGTATTAAATTAAATACCTTAAGTAATTAATCTTCAATAAACTATATTTATTAATCACTCTTGATAAATACTATTCAGTAATTAACCACCTTTAATTACTCTTATCACATCACTTAATTACTCCTCAACTGATTTCCTTTAATCAATCCCTTGATTAATTGCACAAAGTAATTATACTCAAATTACTTTCACTATTAAATCATCCTCAGTCAATTTCATCCAGTCATTATCACTAATTACTTCTCCAAGTGTTTATGCTTATCACATCTTCAATAATTATGTAAATTAATTAAACTTAATCAATTAACTTAATAATTCATCATAAACTTTATTAATTACAATAAGTAATTAATTCCCTTAATTACTCAATCACTTAATCAATTTGTTTAACCTTAATTTCTTAATTAACTATTCTTTAATTATCCAATTATTAATCACCAATTACTTAGTTAATTTATTAATTTATTCTTAATTAGATTACTTAATAAATTAACTATTAATTCATTCATTAATTACGATAAGTAGTTGATTACACTTTATTAATCACTTAATCATTACTCAATCCTTAATTACAATTGTAAAGTAATTATTCTTAATTATTTTTTTCTCTATTGATATTAATTTGTTCAACTAAATTAAAAATCTAAAACCTTCTTTAAAATTTTGAAAATAGTATTAACTATAAATTTTTAATTTTAATCCCTTTCATATATAACTTAATTACTAAAAATAATAATTAAGTGTTAAGCACATTGTTAAGTATTAACCTAATAAATTAAATTTTGTATTTAATCTATCAAACATTCTTTTAGGATTAAAATATTTAAACTGTTAAAACTTGATACTCTTAACTTCATTCTCTTTTTTTTTTAAACTGTGGTTGAAAGATACCCGAGTCCCCCCTATTGAACCCGGCGTGTAACTTCGAGTGCTTCACCAAGCTTCCCCGAGTCTCCTCTGTACATCCACCTTCTTCTTCTTCTTTTTTTCTTCTTTTTTTCAGTTTTAAGTTTTTAACTAAGCGATAAGCTACAACACCAGGAATCTAACTCACACACTACAACACTCAACTCGAACCCGAAGAAAACACCCCAAATGTTCGAGCACGTCTCGAGAATCTTCACTGACACGACGTTGTCCCCTCCTCCCCGCCGTGCACGTGAACGTCGGCACCATGGACCACCGGCGAACACCCAAGTCGCAGATACACCACAAACCATTCGCATATTCGAAACCCAAAGTCGAAACTCCTTCAGAAATGTCGAAACGAAAAACAACAGTTCAACCCATAACAGAACTCGAACCCCTCCAACATAATCACCTCGTCACCGCCACCGTGACCACCGGAAGCCCCCAACTTTTGGCCGCACCTCGACAACACGCCACCCTTCCATTCCCCGAAGTTTCGAACAGCTCGATCACGAATGGATGACGAACTTGTCGCATTTACAGGCATGTCAAAATTTTGATCAAAAACCCTAAATTGATCTCAATCCCTTAATTCACTTAACATAAAAAATTTCTGATAATTTTTACGAGATCATCCATGTTTATACTTGCTTAACTACAAATTTGAACATTTATTATTGGATCCATAATCGGTAATTGATAGAAATGCCCCTTTTTATAAACCATAATCTGCTTCTCAAATTTTACACTAAAAATTTACATTTCTATTTTAAAAATCCTATTTCGCATTGAAGTTCCAAGCTATCAACTTGAATTTATATTTTATAACAGATGAATTTATCAACATGATGTTTGTTACCTGTAAAAGTTTAGTTTACTGAGCCTAGCTTCTTAATGTGTTTTAAAACAAAATTTAAACCCCTGATTGAAATTCGAATATATTATGTTGTTGGAAATTTAAAGCTTTTCTATGATCAAATGAGAATAATACAAGATTAAATAGTTTTCAACCCTATAATCACTTATTAGAAATGAACAACATATCATCAAAGAACAGTCTCCATATAAGCATAGATTTATACCAAGAGAAAACACAGACATCACCATGAAATCCACAAATCATCTTACTGTTAAAATTAAAATAAAGCTTGAATGTTTATGTTTACTCACCAGAAAACAAATACTGTTGAACAGAGCATAATTGATGTCTGCAGTCCCATCTGTTCTTGTTTGAGTTATATACATTGAGTTTGAACTCAATTTGGGTTCACATTTTTTTTTATGAACGAGTTACAGAACGAACTGAAAAATAGAAGATGTCTCACATATATACATAAAAGATATAGTGTGTGTGAAGGAAGGTAGCAACTAGTCAGCCTGTTCCTTATTTTGGTTTTATCAGGCAAGATTGTTTTCTTATAGGGCTGATATGATACAACATTAAATGCTAATGTACTTATTGTTTAAACTTAACCTTATTAGTTCATAGATTTTTATCACTTGCCTACATAATCATTTACAGGTTACACATAATACATACCTACTTACTGACAGCATGTGCTATAAATATATACTATTCTTTGTTTTATATATGTTGATCAGATCTTATCACTGCAAAAAAATAAAGATTTGTAAATATATTAAATAGACACAAAGATGTGCTCGAACAGAAGAGCATTAATTGATGTGTTGCTTAATTTGTTTACATAATTATATTGTACTGTGAAGACATGGTATGAATTTGTATGGGGCTATGCTCTTCAGCAAGAAGGCTAAAGCTTATATAATTATGATTATTTTAATGCTTGTATTTCAATCTACCTGAGTTTGTCAGGTTTCTTCATGTTTACAGATACTTGTGAATGAGGATTATTTCCTTTGCAACATTTGTTTTTGTAACGACCCAGAATTTTTATAAATTAAAATTTGAATATTTAATTAATTTTAAACATTAATAAGTGAATTTATAAGTCGAATAAATTTTATTTTGAATTATTGGATTTAATTGGATAATTAAATCGATAAATTTAATACGTTAAATTATGGAAATAATTGAAAATTGGGTTAAATATGATTGAAAATGATTTGTAAAATTTTATTTTATCATATTGAAGTTATAGAAATATTTTAGAACTTTTAAAATCGAATTAAAAGTTAATTTGTGAAAATTGAATATTTTAATATTTAATAATCGACTGTAAAATAGCCAATTTTTGAACAGTCTCAGAATTGAACGAAACCAGTTCCATTGGATCCGTAATAGTTAGTTATTACCGGATTTCAATTTTCGTGTCAATCGGAGCTATCGTTTGATCGTGGCAGCTCGAAACGCATCGAATCGTTTTTAATTTAAATTTGGCGAGTGAAAATAGCCATTTTTCAAAAAGTCTCGAAATTCGACGAAACCAGTTTCGTCGGATCCGTAATGTGATATTATTGTAAGGTTTCAAATTTCAAGTCAATTGGATTTACCGTTTGTCCGGTACAAATTAAAACGCCTAGAAATCGATTTAAATCGGTTTAATTTAAATCGAACGTTTTCAGCCATAACTCGCACATACTTCCGAATTAGCTTCCGAAACCTGTTCCATTGTGTCCGGAACGCGGGATAAACCCTAGGTACGCTGGTTACGGCGCCTAAATCGGAGTTCGGAATTTCCGGGATGAATAGTGTTTACGCTTGGTTTTCTATAAATACACCACACACACAAATAAAAAAAAAAAACAAAACCCTAGCCCATATTTGCAGCCGCCATCTCTTATTTCAAAGGCTGAAAATCCATCTCCTTCCTCTATCAATCTTTCTCAATCCACTCGTTTTTAGAAAAAGTTGTTAACTAAAGAATCGAAGAGCTCGCCGAATACTTCAAATCCATACGGATATGATCAGGAACGGAGCGACGATGGAGGGGCAAGGATGGGCCGTTCGTGGTCAGGTGTGCACGCTTTTCTATGAGAGAGGGGTGGCCGAGTTGCATCTCCTTCAGGCCGAGCATGGTGTTGACGATGGGCTACGAATTGGCGCGTCTTGATCGAGATATCGTCGAGCGAGGAGGTGTGTAAATTTAACCCTAAAAATTTGCTAGGTGGGTTCGGCTACGTTGGCTCCTGGAGGCAATACGTGAGTTTGGGGAAGATGAAATGTGCGGTGGAGATGCAGTGAAGTGGGATCCTATGGCTCTAGATGGTTGTAGGTTATAAGTATAAAGAGAATTGTTGTAATTATTAAGTTTAAATTCGTATAAACTTCATAATATCATAACTCTTTCATACGAGGTCGAAAAAATGCAAACTCAGTTGCGTTGGAATCGTATGGACGAGCACTACGCGATGTAGTTGGTTTGGAGTCGTTTGGAGTTAGTGAGAATTTCGGGTAAAATTAAACGCGCGTTTAATTTTATTCGAAATAAATCGCTAAAACGGAAATTAAAACCAAGGTGAGAACTTCTCACTCAATCGAATAGATTTCGATTTTATTTTAAATAGTTAGATTTAAAATATTTGAATGCATGTTTGAATGATGACTGTAAATTATTGATTGTTAAAATAGACATTATGCGCCGTTAGTAAGCGGATGTTATTTAATAAAAACATATACCGCGAATATTTCATAAACAGTGAAATTGGTATTATATATAATATCAATATATATATATTGGCATATGTATATATTGCAGTTGTTGATTTCCCGCATTTTTTGTTTAGCGGATGAGACCCTATTACGCCGTTATTAAGCGGATAATATTTATTAAGAACATATACCGCGAAAATTTCGTACTGGAGCGAAATTGGTATTGTGCTAATGTTTTTGGATGCAGGAAAACAGGTTGGAGGGATCCAACTGGATTCCTCAACAGTTTTTATTTGATTTCAGATATTTTGATATTTGATGGATTATCATATACGATATATGATGTCGTTGTAGTCGTGATTGACTATTTGGTGTGTAGCATCATTGGACCCAGATTTTGGGATTTTAAAATGATTTTAAAGTGATTTTTGAAAATATATAAGATTTTCGGAATTGATCTATTTTAAATAAATAAACGTTATAATTTTTATTGTTATAAAAATTATGGTTTTTGTGAAATATAGTTAAAAGCTGATTTTTGAGAAATATGAATTAATGATTTTATAAAATAGTTTAAACTGGATTTTTGAATTTATTATGAAAAGTTTAAATATAGGATTTATAAAATTTGATTATTTTATAAATCAAAATGGTGAAATTATAAAGGAAATTAAAGACGTTTCAGAATAATAATATAAACTGATTTATATTAAGAGATTTATAAATGGATATTTATAAATTGGAATATAGACATTATAAAACAAGTTTTTATAAATGTTTGAATGATGTGAGAATGAATTTCATAATAGAATGAAATTTATGGAATTATAAACTGTGAAGTTATAAATGAAATTTATAAATAGTAAGATTTATAAATTTGGTGAAATTATTTGAAGAATAGATTTGGTTAAATAAATGAATCTTATAAGTTATAAGATTTATAATTTGGGAAGATAAAAAGAACGATTTTGTAAAATAATCGTTTTATAAGTATTTAATTTATAATATGAACGTTTAGTTTATAATTTAGTTATAAACTGGAATAGGTTAATAAAGGAATTTATAAAAAGGAAGTTTTTATAAATAAATAGATATGGAATTTATGAACGTTGTTTTATAAATTCGCAAACGACTTATTTTGATAAGTTAATTGTTATAACTTAGAAATAGAGTCATATTCACGTTTTTAGACAGTGAATAATCCTTTGAATTAAAATGAATAAAAGGATGGAATTTGTTAAAGAAGTATATTCACGTTTTTAAATAGTGAATGATATGTTAAAGAAATTGTTTCGAATGAGATGTTTAATTTGAATTAAAACGATCTAACGATGTTTTAAATGTGTTGAGATTCGAAACCATAGATTTCAACATTGATTGTTGAAATAGATGTTTCGAGAAATAGAAGGAAATGGTGGACTATAACACTGTTGTTATAGTAAATGATTTCCGAAAGGAAATGTTTTGTATAGTATTGGGATTTATATATCTATTTTAATTTCGAATCCCTATACTAGTGATGTTGGGTTGTTGTAACGATGTTTTACGCAACATTCGTTTTGACCCAAATAAATATGTTAAGTGAATGATTTCCTTAAAAAAAATGAAATATATACTTAATTCGATTTAAGTATATGGAATATTTTCTAAGTGTTGAAAATAAAAGATTGTGAATTACTTATTTATAAATAAGTATGGAAATGTTTTCCAATATGAAGTGAATTTATAGAATTTATCTTTTGAAGATAAATTGAAATGAATAATTGAAATCGTATATGCATGGATATTTTGAGATATTAATTCATTATGGAATTTATATGTGAAAGGGAATTTGTTAAAAATAAATATTGATTTATTTTTGAAGTTGAAATTATATATCTTGTAAAGATATTTTGGAAAATAAATAATTTGGAAAATTATTTGGAATCTGGTGATGTATGCATATCCATTGATAGTTCAATAGCCGACTATCAGTATTTCCCTTTGAATGGGTATTTGATGTGAATTGTTGAATTTGAATGCACACTTATTTTTGAATAAGCGCTCACTATTCGGGTTAACCGGGAAAGGACCATGGGGTCGTATAACCCATTCCGAATATGTGATACGTCGTTGTGAATTGCATTGAAGATCGGTGTTGAAGACCGGTATTTGCGAGAGCGATAGGATGACCTATCGATTGTCTCTGCACTGGGTAGCTCCTGGTATAGAGATTCCATAAGTGATGGGAAATCCGATCAGGATTGTGGATATCCGGATTGCAAGGACTTCTTTGTAAGTGCCTTCGGTTTTGTTCGATCCCGGAACAGACTTGTATGGATTGTATGCCTGACATTACAATTTGAGATATAAAGCCGATTTCTTTCAAATATATTTCTGTTGGTGGCGGAGAATTTATTCTTTACTTAACACCCTTCTTTGAGACGTACGAGCTCAAAGGTTATATAGTTGAAGTTATCAGCGATATATTCCCAATTTGGTAATGTGACATGCTGAGTGATGCTGAAATGATCATTGTGTTGATTATTGTGATAGGATCATTTATTTGATCGTCTATCTTAGTGATAATTGTGTTGATCATTTGTTGACCCAAAGCATGGCTTTTGTATAAAGTATGTTTTTGTGGACGTGAATTCGTCGAGCCTCACATCCCGGAAATGGTCAAAACAGGAAAGATGCGGCAAGGTTATGAGGGGTAGCGCCCTTTAGGATATGTGCATTTCCTTCTGGAAAAGGGTGGTATCATGGTATGGAGCCCAGATACTTACTCATGTTGAAAACACTTTATGATTGTGTGAATTGATTACGAGCGCTCGGTTGATAAAGGTCCCAAAGGACCGGGGGATGGCATATTCGGTCAGTTGTTACTCAGTTAGGAGTAACCCGGCCTTGTGTTGGTAGAGATCCGGTTTGGTTCTCGGGGATGTCCATCCAGAGGCATTCTCATGTGGCAATGGGAAGTTCCTTGGCCTGACCATTTGTTGGAAATCCAATTCCCAATACGAAACTTGTACGGTATTAGTTGTAGAACCTGCTATTCACTTATGGTGGTCACCACTGTTTGGATGGTAGCTAAAGTAGGCATACGATAATGGTCGTATGTTGGCTAAGATTTATATTCTACTTTCGAAATGAATTTTTCCTACACTATGCACTAGTAATAATATCAAATGTTATTTTAAATGCGTATCAAGCATCTTTGACTATCATAAGGAGAAATCTCCTCCGATTCTGCGTTTGCATTGTGTGTGTGTGCGGGAGGCCTTATGGTAGTCTCATTTTTAAAAGCATTGCGAATTGATTTAAAAATATTCCTCTATTTTGATTTTAAAGATAAATAAACTGTTTTGAGTTCCCACACCAGTCTTGTTAAGCTATTGGGCTATGTGATGGGGGGTTCTCGCTTCGCGGTTTGGTGGCGAACGGGAGACTCTTACTCCCACACATCCTCTTTTAGGGGGTTGGTTAGGTGTAACCTGAGACAGTCGAGAGGCTGGCCGTAAAAGCAAGTCTGGGATATCAGTGTAAGCCACGGTGGGGCTGGGATGGTTGAAAAGCCTACCGGTTGTGACCGCTGACGGTAGCGTACGTTACATTTGGTATCAGAGCTGATGGTTAAGCGACAACCATGGTTCTGTAGGGTATTACTCATTAGAGATAGAGTCAGTAGTACTCTAGAATGAGTTTGAGTGTAATAATAGCTATGAGAGCGTATTTGTTAGTGAATATGAAATTGTTTTATATTGTGATGATTGGTTTATTGAGTGGCATATGAACTTTCGTCAGCGTGGTCCGCAAGACTATGCCGAAGGGGTTTCTAAACACTTGAATAGAACAATTCGACATAATATTGTTTTAAATTGGGTAAATGAAATAATTTTACTTGATTATATTTTTATATATAAAGGAATAATTTTTCAGAATTATTAAAGTGTATATAAGTTGATTGTTTGGTTGTTTGAATAATCTAAATAAAAGAATAATTGTATAAGTAAAAGAATTATAAGAATTGAAATTTTAATTAAAGTGTTTACAATTGTGAAATAAACTTATATACATAAGAAGTGAAACTTTATGGATATATCTATGAATATGAGTTGTGAATAAAAATGAATTTAAAGTTAAATGGAAAATTTACTTTAGAATTTGGAATCTGAATTTATTTACAAGTGGGAATTTAAGTTATGAAAAACAAATGATGTTTGTTAAATGGAATATAACTTAAGAGTTGTTGAATATGAGTTGTAAATAAAAGTGACAAAGGTGAACTTGAGTTATATAAATGAAATTCAACTTTAGAAATTGAATGAATTGAATGTTAATCAATTAAATGTAAATTTAAGTTGATATAAAATAATGAATATAAGTGTTGATTCATTAAAATCTAATGTTATTAGAAGTTGAATAAAAAAATGAATGAATATAAGCAAAGGAATTTGGTTGAAATTAATATACATTGATTGTTATATGATTGTTGATTGATTGTATGTAATTCATTAAGTGTTAATGAAATTGGAAGCTATGAAATTGAATTCAAATTAGAAGTAAATAAATTTGAATAGAATTGAGTGTGAATTGGATTTAATTAGTAAATGTAAACTAATTGAATTGAGAATGAATGTTGATAAAAAAATCCAATGTAAATAAATCAAATGTGATTTAAATTGAAAACCATTTCATTGAATATTAATGAGAATATGAATGAATATTATTGATTATGAATGATAATTGGTTGATAGTTGAATATATATTGCTATTGTTGCATTTTCTATGTGATATATATAGTTGTTATGTTGCTATATGTTGTATATTGAGATTATTTGCATATATGCATGTTCTCATGTTGTTTGTTAAGTGTTTAGTAGGTGCGGATCGCGTTTGCTTCGCATTTGGAGCTCGCTTTAGCGCTATATTAGCCGTATATGCTTGCTAATAAAATATAAGGTACATATCTCGGATTAAATATCGTACTTTTACATTTTTTTCCCTTCGGGATGCCTCATTACTTGATGAGATGTATATTTGTGATATATATACTGTCATTTTTTTTTTTCGGATCGAGCCGCGCAAAGGAGACTATGGCGAATTTTTCCGGAAATTTAAGGCGTTAGAAAAATTTGAGAAAATTGGGAAATTTTTTGAAAACTTTAACTTTGTTTTGGAATTGAAAGTTAAACAAGATAGTTGTTTTTGAAAAGATAACTAAGTATGATTTGAAAACTTAGTAAGTTATTGTAAGAAGTTTAACTTTAAATTTTGGAAAGTTAATAGATTCTGTAAACTTTCTTACTTGTAATTTCGAGGACGAAATTCTTTTAAGGGGGAAAGATTGTAACGACCCAGAATTTTTATAAATTAAAATTTGAATATTTAATTAATTTTAAATATTAATAAGTGAATTTATAAGTCGAATAAATTTTATTTTGAATTATTGGATTTAATTGGATAATTAAATCGATAAATTTAATACGTTAAATTATGGAAATAATTGAAAATTGGGTTAAATATGATTGAAAATCATTTGTAAAATTTTATTTTATCATATTGAAGTTATAGAAATATTTTAGAACTTTTAAAATCGAATTAAAAGTTAATTTGTGAAAATTGAATATTTTAATATTTAATAATCGACTGTAAAATAGCCAATTTTTGAACAGTCTCAGAATTGAACGAAACCAGTTCCATTGGATCCGTAATAGTTAGTTATTACCGGATTTCAATTTTCGTGTCAATCGGAGCTATCGTTTGATCGTGGCAGCTCGAAACGCATCGAATCGTTTTTAATTTAAATTTGGCGAGTGAAAATAGCCATTTTTCAAAAAGTCTCGAAATTCGACGAAACCAGTTTCATCGGATCCGTAATGTGATATTATTGTAAGGTTTCAAATTTCAAGTCAATTGGATTTACCGTTTGTCCGGTACAAATTAAAACGCCTAGAAATCGATTTAAATCGGTTTAATTTAAATCGAACGTTTTCAGCCATAGCTCGCACATACTTCCGAATTAGCTTCCGAAACCTGTTCCATTGTGTCCGGAACGCGGGATAAACCCTAGGTACGCTGGTTACGGCGCCTAAATCGGAGTTCGGAATTTCCGGGATGAATAGTGTTTACGCTTGGTTTTCTATAAATACACCACACACACAAATAAAAAAAAAAAAAAACAAAACCCTAGCCCATATTTGCAGCCGCCATCTCTTATTTCAAAGGCTGAAAATCCATCTCCTTCCTCTCTCAATCTTTCTCAATCCACTCGTTTTTAGAAAAAGTTGTTAACTAAAGAATCGAAGAGCTCGCCGAATACTTCAAATCCATACGGATATGATCAGGAACGGAGCGACGATGGAGGGGCAAGGATGGGCCGTTCGTGGTCAGGTGTGCACGCTTTTCTATGAGAGAGGGGTGGCCGAGTTGCATCTCCTTCAGGCCGAGCATGGTGTTGACGATGGGCTACGAATTGGCGCGTCTTGATCGAGATATCGTTGAGCGAGGAGGTGTGTAAATTTAACCCTAAAAATTTGCTAGGTGGGTTCGGCTACGTTGGCTCCTGGAGGCAATACATGAGTTTGGGGAAGATGAAATGTGCGGTGGAGATGCAGTGAAGTGGGATCCTATGGCTCTAGATGGTTGTAGGTTATAAGTATAAAGAGAATTGTTGTAATTATTAAGTTTAAATTCGTATAAACTTCATAATATCATAACTCTTTCATACGAGGTCGAAAAAATGCAAACTCAGTTGCGTTGGAATCGTATGGACGAGCACTACGCGATGGAGTTGGTTTGGAGTCGTTTGGAGTTAGTGAGAATTTCGGGTAAAATTAAACGCGCGTTTAATTTTATTCGAAATAAATCGCTAAAACGGAAATTAAAACCAAGGTGAGAACTTCTCACTCAATCGAATAGATTTCGATTTTATTTTAAATAGTTAGATTTAAAATATTTGAATGCATGTTTGAATGATGACTGTAAATTATTGATTGTTAAAATAGACATTATGCGCCGTTAGTAAGCGGATGTTATTTAATAAAAACATATACCGCGAATATTTCATAAACAGTGAAATTGGTATTATATATAATATCAATATATATATATTGGCATATGTATATATTGCAGTTGTTGATTTCCCGCATTTTTTGTTTAGCGGATGAGACCCTATTACGCCGTTATTAAGCGGATAATATTTATTAAGAACATATACCGCGAAAATTTCGTACTGGAGCGAAATTGGTATTGTGCTAATGTTTTTGGATGCAGGAAAACAGGTTGGAGGGATCCAACTGGATTCCTCAACAGTTTTTATTTGATTTCAGATATTTTGATATTTGATGGATTATCATATACGATATATGATGTCGTTGTAGTCGTGATTGACTATTTGGTGTGTAGCATCATTGGACCCAGATTTTGGGATTTTAAAATGATTTTAAAGTGATTTTTGAAAATATATAAGATTTTCGGAATTGATCTATTTTAAATAAATAAACGTTATAATTTTTATTGTTATAAAAATTATGGTTTTTGTGAAATATAGTTAAAAGCTGATTTTTGAGAAATATGAATTAATGATTTTATAAAATAGTTTAAACTGGATTTTTGAATTTATTATGAAAAGTTTAAATATAGGATTTATAAAATTTGATTATTTTATAAATCAAAATGGTGAAATTATAAAGGAAATTAAAGACGTTTCAGAATAATAATATAAACTGATTTATATTAAGAGATTTATAAATGGATATTTATAAATTGGAATATAGACATTATAAAACAAGTTTTTATAAATGTTTGAATGATGTGAGAATGAATTTCATAATAGAATGAAATTTATGGAATTATAAACTGTGAAGTTATAAATGAAATTTATAAATAGTAAGATTTATAAATTTGGTGAAATTATTTGAAGAATAGATTTGGTTAAATAAATGAATCTTATAAGTTATAAGATTTATAATTTGGGAAGATAAAAAGAACGATTTTGTAAAATAATCGTTTTATAAGTATTTAATTTATAATATGAACGTTTAGTTTATAATTTAGTTATAAACTGGAATAGGTTAATAAAGGAATTTATAAAAAGGAAGTTTTTATAAATAAATAGATATGGAATTTATGAACGTTGTTTTATAAATTCGCAAACGACTTATTTTGATAAGTTAATTGTTATAACTTAGAAATAGAGTCATATTCACGTTTTTAGACAGTGAATAATCCTTTGAATTAAAATGAATAAAAGGATGGAATTTGTTAAAGAAGTATATTCACGTTTTTAAATAGTGAATGATATGTTAAAGAAATTGTTTCGAATGAGATGTTTAATTTGAATTAAAACGATCTAATGATGTTTTAAATGTGTTGAGATTCGAAACCATAGATTTCAACATTGATTGTTGAAATAGATGTTTCGAGAAATAGAAGGAAATGGTGGACTATAACACTGTTGTTATAGTAAATGATTTCCGAAAGGAAATGTTTTGTATAGTATTGGGATTTATATATCTATTTTAATTTCGAATCCCTATACTAGTGATGTTGGGTTGTTGTAACGATGTTTTACGCAACATTCGTTTTGACCCAAATAAATATGTTAAGTGAATGATTTCCTTAAAAAAAATGAAATATATACTTAATTCGATTTAAGTATATGGAATATTTTCTAAGTGTTGAAAATAAAAGATTGTGAATTACTTATTTATAAATAAGTATGGAAATGTTTTCCAATATGAAGTGAATTTATAGAATTTATCTTTTGAAGATAAATTGAAATGAATAATTGAAATCGTATATGCATGGATATTTTGAGATATTAATTCATTATGGAATTTATATGTGAAAGGGAATTTGTTAAAAATAAATATTGATTTATTTTTGAAGTTGAAATTATATATCTTGTAAAGATATTTTGGAAAATAAATAATTTGGAAAATTATTTGGAATCTGGTGATGTATGCATATCCATTGATAGTTCAATAGCCGACTATCAGTATTTCCCTTTGAATGGGTATTTGATGTGAATTGTTGAATTTGAATGCACACTTATTTTTGAATAAGCGCTCACTATTCGGGTTAACCGGGAAAGGACCATGGGGTCGTATAACCCATTCCGAATATGTGATACGTCGTTGTGAATTGCATTGAAGATCGGTGTTGAAGACCGGTATTTGCGAGAGCGATAGGATGACCTATCGATTGTCTCTGCACTGGGTAGCTCCTGGTATAGAGATTCCATAAGTGATGGGAAATCCGATCAGGATTGTGGATATCCGGATTGCAAGGACTTCTTTGTAAGTGCCTTCGGTTTTGTTCGATCCCGGAACAGACTTGTATGGATTGTATGCCTGACATTACAATTTGAGATATAAAGCCGATTTCTTTCAAATATATTTCTGTTGGTGGCGGAGAATTTATTCTTTGCTTAACACCCTTCTTTGAGACGTACGAGCTCAAAGGTTATATAGTTGAAGTTATCAGCGATATATTCCCAATTTGGTAATGTGACATGCTGAGTGATGCTGAAATGATCATTGTGTTGATTATTGTGATAGGATCATTTATTTGATCGTCTATCTTAGTGATCATTGTGTTGATCATTTGTTGACCCAAAGCATGGCTTTTGTATAAAGTATGTTTTTGTGGACGTGAATTCGTCGAGCCTCACATCCCGGAAATGGTCAAAACAGGAAAGATGCGGCAAGGTTATGAGGGGTAGCGCCCTTTAGGATATGTGCATTTCCTTCTGGAAAAGGGTGGTATCATGGTATGGAGCCCAGATACTTACTCATGTTGAAAACACTTTATGATTGTGTGAATTGATTACGAGCGCTCGGTTGATAAAGGTCCCAAAGGACCGGGGGATGGCATATTCGGTCAGTTGTTACTCAGTTAGGAGTAACCCGGCCTTGTGTTGGTAGAGATCCGGTTTGGTTCTCGGGGATGTCCATCCAGAGGCATTCTCATGTGGCAATGGGAAGTTCCTTGGCCTGACCATTTGTTGGAAATCCAATTCCCAATACGAAACTTGTACGGTATTAGTTGTAGAACCTGCTATTCACTTATGGTGGTCACCACTGTTTGGATGGTAGCTATAGTAGGCATACGATAATGGTCGTATGTTGGCTAAGATTTATATTCTACTTTCGAAATGAATTTTTCCTACACTATGCACTAGTAATAATATCAAATGTTATTTTAAATGCGTATCAAGCATCTTTGACTATCATAAGGAGAAATCTCCTCCGATTCTGCGTTTGCATTGTGTGTGTGTGCGGGAGGCCTTATGGTAGTCTCATTTTTAAAAGCATTGCGAATTGATTTAAAAATATTCCTCTATTTTGATTTTAAAGATAAATAAACTGTTTTGAGTTCCCACACCAGTCACATGACTGACTTGGAGTTTATTGTTTTCCTTCCTAAACTCTGGGTGCCCACCAATTTCCACACGGGCAGTCAAGAGTTAGGTTTATCAGGATATTCTGGATATTCTGGAGTTGCTGGAGGCAAGATGGATGGCATGGCGTATTACTTATATAATATTTCTTTTTCCGCTGCATTGTTTGTTGTTGTATGATGTTGTTGTGCACTCTGATGATATGTTGTAATGTAATGTATAAAATGTAATAACTGATATAGTTCTTTGTTTAAAGATTATTCATTTATTATTATATGTATTTCCGCTGCGAATTGTGAGATTCTGTTGTTGTTCTGTTGTTTCCTTTCTGTCCGTTCTATTTTTAAAATTCTTCTATCTTCTATTTTTCAAATTCTCTGTTTTCTTTCTCTGTTTTCTAAAAATTGTCTATCTTCTTTCCTCTCTATTTCCTATCTCTTCTCTCTTCTTTCTTTTTCTTTTCTCAAATTCTTTTTTTAAAAACCCCATAACTATTCGGTTTTTCGGCAACGAAAATCCGCGTACGTTACAGTTTTATTATTTTATGTCTTATGTTTAGATTTATTTGTGAAGATACTGTGTCAAAAAAAATGTTTTATTAATTGCTTGCTTGAATAATGAATATGTTTAAGTCAGATTTATTTTTAGACTTTGGTTTGCTTTGAAAACATTTGCTTCATTGTTTCTAAGTTGAATAATTTACATATATATAGTTGTTGTTGATTTGTGTATGAAAATATTTTGTTTAGTTAACTTCTAATTTACATAAGTTATACATAAAAGTTAGAGTTTGGTTTTACATTATATTTGATTTTGGTTTTACATATACTTTGTGTTTTATACCTTGTTCTTATTTTAGCTTTGTTTACAAATTGTTAAGTTATGATGTATGCAATCTTAACTAATTAATTCTTATTTTAAATCTAACATTTGTATTTTATATTTGACTATCAATGTTCAAGTTATATTCGAAATGATTTACTTACTTATATTTGTATTCATTTCTATTTGTACTTTACTATCATTATTTAAATTAAGTTATATACACATATTTGATTTATGTTTTACACTTATATTTTATATTGTTAGAATTAGATTTTTAATTTAAACATTAACATCTATATGTATATTTCCAAATGTAAACAAAGTTCAGTACTTTAATTCAATTATGTAAAGTAAATATTATTAAAAGCTTTTATCTAAATTTCCAGGATCAAATTTCCTTTTAAAAATACAAATTTATATAAACAAATGGCAATTATTCCAAAATCATATCCATTTGAAAATAATCAGTTCACACTTTATTTAATTTGGTTAAATATTTATTAAAATAAACAGAGCCAAAATTCAGAGTCGTTACATTCCTTCCCCCTTAAAAGAATTTCGTCCCCGAAATTTAAAACAAAGATAATTTAAAAGCTGTTATACTAACCATTCACACATACATATCATTCATACATTAGCAAATAATCAAACAGTTCATCCCAACAAGCAACACTAGTTATCCAAACACAAATCCGGATAAACTTCCCTAGAACTATCCAGAGTCTCCCAGGTGCAATCACTGAGATTCTCGCTCCATTGCACTCGACAAGCTTCACTACTTACTCCCGAGTTGCCTCTCGGTTTGATCCACAATCCGAACAGGATTCCTGACTATAGTCAAAATCCGCTTGACTTCCCAAATCTCCCTGAACTACTGGTTCTACAATTAATGATGGATCCTAAACAAAATTCCAAGATGAGATGCATGGGATACATTATGAATTCCAGGCATCTGTTCTGGCAATTCAATTCTGTAAGATACAACACCAATCCAAGTTGAATTTTATATTTATAACTCAAGGTCTCAGTCTCCCATTCATTTTAAATTTACAATCAAATTTATTAATTCACCATCCAACTTTATTTGACCAATTCCAATTTCATTTACATACTTAATTTACTAATTTGTTTCAAATTAGTTTATTTCTACTTCCAATTCAATATTTGATTTCATCACAAAATCACTTCATTATAGTTCTTGAGTTTACTTCTAGTTTGTAATTCTGGTTTTGATGTCTATTTAATTTCCCAAGTACAAAATAATTTTGTTTCGGCTTATAATTCCACCTTGTTAAACTTTATGAGCCACAAATTTATTTATTCACCACACTTACATCCATTTATTCTTAATCACATTCATTTTCACTTTAAACTCCAAATCTTACCTGTATTAAACATGCATACTTTTTATTTCAAGCATTTAAATTCTTTTAATAAGCCATCAGAGTTTATTTATACAAATTTAATTTCTTATCCAACTATTCCTATTCGAATAAAGATTTTATTTCATTCAACTTAAATTATTCAAGCTTTTACCAAATAAACTCTCACTTTCCTCGATGCTACACTCTTATAAAGTTTAATCTTAGGTTAATTTATTTGTTTCAATTTCATACTTCAATTTATTTCCAATTTATTTGATACTCACAAGATCAAATTCCATTATTACCTCTCAATCCAACTCCTGTTTTAACCAATTTAAATCTCGTTAATCTATTCAATTTACCAATTTATTCCAAATTAGTTCACTTCCATTTCCAATTCCATATTGGTCCTTTATCTTTAAAACTCATCTTATTATTTTATATGTGTTCAATTTTATTTTATAATTCAAGTTTGGATTTTTATTTCATTCTCCAAATACAAAACAATTTTATTTGGCTTACTATTTTATTTTCCCGTATTTTCTTTTATAAGTCTCACATTCATATTTTCACATTTTTCCCTAATTTAAGCATGAATATATTCATGTTTCATTTTAACTCGAGATTGAAACTTATCTACAGCCAAAAAATATTCTTAACCATTGTGTTGCCACTTTTCTTTATAAGTTATCGGAATATATTTATTCCAATTCAATTTCATATCAACTTACTTTTATTTGTTTAAGTAAGGATTTTATTTATTTAACATCATCTATATCTCACCTTAGTTCTATTTCAATTCAATTTGCTTAACTTAACTTCCGTTAAATTAAGCACCATACTATTCTCTTAAATCTACTAATTCACTTGGATTTAACTTACTTTCATTTAATATCATCCATATCTCAATTCATTTTATTTCAATCTTAAATTTAAATCCAATTATTAAGCTTAAATTAATCTCAACCAAAATTTTATTTCTATTAAATTTCCCAATCCAATTCATTTACATTGTAAATTTGATGTACTTCATCAATTTATTTACATCCTTATTATTATTATATTTTTAATCATTAGTTTAATTCCAAAATTAAATTAAACTTTCAACTTAATCCAAAATAAATTCTCATTTTTAACTTTACTTTTATATTTAATTCCAAATTCAATCTTATACTTCCCTTGGTTACACATGCCATTGTAAAAAAAAATTATAAATCTTATTTGTCTGTAACACTATCACCCAAACCCTTTAATTATATATAATAACTTGCAAATTTTTTTTTTATATAATATATATCAAAATATATTTTGTATGAAATTATTTAATTCACCCACTTTTGAAAACAATATCATGTCAAATTATTCTATTCAAGTGTTTAGAAACCCTTTCGGTACAGTTGTGCAGACTGCACTGACGAAGGTTCATATACCACTCAATAAATCAATCAACATAATATAAAACCATTTGATATTCACTAACAAGTACGCACTCATATCTATTATTACGCTCAGACTCATTTTAGAGTACTACCGACTCTATCTCTAATGAGAATTCTCCACCAGAGCCAAGGTTCTCACTTAACCTTTCAGCTCTGATACCAACTGTGACGACCCGCCCTTCTACTACCGGAAAGACGTATCATCATTAAGAAAGAAAGCGGTAGAAATAGAAAAGGAAGAGAAAGAAAGAACAACAATCATGGAATCTCACAGCGGAATGGAATAAAATATAATACATCACATAACAGTTACATAGTTTACATATATCAGAGTTATACAATATTATACACTTGACAAATTTATATACATCTGTCACTACATACATCTCAGAATACAACATACTCTAACTAACACAGCGGAACTATATAGATATCTACATACGTCTGGGCTCCTGCTCCAAGCTCCTCCAGAACTCAACAATCCAAGAACCTATCACTTGGCTACTCGTAAAAGTTTGACCCAAGAGTTTATGAAAACATAAAATATAAACTCCGGGTCAGACATGGTTCTGGTATGAGTAAATGGTTTTAAATTGTTTAACTTTGAAAAGCATTTGAAAATAAAGGTATCACGTAAGACTCCCCACACATAAATACGGGTAAGTTTTTACCTTACGCTAACCAAAATATTTCATAGGAAATTCTATGATATTATAATAGTGTCTAGGGTTTTCAAGTAAATAGAAAATAGCCGAAATTGTTACATTATTAAATTCCAACTACTAGCCACAAAAGTGGGTAATACAATCAAAACCGTGGGCACTTATTGGAAAAAGGGTTCCATACAATGGCAGGGCTACTGGGGTACCGCCCGTCACAGTACGGGGCCTAGATCACCGTACTGAGGAGTACGCCCGCTCCCCTGCAACACAAGGCCAGAACCATTCCTTACTGAACAGTCCCGAACAAGATAACCCCGCAGTTGGCGCGACCAACCGCTCACTAAGCCGAATAAAAAGGGACATCTAGACAGGGGAAAATCTTATCCTGCTTGGGTATGACCCACCCAGCCTTGCTGCATCTCCCCTATTTTAGCTGTTCTCGGTTGATGAGGCTTGAGGCTATGATTACCTTTAGAGAACATTATTTCTTAGAATGCTCATCGCCCGCCTGACGATGTGCTGAAAGCATTCAATCCATAGGAGTTCGTTTCGGGTTCGAACGAAACCGAAGGCATTATCTCGTTACACTCATTTTGGAATCACCCTCAGAGTTAACGACAACAACCCTTGCATTGTGAATCTTCATCTTCACATCAGATTCACGACCTAACGTTAATTTGGATCGATGTGGTTTTCGGATGTCCAAATATGGAAACCCGATCCCGGTCTCACCGAAATCCAAAACGTGTCTTTTAGGGCCAAGTTGTTTTAAAGTTTAAAAACAATTCAATTATCCATATACACACAGATAGATAATTCACAATATCACAATAGATAATCAACATTATCACCATAAACAGATAGGCAATATTATCATCACACAGATAATTCATATTATTATCATACAACAATCAAGCATACATTTCACACTGCATCATTTATCTTATACTAGAAATATCAAACCATTCCAGATAAATAATATCATCCATCCATACATAAGCAATCATATCAGCTAAAATTAATTCAAAATGAATTAAATTAGTTACTTGCATCTCTAAGTAATTTAAAGTAAATTAAATTAATCACTACACTATTATAAATCTTGCTTATATAACAATTAACCAATTATCAATCAATTAATAAATTAACCACACTTGATTAATTAGCATTTAAATTTTATTCAAGTAATCATCTTTTAATTATTTTCATAAATTAATTATCTTATCCAAATATAGAAATAAACCTTCAATTACAAACATTACATTACTTCTTAATTACACTAATTAATTACTCTTTAAGCTCTTATTATTAATTATCTTTATTAATGATTACTAATTACCCTTTTAATTTCATTATCCTGTATTAAATTAATTACCTTAAGTAATTAATCTTCAATAAACTATATTTGTTAATCACTCTTGATAAATACTATTCAGTAATTAACCACCTTTAATTACTCTTATCACATCACTTAATTACTCCTCAACTGATTTCCTTTAATCAATCCCTTGATTAATTGCACAAAGTAATTATACTCAAATTACTTTCACTATTAAATCATCCTCAGTCAATTTCATCCAGTCATTATCATTAATTACTTCTCCAAGTGTTTATGCTTATCACATCTTCAATAATTATGTAAATTAATTAAACTTAATTAATTAACTTAATAATTCATCATAAACTTTATTAATTACAATAAGTAATTAATTCCCTTAATTACTCAATCACTTAATCAATTTGTTTAACCTTAATTTCTTAATTAACTATTCTTTAATTATCCAATTATTAATCACTAATTACTTAGTTAATTTATTAATTTATTCTTAATTAGATTACTTAATAAATTAACTATTAATTCATTCATTAATTACCATAAGTAGTCGATTGCACTTTATTAATTACTTAATCATTACTCAATCCTTAATTACAATTTTAAAGTAATTATTCTTAATTACTTTTTTCTCTATTGATATTAATTTGTTCACCTAAATTAAACATCTAAAACTTCTTTAAAATTTTGAAAATAGTATTAACTATAAATTTTAATGTTAATCCCTTTCATATTTAACTTAATTACTAAAAATAATAATTAAGTGTTAAACACATTGTTAAGTATTAACCTAATAATTTAAAATTTGTATTTAATCTATCAAACATTCTTTCAGGATTACAATATTTAAACTGTTGAAACTTGATACTCTTAACTTCATTCTTTTTTTCTTTTTTTAAAAAAAAACTGTGGTTGGAAGATACCCGAGCCCCCCTAATGGAACCCCACGTGTAACTTCGAGTCCTTCACCAAGCTTCCCCGAGTCTCCTCTGTACATCCCCCTTCTTCTTCTTCTTTTTTCTTTTTTTTCAGTTTTAAGTTTTTAACTAAGCGATAAGCTACAAAACCAGGAATCTAACTCACGCACTACAACACTCAACTCGAACCCGAAGAAAACACCCCAAATGTTCGAGCACGTCTCGAGAATCTTCACTGACACGACGTTGTCCCCTCCTCCCCGCCGTGCACGTGCACGGCGGCACCATGGACCACCGGCGAACACCCACGTCGCAGTCACACCACAAACCACTCGCATATTCAAAGCCCAAAGTCGAAACGCTTTCAGAAATGTCGAAACGATAAACAACAGTTCAACCCATAACAGAACTCGAACCCCTCCAACAAAATCACCTCGTCACCGCCGCCGTGACCACCGGAAGCCCCCAACTTTTGGCCGCACCTCAAAAACACGCCACCCTTCCATTCCCCGAAGTTTCGAACAGCTCGATCACGAATGGATGACGAACTTGTCGCATTTGCAGGCATGTCAAAATTTTGATCAAAAACCCTAAATTGATCTCAATCCCTTTATTCACTTAATATAAAAAAATTCTGATAATTTTTACAAGATCATCCATGTTTATACTTGCTTAACTACAAATTTGAACATTTATTATTGGATCCATAATCGGTAATTGATAGAAATGCCCCTTTTTATTGCTTCTCAAATTTTACACTAAAAATTTCCATTTCTATTTTAAAAATCCTATTTCGCATTGAAGTTCCAAGCTATCAACTTGAATTTATATTTTATAACAGATGAATTTATCAACATGATGTTTGTTACCTGTAAAAGTTTAGTTTACTGAGCCTAGCTTCTTAATGTGTTTTAAAACAAAATTTAAACCCCTGATTGAAATTCGAGTATATTATGTTGTTGGAAAATTTAAAGCTTTTCTATGATCAAATGAGAATAATACAAGATTAAATAGTTTTCAACCCTATAATCACTTATCAGAAATGAACAACATATCATCAAAGAACAGTCTGCATATAAGCACAGATTTATACCAAGAGAAAACACAGACATCACCATGAAATCTACAAATCATATTACTGTTAAAATTTAAATAAAGCTTGAATGTTTATGTTTACTCACCAGAAAACAAATACTGTTGAACAGAGCATAATTGATGTCTGCAGTCCCATCTGTTCTTGTTTGAGTTATATACATTGAGTTTGAATTCAATTTGAGTTCACTTTTTTTTTATGAATGAGTTACAGAACGAACTGAAAAATAGAAGATGTCTCACATATATACATAAAAGATATAGTGTGTGTGAAGGAAGGTAGCAACTAGTCAGGCTGTTCCTTATTTTGGTTTTATCAGGCAAGATTGTTTTCTTATAGGGCTGATATGATACAACATTAAATGCTAATGTACTTATTGTTTACACTTAACCTTATTAGTTCATAGATTTTTATCACTTGCCTACATAATCATTTACAGGTTACACATAATACATACCTACTTACTGACAGCATGTGCTATATATATACTATTCTTTGTTTTATATATGTTGATCAGATCTTATCACTACAAAAAAATAAAGATTTGTAAATATATTAAATAGACACAAAGTTGTGCTCGAACAGAAGAGCATTAATTGATGTGTTGCTTAATTTGTTTACATAATTACATTGTACTGTGAAGACATGGTATGCATTTGTATGGGGCTATGCTCTTCGGAAAGAAGGCTAAAGGCTTACATAATTATGATTATTTTAAGGCTTGTATTTCAATCTACCTGAGTTTGTTAGGTTTCTTCATGTTTACAGATACTTGTGAATGAGGATTATTTCCTTTGCAACATTTGTTTTATTATTTTATGTCTTATGTTTAGATTTATTTGTGAAGATACCGTGTCAAAAAAAAAATGTTTTATTAATTGCTTGCTTGAATAATGAATATGTTTAAGTCAGATTTATTTTTAGACTTTGGTTTGCTTTGAAAACATTTGCTTCATTGTTTCTAACTGGAATAACTTACATATATATAGTTGTTGTTGATTTGTGTATGAAAATATTTTGTTTAGTTAACTTCTAATTTACATAAGTTATACATAAAAGTTAGAGTTTGGTTTTACATTACATTTGATTTTGGTTTTACTTATACTTTGTGTTTTATACCTTGTTCTTATTTTAGCTTTGTTTACAAATTGTTAAGTTATGATGTATGCAATCTTAACTAAATAATTCTTATTTTAAATCTTACATTTGTATTTTATATTTGACTATCAATTTTCAAGTTATATTCGAAATGATTTACTTACTTATATTTATATTCATTTCTATTTGTACTTTTCTATCATTATTTAAATTAAGTTATATACATATATTTGATTTATGTTATACATTTATATTTTATATTGTTAGAATTATATTTTTAATTTAAACATTAACATCTATATGTATATTTCCAAATGTAAGCAAAGTTCAGTACTTTAATTCAATAATGTAAAGTAAATATTATTAAGAGCTTTTATCTAAATTTCCAGGATCAAATTTCCTTTTAAAAATACAAATTTATATAAACAAATGGCAATTATTCCAAAATCATATCCATTTGAAAATAATCAGTTCACACTTTATTTAATTTGGTTAAATATTTATTAAAATAAACAGGGCCAAAATTCAGAGTCGTTACATATATATACTACCACATGTATAGTATAACATCCAACAGACAATTATAATTTTTCAATTTAATCCAGCATACAATAATTCAAATTTCAACACTTAAATTTAAAAAGAATAATCCAAATGAGTGAGAATTTCTCACCTTGGTCTTTTCTTTTCTTTTTTATTATGCCGAACATCCATTTTTTAACTAGATCGAACATCGTTCGATTTAATTAAAATTTCCAACAGCCTTCCAAAATTCCAACTAGTTTTCTACACGCAGATTTTTAACCTATGAACCAACTCGGTTATTCCACAATTTTGCGAACCTTGTATAAAAGGTTTAAGAATCAATGAACTTTTGAAATAATTAGATTATAATTAACTTAACTTAATTTATAAAATCTAAATTCCTCACTTACCCTCTCTCCAGTTCTCTCCCTTCACGAAGCTCAGGTTCCAGAGAAGAAAGAAAAAAAATGTGACTCCATCCCCTGCTTTCTGGCCATCGAAAATTGATGGTAACATTACGTGCCAGGACATTTATGAATCTCCATGACGACCGATGGTGACAATCGAACCACCTCAGCGCCTCGTGCATACCATTCATCTCATGTCGCCCTGGCATTGCATGCGAACAGCTCCTTCCCAAGTTGCGAACCAAGTCGCTCTCCCTCATATATTCAATTTCACGCATCCCCCTTACCAGACCCATCGCGACCCTAAAGAACGATGCGCTACCCTCTCTTCTGAGTGTTGCACCCTCGCGATTAAATCGCATCAGGGTTTTTTCGATCTGGACTTGATTTTGAAATAAGGATGAAAGGAAAATGCGAGGTTCGGCGTAGGATTTCAACTTTACGACCATTTTTTTGAGAGTTTTGATTTCCTTTTTTTCTTTATGTTTCGACTTGAACTAATGGAATGTGAAGGAGGGAAGACATGAGTTATGAAGGAAAGGTTGCGTGTTAGGATAGGTGTACTGTGTTTTTAGGTGAGAAGGAAAAGTGCTGATGCGAAGATATTGGTCGAGTCAAATATATATATTATTTTTAAATTCATGTTGTCTCGATTACACAAACTGAAAATCCCGAACCCCTATCGAGGCATGCCGCTAAGCGTTTATAATGTTATACCCCTATTCTAAATGCAAAGGAAAAGGTTTTGAGTTCTAATTTGATCGTATGGAGAAGATAGCTTTTTGGACCCAATTATTATATTGAGTTTTCGATATTAATTTTAACGCGTTTATATTCTGTACAACCAAATGATAACTCCAAAAGCTACGAAATTTGAAATCAAATAATAATACACTATTACGGATCTAATGGAACTAGTTTTGTCGAATTCTGAGACTGTGTCTTGGAAGGTTATTTTTAATTGTCAATTTAAACGATATATTTTTAAAACTGAACAAATCACGTTTAAATTAAATTTCAAAACTTATGTTATCTTTATTATTATAAATATAAATATTACAGGCCTTTAAATTATTTTTATCAAGCTTAAAACCCAAGATACAAAAATTTAACCAATATCCAACTATAAAATTCAATAATTAATTTATCAAATAAATCGTTATATTTAAAATCTGAATTTATTTATAATTTGAGCAAGACGGGTGTGTAGCGTGGAACTACACAGCCGGTTAGTAGCATATATATATATATATGTATATATATATATATAAGAAGAAGTATATAGGGCGATCAACACGCTTGATCGCTAGCGCCAAAAGAAAGTATGAACATCAACACATACAACTTAAAGCACCATGCATTAACAAAACAGAAGATGCAAATAATATCCACTGAACAAAACAATCCAACAGTAGTAGGAGAGCTGGGTGGATCATGGAGCAGCTGGTGATTAGCTTGATGGGAAGGCTGAGCTACTACCAAGAGATTCAACTGGAGAAGAGCTACGCTGTGGGATGCGGAGTCTGAATGGAGCCGATAAGCTACGACCTGTACAAATGCTGAAAAGATGAGAAATACGTCTGGCGATGCTTTCGACTTGAGATCTGGGTTTATCAAATACACGTGCATTGCGTTCCTTCCAAATGACCCAACAAGAAATAGCAATAAAGACATCCAGGGATAGATTTTGGTTGTTGTACTGCCAGTGGTCGAAATTAATTGGCGGATCAGGGACAAAACCAAGTATGTGGGCACTCGAAGCTGCCTAGATAGAGTAGGTAAAGTCACAATCTTTAAACAGATGGGGAATACTCTCACATTGCTCGAAACAGAAGACACAGGCGTGATCAATTTGTGTTTGAAAGCGGCAGAGTCGATCTTTAGTATTTATTGGATTATGCACTAGGCACCATTGAAAAAAAACAATTCGAGGTGGAATAGGGCACTTCCAAAATCTGGGGAAGGAAAAGAGGTGTCCAGGATTATGCAGAGAGGAATAGCAGGAGGCCACCGAGAAACCGGAGGCGGGCGCCGGCGCCCAAACGAAGCGATCTGGTAGGTTAGAGAGGTGAAGGGAATGAAGGATGTTGGCTGCGGAGATAAGGTCTGAAAAAGTGACAGGGCTAAATAGAGAAGGTGGATAAAGGAAATCCGGTCCACGAGTGGCACAATCACTTAATGAAATCAATGGGGTATTCGAGTGAGGGAAGAGGCTCGGCAATGATTTGGCAAGGGGGAGTTGGCCGAACCAAGTGTCGAGCCAAAAAGCACAGTTGTTGCCGTTGCCAATGGCCACATGGAATAAGGATTTAACACGAGGGATGACGTGAATCACCCCAGACCAAAAAGGAGAGGGTTTTTTACACGGGGGACGATGGAGGATAAGATGACTTTTGGACTGATAATGAAGGGAGAGGATCCAGTCTTTCCAAATGAAGTAGTCTGGTGAGAGAACCTTCCAAATCCATTTAGAAAGCAGAGCAATATTGAAGGTTCTGAGGTTGGTGTTGCCAAGACCACCATTGTTCAGAGGCAGACAGATAGAATCCCAGCTGACCAATCTTTTGGCACCATTACCATTCCATAGGAAGGATCTTCTGACCCTATCCAGATGATTGATGACCCAGGAGGGGAGTTTGTAGAATGACATCCAGTAAACTGGTATGGCTGAAAGAACCGATCTAACTAGAACAAGCCGGCCCGCGGAAGATAGAGAGTGAGCCTTCCATCCCATTAATCTAGAGTCAATCTTGGAGATGAGGGGGAACCAGTCGGATCTATGGAGTTTGGTAGGGCTTAGATTGATGCCAAGGTAGGAAAGCGGGAAATTCGAAAGCTTACAGTTGAGCATCGATGATATGGGAGGGCCAAGATGATCCGAGTTTTCCAACATGATGATCGAACTCTTGCTGAAATTGATGGATAGTCCAGATATGCGTTCAAAGGTATAAAGGGCCACCTTTAGGCAGTGAATATACTTTTCTTGGGGAGAGACGAAAATTATTGTGTCATCTGCGAATTGCAAATTGGAAACCGACAAAGACGAATCCGGGAGAGCAATATCGGAGAAGAGGCGGTTGGATGATGCCAGCTTGATCATTCTGTTGAAGACATCTGCGATAAGGACGAAGATGAGGGTTGAGAGGGGGTCACCTTGTCTCAAACCACGAACCGATTTTATGTGGCCCCCCGAAACACCGTTAATCGAAATTGATGAGAGGCTCGAAGTGAGAATATGTTTGATCCAATTGCACCATTTTGGGGGGAAACCCCTATTAGACATTAGGGCAAGAATGAAGTTCCAGTTCACCGTGTCGAAAGCTTTAGAGAAATCGAGTTTGAGAAGAACACCAGGGGTCGAAGAGCGGTGGCAGGTGGAAATGATTTCTTGAGCCGTGGCAATGCAATCCATAATGTTTCTCCCGAGTATGAAGGCGGACTGTTTAGCTCCGACCAGGGGGGCGATAACTTGTTGGAGGCGGTTTGCGAGGACTTTAATAATGATTTTAAAGGTAGTGTTGAGAAGGCTGATGGGACGGTAAGAGGGGAGGGAATTAGCACCTGGGATTTTAGGGATGAGGATGATGCTCGCACAATTAAGTCTCGAGATAACCGACGGGTCCGATTGGAATTCCTTGCACATTTCTAGAATATCAAATTTAACTGAGTTCCAGAAGTGCTTAAAGAAAAGAGGGCCAAAGTCATCAGGGCCCGGCGCTTTGTCATCAGGCATCTCGTTACGGCGGCCCAGATCTCTTCCTTAGAGAACGAGTGATCGATGGGGATGTTGGTGGGGGAGGGATAAAGGAGCGGCCAGTTGATGTCAGGAAGCGGTGCGGATTGTTTACCAAGGATATCTCTGAAGTAGTTGGTAAACATGCGAAGATGATCCGCAGGGTCAGAATAAGAGGTGTTGTTGTGGTATAATTCAGAAATCAAGAGCGATCTACGACGTCCACTGGCCAGGCGATGGAAGAAGGTGGTGTTTCTGTCTCCATCCTTTAACCATTTATCTCTTGACCTCTGTTTCCATTCGATTTCTTCTTGCTTGATAAGTTTGTCCAGATCCAATTCTAGAGCCAGCAGGCGAGCTCTTTCCGAGTCGAGGAGGGGACTAGATTCTTCAATGATGTTCAGATCCAGGATTTCATCTTGGGTGGATGAGATGCGCGAGTGAAGGGACCCCCAAATGGATCTGGCCCACGGTCTGATGATCTTTCTGAGGGGGCGAAGCTTGAACACTATTCTGGCGGAGGCCGATTGGATATCCGACGGCTGGGACCAGATCTAGTTGATGAAGTTGTCAAAGGAGGGTTCCAAGAGCCACAGACGCTCGAATTTGAAGGGGCGCCTGCCAAGTGGCTGAGTTCCAGAATCCAAGATGAGAGGGCAGTGGTCAGAAATTATTGAGGCGAGGCCCGAGACCGAGGAAAGAGGGTAAAGATCTTCCCAAGACGAGTTGTAAAGGAATCTGTCAAGTTTCGCTAATGCGGGTTCGGCTCGACGGTTAGACCAGGTGAATTGGCGATTGTTAATGGGAGGATCGATTAAGGAACAAGCATTGATGAAGGCGTTGAAAGAGTCTGAGTCCGATGAGTTGCAGCCAGAGTTTCGCTCTGCCGATGATCTGGTAGTGTTGAAGTCTCCCCCAACAATCTAGGGGCCATTGAGGTAGGATGCAACGGAGAAACATTCGGCCCAAAGCTCATTCCTCTCTTGAGTGCTTTGAGGGCCGTAGATATTAGTGAAGAAATATATAGTGCCAATTTGGATGTGATAGAGAGTTACGTGGAGAGCGGAAGCGTGGGCAGAAGTATTACAATGGGACCATACTGCTTCGTTCCAGGCAGTAATAATTCCGCCTCTGGACCCATCGGCATTTGTGTGGGCCCAACCCTTTAGGGTTGGCCCACTTAGATGTGAAATGAGAGAATGGGGGGATCGGACAATTTGGATTCTTGTATGAAGAGGATGTCTGCTTTATGAGGGGATAAAGTAAGGCTAACTGCGTGCCTTTTAGATGGGTCCCCCAAACCCCTTACGTTCCATGAGATTAATTTCATTGGGAATGGGTCGATCTCATCGATACCAGTGTTTGCATGGCCATATAATGTTCATCACTCAAACTCACACCCATGCAACAATCCATTTTTTTATTAAGACTTCTATTATTGGAGGAAAAAACAACAGTTTTAAAGAAGCTACCAGGTGGGGAAGCTGCTCGACTGATTCTGGAGCTACGACGGACGAGGGCAGGTGTGATTCGTGGGGAGCTGAGTTCGAGCAGTACAGGCGTGGCCGAGCCAGGGGAGAACTTTGGTTGACCAGGTGGTGCTCTTGAGGGGGGATCGTAGCAGTGTTAGGGATAGTTGGATCAACTAGTTGTGTGTTGAGGTGACGCAAGGAAGGGGGGAATTGGGGCTCACTGATGGGGTGCCGTTTTGATCATCCGACCAGGGGGTCCAGCATTGAGGGCCATCAACCTCCAGTGACTCAGCACGGCTGTGGGCGATCGTCGGAAGAGGATAGGAGACTGCAGGGTCAAAGAACATAGCGTCAAATCTGGCCGCATCCTCGTCAGATGAGTAGATGGGATCGCCGTAACCACGGAAGTCGATGTCATAATTCGCTCCTAAGAACATTCTTTCTGGTCTGAGAGTAGGGTGGGCATGCTCCCACTGTTCCACCATGAGAAGATGGTCAACATTGTTGAGGTGCACTACAAAAGAGCAAGGGTTGCTTACTCCTTTAAAAAATTGTATCTTGACAAAGAGAAATCTGTGGTCAAAGTTTGCCCAGTCACAGTCATCAAAAGCAGTGAAACGACCGAAAGGGCCAAGCGCCTCCCTGACCGCGTTCGGGTTGTTTCTGAGGAATTCCAGAAACCACTAACACGGGCCCAAGTCGGCGGATCAAGCTCAGGGGCTTGGTGTTCCAATTCCGACCATCGTTGCAATGAAACTGAGCCACCAGGTTTCGTAAGGGTTTTCATCAAGAGGGCTTGGTTGCGGATGTCGGAGGAGGGACAGGCGAAAATGAAACTGTTTTCAGAGAGGATCCAGATAGGCCATTCATTACACTGGAAGGTTGAGGAGAGGGCGAGGTGGAGTGATTCGATGGACCAAAATCCATCGATGATCGTGGCTGTGAGATAGAGAGAGGAGTCAGCCATGGAAAAAAAATTTAGAGGGAGAGAAGATTTGGGATGCGTGGGGTCGGGATTAGGGAGATAAGAGGGTTTAGGGAGATAAGAGGGAGCGGTTCGAGGAGACTCATGACAAGGTGAATGCTGATTGGCATTACGGTTCCCAAGATGAAGTGATGAGTGTGGGGCCCAACCTGTGTGCTTGACAGAGATTTTATGTTTGTTTTTTGTGGAAGTGGCAGGGTCGAATTTGATTTGAGCCGAAAAGTTGCGTTTTGTTTTCTCGGGACAGTGCGACTGTGCATGCCCGAAGAAACCACACAGGTAGCAAATCTTGGAGTCCCTACAAACACGTGTCCCGCATCCGCACATCTGAGACAGCGGCCCTTCAATTTCAAAAACTCAATCGTTGCGCGGGTGGAACGAAATTGAGGAAGAAACCGGCGACGACGCCGGGACAGGGGGGTTGGGTAGGGGAGGCGGGTTGGAACACAGAGCTTGGGCATAAGATTTTTGGTAGGAAGAGGAGGGGCACTGGTACGGCGGCGATGGACCAAGAGATGGTTGGACGACGCTGGGGTCAATGGGGGACGACACCAAGGATCGAAGGTTAGGGGCCAGCGGGGCCCAAGGCAGAGAGGAAGGGAGGGATTTGTATTTGCTGGGGACGAAGGAGATTGGAGGAGGGCAAACGGAGATGGGGAAGGAGAGGGGCGATAGGAGGGAGCAGAACGGGGCGCCATTATTATCAAATGTTTTGAGTTAGTCTTTCTCGAATTTATTTTATAATAGAAACAAAAAATTTCCATACTTGAAATCAATCTATAATTCAAATTCAACATTAAAAACCAATTAAATATTCACAATTTACCATCGACAAACCGGGTCGTTACATTCTTCCATTCTTAAAAGAATTTCGTCCTCGAAATTGCTAAGACGAAAGGAATGCCCTAAACCCCTTTAACTTTTCCAAAATCACTTAGTGGAAATCCGATATTCACTTTCAAATCCTTTAATTTCAACCAAATTTTTTTTTTCAATCGTAATTCCAAAATCTCTTATTTCTATTACAATTTGAAATCAATTATGTCGTCAATAAAAAAATTCCCGTAAATTTTCAAATTTTTTTTAACACCCTAAATTTTCGAAATTTTTTGGCAGAGTCTCTCTTGTACGGAGAGCCTTTTGTAATATGACAAGAGATATAAATATATACACATCGACGCACACGGTCGGAAAACAAAAATACATATCAATATTTTATAATTTTGCAAAATTTAATCTGAAAACGTATCTTATTTAGCATTTTAAAGCATTATTTAGCAAGCATTTTGTAACAACCCAATTTTTAGGGATACTAAATTGGGAATCAATTTAATAAATTGATAATTGATTAGATAATAATAATAAACAATTAAATATTTATGGAGAAAATAAAATAATAGATAAATGAAAAAAATGGGAATTTAATATTAATGGGGTTGAGAGGAAAATAAATAGTAACAAATTCATTTACTTTTATTTGGAGTTATAAATTTTGTCTTTTTAGTGGTAGTGTAATTTATTTTAATAGATGAACCGTTTTATTAACCCTAACTATTTGAAAAGTTAAACATTGAGAACGATAAGTTTTTTTATGAAAGAGTGATAACTAATTACATTAGATAAAATGTGTATTATGTATGAAAAGTTTTGATGAGAATTTTTTTAATGTGGATTTACAATTAGGAATAATAGGAATAAAAAAGAAAGGAAAAGTTTAAAAAAAAATATAATTTATTTGTTAATAATGATAAAGTAAATAAATAAATAAATATTTTGTTTGAAAAATTGAAATAAAATATTAAAGTGGATAAGAGGGAAATGAATGATCAGTGACTTATTTGTTATGTCTATTATGTGTAATGAATTGTATGTTTTATTTTAGTAAGGAATTTATTTAATGAATTAATTTTTTTAGAAAAAAAAGAGTAGAGGAGTTGTTACTTAAAAAGTTTAAATAAAAAAAATATGAGGAAAAGCTTTAGTAAAATAATGTTTTATGTCAATTCTCATGTTATGCATTGAAAAGGAAAAAAAGGAGAAATTTTCATACTAATTTACAAATTATACAAAATAATAATTATTATAATAAAATAATCATAAAATCATTTTTTTTATAATATCATTTAGGAAAGTTCTAGAATTGAATAAAATAATGTCGGGGAAAAGAAAAATCTAGAACAAAAACAAAATAAAATGATTACACTTTATTAGAAAAAAAAGAATAATAATAAAATAAGGGTTAATTGGAAGAAGATTCTAGAGGAGGGGCTTTGCAATAAAAATACAATTCCCTCTCCCCAACCCTCTCTTTACAGTACGTACAGGAAAGGAAAAAAAAAACAGAAAGAAGAAAGGAAAAAAAAAGAAACCTAAAACCTAATTGCTAACCCTCTCATCCAAATCACAAAAAAAAAAGAGCTGCAGTCAAATCCAAGATTCCCAATTCTAAAAGTAAGTATCTCTAAATCAATCATTTTCTATTTCATTCTTTTGTTTTATGAGTAGCTATTTAGGGTTTTTTTCCTCTTTTGTTAGCAATTGAAAGGAGAAGCTTCAGCAATCAAAAGCTAGCTGATTTAGGGCTTGAAGATTGCTAATTGGTGTTTAGGTGAGTGAAGTTATAATTAAATTTTATTTTTATGTGTGCATGCAAATATGATGGAATTTTTTTTGGATAAAAAGGCTTGCTTGCATATTCCCTGTAGCATGTTTGTTGATTGGATCATTGAATTAGAAAGAAATGTAAATCAATGTATACGATTGCAATGCATGCATGGTGTTCGCATAATTGTCACAATAACTTTCAGGGTTCTATATTTTGGAAGAA
Organism: Allium cepa; assembly: GCA_030765085.1. Lineage (NCBI taxonomy): Eukaryota > Viridiplantae > Streptophyta > Magnoliopsida > Asparagales > Amaryllidaceae > Allium > Allium cepa. The sequence goes on along the minus strand of CM060932.1, from coordinate 766,146,749 downwards.
GAAGAAAAAAATTGGAAAAAAAAAAGATTGTTAAATTTAATTTAAATGGTTGAATTAATTTTATTTTGGAAGGAAAATATTATATTATCGATTGATATGTGTTTGGAAAAATAATAATAATAACAGTATGTAAATAGAACATTTTATTTAGGATTTTGATTACGTTTTTGAATACTAAAGCTTGCCTTTTTAATTAAATTAATTGTTATCGTTTTTTCTTCTAACTTAACGAATTTTTAATAATTTTAATCCAATAAATGAGGTTTCTGTTTTTCGCCATAATACATAAGTATTATGGGGTACTTGTGTGTTAATGCGAAACAGAGATGTAATTATTTTCTTTTATATGCATATTTGTTTGCTAAATTTTATTTTCTTTTGAATATTATACTGGGTTTATCAAAGGTTTTATTGGAAGATGTTGTCGCCAATGATTTTTTTGAAGTGTTTTGAAATTACAAACACTTTGATTTTTGGGTCGGGATAGATTGGACTCTGTTGTACCAATGGGTCAAAACTCCACCTTGGCCGACCTGATTCAGGATCGCTACCTGAATCGGTGATATATCACATGCCCTATTACCACCAAAGGTCAACGGTCTGCTACATAGGGCTAATTTTATTTTTGATCGGGATCTCCGATCGGCGGGTCACGGACTATGATGGTTGGAGGCGTGGGGGTCCCACGTGTAGATCCATGAACGGGTAGCATACGGCCTTTGCCTTAGACCGTCTTGATTATCCTGGGTTGATCGCCAGGTGTATTATGGCGTTATGAGTAGGTTACGGGGTTGATGTCTCCGCGCACGCTCGAGCTCTACCACTGTGATTTTACAATACTAGCGTTTGTTTATTTGGTATATTTTATGAGTCATGTTATATTTATCCCATAATTCGCATAATGCAATTTTCTTTACTTTATGATTTTTGGGAAGTATTAAAGTTGGTTTTGAAAACCCGGTGTCTTTGGAGAATATGTGTATGAACTTATTCTTTGTGTTACAAATGATAATTGGGTTGGTATTGTATTGAATTACATACGATAGGTTTGGCATAAAACCATTGTTTGATTAAAGGAATTGTTTATGCAACCAAATTTGCATATTGGTTCTCACACACATATATGCCTCATGTTGCTTTATACATGCGGCTCTTTCTTTTCCTTTTGTTGATTGAGACAATTATTGTTCATAGACCTTACTTCACTCACACTAGAAATAGTCTGACCCGTGTGATTTGTTTTATAATCCTCGGGTCAGTCTGAGGATTATGGTTGCAGGTTAGATTGCGTGGACTGTAGCAGCACTTATATTATTTTCCACGTTTTGGGGCTTTGGACTTTTCAGCTTGGGCTTAGGAGTAGTTAATATGTATTATGGTATGTATGTTATTATGTATTTTGGAAGTGATATGTACTATGGACTATGTATTGTGGACATTACTATTATGATATGTATTATGCATTATGCTGTTTTTGTGCTGAACCGTACATTCTATTATATTCTGTACTATGTAACCTGGAAAAAAAATTATTTTGTACCATTGCTTTGAACCAACACTGCGCATAAATGGTAAGTAGAAAAAAAATCATAAAATTTCTCGTGCCAGTGTTAGTTCAAGGGAATGAGTACAACATTTAGCCCTATCGAGTCCAATTGTCCGTGCTTTCCGACAGTAATACTTAGTATTGCTCTTGGTTGGCATGGATATAGGGGCCGGGCGTTACACATTTACTTCACATGCAAACACGTAACCCCAATCTAGCCAAACAGTCCCTCTGGATACCTGTACTTACTCAATTTAAACCTGTAAGTACCAAAATATGAAATTCAATAACATTTCATTCATTTAAATGGTTAAACACATTGATTTTATAACAATGCATGCTAACATATATTCATAAGCAATTTATGAGGTTCGGATACTAATTTAATTGCTTTAAATTAATCCATATACTATTTCATTTAATCTGAAGTGATTTACAACCCAATTTGCTTACATTCAATTCACATTTGTACTAAACAAATTAATATTCATTCCAAATTGATTAAAAATCAATTTATTCACATCTTTCAATTTATAAAATTTTATTTACTTCCATTTATGCCGAACAATCATTTTCTATGCAAGTTAGGCGCTATTTATTTAATAGAATAACCATTATTGTTTGTAACTATTTTAAATTGATTCCAACCCAATTTATATTTAATTTTATTCTATTTCCAACTGATTCTTCATCAATTTAGTTGCATTCCATTCATATCTACTCTCGTTATATTCAAATCTAGCAATTTGAATTGATTTCTATTCAATCGCTAATTAATTAATCAGTTTATTCATTTAATCCACTTAAAATTTTAATTCCATACTCAAATCCATTTTATTTAATATCTCAAGCCATATCAACTTATTTCCATTTCAATTTAATTTATTTATAACTTGAGTTGTCACCATTTCAAACTATTACAATTTTACTCCACATCTTTCCAATTTTTATTTAATTTGCTCACCATCTAAGTTGAATTTTATTATAATTCAAGTTTTATTTCCAAATTTCATTTGTATCGCACCTTCCAAATTTATTCAACCCAGTTAATGTCCATTTTATATCAAATTAACTAACTAATTATCCAATTAATTCATTTCCAATTTATAATTCAATATAAAATTTTATTTCAAAGACCATTTCAACCAATTTACTTGAGTTCAAATTTAATTATAATTCAAGTATGGACTTTATTTCTTCACTTTTAAATATTACACCAATTTTTTTGGTTATTTCTATTTCACTTCTCAATTTTATAAGTCACACAATTTATTCTCGAATATATTCACCATTTATTTCTAACTCGAGATTATACATTTTTTTATAGCCCAAGTATATTTTTATTCAATTTGTTTCAATTTATTTTTTAACTAACTTAACTTACATTACATCTAAACTTCATACCATTTCTTTTTATTATGTAAGTAAGAATTCAAATTCAATTAGTTTAAATTAAATTCAATTAAATTCAAATTTATTTCTCCATTCAATTTAGAATTTATTTCCAATTCAATTCATTCACATCCCATTATAATCCATCTAGTAGTCTACTTCAACAATTTATTTCATTCAAATCACCATCAATTAAATTTCAAAAAATTGATTTCTTCAACTTAATCTAAGTTAAATTTCATTTTAACCTTTTTACTTCTAATCTTAATTCCAAAATTCAAGCTCATATTTTTCTTTCCTTATTTAGAATCATTCTCACTTTATAAGTTTAAAACATATTTTCCGATGATTTCTAAATTTTTCTAGAATTTTTAAATGCCCGATATATTTTTCAAATCATTTTTTAAATTAGAAATATCCCAAAATCACACTTTTTAAATTTTATACCATCTCTGGTTTTTACCCAAACAAATTCCCTCCGGAATTTTCAAAACAAAACTTGTTTGCCTAACAAATCAATTTCAGTAGCAATCCATCACTTAAAAACTCGAAAATGAATACCGACAATGCTGCAGTCATCACCAGAACTATTTTCCAGTGATTGAAGTGAGTTCAGTGCTATATCACTTCCAAAAATCCATTTAAACTATTTTTTCGAAAATATTTCCAAAAATAATACTCATATTATTTTTCCCTACCACTTTTGAAAAATATGTTTTTCTTAAACTTTTTGGAATTTAAATTTCCATATTTCGGTTTAAATCCAATTTTAATTTTAATCCATTTGTATAATTTGCACTTATACAAATTTTTATTTGGTTGTATAAACTATTTTCAATTTTAAATCCTATTTGATTACAATATTATCATCCAAACACTCCAAATATATATAATAGTTTCAGAAAATTATTTCTTTTATATCAAAATATGGTTTTGGGTAAAATTATTTCAATTACCCACTCTTAAAAACAATACTATGTCGGTTAGCCTACTTTAAGAGTTTAGAAATCCTTATCGATACAGTTTTCCAGAACATGCCGACCAGAATTTATAACTGCCCAACCGATAAGTCAACACAATATAAAATAATTTATATTCACTAATAAATACGCACTCAATCTATTAATACACTCAAACTCATTTTAGAGTACTACTGACTCTATTTATAATGAGTAATCCCCACCGGAGCAAAGGTTCTCGCTTATTCTTCGGCTCTAATACCAAATGTAACGGACTATGATTTTCGACCCTCGAAAATCGACATCTATATGTTCGCTGTATAGACTGCCGGGCTGTCGAGTGTCGGAAATACCAGTTCATTAGGGGTGAAGTAGAAAAGGTAGAAGAAAACGAGAAACAACATCATGGAAACCCATAATTGCAGCGGAAAAAATATAATATACATAACAATAGATTTTTATATAAAAGAATCTGTAACTGTTTAATACCTTCAATTATCAGAGTACAACAATTTCAATACATCAAATTTGGACAGTTTAATAACTTGTCCTGATAACACGATTCACACAGCGGAAGTAACCAAGTCGTGGTATACATCTGAACTTCTCCAGCTCGTCGCCTGAGCTCCACGGCATTTAACCTGAATCTGTAATACTCGGTCTGACCCGAGCATTATAATAAAATAACACCCGACTTAGTTTGGAAAACATCATGAGAAAACACATTCAATTTGAATTATTAACTTTTCAAAATTATTTGAAAACAAAGGTATCTCATAAGACCACGTCATAAATAAACACAACATATTTTCACCTTACGATAACTAAAACATTTTGATTAAATCCGTCTGATATTATGAAAATGTCTATAAAAAGTAAATAGAATATAGCTGAAATGCTTGGATCTCACGTTCCAGTATAGTTGGGCAAGATCAAAACCATACGGCGCTTATTGGAGGATGGATTCCATTGAATGACCGGGCTACTAGGGTACCGTCCATCACAGTTTACTTCTAGAACAATGTACCGAGGACTACTCTAAGATCCCCTGCTATATAAGACTGGCCTACCCCTTAAACTGGATAGACCGAATAAGATTACCCTGTAGTTGGGATCAAGCAACCACCACACAGCCGAATAAAAGGGACTCTCGATAGGGGTAACCTAGGCCTACTTGGGTCCGACCCATTTAGCCTTGCCGCATCTCCCATGTTTTAGTCATTCCCGGTTGATGAGGCTTGAGGCTACGATTACCTTTTAAAGAACACATTCACTTAGAATGCTCATCATCCTACAATAACGATGTTCTGATAGCATTCGTCCATGCAAGTTGTCCTATGTCTGGACAAATCGAATCACCATCTTCACCTTCACGGTATTCATTCACTATATTCAAACTGGATCGAAGTGGTATTCGGATAGTTAAATCTGATCCTGGTCTCTTCGAAACGATTAAAGAAATTGGCCAAAATTTGATAGTTGTTTATTTAACTATCAATATACATCCATAACAATCATCAGCCCTATTATAATTTTTCTAAAATTTATCTCAAAATATCTTTATAAGATATAACTTTCAGTTCCTCAACATTTGAAACAGTTTTCAATCCTTTTTATTTTCACGGAACATTTCCAACCCTTTCGAATACTTGGAACATTTTCTTCACTTCATTCGATATCAACACTTGAAAAATATTCCTTTTATTTCCTTCTTATTTTCTCAAAAATAATTTACAACTTTATTTGCAAATTTCCCAACTCGTTTTACACAAATTCTATAGATTCCGAAATTCTTTAATTAATTCCCTTCAATATTTCCAAAGTCAATTGTACTTGCTTATAATTTCAATTTCCTTTTCTACTTCTTTTAATGAATTCTATTTCATTCTTCAAAGTTCACTGTTATTTAACCTTTCGGAAATTCTTTTACTTTCTTACCAATTCTATTCAAGAATTTTCTTATAAAACATTTTTATTGAATAACCCTATCTCCAGGCTCCCGAGAAGGTTTATAAATAAATTTAAAACATTTTCAACACTTCACATATAAATATTTAACTAAAAATATGTATTTAAAGAAAATAATAATAATTTGTTTTTAAGACATATTCAAATAATTATTTAATATTGAAATACTTTTTATGACATCTCATTCAAAGCAGGTTTTGAAAATTTAGTTTTCATTAAAATAAATATCAAGTATTTAAAAATCCACTTCTGAAATATTCAATTCTAACTAACTTTATAATTTACATGGTTTATTAAATAAAAATTTCCTTTTAAAATTTAAAACTTAACTTATTGTTAAAATTATATTTTTGTTACCTGGAGATTTGACCAGGCAATTAGGCGCTCGGCATTTGCATACCGATCGACATCCCGAGCGTTCAGCACAACATACTTGGTCGGCTTCCAGGGACGTTCGGCACAATTGGTTCAATCGACATACAAGATCGTTCGACATTCATGCCTCGATCGGCATTCGAGATTGTTCGGCATCCAGAGGTGTTTGACATTCATACAATCTCGACCGGCTTCGATTATCGATCGGCCTGCACTCTTCACTCAGCACATCACTTCGTTCGGCATGAAGATATCGTTCGGCATCTTGTCGTTCGACATCTATGGTTCGGCAGACAGTGCTCACTCTTTTTGGGCCGAGGTATTTAGCTACCAGGCCCACCAGGGAAGTCCATCCCATCTTCGTCTATAAATAGAGAGGCAGGGGCACAGTGAAAGGGACCTTTTTCGAGAACACCAGGGAGACTCTGCCGCATTCAAGACTCATTCAAGACTTATCTTTTTTGATTAACAATTGTAATCAAATAGTTGGTGTACGGATTGTATCTGTATTTGATTATTGAGAAAAGAAATAAAGATTAACCTCAAAGTGGACGTAGGAAGTTACGCCGAACCACTATAAATCTGGTGTTCATACTTTCTGCATTTAAATTTGCGTACTGTTCTCTGTTTAACTTTACTTTCTTCATTAATCCCTCCACACGATCTCTCTTAAGGGTGTTAGTGACCAGTTCTGTTGCTAACATTTTGGTGCTTTCACTGAGAACCGACTTCTCAGGGCGATAGGATCTACTTCGTAGCTACTGGATTGAAAAATCCTCCGAAGGAGATCCAAATCATTCATAAGACATCTGTTGATTCTACTCAGAGTTATAACCGATAACTCTACCTTGTGGAGATCATGAACTAGATCGACCTCTCACAATGCAGATGTCAATGAAACCACGAGTGTACAACAGATAGGACCTAGCAACCAACAAGCAATTTAATTCGCAAGAACCTCCGCCTAGAACCAAGTGGAGGTCGTTTCCCGAACAGAGTTCAACGACTTGATGAGAGAACTCAGGGAAAGAAGAAGGCAACTTGCTGAGCAAATTTAAGCCAACACTAATCTCATGACTCAGCTTGCCTAGCAGCAGCATCAGAATGCCTGAAGTAGTCCTGCTCCTTATTCTTCCTCTGATAGCTCGACCTCAGCTGATGAACCTCCTAGGCGTAGACGCTGCAAGACAGAAGCTGCACAGGCATGTGCCGCTGATCGATCCGCTAGGGATCAGGCACGTGATGAGACCGGACGCCCGACTCACCAAGACCCAAATCAAGCCGGCCTTCAGGATGCACGTTTGGCCGACCGCAAGCAGGCGGGACATCAACCTGCACGGTCCCGTGAAACGGAACCCAACCTTCCATCCTCCATAAAAACTCCAGATTTATCAGCCATGGTCAGGCAATTAATGAGAGAAAACCAAGGCCAGACCAACGAAGACTAGGGAGTATCCAGGAGTCATAATCCCTTCATAGACATTATTCTACAGGCTGAGTACCCTAAGAAATTCAGTATGCCGACTATCCCAGCCTACGAAGGGAAGACTGACCCTAGGCAACACGTGATGAGGTATGAATGGATGATGGATTCGGAAAGGGCGAATGACGCGACTAAGTGCAGGTGCTTCCTAATCACTCTGTCTAGGATCGCCACAATGTGGTTTACTCGACTTCCTCCACGATCTGTATCCAGCTTCGACGAGTTAGCGGTGAAATTTGTTGAACAATTCAGGATACATGCTACTCATCCAAATGACGTAATGTCCATATCAAGTGTAATGCAGGCTCCGAGAGAGTCTTTGAAAGCATACTTACAGAGGTTTCATGTGGCCGTCACTGAACTTAGCAACCCTAACGGCCATGCAATTTTGATGGCGGTAATGCGAGGTGTAGACCCAGACTCGGAGTTTGGAGATTGGTTGGCGGGAAAGCCCCCAACTACGTTGGAATGATTCTATTTCAAAGCTCACTAGTTCATCGGGAGGGAGGAAGCTCGATGGACGAGACGAGACAAGGCACCAGGGGTTGTTCAGGAGATTGTGAAAAGTAACATCGCCGTGAAGCAGTTCGGCGGTAATTCGGGAAAGTTTCAAGTCAACGTCCAGAACAAGCCTGGGCGGTCTAAAGGATCTGGTGGTGGAAATCCCAGAAAGAAAAGAGAAGCAGGGAAATGGAAGCCAAGGATTTCGACCTACAACAAATACACCCCATTGAATACTTCTCTTGGAAACATCTATCTATCTACATGTAACACCTTTGAATATAGAAAGGCGCGCCCAAAGGAGTCCACTGAAGAACTGAAATGCACAGGGAAGTATCGTCGCTTCCATGAGACCCCAAGGGCACAATACCGAGGAGTGTAGACACCTCCATGACGTCATAGAAAGGTTGATCAGACAGAAAAAGCTGCAGGAGTTTGTTAAGAACCCACCAGAGGGTAGGCAAGGAACATCGGACCCCGGGCGTAGGTCGGCTCCACGCCACCCAGAGGAACCTGCCCGGACTGTAGGTAGGTTGAACATAAACACTATAGTCGAAGGACCTCATCCTGCAGACAAGAATTGGCAGGAGATGGAACGATATGCTACCTCCTTGAGGCATGCAGATTATGATTGTTGTTCGAATGTGGAAGATGGAACCCCCGCCAAACAACAACACATGATGACAGATGACATAGTGTTTAGGAGTCGAGATGCAGACAAGGTGGAGGCTCCTACTATCGACCCGATGGTCATATCTGCAACGATCGGGCTAGCTTACGTAAAAAGAATTTTTATTGATTGTGGAAGCTCTGTCAGCATCATCTTCAAGAAGGCTTATGACCAAATGAAGATGGAGGCAAAAGATTTGAAACTATGCAAAGCGCGTATCCATGGCTTTAGCGGTGCTGCAACCGACGCGATATGGTATATTGAGTTACCAATTGAACAGGGGAAAGGTGAGCGTAGGAGAGTGTGAGTCCTACTGTTCATAGTAATGGATGTTGACTCTCTGTACAATGTATTTTTGGGTCATCCAGCGTTGGCAGAGTTTAGGGCCGCTTTGGCCCCATGGTATTTGACATTAAAATTTCCAACAGACAAAGGAGTCGGTGTAGTACTTGGTGATCAGGCGACCGGTCGCGCATGTTATGTGGAAGAGATGAGAGAAGCTCGGCGGAGAGAAAAGGGAAAGGTTGCGGACAGCATCGTCCGCATCCTAAATACTGATGATTGACAAGTAGCGCCCGAGCCCTGGCTCGGGCAACATTCTTGGATCCTTAGAGACATAGATCCGAGAGATGATGATTGGGAACCTAGGGAAACGAATGCAGCACCGGCTGAGCTGACGATCGACATTCCAATCAGCCGGGATGACCCATCACGAGTTCTAAAGATTGGATCACAACTCGACCCTTCAGTGGCCGAGGATCTTACTGATTTCCTCCGGGCAAATCTGAACATTTTCGCTTGGACACACTCTGATATGTGCGGGATTTGACCAGCCATCGCAAGCCATATGTTGAAATAGACCCAAAATAAGTTCCTGTGAAGCAGAAAAGGAGAGGCATGGACCCGGAGAGGTCCGCTGCTCTCAAAGAGGAGGTGGAAAACTCAAAGCCAATGGGATCGTCCGCGACGCCCTCTACCCTGAATGGGTATCTAACCCTGTGCTGGTGAGAAAAGCAAATGGGAAGTGGAGAACTTGTGTTGATTACCCTGATCTGAATAAAGCATGCCCAACGGATAGTTTCCCTACCTAGAATCGACCAGCTCGTCGACTCTACCACCCGACACGAATTATTGTCATTTATGGATGCGTATTCGGGATACAATTAGATCCCAATGCACATTCCAGACCAAGAACATACCGGTTTTGTCACAAACGTGGGGCTATATTGCTATGTAGTAATGCCTTATTGAAAAACACGGGAGCAACTTATCAGCGCCTGATGAATTGAATGTTTAAAGATCAGATTGGTAGAACGATGGAAGTCTATGTGGATGACATGCTCGTGAAGTCACGGTAGTCAAACAACCACATCCGAGAGTTAGCAGAGATGTTTGATATACTCAGACATTATGGGATGAAGATCAACCCCTTAAAGTGCTCTTTTTGCGTTGCATCAGGGAAGTTCTTGGGTTTCATTGTGAACGCATGTGGAATTGAAGCTAACCCGGAAAAGATTCAGGCTATTCAGGACATACAAGTGCCCAGAACTATAAAGCAAGTACAAAGCTTGAATGGAAAGGTAGCCACGCTGAGTCGACTCATATCCAGAGCCATGGATAAGTGCATTCCTTTCTTTGATGTGATAAAGAAGGGTAAGAGGAATTTCGAGTGGACGTCCGACTGCGAGGAAGCATTCCGAGCTCTGGTTAGACATCTAGAAAGCCCCCGGTGCTATCAAAACTAATTGACCATGAAATGCTGTATGTATACTTAGCAGTATCCCAGCATGCTATTAGTACGACTCTGGTTCGTTAGGGGGACCGAGTTCAAAAGCCAGTATATTATGTTAGTAAACATTTGACGAGGGCAGAAAGAAATTATTGCAGGATTGATAAACTAGCTTATTGCTTAGTGATTGCATCACGCAAGCTCCGCCCATACTTCCAGGCACACTCGATTAGTGTTTACACCGATCAACCCTTGCGGCAGGTAGTCCAACGACCGGAAACTTCTGGAAGAATGTTAAAATGGAATATCGAGTTGAGTCAATTCGATATTACCCACCTGCCGCGAAGGGCCATACAAGGGCAAGCGCTAGCAGATTTCATTGCTGAATTCACTGTGACAGACGAATCAAACGGCCGCAATGTCATACCTCCCGTTCGATGGAAGGTGTACACCGATGGGGCATCTAACGACCGTTGTTCGAGGGTTGGCATAGTTCTTGTAACTCCTGAGAACCAATCAGTTTGCTATGCTTTGAAGCTCGAACTCACAGCGACGAATAACGAAGCCGAGTATGAAGCATTGATTGTCGGCTTAAGACTCATCAAAGAACTGGGAGTAAGATCGGTTGAAGACTTTTGTGACTTGCAACTGGTGGTATACCAAGTACGGGGAGACTACCAAGCAAGGGGCATAGACTTACCTCGTATTTGGTCCGAATTCAGGAGCTGCTAGCGAATCTCGAGTATTATGATATTTCACATGTCCCGCGTGAGCAAAACAAAGCAGCCGATTCATTGGCAAAATTTGCAAGCACTAGCGATGCGCAGTTGATGGGATTGTTTCCCATTGAAACCTTACATGTTCCGAGCATAAATATGATGGAGGTAGATTTCATGTTAGAAACAGAAATCGAGAAGGAGTCATGGATGACCCCATTCAAGCAGTACTTGTTACATGGAGTCGTGCCCAAAAGAAGGAGCGAAAGACGACAATTCATTCGTAAGGCTTCTCGTTATGTAATGCAAGATGGGTTAATGTATCGGAGGGGATTCTCGAACCCCTTACTCCAGTGCATTGCCCATGATGATATTAAACGGGTCCTGAAGGAAGTCCATGAAGGTGAATGTGGCGACCATACCAGAGGGCATACGTTAGCAAAGAAAATCCTCCACTATGGATACTATTGGCCAACTGTAAATCGGGATGTCGTAGACTATGTGAGAAGATGTGACAAATGTCAGAAATATGCGAAATTCCCGAGAGCTCCGCCGACAGAACTCACACAAATGGTTAGTCCCTGGCCATTTGCAATGTGGGGGATCGATATAGTCGGTTCCTTACCCCTATCCAAAGGTGGTGCAAAATACGCGATAGTCGCGGTCGATTACTTTACAAAGTGGGAAGAAGCAGAGCCTTTGGCCGCTATCACCACCAAGAAGGTCATCAATTTCATTTTATGAAATATTATATGCCGTTTTGGCCTTCCACGAACCATCGTTACAGACAACGGAACTCGGTTTGAAGGCAAAGAGTTCAAGGAATTTTGCCAAAAATATGGTATTGAGAAAAAGTTTGCAGCAGTTGCTCACCCGAAAGCCAATGGACAAGTGGAAGCTGTAAACAAAATAATCAAATCCATATTGAAAAACCATTTGGAAAAGGCTAGAGGCAAGTGGGTGGATGAGCTTCCAACAGCGCTTTGGGCTTACAGAACCACCCACAAGTCTGCGACTGGCCACACCCCATTCGCATTGGCATACGGCATGGAAGTTGTCATACCCGTAGAACTTGAAGTCTCGTCACATCGGGTAACTTATTATGACCACAAGTCATATCAAGACATTTTGCTAGAATCATTAGACTTTATCAATGAAAGCGTGAAGAAGCTAATTTGAGAGCTGCCGCATACAGGCACCGAGCCGCTCGATATTATAATGAAAAAGTCCGGCCGAGAATCTTTGGTGTGGGTGATTTTGTTCTGAAACGAGTTTTCCTAATTCCATCACATATAAGCCCCGCAAGGGAACGTCCGTACGTCATTGAACGGAAGCTTGGAGAATGAACTTTCAAGCTAACGACCATTGATGGTGCGACGCTCCCTTGAGCGTGGAATAGTGAGCATTTGCGGCATTATAACATGTAGTTCATTTCTTTCATACTTTAGTTACATTTATTTCCCACAAGTTTTTATTCCTAGCTTATGGCATGTAATAAGACAACTTAGCTTGTTTGCATTGATAAGCTTGAAGCCATTTTCTCTATGAATTGTCGATGTTTCTGTGTATGATAAAGCTGTGACAACTAACTAAGAAATACATTATTCTGCCTGACGTACGAACGCGCTCGAACTTTCAAAATCTCCAAGTCCCCAGAGTGTGGACCAGAGTATAGACGACTCAAAATCTCCAAGTCCTCGGAGTGCAGATTGGAGTACTCTGAGTCCCCAGAGTGCGGATCAGAGTATAAACGACTCAAAATCTTCAAGTACCCGGAGTGCGGACTGAAGTACTTTGAGTCTCCAGAGTGCGGACCAGAGTATAAACGACTCAAAATCTCCAAGTGCGGACTGGAGTACTCTGAATCCTCGGAATGCGGACCAGATTATAAACGATTCAAAATCTCCAAGTCTCCGGAGTGCGGACTGGAATACTCTGAGTCCACGGAGTGCGGACCAGAGTATAAGTGACTCAAAATCTCCAAGTCCCCAGAGTGCAGACCGGAGTACTTTGAGTCCCCGGAGTGCGGACCTGAGTATAAACGATTCAAAATCTCTAAGTCCCCGGAGTGCGGATTGGAATACTTTGAGTCCCCGGAGTGCGTACCAGAGTATAAACGACTCAAAATCTCCAAGTCCCCAGAGTGCGGACTGGAGTACTCTAAGTCCCCGGAGTGCGGACCAGAGTATAAACGACTCAAAATCTTCAAGTCCCCGGAGTGTGGACTGGAGTACTCCGAGTCCCCGGAGTGCGGACCAGAGTATAAACGATTCAAAATCTCCAACTCCTCGGAGTGCGGATTGGAATACTCTAAGCCCCGGAGTGCGGACTAGAGTATAAACGACTCAAAATGTCCAAGTCCGCAGAGTGCGGACTGGAGTATTCTGAGTCCCCGAGTGCGGACCACAATATAAACAACCCAAAATCTCTAGGTCCCTGGAGTGTGGACTAGAGTACTCTAAATCTCGAGATCATGGAATAAAAGAATGTGCAATGCCACAAAGTTGTCAACATATATGAAGACAAATCGAGAAGTTTATGTTATTTACAACAGCTTGGATTTCAATCACAATCACGCGGAAGACTGAATGATAAGAGTCTTTTGAAAGACACAAGAACTAAATTTTATTCATCAGAGATAAGTTCCTACTACAACTCCTCCAAAATTCAAAGTTATTTACATGAACTACGAAGGTAACTTAAAATAATTACATAATCTAAACTATATCTCGTTTAACGAGAGCAACGACCACTTCTTCGACTTCTTTGACCTTTTTCCAGACGACTCCTCTCCCGAGCGCTTTCCCTCGATAACTTTCTTTGATGGGAGAGTGACAGCTGAAGAAGTACGGGGAACTTCTATGGGCTTGGACCCGCCTGGGAGGATGACCTTCAACGGCTTATTCACAGGATCGTCCCGGTCCATAGCTTAAGGCTCGATTTTGATCTCAACTGTCTATTTCTTCTCCTTCTCAAGCTACACCTTCATGCTCAGTTTAGATGTGTGTTCAAAGACGCCCGTAATTTCAATTTCATAACTCATATCGATGGGAGAGGAAGTCTTGGATTTATCCTCATCAAGCACTCCGATCACCTGAGCATCTGGACCGGGAGCCTCTCCTGCGTGAGTGGCCTCACTTGTCTTTTCGTTCACCTCCTTGGGTACATCGCTCCTCGAAGTGGGCTTAGGATCAGAACGGCCTGCACAAAATAACGAAACATAAGCATTAGAATACGATAGCTTCTGGTGAAAGACGACGACTCTTGGAATGTTAAAGTGAAAGAGTTATCTACCAGGTTCCGGCTGGCTCTCGGTCGTCAAGGCGGTCTCATCCTCTGGAATAGGAGACAAAATGAGAACGCCAAGGATGGGGTCCTTCGGATCATAACCAATGTGTTGCTCAAAGGGATCGAGTATCGGCCGACCGGCCGGCTGAGTAGGCGCATGAGTTGGAGACTCGATCCCGGATGGACGGGCAATAACCTCTTTCCCTTTCATTGAGGGGGAGCCTTTGCAGTACAGAGCTTTGCTACTGACAGGTCCGAAGGCTCGTTCCCCTTAAGAAATTCTTTTGTCAAAGTTCCTTCATCAACCTCCTCGGTACCATGTTCGGCCTTCCTGATTTCTATTAAGGTCTCTCACGCCTCGGCTAAAGATTCGAGATAGTCCTCGTCCATAAAAGTTAAGTCTCGGTGCATGAGAACGCGGGCATTTAATTCTACGATTAGTGGGTCGAACATGCTCTTGACCTCTTCTTTACCTTCTTCTTTAGCTGCCTCAAGACGGGAGTCAATCTCCATAGACGCTATCTTTTTTCCCTCTTCACGGGCTTCATTCTTTAGCCCTCAACTTTAGAAAGCGCATCCTCAAGTTTCGCCTTTAGAAATCGCGTAGCAACGATCTCTTTGCAATACCATTGCGACTCTTCTTGGGCAGCAGTCTTCTCTTCTTCCTCTTTGTGGAGTCGCTCCTCAAGTTCTTTGACTCGGAGGCTGAATGCATCCCTCTCTTTTTGCACCTAGTCTTTCTCCAAAACTAAGGCCCCACAGCGTTGGACCGCCTCATCGATTTTTTTTTGTGGGTTAACTCTAAATGAGCCATGGCTTCGGCAGTATCTTTGGCATTCTGCTAGGTGGCTTCAAGCTGAGATTTGTAAGATGCAAGCTCTTCGTCCAGAGCATTGATAATATCTTTGTCACGGATAGCCTCAAGCTTCAGGCGATCAATCTCATGCTGGCGCTCTATGGAGACTTCTAACACTTTCACTGCAAGATGAACGAACGCGTCATGTTGAACATAGACGTCGTTGGTGCAGGCGATAACACTTTGCTTGACATGTCCCAGAATAGGATGAATCGTCGGGAGAAATTTCAGGCCATCAAAGCATATTTTTAAGAATTTAGCCTTGAGCCCGTTCAGTCTTCCATTATTGTTGGATCTGTTGCGGAAATAGGAGGAGATGGCTTTGAAAGTTCAGTTCTCTTGTAAGAATCCCGGGACTGTTGTGTGGTGGAAGAATCAGAGTGTTGATCGCGAGGGACAACTGATTGCGACCCCTTATGGCCGTGCTTATCTTTGCTTTGCCATGAGTGAGAAGGGGGATTATGATGGTATTTGGGCTGATAATAAGATTTCTTCCGAGATGATTAATCTCGAGAATGATAATCCATATCGCCGTCGTCGTCCCTATCTCGGCGTCTTACGGAACCTGAGTACCATCCTGATTGATGGAAAATCGATGAACCGCGAAGGCGGTCAAGTCCATGTGCGTGCACTATGTCACCTACGTAGAGCTTAAGTAACGACGAGTTAGTAAAAAGTAAGGTAATGATGGAAAGTTCAAGTGCAAAGTGAAGTGCGTGTGTTTGTGTGTGTCCTAGTGTTTCCCTCGACAGACCAGTTTCTTTACTAATAGGAGTTTGTTCTCCCTCGCTTTGGGCTTGAGCGTTGAAATCGCCTCTCGCGGGCGAGTGGAGCTTAAGGGCCTCGGGATCGTCGAAACCATAGTTGAGCAGATCGTAAGGTATCGTATGGTTCGACAGACCTTTTAGAGAACTTTTCAAGTGATGCGGGGAAGCTTCTTTCTATGTTGGAATAAGGGTAACTTTAGAAGTTCTGCCCACTTTCTCCTTCCTCAGCTTATACGTTAGTTTCTTCTTCATCTTCGAAGGGGAAGACAACGTTTCAATGTCGTGGACTTCAACTTTTGGATCCCGAGGTGGACTAACAGTTTTCCCTTGTACTTCGGGCATTTTGGTTACCTTAATCTCCCCCTCTTCCAGTGTGTCAGGGGCGTTATGTGTCGAAGACTCGGCCTTCTTTTTCCCTTTGCCAGCGGTAGGCCTGGGTATGGTAACGCCCTGAGGGGAGCTTATCCGGCGACCTTCCGCCAATAGCTCAAACCTTGAAAGTGACTCATTTGTAATGAGAGTTCTAATGTCCCGTTCTTCGACGGGAATGGCTCGAATAGCCTCGATGGCTTCAGAGTATCCGGGTCCCTTAGGACATGGGTTAATGCCTGAAAAGATGGAAAAGATTTCGAAAAGGTACAGCGTCGACCAAGCATAAGTATTGGTCCAGAGAGAAAACTTACTTCCTTCCAACCATCTCCTCGTGAAACCAGGGGGCAATGCACATAAAACCATTCTTGTTTGTACAAGACGAACTTGCTCCATGCCCCAGTTAAGATTTGACATTTGTTGTGTAGCTCGAGAAACATGAAAGAGGGGCTATCCCTTCGCTTCTTGATGCAATATATATATCTGATATCGTCCGGGGTTGGAAGCCTGGAAAGGACGCTCATGAAGAGGACACAGGTGTCGTAGATGAATGCGTGGCTGTTCGAGTGCAGTTGCAATGGGGCAATGTCGATATATTGCAGCACGTCTCGAAGAAACGAGTTGAACGGTGGCACACTACCAACCCAGCACATGAATTTATTACAAGCTGTGTATCCGAATGGGGGCAAGTGAGGACGATCGTGCCCCGATGGAACTAGCACGTCATCGAAGGGGATTCCGTGGACAGAGCATATCCTACGGAGTGTACTTTCATTCATCTTCGAAGCCTGTGAATCGATTAGGTTCTCCAAGAGAATTGCTGCCTCCAAAGCATCGGGAGATAAGTTATGAGTAGGGGAAGTTGATGGGTTTGAAGTGTCTGCGATTTCTTGTCTAGAGAATGGCCCAGGTCTGTCTGAGATCGTAGCAGAGCTAGATTTCCTAGACATCTCTAATAAAGATTGAATCTAGCAAAACACTTGTTTGAACTATACTTGAAAAATGATCGACGTTAGACTTAACAACATAAATATTCCCCTTGTGTGGGGTGTGAACTAGTGTGATAATTTAAATAAAAGTGCTAAGAAATTGAAAGTCACGGAGTTGATGGTATAAAGTTGAGCTTTGAATTGTCATCTTCGAAGACCGTCATCGCTGACCGTCTCCGCAAGCCTGCCTTGTAATGTTTTCAATTTTGGACCCAGACATTGGCACTGTATATTAAAGGCTTTTATCTGTTTTTATCGATTTAAGTTCAGCCGTGTGATTATTGAAGCTAGGGAGTTATCAGTCCAGATTAGTTTGATATGCTGGTTTGCTTAAGTCTTTGTCCTTGTTTTTGTCACATGATTGGGTAAGAGGAATAAGTGAATTTGACGAGGGTTATGTTTAAGTTGGAATGATTTTGACTGTTGTTATCAATTCATCGAGGGTCAAGGCTGAGCGACACATGAAACACACGGCCTAAATGTCGTTCGGCCTAAATACCGTTCGGCCTAAATATCGATCGGCCTTTATTTTGTTCGGCTTTTATTTTGTTCGGCATTTATTCTGTTCGGCCTTTATTCTGTTCAGCCTAAATTCTGTTCGACCTTCGTTCGGTTCGGCCTAAATGTAAGTGTCGTTCAACATAAGTGTCACTCTTCCAACCCTTCCTATTTGCCGTTTGGCACGTGGAAAATCATGTTGAACCGTGCTTGTGTCGAGCCGCTTCGCTCGGCATTCTGCCCTTAACATCACTTCTCTCCTTTTCCTCCATCTCTCCCGTCAAGCATGGCCGAGTCCTTCGGCAAGTCATGCCGAACCATTGCCATGTCGATCCATACCACTAGGCCTTATCTCCAATTCCATTCCCATGCACCCTCATAATCACTCGGCATTGAAAGTTCATGCCAAGCCACAACAATTCATCTTCCACTAATTCCCACCTTCGAGCGCCTCTGCCATCCACTTTTCTCCTCTCCATTCCACCCAACTTGAAATCGCCGAAAATCATACTAAGTTCCAGCCCTAGGATGTGTCCGAACCTCAATTCATCTCTCTCATCCACACGCCTCCTACTTTCTATAATCTATGGAGGATTCACGAGTTCGATCTTTGTGTTATCTTCCTAATTTGAGAAAACGATCGAAAGGTTCTTACCGAATAGAACGGTGGGAGCTTGGGGATCTGTGAGCCTGAGATTGAAAGTGGTCGAACTAAATTTGGAAAGGAGCTGTAGGAAGGGCTTGACAGATTCAAGGTAGGAAGGGAAGATCGGCGAGGTAAATGGAATTTAAGGGAGGTAAATTACGTGTTCTTGAAAAATAATGGAGGGAAAAAGTGAAAAGAGAAGAAGAAGTGGCATGTCGGGTTTTATAGGGGAAGATAGGAAGACGCGGGGACACTGACCGGTAGAACCGGTCAGAACACATCATTTGTTCGGCATCGGCTATGCCGTTCGGCATCGTCTATGCCGTTCGGCATCCAGAGCGCTCGGCTTGGGCTATGCTGATCGACATTGTATGTCGTTCGGCATGCATTTCCTCACCTGCTATTCACAAGAAAACACCATCGAGAAGAATAAGCCAAGGCTTGAAGCAAAGCACGGAGGACTCACGATTTAAAGCGCATCACGTTTGATCACGTGTTGCACTTTGGGGGGCAAGTGTTACCTGGAGATTTGACCAGGAAACTAGGCGCTCGGCATCTGCATACCGATCGGCATCCCAAGCGTTCGACACAACATACTTGGTCGGCTTCCAGGGACGTTCGGCACAACTGGTTCGATCGACATAAAAGATCGTTCGACATTCATGCCTCGATCGGCATTCATGCCTCGATAAGAATTCGAGATCGTTCGGCACCCAGAGGTGTTCGGCATTCATCCAATCTCGTCCGGCTTCGGTTATCGATCGGCCTGCACTCTTCACTCAGCACATCACTTCGTTCGGCATGAAGATATCATTCGGCATCTTGCCGTTCGGCATCTATGGTTCGGCAGACAGAGCCGAGGTATTTAGCTACTAGGCCCACCAGGGAAGTCCAACCCATCTTCGTCTATAAATAGAGAGGCAGGGGCACAGCGAAAGTGACCTTCTTTTGAGAACACCGGGGAGACTCTGCCGCATTCAAGACTCATTCGAGACTTATCTTTTTTTGCTTAACAATTGTAATCAAATAGTTGGTGTACGGATTGTATCTGTATTCGATTATTGAGAAAGAAATAAAGATTAACCTCAAAGTGGACATATGCAGTTACGCCGAACCACTATAAATCTGGTGTTAATACTTTCTGCATTTAAATTTGCGTATTGTTCTCCGTTTAACTTTACTTTCTTCATTAATCTCTCTACACAATCTCTCTTAATGGTGTCAGTGACCAATTCTGTTGCTAACAATTTTTAAAATCTGAATAACAAAATTTCCAATTTATAACCCCTATTGATTTCCATCACATCACTTACATTCGGTCTCCTTAACCATTTTCACTTTAAAATAGTATCTACCATTTTTTCTCACCCTATTTTCATATTCCAATATAAATTCTTCCCATGAATTTATATTCCAAACTTATCATCCAATATCACTTCTCTTTTATTTATAAACTCCATTTATAAATTATTATAACTCCTTTTGAGTTCCACTAAAAATAATCTCATTTATAAAATTCCATTTTATAAATTCAATTCCTTAAAAAAAGAATCCATTTATTGTTGCCCATCTATTGTCAATATCGATTTCAACCTTCTTTTTTCTTTCCGAATATCATTTTTAAATCAAGTCTTTGAAAATTCTTTCATATAAATTTTATTTTAACTCTCAATTTAAAATATTTTCCGGCATTATTTAATACGATAATAAATTCACCATTTTTATTCAAACTAATCTCTTTTGAATAATTCAAATTCCGATATACACATTTTTATATTAAAAAACTCCTTTTTAATTTCTTAAAAATTTAAAATAATACTTATGGTATTTTATATACCCAAAGTTAATTTCCATGCCATTATAACATTTAAAATTTTCGACGCATAATAATCCATCATTATATATATATATATATATATATATATATATATATATATGATAAATACCAATATTTTGAGGAATCCAGTTGGATCCCTCCAACCTGTTTTTCCTGCATCCACAGATGTTCGACAATAATAAAAATACCAATCCCACTTCGAGGGAGATATAGCAGTATACAGGTCCATCCGCTATTATGCGGGGCGCATAGGGTCTCATCCGCTATAATGTTTCGGGAATATCACTCCATACTAATATACATACTACTATATGTATATTATAACATCCAACAGACAATTATAATTTATCAATTTAATCCAGCATACAATAATTTAAATTTCAACATTTAAATTTAAAAATGGTAATCCAAATAAGTGAGAAATTCTCACCTTGTTCTTTTCTTTTCTTTTTTATTATGCCGAACATCCAGTTTTTAACTAGATCGAACATCGTTCGATTTAATTAAAATTTCCAACAGCCTCCGAAAATTCCAACCAGTTTTCTACACGTAGATTTTTAACCTATGAACCAACTCGGTTATTCCACGATCTTTGTGAACCTCGTATAAAAGGATTAAGAATTAATGAACTTTCGAAATAATTAGATTATAATTAACTTAACATAATTTATAAAAGCTAAATTTCTCACTTACCCTCTCTCCAGTTCTCTCCCTTCACGAAGCTCAGGTTCTAGAGAAGAAAGAAAAAAAACGCGACTCCATCCCATGCTTTCTGGCCATCGAACAATCAATGGTAAAATTACGTGCCAGGATATTTATGAATCCCCATGATGACCGGTGGTGACAACCGAACCACCTCGGTGCCACGCGCATACCATTCACCTCACGTCGCCCTGACATTGCGTGCGAACAGCTCCATCCCAAGACGCGAACGAAGTCGCCTTTCCTCATATATTCGATTTCGCGCATCCCCCTTACCGGACCCATTGCGACCCTAAAGAATGATGCGCCACCCTTTCTTCTGAGAGTCTCTCCCTCGCGATTAAATCGCATCAGGGTTTTTTTAGAACTGGACTTGATTTTGAAATAAGAATGAAAGGAAAATGAAAGGTTCGACATAGGATTTCAACTATACGACCATTTTTTTGAGAGCTTTGATTTCGTTTTTTTCTATCTGTTTCGACTTAAACTGATAGAAGGTGAAGAAGGGAAGACGTGAGTTATGAAGGAAAGGTTGCGTGTTGGGATAGGTGTACAGTGTTTTGAGGTGAGAAGGAAAAGTGCTGATGCGAAGATATTGGTCAAGTCAAATATACATATTATTTTTAAATTCATGTTGTCTCGATTACACACTAAAAATCTCAAACCCCTATCGAGGCATGTCGCTAAGCGTTTATAATGTTATACCCCTATTATGAAAGCAAAGGAAAAGGTTTCGAGTCCTAATTCGATTGTATGGATAAGATAGCTTTTTGGACCCAATTATTATATTGAATTTTCGATATTAATTTCAACGCGTTTATATTCCGTACGACCAAACGATAACTCCAAAAGCTACGAAATTTGAAATCAAATAATAATACACTATGACGGA
The DNA here is from genome assembly GCA_030765085.1 of Allium cepa. Taxonomy (NCBI): domain Eukaryota; kingdom Viridiplantae; phylum Streptophyta; class Magnoliopsida; order Asparagales; family Amaryllidaceae; genus Allium; species Allium cepa. The sequence goes on along the minus strand of CM060932.1, from coordinate 766,124,566 downwards.
TCTAATGGAACTAGTTTCGTCGAATTCCGAGACTGTGCCTTGGAAGGTTATTTTTAAATGTCAATTTAAATGATATATTTTTAAAACTGAACAAAACATGTTTAAATTAAATTTCAATACTTTTTATGACATCTCATTGAAAGCGAGTTTTGAAAATTTAAATTTTCATTAAAATAAATATTAAGTATTTAAAAATCCACTTCTGAAATATTCAATACTAACTAACTTTAAAATTTAAATAGTTTAATAAATAAAATTTTCCTTTTTAAAATTTAAAACTTAACTTATTATTAAAATTATAGTTTTAAAATTTGAATAACCAAATTTCCAATTTATAGCCGATTTCCATCACATCACTTCCATTCGGGTCTCCTTAACCATCTTCACTTTAAAATAGCATCTACCATTTTTTCTCATCCTATTTCCATATTCCAATATAAATTCTTCCCATAAATTTATATTCCAAACTTATCATCCAATATCACTTCCTTTTGTTGTAAACTTCGTTTATAAATTTTTGTAACTCGTTTTGAGTTCCACTAAAAATATCTTATATATAAAATTCCATTTATTTTTGCCTATATATTTTCAATATTGATTGCATCCTTGTTTTTTTTCAAATATCATTTTTAAATCCAATCTTTATGTAACGGCCCGAAATTTTCGACCTTAAAAATCAACACTAATACGTTCATTGTATAGAGTGCCGAGCAATGGAGTGCTGGAAATCCCAGACTGTTAGGGTAAAGAAGAAATGAGGCAGAAGAAGAAACAAAAAAACAACAGCATAGAATCTCACAATCGCAGCGGGTACAAATAATAATATACAAATAATAGCATTTTATACAAAGAAAGCTGTAACTGACTATATACATACAATATATCGGTACAACCACCAACAATTACATCTAGACAGTTTTAATTACTTGTCCCTGTATACAGACTATGCGGTCTAAGATACACAACATAATCTAATCAATACGTCTTTGCCATCCAGCTCGTCTTCTGGGATCCAAAATGTCCGGACCTGAAAATCTGTAATACTCAGTCTAACCCGAGCCTTATAATAAAGTAACGCCCGAGTCAGGCTGGAAACCGGCGCGAGTAAACCTCTTTAATTTGAAATAGTAGAGTTGTAAAACGAATTTGAAAATCAAGGTAACTCGTCCAACATTACGAGTTCCTATCTTTTATAACCGACACTTTGTTGCTAAATCCATTATTTAAAATAATATCTAAGTGTAGTTACTCATTCAAAATAGTCGGATTTACTTAATTTATTTAATCCCAGCCTTTTTGATTCTACAAATCAAACCCATAAAGATTGAAATAGTTATTAAATTGAAGTGTTCCGGATATCGCTGATATCCGATCCCGGTCTCTTCGAATCCAAACGCCGCCTTAAGCAAAGTTGTTTTTAACAAAACAATTTTTTTTCAGGATGTCCACCTTCACATAAAAATCCCATCACACTATCTATTCATATAAAACATCTCACATTTTATATTTAACATTTCGTTCTAGGTTATTCCAATTATTCATAGACTAGATTAACTAGTCACACAAATCATTAATTTACTTAAAACAGAATTGATTAATTATTTTCAAATCACGCTTAATTATTATTAATCTAATTACAACCATTTTATTTTATTATAATTAAAAATCTGGAATTAACTAATAATTTGCAAGTATAATTATCTTATGACCTTTAATAAATTAAAGGTTAGATCATTTCATTTTATCGTTAACTATTTACAACTATTTCTTTAATAAACCTTTGTAATTAATAAATAATCAACATATATATACAACTATTTCTTTAATAACCTTAACTTAATTAATTTAAGTTTATCTTTTTATTTATCCTAGCAAATTCCTAATCCTAAGGTTTGAGTTAACTTAAGATTTTTGAATTACATAATTTAAATAACCGTAACTAATTTCTTTGAAAACCATTTTCTTTTCATTTTCTTTCCATTTTCTTTCTTTCAAAAAATCTAATACTCTTAATTTTGGTATATCAAAATATCCAAAATATATTCAGCCAATCCATAGCATTCAATTGCTTCATATTCAATATAATCTATCACAGATTATTAAATAAATCACAATCACAGACTATGAAAATAAATTTCAATATTTTCGAGGAATCCAGTTGGATCCCTCCAACCTATTTTTCCTGCATCCACAGACGTTAGCACAATATAAAAATACCAATCCCACTTCTAGGGGTATATCGCGGTATATAGGGTCATCCGCAATTATGCGGGGCGCATAGGGTCTCATCTGCTATATATTGCGGGAATATCAATCACTCCAATACACATATATATACTATATATAATATCACATCCAGACTGATAATAAATTATCAATGCAATTAAACAAGTAATTTAAATTTTAAATTGTTACAACTAATTTAAATTTTCCCTTGGAAACCGCTTCCGATATATAAATGATCTATATGATTTAAAAAGTCCAATCTTTATATAACCTTTCAATTTAAACATTTAAGATCCCTGTTTTCACAAATCTTATCTACATGTATATATTTCTTATTCTTGCTCATTTATATGCATAGATAAAAAATTATTTATACACATTCCAAAAATTAAATTTTAACTATATATATGTATTTATATATTCCCAAAAAAAATTCTTATTTAATCTTTATATATATATATATTTCAATATGTATATATACATATTAAATTTAAATTAAAAAAACAGCCTATATACTTTATTGTAAACTTCTCTTTTCTTCTTTATTTCTCTGTTTTTCTTTTCACAACCTACGTGTACATATATATAAAAATATCCTAGTTACCATTCTACATATTTAAAATTTAACAACAAGCAGATGTATACAAATTATACAGTTTTAAATATATATATACATATATATATATATATATATTCCAACCTGTATTTGTAAAAAAAAGTCCCGCTCAACCCAAATAGGCAAAATTAACCCAAAATATGGCAGTGCAATCATCGCGCAAAAATAATTATGAGGGATAACTCACCAAATTACCGACGACCACCCACGAGGCCGCCCGACCAAATCAGGTTGTCGAATTCTCAAGAAGGGTTGCCTCCATAGCGAGACAACCCTACAACCTCAAGCTTCCCTGAGCATGTGCGTGTGATAATCTCGAAACCCCCAACCCTTCAGCCATGCTGCGTCTCCATCTCCCCTACGGCACCATCGAGCTTGAATCGACTTCATGAATTAGGCTGAGCAAAAGAATAGGGACGCGATTTGTTCGACCATTTTTCTTCTCCTTTCAATTACACCTGAAAAGTTAAAAAGGGGGAAATGGTCTGGGTTTCGAACAAAAAAGAGAAGAGGGGATTTGATTTCACTTCGATTTGATAATGAAGAAGAAAGAGGATAGCTTCAATCGATTATATTTTGTTCCTCTCTGTCGATAGAATGAGGCGAGATGTGATTTTAAAAAGAAAAGGAAGAGGGAGACACGAAAAATGGTAGCGTGTAGTAGATGGACTATAGTAACTGTGAGGTGAAGGCAAAAAGCATTGACGTGAAATTAATTTGACTGGTTAAACAATGTATTAATTTTATTTAAATTTAAATTTAAATCGACCCAAATTATGCAACTCAAAATCTTGACCTCCTATCGCGGCGTGCCATTAGGCGTTTAAAATGTTATACCCTATTTCGAACACAATGGAAAAGGTTTTGAGTCCTAATTCGATCGTATAGAGAAGATAGCTTTTTCGACCCAGTTATTATATTGAACTTTCGGTATAGATTTTAGCGCGTTTACATAATGTACGATCACACAACAACTCTAAATGCTACGAAAATTTAAATCCAATAATAATACACTATTACGAATCCAATGGAACTGGTTTCGTCGAATTCCGAGACTGTGCCTCAGAAAGTAATTTTTAAACATCAATTTAAACGATATATTTTTAAACCGAACAAATCCTCTTTTAAAATTTAATTTTAAAAGTTCTTCCACCTTTTATATTATTAATATAAATTTTACAACCCTTCCAATTATTTTGAATGAGCTTAAAGCTCCCGATTTAACATTTTACCCAATTTCCAGTAATTAAATTCAAAAATTTAATTATCCCATAATTAGTGATATTTGAAATTCAAGTTAAGAATTAGCTTTTAAATATTTAAAATAAATTAAATATTTCAATTTCAAACGTCCAAAATTCTTGATCATTTCATTTCTTCCCCCTTAAAAGAATTTCGTCCTCGAAATTACCGGATAAGAATAATGATCCAATACCCGTTTATTATTTTCCCAAAACTAGACGGTTTTTAAATAACTTTCCAAAACAATCTTTTTGTTAAAGACACTCTATCGTTCTTAATAACTTTCCAAACCCATCCATAAATTCCAAATATTACTTCCTCAGCCATTCAAATTAAATTTTAGAATCAAATTTTAAATTATCAAAATTTTCTTCAAAATTTTTCTATCTCTCTAAATTTTCGAAAAATTTCTCCAGCGTCTCGTTTGCGCGTCTAGCCCGGCACAACTACAAAATGCCTCTACGGGCCCTAAATTTTCAAAAGAGAACAAAAGCCAAGTGGCTAGATCAGAAAATCATTAAATTTCATATGAAAATTTTAAATATGTACCTTTTGTCGGGCAATTCAAATTTATCTTCTGAAATCAAAACCAATTTCTGCTTTTAAAACACCTGTATATCCTACTTAGCAATAATATCCAATTATAGATTTCAAAATCATTTATTCGCTTCTTTTACGGAATTTTGATATTTGTCCTACTTTAGCTTTACGATGTACATATATCATCCGTATGCAATATCAAATTCGATCGCTCACTCGATCACACATTTTCACTTCCGAACTACTATCGTCCACCCGACTCTCTAGTGCGGACTCAGATCTATTTTCTTGATCAGAAACCGTCATCCTCCTTGCATAGCATATACTATGATAGAGAATTTCAGGATCAATCAAAAATCCATATCCAGAGTTCGCCGTCGAAAATCGAGTGCAAAATCCTAACTCGGATCGATATAACTATCTCGAAATTCGATGCTCGAATCTTGATCAAATCGCTACGCGGATAAAATAATATATGTACATCCTATGTATTAATTTCCACTTGATTATTATTTATATCAATTTTTTTTCACATTTAGTTTGATTTCTATTTACTTATTCACAATTTCCCTTTCCGCCACTTTTATCAAACCTTCGTTCAAATATTTACTTAGTATATTTCTCAACTCCAAATTTACTTAAGAATTTCACCATCCATTTCTTAAGTCCAATATAAATGTTTTATATACTTCTTATATTTATTTTCACTTTACCGATTAGCTTTATATATATTTTCATTTAACTTAAATTTCCAATTCTACTTGAATTCAATTTACCTTTCATTTTCATTCATCATCAAAACTACCTTTATAAAAATACTTTTTATAACTCGATGTTTCAATAAGTCCATCCTTATTCTCATAGAAATTCAATCAAACGTTGGCCAGGCGCAGGACTGAAAATCTATAAGTATTTAGTAAACCTGTTTTCAACACCCAGTGAAAATACTTAGAAAATCTTTTGTGAGAATGCCCTGGAAATCATCACCCCCTCTATGGATCGCAGTTGGCCCAATGATTACGTCGCCATCCCGGCAAAACCATAGAAAGCTGTAGGCATCTGTGCCCCTCAATTACACCATAGAACCGCCACAGATCGCAACTAAACCCAGGGTCACGTTGCCATTACGGATAAAACCTTGAAACTGTAGGCATCAGCGCCCTTGAATTTCGTTGCCAAATTAAACTTCACCACATAGATCGCAGATTACATCAGTCGAGTCCCAATGTAACCTATAGGCACTCACTGCCACACGATTTTTGCTATGTCCACATAGATCGCAATCTACCGATGTTACGTCGCTCTCCCAGTGAAATAAAACGTAGGCTTTAGGCAATCACCACCTCTTGACTTACGCTACGGAAACGCAGTAGATCGCAGTTAGATCGAGTTACACTGCCGTCACAGCATAACCCCAATGTCTCTGTAAGCATCAGTGCACTCGACTTTTGCTACCCCAATCACAATCCACAGGAACTATAGTTTAGTCCGAACCTCCTCTGGGATCAAAATTTAGAAACCCCCTTAAGGCTCAAGGCAGAACCACCACATGGATCTCCTACTATAAGTTTCAAATCTAAATAGGAGCGCCTTTTTCCCCGTATCATTCTCAAAACATTTTATACCATACACATATATAGTATCTTCAAAACATACTCCTTATATGCCTCACATATAAATTTCGAAATCAATATCTCAAAATCGATAATTCTCAAACTTGGCTTTCCCACTTCTCAAAATTGATTTTTCCCGAAATCAAAAGCCTTTAAAAATCAATGGGTTCCACCCCGACCAGTTTGAAATTTAGAAAATAATTTGAATAGTTTAAAATAGTTAAGTAGTGGTAAAATAGTTAAATAGCTGCAAAATAGTTAAATAGCCAACATAAGATAGTTTGGTTTTAAAAAAAAAGGTTGCATAATAAATAGCTTAGAAAAATAGATCTAAGACGGTTTATGTTAAATTAATTTGTTTGAAAATAGTTTTCAGAGTCAAACTAGTTCAATTTTCCAATTTCCAACCCAATCAATTTTCAATTGATTCATTTCCAATTCAGTTTGCATCAACTTCGATTCTAATTCAAGTTTAAATCAATTCCCATTTGAATTTAACGTATTCAACTTCGATTCCAGTTCCAATTAATTCATTTCAATTCCACCTTTGAATTATGTAACGGCCCGATTTTCGATGCCCGAAAATCAAACCATTAAGATCTAAAGAAGAAGGTAGAAGAGGAGAAAACAAAGCATCAACAGAATCTTACCATCGCAACAGAATAAAATATAATAGATAATAACAGATCTTTACACCAAAAGAAATTATATCTGTTTTATACATACATCATCAGAATACAGCATCAGAGTTCAATACAATCAACAACATAACTTAGGACGATTATATATCTTATCCTTCCAAAACTAAATACACAGCGGAATATACATCATATACGTCGGATACGTCTCGCCACCCAGCTTGTCTCCTGAGCTTCAGAGCAGTCCATCCAGAATCAGTACTCTATAATACTCGGTCTGCCCGAGCATTATAGTTAAATAACACCCGAGTGAGTCTGGAATACCAGTGTGAGAAAACACACTCAATTGGATTATTAAAGTTTTCAAAATCCTTTGGAAATCAAAGGCATCTCGTAAGACCACGCCACAAATAAACATGTCGGGTTTTTACCTTACGATAGCCAAAACATTTCTTATCGAAATCCTCATATATTATAATAGTGTCTATATACAAATACTTATTCAAATAGCCGAAATTGCTACGTTTATTAAATTCCAGCTAATAGGTATACAAACAATACCGTAAAGGCATGTAGGGAGAATGCATTTCCAACTAATGACTAGGCACTGGGGTACCACCTATCACAGTACGTGGTCTAGATCACCATACCGAGGATCCCTCCCAATCCCTTGCAACACAAGACCGGGACTACTCCTTACTGGATAATTCCAAGTAAGATCACCCCACGGTTGGGATCAGCAACCGCACCACACAGCCGAAATAAAAGGGACATCTAGACAAGGATGACCTTACCGTAATGGGCGCGACCCACTTAGCCTTGCTGCTTAACCCTTGATTTTCAGTCATTTCCGAGTTGATGAGGCTCGAGGCTAAGCATTACCTTTTTAGAACTCATCTCCTAGAATGCTCATCATCATCCTGATGATGTTCTGAAAGCATTCATCCATACAACTCCGTCCCGGGTTCGAACGAAACCGAAGGCACTACTCCTACTACATCCATTTTGGAATCCCCCTCAGGATTAGTAGCGACTAGCTCTCGCACTTCACCGATCCATCTTCGACTTCTAGCACTTGTCTTCCTCACGAAAATTTTAAAACCGGATCGAAATGGTTTTCGGGAAATAAATCTCGATCTCGGTCTATTCGAAACGATTAGCGCATTGGCCAATATTATAGTCGGTTATTTAACTATCAATTAACATTCACAAACAATCATCAGGCCATAATAATTTCTCCCAAATTATTTATAATCCTCAAAATATCTTTGCAAGATATATTTCCCATATTCAATCCTTTGCAACAGTTTCAAACCATCTCCCTCTCACGGAATAAATCCGCCAAGTATTTTATATTTCCACTGAAATCACCAAGTACAAATAGTTTAGATTTTAAAATAATTCAATACACTTTATTATAAAATATACTTTAAAACATTAAATTTAAAAATACTTAAACACTTTATTTTGAAAATATATTCTTTAAAAATATTTAAAATAAAACTACTTTATAAAATATAAAATTAATTATTAAAATAAAAATTAAGCCAACTAAATTTAAAATAAGAGTTTACGTAATTTCATCATCCATTTTTTTAAGTCCAATATAAATATCTTACACACTTTAAATATTCATTTTTATCTCACCACTTTAGTTTATATCTACTTCTATTCAAATCTTAAATTTGTTTTCCATTTACAAATCAAGTTTAAATCTTATTCTGAATTCAATATGAATTCTATTTTCCTTTATCTCAATCCGTATTCAATTGATTATTTCTTTAATTAGTCCCGCTACTATTTTATTTAAAATCTCAAACACTTCTATTCCCAGTTTTCATCTAGATTTTCATTATCATTTCTTTTTGAATTCAGTTCATCTTCAAACTTTGAATATTGAATTTTATCAATTATCTTCCATTCACAACTGGTTCATATCACTATTTTAAATCTGTTCCACTTACTAATTTATTTCTAATCTTAAACAATTTCTTATTTATAGACTTTTATAATTTTAGTTCACTTCAAATAACTTAAATATTTTCCAATATACAAATTCCAATTCATATGTTTACCCTCTAGAATCAATTAGTTTAATCACAAATTTTATCTTAGTCCTTTATTTTAATCAGTCAAAACTTGACTAACTTCCATTACACACAATTCAAATTAATTCCCAATGTTTAGTTTGAATCCTATTTACTTACAAATGCAAATTCATTTGTCTATCCACAATTTTATTTCCAACTTAACTTTTATTTAAGTAACCCTTCCACTTTGTCCACCTAGACTTATCTTTACCTTCATCTTTACTTATCCAGATTTAATTGCACTTTGATTATTCAAATTTTAAACTTCTATAAGTTTTTCCAAACTTATTTATTAACTAATCTTTCTGATTTATTTCATCTAATTGGTTTCCTTCCCCAGCTCAATTCATCTTCAATCAAATTTAACTTACTAATTACATTTATCACTTCATTCTCAAATTTAATTTCAAATCTTCATAAAAAGTTTATTTCTAAACTTTTACTCCTTTAGTTCCTTGGAACAATATTCTACAATTTCCATTTTAATTTTTTAAACTTCCTTAAGTTTCCAACTTATTTAAATTCCATAAACATTTTAAAATAAATTCTAGAGTCTCTTTTAATCAATTACTCAACATTTCAAAATCATTTCTGAAGTCAATTTTATCAAACCAAAATATTCCTTTGCATTACAAAATTTAAACTAAATTTTGCAACAATAAAATATTCAATATTCCTTTGTATTTTAAAATCAAAACGGTTTTACCAAACCAAAACTTCAATATTTCAAAACTCATTTTTGAAATCCATAATTCAATTGCATATCCAATTATTCCTTGAACTTTTTAAAATCGACCCAATTTTGCAAACAACTCCACATTAAATTCTTCGGGTAGCAATTCCTCTCTTGGAGACTCAAACATGAACATCGATGATGCTGCAGTCATCACCGAAGTTATTTTCCAGTTACTGAAAAGAGTTAAGTGCTTTTACCTCTTTAAAACCCTTCAAATATTTTTAAATTCCAAATCTCACCAGATTTCAAATCTAATCTGAAATAATATCACCATTATTTCTTCAAAACTTTTTGAAAACCATTTCAAACCCAAAGGAATTTAAATTTTTCCCAAAATTCCATATTCCAAATCTATCCAATTCATATTCAAACATTATTCTGGAATTCTTATCTCAATTATAAATCACATTAATAATTTACATTTACAAATTTCATTCTATTAACGAATTTATTTCCTAAACCTTTTGTCATTATTTTAATCCTTTATTCAAATTCCACTTAACAATTATAATAGTTTAATATTATCATCTCCTGACAACCAAACAACCATATATAACTATAATAATTTATGGAAAATTATTTCTTTTATACAGAAAAATAATTTGGGTAAAATTATACCATTTACCATATTTTAAAACAATACTGTGTCGGTTTATCTTGTTTAAGAGTTTAAAAATCCCTATCGATGCCATGGCATCCCACACATCGACTAGAATTCATAAACACTCAACCGATAAATCAACACAATAGAAAAAATTATATTCACTGACAAATACACGCTCATATTTATTAATACACGTAAACTCATTTCTAGAGTACTACGAACTCTATTTCCAATGAGTAATCCCTACTAGAGCCAAGGTTCTCGCTTAACCTTCAGCTCTGATACAAAGTGTAACGGCCTGATTTTCGATGCACGAAAATCGAACCATTAGGATCTAAAGAAGAAGAAGGTAGAAGAAGAGAAAACAAAACATCAACAGAATCTTACCATCGGAGCAGAATAAAATATAATTGATAATAACATATCTTTACACCAAAAGAAATTTTTATCTGTTTTATACATACATCATCAGAATACAGCATCAGAGTTCAATACAATCAACAACGTAACTCAGGACGATTATATATCTCATCCTTCCAAAACTGAATACACAGCGGAATATACATCATGTACGTCGGATACGTCTCGCCACCCAGCTCGTCTCTTGAGCTCCTAAGCAGTCCATCCAGAACTTGTACTTTATAATACTCGGTCTGACCCGAGAATTATAGTTAAATAGCACCCGAGTCAGTCTGGAATACCAGCGTGAGAGAACACACTCAATTGGATTATAAAAGTTTTCAAAATCCTTTGAAAGTCAAAGGCATCTCGTAAGACCACGCCATAAATAAACATGTCGAGTTTTTACCTTACGATAGCCAAACATTTCTTATCAAAATCCTCTGATATTATAATAGTGTCTACATACAACTACTTATTCAAATAGCCGAAATTGTTACATTTATTAAATTCCAGCTAATAGGTATACAACAAAATCGTAAAGGCACATAGGGAGAATGCATTTCCAACTAATGACTAGGCACTGGGTACCACCTATTACAGTACATGGCCTAGATCACCGTACCGAGGATCCTTCCCGATCCCCTGCAACACAAGACCGTGACTACCTCTTACTGGATAATCCCGAGTAAGATTGCCCTACGGTTGGGATCAGCAACCGCGCCACACAGCTGAAATAAATGGGACATCTAGACAGAGATGACCTTACCATAATGGGCGCGACCCACTTAGCCTTGCCGCATAACCCCTGATTTTCAGTCATTTCCGGGTTGATGAGGCTCGAGGCTAAGTGTTTCCTTTTTAGAACACATCTCTTAGAATGCTCATCGTCCTCCTAACGATGTTTTGAAAGCATTCATCCATACAAGTCCGTCCCGGGTTCGAACGGAACCGAAGGCACTACTCCTACTACATCCATTTTAGAATCACCCTCAGGATTAGTAGCGACTAGCTCTTGCACTTCACTGCTCCATCTTCGACTTCCAGCACTTGTCTTCCACACTAAAACGTTCAAACCGGATCGAAGTGGTTTTCAGGAAATAAATCCCGATCCCGGTCTCTTCGAAACGATCAGCGCATTGGGCAATATTGATAGTCGGTTATTTAACTATCAATTAACATTCACAAATAATCATCAGGCCATAATAATTTCTCCCAAATTATTTATAATCCTCAAAATACCTTTGTAAGATATATTTCCCATATTCAATCCTTTGAAATAGTTTCAAACCATCTCCCTCTCACGGAATAAATCCCTCAAATATTTTCTATTTCCATTTAAATCACCAAGTACAAATAGTTTAGATTTTAAAATAATTTAATACAATTTATTATAAAATATAATTTAAAACATTTAAGTTTAAAACTACTTAAACACTTTATTTCTAAAATATATTATTTAAAAATATTTAAAACAAAACTACTTTATAAAATATGAAATTAATTTTTAAAATAAAAATTAAGCCAAATAAAATTAAAATAAGAGTTTACATAATTCTATACAACTTTTTAAATTAAAACTTTAACCAAACTATCTATAAAATAAAATAACCTTATAAAATATAAATATTAATAATTACCCTTGAATAATTAGTACTAAAATAAATTTTGAAAACATTTACTTTAAAATTTAAAATATTTAAAAATAATAAATATTTAAAAATATTTCTTTAAACAGCTTTTAAAGCCTTTAACTTATAAAAAGTCTCCTTTAAAATATACTTGGCTTTCCAGGGAAATATACTTTCCATTCCCACACCTTTAAAAATAAGTTGCTATTTATTTTTAAACAAATTACCCATTCTTTTCTAAATTCACATCGTGAATTTATATTCCCAAATATCCATTGACATCCATTTCACTTTATAAACCTAGTTTATAAATCTCATCTTCCTTTTATATTCTAATTTCAAACACTTAAATCAATTTTCCAATTAATTCCCAAATTACTCCATTTTGAAATAAATTTCTTTACTTACTCAATTTATTTCAAATCTCATTAACTTCAGATTTCATTTCTTAATTATGATTTAGAATCTTTAAACTGAAAATACCAATTTCATATTTCCCAAATTCCTTCTTTATCCTTTCCAATAAATTTAAACTTTGAATTTTAAAATAAATTCTTTATCCCTTTAGATAGTTTACTTAAGCTTTAAATTCATTATTTCCCTTTATTCAAAATCCCTTTCCCATACTCGGAATTTATTTATAAGAATTTAACAATCAATTTTTATTCTTTTTCCAATTCATTCCCTAATTTATTCAAATTCTCTAAAATTATTTTACTTTAAAATTCTCTCTTTTAATTCATTTCAAATAAATGCAATCCATACATTCGGTATATCCAAATATATTCAATCAAACATAGCATCCATTATTTCCAATTATCAATGTAATCTATCACAGATAATCCAATAATTTATAACACATAATATTTAACAATCTAATAATTTTAAGGAATCTAGTTGGATCCTTCCAACATGTTTCCCTGCATCCACAGATGTTAGCACAATATAAAATACCAATTCCACTTCGAGGTGGAATATCGCGGTATATGGGATTAAGTAATTTCATCCGCTATTATGCGGTGCATAGGTCTCATCCGCTATATAATGCGGAAAATCAATCAGTCCAAATACATATATAATACCAATTCCAATTCGAGGTGGAATATGGTGGTATATGGGATTAAATATAATATCATCTGCTATTATGCGGCGCATAGGGTCAAGTCCAATATAACTGATAATAATTAATCATTCAAGCACACAATCAAAAATTTCAAATTTAACTATTTGAATTTAAATAAAACCCATATGAGTGAGATTAACTCACCTTTTATTTTGCTGTTTGCAATTCTTTCCAAACTGGCTTGCTTCTGTGATTTAAAACCTTGTATAAACATTATATAATTTATTAATAATTTAATTAACTTAATAATCAATTTCCATATAGAAATTTTAATTGGCAAATGATTTAATTAAACTACTAGTTTCCCCTTTGATAAATTTAATTTACCCATACTTTTATTTAAGCTAATTTTTCCTATAATAAATAAATTTTTAAGTTACCAAAAATAAATTTAATAAGTTAATCTCCCAAATATTATTTAAAATAAACTAGTAAATAAAAATGTGTAAATGTATATTTAGTTTATTTTACTTTACTTTAAAACTACATATATTTTAAAAAACTTAATTTATATCGATTCAAAAATCATATTTTATATAAAACTTTTCAATTATTTTAAATTCCTATAACTTTCTTTCAAAATCCTTTCTATATAAAATCTTTTCTGTATTCTAACATAAAATTAAATTAAGACATGCATGCGAATATGTACATTTATTTATTAAATTTAAACAGGATTACCTTATATTTTACTGTAAAATCTTATATACATATGTTTTTATACAAAAAATAACTATATCAAAATTAAAGAGAAGACTACCTTACGACAACACAAGAACCCAGATCCACCATGTACGAAACTCCACCGACGATCGCCATCCCACTAACCTGAACGTCGAACTCTACTTCGCGACACAGCGTCAGCCACTGCCTTCAATGCCTCGTCCAATTCGTGCCTCGAGAACAGTGCGCCTCACCATGCTCACGCCCAGTCTCGCTTGTCGCCATGCCGAAACTCTAAACATAAGCGAGTCATGAGCTTCCACACGACGCCGCGAGCCTGAATCCTTATCGGGATCGTGCTTTGCTCTCTTCGATCGGCTATGATTGAGTTCGAGAAGAATGGGGGAAAGTGGATCTATTTGCTTGACCACCGTGAGATTGATTTTATTTTTTTGATTTCAAATTCTAGGTTCAATTTCGTTCGAGCCACTGTTAAGTGAAGAAGCAAGCCAATGAAATTCGATTTACAGTTTCGTTATTAACATTATTATTTCTTTTTTTTAACGGAAATGAAACAGTTGTATGTGATACGGAAAACAGGGAAACACGTGTTTTGGATTACTTCTGCATATCGCTAGCTACAGTTTTTATTTTTTATTTTTTTATGCTGAATATGATTTTGAACGAGAATGACTTTGTTTTCCCCAAGTGAATTCATCCTTTTAAAAAAAAGTACTCGGCTAAAAAGAAAAAACGCCTGTGAATTCTAGCAGAATAAAAAGAACACGTGGTTAAACCTTTTTTTCAACATGTCAAAGCTTGGTACAGTGTTCAATCATATTATTTATTTTCAATTTTAAATTCAAATTTAAATCGCCACAATTACGCAACTCACAATATCGACCTCCTATCGAGGCGTGCCGCTAGGCGTTTATAATGTTAAACCCCTATTCCGAACACACTGAAAAAGGTTTCGAATCCTAATTCGATCGTATGGAGAAGATAACTTTTTGAATGCAGTTATACAATTGAATTTTCCATTTAATTTTCAGCGCATTTATCTACCGTATGGCCAAACGATCACTCCCAACACTACGAAAATTGAAATCCCATAATAATACACCATTACGAATTCAATGGAACTAGTTTCGTCGAATTCCGAGACTATGCACTGGAAGGCTATTTTTAAATATCAATTTAGAATATATATTTCCAAAACTGAACAAATCAATTTCAAATTCAATTTTGAAGCTTCCATTATCTTTAACATTATAAATATAAATTTTCCAATCCCTTGGAATATTTTTAACATGCATAAAATTTCAGATTCAACAATTTACCCAATCTCTAATAATTAAATTCAATAATTTAATTGCCAATTAATAATGATATTTGAAATTCAAGTTAAACCAACTTCCAAATATTTAAAATCAATTAAATATTCCAATTTCAAATATCTGAAAATTCGAGGTTGTCACAAATGAATTCCAATTTCATTTTCAAATTTTAAACCTTCTCGATTTGTACAAATTCGAGATAAATTTTCAAACATTGTTTTAAATTAACCTTTTAACATTTTATTTAAAAACCCAAGTCTTTGAACAATTTAATTCTGAGCCCAAATTTTAAATATTCATTTTAAATTACCGTTACTTAAATTTATTTCAAGGTTCGAGTGAGTGTTCAATCTTTTTAAACAAATCAATTTTTGGAATCTAATTTATCTCCCAATCATACTTCAAAATTTTAAACCTAATCCCTTTAAAAAATTCCGGTTGATAAATTCATTCATAACATTTCGAACTTAAGTCCAAAGTGATTCCATTTCAATTTTATTTCTAGAAATCAAAATATTTTAACTAGTTTTAAAATAAAGCTTTAATTCCATTTAATTTCAACAATGGATGTATATCATTCCAATCCACTGCATAATTCATTCAAAACAATCCAATTTATAGAATTTGAAACCCGTTTAAGACCATATATAACTCTCTTTTCAATTTGACCCATTTAACTTCCTTAAGTTAAATCTCAATTTCACCCTGAAATTTTCCAGTTTCAGATTATAGGCCCAAACTTATTTAACTTTCCTAAGTTCAATCTCAATCCATTCAATCCATTAAGCCTACTCAATTTAAGTTTCTCGTTCCAAATTTAAATTCTTATTAATATCCCTTCCCACTTATAAGTTAAACACTTATTTCTCTTTGGGTTATACTCTCACTTCAGGGGGAAATTCAGAATTCAACACTTAGTTTTTATTTCAAACCAACCTTTGATATTATGTATATCCACGTATATATGCATTTATTTCATTGGCATACCAAATCATACTTCCCATTTTCAACCATTCTTGTTTTTTTTAATTCAAAACAATTTCATCTTCCAACCACTCTTGTTTTAAAACAAGATTTCTACATTTAAAAATGTTATTTATTATTACTTTAACACCTTGAAACAATTCCAAATTTTAAATTCAGGTATGACTCCATTTTTAGCTTAACTTACTTGTATAGTTCATTCCTACCAAGTTTCAATTTGGTTATATATATTACCACTTAATTCTTATAATCTTACTTGTTTCAATAATAACAACCAATAATTTGAAAATTTATTGCTTTTTATATATCAAAATATAAGCTTAAATACAAATCATTTTTAAAATGTTTTTAAAATCATTATATAAGAATATAAGAAGTACACTCTCATATAATACACTCAACTCATTCTAAGGTATTACTGACCCTATCTCTAATGAGTAATCCCCACCAGAGCCAATGTTCTCGCTTAACCTTTCTGCTCTGATATCAAATGTAACGGCCTGATATTTTCAACCTTGAAAATCGACACCAATACGTTCACTATATAGAGTGACAAGCAATCGAGTGCTAGGAATCCCAGACCATTAGGGTAAAGAAGAAAAGAGGTAGAAGAAGAAACAGAAAACAACAGCACAGAATCTCACAATTGCAGCGGATACAATTTATAATATACAAATAGTAGCATGTTATACAAAGAAAGCTATAAATGACTATATACATACAAGATATCAGAGTACAACCATCAAGAATTACATCTAGACAGTTTAAATTACTTGTCCCTATATACAGACTATACAATTTAAGATACATGGCCGAATCTAATCAATATGTCTCTGCAATCCAGCTCGTCTTTTGGGCTCCAGAACGTCCTGACTTGAAAATCTGTAATATTCAGTCTGACCCAAGCATTACAATAAAGTAACACCCGAGCCAGGCTGGAAACCAGCGTGAGTAAACCTCTTTAGTTTGAAATACTATAGTTGTAAAAAACGAATTTGAAAATCAAGGTAACTCGTCCAATATTACGAGTTCCTATCTTTTATAACCGACACTTTGTTGCTAAATCCATTATTTAAAATAATATCTAAGTGCAGTTACTCATTCAAAATAGTCGGATTTACTTAATTTATTTAATCCCAGCCTTTTTGATACTACAAATCAAACCCATAAAGATTGAAATAGTTATTAAATCGAAGTGGTTTCATATATCACTGATATCCGATCACGGTCTCTTCGAATCCAAACACCGCCTTTAAGCTATGTTGTTTTTAACAAAACAATTCGTTTTCAAGTTGTCCACCTTTACATAAAAATACCATCGCATTATCTATTCAAATAAAATGTCTCACATTTTATATTTAACTGTTCATTCTAGGTTATTCCAAATATTCATAGACTAGATTAACAAGTCACACAAATCATTAATTTACATAAAACAGAATTGATTAATTATTTTCAAATCATGCTTAATTATATTAAACTAGTTACAAACCATTTTATTTTATTCTAATTAAAAATATGGAATTAACTAATAATTTGCAAGTATAATTATCTTATGACCTTTAATAAATCAAAGGTTAGATCATTTCATTTTATCATTAACTATTTACAACTATTTCTTTAATAAACCTTTGTAATTAATAAGTAATCAAAATATATATAATAACCTTAACTTATTTTAAGTTAAATTTTTTATTTATCCTAACAAATTCCCAATCCTAAGGTTTGAGTTAACTTAAGATTTTTAAATTACTTAATTAAAATAACCATAACTAATTTCTTTAAAAACCATTTTCTTTTCATTTTCTTTATCTTCGAAAATTCAATACTATTACTTTTGATATCTCAAAATATCCAAAATATATTCAGCCAATCTATAGCATTCAAGCTTCAATTTCAATATAATCTATCACAGATTATCAAATAAATCACAATCACAGACTACGAAAATATATTTCAATATTTTCGAGGAATCCAGTTAGATCCCTGCAACCTGTTTTTCCTGCATCTATAGATGTTAGCACAATATAAAAATACCAATCCCCCTTCGAGGGGGATATCGCGGTATATAGGGTCATCCGCTATTATGCGGGGGCGCATAGGGTCTCATCCGCTAGATGTTGCGGGAATATCAATCACTCCAATATACATATATATACTATATTTAATATCACATCCAGACCGATAATAAATTATCAATGCAATTAAACAAGTAATTTAAATTTTAAATTGTTATAACTAATTTAAATTTTCCTGTGGAAACCGCATCCGATATATAAATGATCTATAGGATTTCAAAAATCCAATCTTTATATAACCTTTCAATTTAAAAATTTAAGATCCCTGTTTTCACAAATCTTATCTACATATAGCTATGAGGTGAAGGCAAAAAGCATTGACATGAAATTAATTTGACTGGTTAAACAATGTATTAATTTTATTTAAATTTAAATTTAAATCGACTCGAACTACGCAGCTCAAAATCTCGACCTCCTATCGCGGCATGCCGCTAGGAGTTTATAATGTTATAACCCTATTTTGAACACAATGGAAAAGGTTTTGAGTCCTAATTCGATCATATGGAGAAGATAGCTTTTTGGATCCAGTTATTATATTAAGCTTTCAATATAGATTTTAACGTGTTTACATAACGTATGATCACACGACAATTCTAAATGCTACGAAACTTTAAATCTGATAATAATACACTACTAAGGATCCAATGGAACAAGTTTCGTCGAATTCCGAGACTGTGCCTCGAAAAGCTATTTTTAAACGTCAATTTAAACGATATATTTTTAAACTGAACAAATCCTCTTTTAAATTAATTTTTTTAAAAGTTCTATCACCTTCAATATTATTAACATAAATTTTACAAACCTTCCAATTATTTTTAATGATCTTAAAACTCCCGATTTAACATTTTACCCAATTTCTAGTAATTAAATTCAAAATTTTAATTATGCAATAATTAGTGATATTTGAAATTCAAATTAATAAATAGCTTTTAAATATTTAAAATCAATTAAATATTACAATTTCAAACGTCCAAAATTTTGGATTATTACACTTTAAATTTTTTTTATAGAAATTTTATTTCAACTCTCTATTTAAAATATTTTTCCGCACTATTTAGTACGATCAAAAGTTCACCATTTTTATTCAAACCAATCTCTTTTGAATAATCCAAATTCCGATATACACACTTTTATATTAAAAATCTCCTTTTTAATTTCTTAAAAATTTAAAATAATATTTATGGTATTTTATATGCCCAATGTTGATTTCCTTGCCATTATAACATTTAGAATTTTCTACATAATAATCCATCATTTTATATATATGATGAATACTAAAATTTTGAGAAATCCAGTAAGATCCCTCCAACCTGTTTTTTCTGCATCCATAGATGTTAGACAATAATAAATATACCAATACCACTCCGAGGGAGATATTACGGTATATAGGGTCATCAACTATTATGCGGGACGCATATGGTCTTATCCACTATAATGTGCGGGAATATCACTCCAATACTAATATATACTACTATAAGTATATTATAACATGAAACAGACAATTGTAATTTATCAATTTAATCCAACATCAAATAATTTAAATTTCAACATTTAAATTTAAAAAAGATAATTAAAATGAGTGAGAAATTCTCACCTTGATCTTTTCTTTTCTTCTTTATTATGTCGAACATCCATTTTTTAACTAGATCGAACATCCTTCGATTTAATTAAAATTTCCAACGGCCTTCGAAAATTCCAACTAGTTTTCTACACGCAGATTTTTCACCTATGAACTAACTCGGCTTATTCCATGATTTCTATGAGCTTCGTATAAAAGACTTAAGAATTAATGAACTTTCAAAATAACCAGATTATATTTAACTTAGCTTAATTTAATAAAAGCCAATTTCTCCACTTACTCTCTATTTCCAGTTCTCTCCATTTACGAAGCTCAGGTTCCAGAGAAGAAAGAAAAAAATGCAAATCCATCCCATGCTTTTTGGCCATCGAACGATCGATGGTGACATTGCATGCTAGGACATTTATGAATCTCCACGATGACCGGTGGTGACCATTGAACCACCTCAGTGCCTCGCGCATACCATTCACCTCACGTCGCCCTGACATTGCATGCGAACAGCTCCTTCCCAAGTCACGAACGAAGCTCGCTCTCCCTTAGATATTCGATTTCGCGCATCCCCCTTACCAGACCCATCGCGACCCCAAAGAACGATTCGCCACCCTCTCTTCCGAGTGTCGCTTCCTCGTGATTAAACCACATTAGGGTTTTTTTTTCTTTTTCGAACTGGACTTGATTTTGAAAGAAGAATGAAAGGAAAATGGGAGGTTCGACATAGGATTTCAACTATATGACCATTTTTTTGTGACTTTTTATTTTGTTTTTTAATTTCTATTTTGACTTGAACTAATGGAATGTAAACGAAAGAAAACATGAGTTATGAAGGAAAGGTTGCATGTTAGGATAGGTGTACAGTGTTTTTAGGCGAGGGGGAAAAGTGCTGATGTGAAGATATTGGTCAAGTCAAATACATATATTATTTTTAAATTCAAGTTGTCTTGATTACACAACTAAATATCTTGAACCCCTATCGAGGCATGCCGATAAGCGTTTATAATTTTATACCCCTATTCCGAATGCAAAGGAAAAGGTTTCGAGTCCTAATTCGATCATAGAGAGAAGATAGCCTTTTGGACCTAATTATTATATTGAATTTTCGATATTAATTTCAATGCATTTATATTCCATACGACCAAATGATAACTCCAAAAGCTACGAAATTTGGAATCCAATAATAATACACTATTACAAATCCAATGGAACTAGACTCCTCGAATTCCCAGACTGTGGCTTGGAAGGTTATTTTTAAATGTCAATTTAAACGATATATATTTAAAACTAAACAAATCATGTTTAGATTAAATTTCAAAACTTATTTTATCTTCATTATTATAAATATAAATTTTGTAAGCCTTTAAATTATTTTTATCAAGCTTAAAACCCAAGATACAAAAATTTAACCAATATCCAACTATAAAATTCAATAATTAATTTATCAAAGAAATCATTATATTTAAATTCTGAATTTATTTTATAACAAAAACCCAAATTTATCATACTCAAAATCAATCTATAATTCAAATTCAATATTTAAAACCAATTAAATATTCACAATTTAGCATCGAAACACTCGGGTCGTAACAGTAACTATCTAATTATAAAGCAAATAGTTAGGCCGATAAAAGGAAAAATCGACTAATACCTTGGACCAAAGTGATATAGTTAGAGTTTTAGTCATTTTTATAAATTTTTTTACAGTTAACTGAAGAATGGTAAGTGAGTTTTAGAAAATTTATCTTTTAATTGATGAGAATGATAATGAATATGCAACAGAAATAAAAAATGAGAGAGATTTATGTGTCTCGTTAAAGGAATAAATTATATAGATGAAAATGAGAAGTTGAAATTAGTGGTTAACAAATGACAAAAGTAATAGATGGAGGAGATAACTATAAAAATAATACATACATAAACAATAACCTAACTTTCATTCATTTTAGCACTATCATCATTTATACAACAAACTATAGTTTTTTAATTAAAATTAAATAAATGATAATAGTGAAACTAATCAGAACACACAATTAAATGTATGTATGCTCATTGTAATAAACAGTAATAAATAGATAAACTAAAAGGCGTTGAAATTCTAGTAAATCAAAATATTTTTCAAATGATTTAAAAAATGAAACGAACCTAAAGTCATTAAAAAAAATTCAAATTCAGATACTAGTGGATTCATTCCAAAAAAGATGAATGTAAGCCATAAACAAATAAGAAATAAAATGATGAGTATGAAAAGGATTAAATATCTAATTAAGTTAATAACTAAACTAACAAAAGAAAAAAATGACCAGTACCACAGAAAAAGGTGATCTTTTCATCATTTATTATCATTCTACCTTTGAATTAATAAGAGATCATTTAAAAATAATTACCTTTTAATTGATGGGAATGATAATAGAGATGCAATGGAAAATATAAATATGATAAAACATTTATTTACCTTTATTTAATGAATAAATTATACGGAGAAAGATGAAAATTTAAAATTTGAATTTAAATGGAGATGAAAAGTAACAAAAATGTAGGTGGTACACATAAAAATATTTATTCAAATGAACAGTAATTGAGTATATGACTGTAACGACCCGTCCTTCTCGACCCTCGAAAATCGATACAAATACGCAACTGTATAATATGCTAACGATCGAGTGCCGAAAAAGACAAATTGCTGAGGGAAAAGAAAGAAGAAAGAAGGAACTAAAACAATAACAGAATCTCACAATCGCAGTGGAATAAAATATAATAGATAATAACTGTTCTTTACACAAAAATAAACTATATTTGTTTTATACATTATATCATCATAGTACAACTCAATCAATAGCAAAATACTGGATAGTCATATTATTCTGTCCTCACAAAAGCTGACTATACAGCTTATACTGCACAGTGGAATATACATCAAGTACGTGTGATATGTCTCACCACCCAGCTCGTCTCCAGAGTTCCACAACATCCTATCCTATATTTATAATACTCGGACTGACCCGAGCATTATAATAAAATAACACCTGAGTCAGTCTGGAAAACCAGCGTGGGAAAATTCACTCGATTTAATTATTAATGTTTTCAAAATCCTTTGAAAATTAAAAGTATCTGATAAGGCCACACCACAAATAAACATGTTGGGTTTTTACCTTACAACAACCAAAATATTTCTTATAGATCCTCTGATATTATAATAGTATCTAAGTACAAATACTTATTCAAACATTCATTAAATTCCAGCAATTACTAGGCTCTACAATCAAATCCGTAAAGGGCACGTAGGGAGAATGAATTTCCAACTAATGACTAGGCACTGGGGTACCACCTATTACGATACCTGGTCTAGATCAGCATACCGAGGATCAACCCAGATCCTCTGCAACGCAAGACCAGACTACCCCTTACTGGATAGCCCGAATAAGATCACCCGGCGATTGAGATCAGCAACGTCCACACAGCCGAAATAAAAGGAACATCTAGATAGGGATGGCCTTACCTAATTGGTTCTAGCCACTTAGCCTTGCCGCATAATCCCTGATTTTCAATCATTCTCGGTTGACGAGCCTCAAGGTTAAGCGTTACCTTTTAGAACACATCTCACTTAGAATGCTCATCGTCATCCTGACGATGTCCTGAAAGCATTCATCCATACAAGTCTGTTTCGGGTCCGATCGGAACAGAAGGCACTACTCCTACTACATCCGTTTTGGAATCACCCTGAAGATTAGTAGTGATTAGCCCTTGCACTTCACTGCTCCATCTTCGACTCCAAGCTCTTGTCTTAATCACGAAAACGTACTCGTTGGATCGAAGTGGTTTTCGGATCTCAAATCCGATCCCGTTCTCTTCGAAACAACGTTCGCTATTTCCCGCTAAACTCAACCCCAGTTCTTTAGGAATACTTAGACGAGAATAAGATTAGAGTTCACCTCCTCACTGTTTGTGGATGGATTTCCTTATAAACGTCCTAGAAGAATGAACGAGTTTATACGTACAGTATAGCACCTCGGACGCTAAATGTACCATATAATTCTCATACCTCTTCTAGGTATTCCAAAGTCATGTTGAGTCCAGATCGTATAGTCGGTAATTTAACTATCAAATAAACAATCAATTCAACCAATTATTTTATTTCTACTTCATTTATAAACCCAGTTTACAAATTTTCATTTCCCATTTTCCCTTAAATCACATTTTCCAAAACACTTAATCGATTTCCTGGTTTAAATTCCCTTTAAAATTTATTACTTGATTTATCCAAATTCCAAATAATTATTTAGTAAAGAATCTTATTTTCATTCCCTTTAAAAAAAACCCAAGTCATTCTATTCTATATTTTAAAATACCAAATTATATTCATCCAACTATAGCACCGAATAACTTAATTTTCAATCAATCTATCATAGGATATCACATAACATATCACAGATATGAAAAATAATTACAATATCTTGATGAATCCAGTGGGATCCCTCCAACCTGTTTTCCAGCATCCATAGTTGTTAGCACAGTATAAAAATACCAATCCCGCTTCGAGGGGGATATCGCGGTATATAGGGTCATCCGCTATTACGCCGGGAGCATAGGGTCGCATCCGCTATATAATGCAGGAACATCAATCACTCCAATATATATATACACACACACACACCCCACTATATATAATATCACAACCAGGCAATTCAAACATTCAACTAATAATTTAAATTTAACTATTTAAATTAATTATGGCGCACAACGCTGGCGGTCCGGGTCCAAGGAGCTTGGGCTATGTCATATATACAGTGGAGTATTTGTGTCGATTATCGAGGGTCGAGAAGGATGGGTCGTTACAATGACTTTAGGGCGAATGCAAATCATGTTATAAAAGGTCGGACGTTTAAATTTTCACACGGTCGAATGGACTTGAATTGAAGACAATATATTGTAGTTAATGATCCAACCAGATTAAGTTCAAAATCAACCGAATTAATAGTAGTTGGTTCCTTCTAATTAATTCTTTTTATCGGTTTCATTAATAACATCTTTCGTATTTAAAGTTAGTTTACTACCAATTGATAAAATTTTATTATAGTCCATGGTTATGGGAATTACCTTATAACGAAATTTATTTTTGAGTTTGAAATGGTAAATAATTAAATCAAAGGTAAGTAAAAATGTTATCACTTAAAATAAAGAGAAAAAGGAGGGTGAATGAGAATGAATGAAAACCAAGAATAAAATTAGTCATATATTCTCTTTTATGCATAATAGATAAAATGGATACAATAGATAACAAGTAGAATAATGGATGGAAGAGATTTAGTATGGAAACACTCAAACATTAACTGGAGAATCCATTTTGGAATAGGGAAAGCTGAAAAGGAAAAAAATTAAGGGCCTAAGTGTAAAAATATCAATTGAACTAAGGAGAGATTAACATTTCAATTGAGACTGAATGACAAAAGAGCAAAAATGTGGGAGATTGAATTTTATGCGTGTGTGTATGAATCTTCGTATAAATATATTTTTATTCAACTTCCAAATTGAAATCGTGGAATAACTTAATTCAAATGTATGTTTTACATTTATTATCAATCTATTTTTGAAATGATAAGAGATCATTTTTAAAAAATTACCTTTGATGGGAATAATAGTAGAGATGGGAAAATAAAAATATGATAAGGTATTTATTTAGCTTAGTCAAATGAATAAATTATACGAAGAAAGATGAAGAGTTGAAATAAACATTTGAATTTTGAATTTTAATGGAGATGGAAAATGACAAAAGAATGAAGTAAAATGTTTATTCAAATGAATAGGAATTGAGTTTATGATTTTTGGATGAATGAGAATCGAGATATGAAAGGTAAAATACTTAAATTTTTATAAATCACATAGACTTAAACTTAAAAAAAGACAATTAAAGACAATTTTTTATTGTTAATACTCCACCAAAAAACAGATAGAATAATGGATGGAATAGATTTAGTATGGAAATGTTCAAACATTAATCGGAGAATCTATTTTGAAATAGAGAAAACTGATAAGAAAACTAATTAAGGGCCTAGGTGTAAAAATATCACTTGAATTCGGGGAAGATCAACATTTCAATTAAGATTGAATGACTAAAAAGGCAAAAATATGAAAGGCTGAATTACATAGACACATACACATACGCGCGCACGCACACACACATATGAATCTTCGTATAGTTATATTTTTATTCAATTGCCAAATTGAAATCATTGAATAACTTAATTCAAATATATTTTAACATTTCGTTGATAGTTCTATTCAATGGACATGTATGTATTTCTAATATCATATTTTAACCATAGACAATTAAGCTCCACAAAACTTCTTCCCATCATTATGGTCATATTTTGTTGCTCATAGTCAATATATAAATTCTAACGAACCATTTTTCATAATGATAAATGTATGATAAATCGAATTTAATGATCAACTCATGTTAAAACATAACCAAGAAAAATTAATTAATTAAACATAACCAACGGAGAAAATTTACTAATATTACAATTTCACTAACCTAAAGCACCAATCTAATATTGTACCTCAATATGAAATGAAAATAAAATTGTTGAATTTAGGCATAATGGAGATATTTTTTTCAACAATATTAGAAAATCCATAAAATAAATGAAATGAAGAATCATTGTTTAAAATCTATTTGATGGAGAAAAGTATTCAGTTGAAAAATTAGTACAGAATATACCTTCGGTGATGATAGATTGAATGAAATGCACACAGGTTTTGTTTGAGAAAATTTGAGATTTTAATGCATGACATGGTGAAGAAGGCACATTAAACAATTAAAAAATTAGTTTCATTTTTTGAAGAAGCAAAGGGATTTGAAATGTATTTAAGCGCAAAAGATGGTTAAAGTAAGGAGATGATGTAGAAAAGCCACTAAAGTAAGGATATGAGAAAATAGAACTAATTAGATTAGGGTCGTAAAAAGTCAATGAGAAAGAGTGGTAATAAATAAATCCAAATATCTGTAGGGGAAATGAAATGGAGAATCATAGCTTAGAATCTATAGCAAAATCCAATTTTGTTGGAGAAAAATATCTAGTTGAAAAATTATTGCAGAATATACCTTCGGTGATTTTCGATTGAATGCAACGCACATAGATTTTTCTTAAGAAAATTTGATATTCTAATGCATAACACAGCGAATAAAATGCATCAAACAGTCGAGAAATTAATTTCATTTTTTGAAGAAGCAAAGGGATTAGGGAGGTAATGGAGCGCAAACGATGGTTAAAATAAGAGGACATGTACAAAGCCATTGAAGTGAGGTATGAGAAAATGGAATTAATTTGATTAGGGTAGTGGAAACTTATTGAGAAAGAGTGGTAATAAATTAATCTAAATAGCTGAAGGGAAAATGTGACCATTGATTTCCCAAATTGGTAAATATGGTAATATAGGTTATCATGTGAAATAAACTGGATGATCTAATAATAAAAAGTTTGCTCAAACTAAGGAGAGGTATATGATTTGGGATTGGCTGAGAAGAGAGAAGACTAAAAGTCACATATTCCTTACTAATTTATTCTTGTACATTTTTTTCAGTTGTTTCATTCTTTTGATATCTTGTTTCCAATTCAATCCATTTCTTCATGCTAGTGATAAATAAATAGAATCCATATAATATACAATAGGTAGAATAATGGGTGGAAGAGATTTAGTATGGAAACACTCAAACATTAATTGGAGAATCCATTTTTGGAATAGGGAAAGCAAAGGACAAAAATTAAGGGCCTAAATGTAAAAATAATATTTGAATTAAGGATGGATTAACATTTCAGTTGAGATTGAATGACAAAAGAGGCAAAAATGTGAGAGGTTGAAATTTATGTATGTGTGTGTATGAATCTTGGTATAATTCTATTTTTATTCAACTACAAAATTGAAATCGTGGAATAACTTAATTCAAGTATATGTTTAATGTTTACTATTATCTATCTTTGAAATGATAAGAGATCATTTAAAAAAAAAATTACCTTTTAATGATAGGAATGATAATATAGATTAAAAATATGGTAATTCATTTATTTACCTTAATCAAACGAATAAATTATACGAAGAAAGATGAAGAGTCGAAATAAACATTTAAATTTGAATTTTAATGGAGACAGAGAGTGACAAAAGAATGGAGGCGATGTAAAAGGTTTATTCAAATGAACAAGAATTGAGTTTTTAATCGTAGGATGTATGAGAATCGGGATATGAAAGGTTAGATCCTTAAATTTTGGATATTGTTACCGGTACTTCACTTTTGGCTAAAAGGTGACCATTTTTTATTTACACTCTACTAAATTTAAAATTGTTACGAAGTGTACTCATGTTGTACAAATAATGCATATCTTTTTCTATTTTATCAATTTTTTATTTTTTATCAATCTTATTCTTCTTCACTTACATTTTTTTCTAAGTTCAATTTAACTTTCAGCAATGGTGTGAATCAATCTCCTACTTCCAAACCAAAACACCTTACTATTTTACCCATCATTTAATTCAATTTAGAATTATCGACAAACAAAGTAACGTGTAAATTAGTAGAATTTAAAAACAAATAATTGTTTGTTTTGTTGAATTAAATCTATGGTACAAATGCTTTCTTAGGTAACAATTAATCACGTTTCTTTTACTTTTGGAATTTCATCTTCTATGCATAGGTTTAAATTTCTCCATTGATTGTTGATTTGGATTACAGGCTAAAGAAAAAGAATAGTGAGGATTAAAGGAAATTAGGATAAAAAATAAAGGGACTAATTGGTAAATTTACAATATAATTATACAATGTGTTATTTTTGTTAGTACCCCTCATAATAAAAGAACACTTTTTAGACCACCTCTTATCCAAAAGTGGAGTGCCAGTGATAATACCCTAATTTTTTATACAATCGGATAGATCTAAACTTAAATTAAAGACGATTTATTATAGTAAATACTTCAACTAAAAACAGATAGAATAATGGGTGGAAGATATATAACGTGGAAATGTTCAAACATTATTAGAGAATTTACTTGGAATAAGAAAAACTGATGAGAAAAAGAATATAGAGCCTAAGTGTAAAAATATCACTTGAAATCAGGAGAGCTCAATGTTTTAATTGAGATTGAATGACAAAAGAGGCAGAAATATAAAAGGTCAAATTGTGTGTGCGTGTGTTTATGTGTGCGTGTGAGTCTTCGTAAATTATAATTTTATTCAATTGCCAAATTGAAATCGTTGAACAACTTAAATCAAATATATTTTAACATTTATTTATTGTTCTGCTAAAAGAATGTATATGTAATCACTTTTCTAATTTCATATTTTAACCATAGGCAACTGAGCTTCACAAACCTTCTTCCCTTCATTAGGATCATGTTTTGTTGCTCATGGTCAATATACAACTTTTAGCGAACCATTTTTCATAGTGATAAATATGGAATTAATAGAATTTAATGATCGACTCATGTTTAACATAACCAAGAAAAATTAATTCAAACATAACCAACTAAGAAAATTTACTATTATTACAATTTCACTAGCCTAAAGTACCACTCAATATGGTACCTCGAAATGAAATGAAAATGAAAATAAAAATAAAAATGTTGAATTTAAACAACACTGGAGATATTTACGCAACAATATTAGAAAATCCATAAATAAATGAAACGAAGAATCATAACTTAAAATATATAGTAAAATCCAATTTGAAGGAGAAAAACATCCAGTTGAAAATTTTGGGAAGAATACACCTTCGGTAATGATAAATTGAATGGAACACACATATATTTTGCTTTGGAGAGTTTGAAATTATAATGCATAACATAGCCAAGAAGGCGTATTAAACAATTGAAAATTTAATGTTATTTGTTGAAGAAGCAAAGGGATAATAAAAGTAACGGAGCGTGAAAAATAGTTTAAGTAGGAAGGCATGTGGAAAGGCAGAGAAAATAAAATTAATTTGATCAGAGTATTCAAAAAGTAACGAGAAATTGTAGTGATAAATTAATAAAAATAAATGAAGAGAAAATTTGATCATTGATTTTTCAAATTGGTAAAAATGATAATATAGATTGTATGTAAAATAAACTGGAAGATCTAATGAAAAAAAGCTTTTTCAAATCGAAGATAGAACGGTATATATAATTTAAGATTGGCTAGAAGGAGAATATCATTTTTTTTATATATAATGTAATAGAAATACAATAGATAGGATAGATACTTTCATAACAGACCGTAGCGAAAATCTAGAGAGAAAAAAAAGAAAAGCGAAGAAATAGACTTAGGGCATCTCCATTGGTTAAATTACTTACTGAATTTGCCCAAAAAAAATCTCCAGTCGTCAAATTCAGGGAATGAATGCAGCTTAATGTTCAAGGTCCGATTCAGGATCCTGAACTGGGCTTGGGCGCCCATTTATGGGCGCCCAATCCCCACCCCATCCAATCCCCCCTTCCCTGCTAGACACCGCCTTATTCCGACTTGCAACGGTTGTAAATGGCCCGTATTTTGAACTCCAACGGCTATAAACAGTCATATTTTGACCGTAATGGCTATAAACGGTCATATTTTGACACTAACGGCTATAAATGGTCATATTTAAAATTACAACGGCTATAAACGGTTATATTTAAAATTACAACGGCTATAAACGGTCTTATTTAAAATTACAACGACACGGTCATATTCATGATTTCATTACATATATTGGACTATTCTTCAGATTGTAATACACACATCTTTTCTTCTATTACAATTCTACTCTCAATTCCATAATATTGAAAGTATGTCTCATCCGTTCCAACTATATACCGAAGCGATGAATATGGATAGTTGGGATTTTGACTCCCAACCCTTTCAAAATGTTCATCCCCAGACCGCTCCCCCTCTATCCTTCCATTCTTGTGCTCCATGGTCTGGCAATGAAGATAAGGATTTGTGTTATATTTACTGTTATTTTTCTAACGACTCGGTAAAGGGGAATGACCAAAGTGGAGAGGCGTTTTAGGCTAAAGTCAGACTACGTACAATAAAAAGCATGTTGAAAAGATGAGATCAATGTCTGCAATCACAGGTCGTTTTGGAAATAGTAACCAACAAACACAATTATATGAGTCGCAGATTCATAAAATAAGAACAACAAATCCAAGTGGAATGGGTGGCGAAGCTGAATTGGTAGAGTTTTGAAAAATATCATTTTTAATTTATATTCATTTCTGATCACTTTGTTAATATATCATTTTGTATTTCTGTTTTTTAGAAGAGAATGGCGATCGATCAATTCTTGAAATTATTTTCAAGAGAATATGGTACAAAGAAACCCCACTACTATCAATTTGTAAACTGCTATGACTTGCTTGTTAGTCAACAAAAATGTAGCTCAAACACCGCAAAAAGCTTAAGAGATGTCTAGACGAAGTCGAAGGGCAAGAAAAAAAACAAGTCGAACTAATTATAATTCTAGCCTAGGCAATTCTTCTCATATGGACTCTAATGTATGCCCAGATAACGAAGACGATGAAGCAGAACCCGCATTTGATGAAGATGCTAGACCGATGAGGTAACGAGCAGCTAAGAAGAAAATTGTTGTTCATTCTCAAATCGATTCTCGTTTAGCCCTAATGCATGAAAAACATGCGAGAGAAAATGCAGAACGTCAAAGAGGGAGTGCAGAAAAGCTTGCCGTGTTAAAAGAATTGACCGAGATTGAGAAGGGCCGGTTTGAGCTATAGCGGCAATGCCAAGAGACCTTAGTAATGGAAAAGGATGTCACCGGAATGGACCCAATTACAATGCAATACTGGATGGAGTACAAACAACGCATTGTTAAGAGTAGATCAGGAACAACATATGTAGTCGAAATATTCATGTGATATTTTTAGTTATTGCAGTTTAAATATACATGTACCTTCAGTTTATATTTTCAATCATGTGCTATTTTCAGTTTTAAAATATTCAATGGTATATCATTTTTTTCGATGCATTCTGTAGATATCAATATAGATTTACTTCACCAAACATAAATGATATTACAAACATAAAAATTACAGCATCTACACTTGGTTATAGAATTAAAAAGGCAAATAAATGTAATTAAACAAAGATCTACCATCCCCAACTACTGATTTTCATGAGAATTCCAAATATGCTCCATTAAATCCCTTTGGAGTCGATTATGATTAGCTGCATTACGATATACTACATGATGATTGTCATGAATTGCGTGTTGTCCTTCATTTCGTAACGTGGCCGTGTGAAACAATTCGAGAGGTTGTCTTGCCCCATCATACTTGAAATCGGGATAGTCCATATCGCGTTCATCTTCATTGATCATGTTATGCGGAATTATACAACAGAACATAATTGTAGCCATTTTTGATCTCTTTCATAATCTACATGGATTGCTGACCATTACAAACCTTGCTTGAAGGACCCCAAATGCCCTTTCTACGTCCTTCCTTTGTCCTTCCTGCATTGCAGCAAATTGTTTCTGTTTTGCCGTCATTGGGTTTGCAAATGTCTTTACAATCGTACTCTATTTGGAATAAATTCCATCTCCTAGATAGTCTCCATGCTCATATGTGTTATGACCAAGAGTAAACGATACAGGAGTTGACTTACATTGTGTGAAATCATTAAACAAATAAGATCGTTCGACAACGTTTAAGTCGTTAAGAGAACCTGGCATTCCGAAGATAGCATGCCAAATTCACAAATCATGAGAGGCAACTGCTTCTAAGATGATAGTCGGTTTTTTTTCTTTGCCGTTATATGCTCCATGAAAAGCTTTTGGACAGTTCTTCCACTCCCAATGCATACAATCTAGACTTCCAAGCATTTCAGGTCAGCTTTTGCTTTCATGCATTTCACGCAAGCGCCTTACATCTGCCTCGTTTGGAGACCGAAGATATTCAGTCCCATTAATCTCC
Source organism: Allium cepa (assembly GCA_030765085.1). Taxonomy (NCBI): domain Eukaryota; kingdom Viridiplantae; phylum Streptophyta; class Magnoliopsida; order Asparagales; family Amaryllidaceae; genus Allium; species Allium cepa. Next base: position 766,091,537 of record CM060932.1, on the reverse strand, counting down.
AACTGACTGAAAGAAGTGATCTAGGTTTTCCAATGTCGTACTCTCTGCAATACGTTATGCGTCATCAATGGCATCAGCGAGTGTACCATATGCTAACATCCTCTAAGCTGCGGTCATCTTCTGATGCCCACTCAAACCTTGTGTTTTTTGCAGCATCCTGCTTGTAAACAAAATAATAATTATTCTGCTGAATACTTTCGAGAATTCTTAAAAACAATGAAGGACTCATTCTGAATCATCGTCTAAACATCTTTGGACCGTAAGTTGGATCACGGGCAAAGTAATCTTGCATAAGTGTTTTTTGAAATGCTAGCTGATTATGGTTGATATATTTCCAACCCACAACTGAAACGCCATGTTTTCCCGAAGTTGAACCGTATGCTTCATGGTATATCTCCATCAGTTCCTCCTCCTCCTTTTGATGCGCTAATGAATACGCTTCTTCTTTAGAGTCATTTTCGCATAGCAATATAGCTTTTAGTAAATTTTCAGACATTGTTTGATATTTGAGGATAGTTTTTTGATATTTAAATGTTTTGTTAGACTAAATTGTGGTAAACAAGTATGAGATCCATATGCTTGTATATATAGGACTAATTCTTGAGTGGAGAGAAGGTGGCTCAGTGTGCAGTCAAATCACGTACTGTAGCCACGTTCATTTGCCGGTCAAGATTCCCTGCTTTGTTGAGTGGAGAGAAGGTGGCTCGGTGTGCGGTCAAATCACGTACTGTAGCCACGTTCATTTGCCAGTCAAGATTCCCTACTTTGTTGAGTGGAGAGAAGGTGGCTCAATGTGCGGTCAAATCACGTACCATAGCCACGTTCATTTGCCGTCAAGATTCCATGCTTTATTGAGTGGAGAGAAGGTGGCTCAGTGTATGGTCAAATCATGTACTGTAGCCACGTTCATTTGTCAGTCAAGATTCCCTACTTTGTTGAGTGGAGAGAAGGTGGCTCAGTGTCCAGTCAAATCACGTACTATAGCCACGTTCATTTGCCGGTCAGGATTCCCTGCTTTGTTGAGTAGAGAGAAGGTGGTTCGGTGTGCGCTCAAATCACGTACCGTAGCCACATTTATTTGCAGGTCAAGATTCCCTACTTAAGATTCCATGCTTTATTGAATGGAAAGAAGGTGGCTCAGTGTACGGTCAAATCATGTACTATAACCATGTTCATTTGCCGGTCAAGATTCCCTGCTTTGTTGATTGGAGAGAAGGTGACTCAGTGTTCGGTCAGATCACGTACTATAGCCACGTTCATTTGCTTGTCAAGCTTCCCTGCTTTGTTGAGTGGAGAGAAGGTGGCTCAGTATGCGGTCAAATCACGTACTGTAGCCACGTTCATTTGCCGGTCAAGATTCCCATGCTTTGTTGAGTGGAGACAAGGAACATCCATTATATAAATTCGAAAATCGTTATCTGTTTAAATCATTTAAAAACTTAACATTATTCAAACTACATTATCCAACATGGCATTTACGTCTCATGAACTGAAGTTGCTTATGCAGTACTATATACAAACCGATGAGATGTGCGATAATCAGGAGTTAATGGTAATTCATTTTTGGGATACTCTGGCTGAACTTTACAAAAACGACGTGGGCTATCAAGTTAGTCGTACGGCTCAAGAGGTCAGGACTGCATACAGAAACTTTACTAGGCCATGCACACGTTACACAAAGATTATTAATGAGGTAATATCGGAAAATGTGTTCGTGATTACACGTTCGACTTATGACTGTCGATACAATTTAAAATACAATACTCCATTCATTGGCCATGATGCGTACTTCATATGCTAAAATTAGCTAGAAAGATTTGGATGGCCTTAAGATAACAGTATTTCTAGTTGGTTATGTAACGGTCGTTAATGTGTAGAGAGCTTTCTAAATTGTCTTTTTAAATAATAATGTATGTTGTTGTTGTCAGATCGACAAGTAGTGGTAGCACATAAATTAAATAGACATATTTGTTTATATATGCGCTTTCTGATTTACTTATTCATCATTCATAATCATCTTCTTCCTCACTCACAACAATAAATTCTTCATCGCAATGCCTTCTTGGCCTTCTTTTATTGATTTAGATGCAAGTTACGTGCCTACGGAATGTCCACATACTGATGAGGATTGGCTTGTCACTTATCAAGAACAACACTATGAAGATGTCCGCGGTCAGTTTCAAAGTCTTAAGCACCTGAGACTTCAGGAAGTGGTTGAACCACCATATGAACAACATGTTGTTCGTCATGCATATGAACAACCTGAGAACCAGGTTCAAGTAGTTCAACCTCCCACTGAGCAAGAAGTTGAATTGTACCCAGTTTGTTGTCAGTGCGGGTATGAAGTTGAAGTTGTAGTACATGCGGATAGAGAAAATATTGGTCGTCGAATCAAACTATGTCAATTCTGGCCGAATGGTTGCAATTACGCGAAATGGTTGGATGGTCCTTTATGTCCAAGGGGCATAACCTACGCAAACGAACTAGAACAGGTGATAAGACGTCTTAGACTTTCTTTACAGGAGTTGCAGTTTAATCGTCGCGTCTAGTTTCTTCATATTTGTGTTCTATTATTACTATGTTGTTTTTTTTACCAGTATTCTATGTTCGTATATCTTCAGTTCTAATGCCACTAGTAATTTCTTTATGTTTATATGTCACTAGTTGGTGCTTATAAGCGTATATAAACATTTAGAATTCACAGTATACACAAACATATAGAATTCACAATATACATAAACATAAGAATTTACAATGTACTCGAACATTATCATCCAAAACCAAGAAAGTAAAATTATATAAACATAAAGAATACACAGTATACTCGAACAATGACATAAGTACATAAGCTATAGGAACTGCAACATATAATAAAACGTCCACTATGCATAAACTAAAAGGTATACAACTAAAGGGATGCGATGTCGTCGTCGTCAGCATCATCACCATCATCTCCATCACCATCAACATCATCTCCGTCATCATCATCAACATCCCCATCACCATCATCAGCATCTTCGTCATCATCATCGTCATCCCCATCACCATCCTCCCTCTCGTCCTCATCATCCCCATCGTCCTCATCCCCAACGTCCTCGTCTAAACCACCAGCATCATACTCACTGGGACCTGCATCACCTCTGCCTTGTGATCCGAAAGGCTCATATACAGCAAGTCTAACTGATAGCTGATCAATCTATGCCTCTAGCATCTGTGTACGCTGCATGTACATATCATGCATGGTGTGTGTATGTGCAAGGGTCATATCTCGAAACACACCAAGTGAAACTCTGGCCTGGTCCAATCTAGCAGCATACTACATAAAGATGATATTTGACATAGTAAGAAACTAAGCATAAAATAAAGAGAAAATGACAATAAACAATAAACGTACCTCATACAGAGGATATAACCCGATTGAAGGCACACCAGGATAGTGAGGGTGATCTAGAAATACTAAAGGCTGCTCAATCAAAGTACATGTCATGTCATATGCTCTAAAAGTAGTATCAGGCTCCAACTGCATGGGAGTCTGGGAGAATTGTGACAGAATCGGGTCAAATGAAACCTGCGGTACCTGAACTCTACCGGCTGCATGTGAGGTCCTATATGATCAGAGTTGACCCCATAAACATAATCTGGTACGATAAATCTATGGGGTGCTACTCTAGCCCAATAAACATCGTAATCTCCATCGATGAAGAAAGTACTACTATCCACCCACCCAGCCTATCGTAGAGCATCTAAGTACTGATCGCCATTCACCCTATGTCTACCAAACATGTCCTTACAAGATAAGGATCATATGGTATACGACGATCACCCGTAATCTGATAAGCACACATCTCTTACAAATACCACATTGGCTTAAATGCAGGTGTATGCAAAGCAACCCTACGTCTAGATAGTGAATACGCAACCATCAACGGATGGTCGTCCACCATAAGACGTGCATCTGCTAGATGAGTCCAATGTGAGGCCTAAGGAGTCCGAATGATATTACCTCGACTATGCATATCAAGTTGGGACCTAGCATCCATCAAGTCATGCAGTAAACCTAAGGGAACATGATGTACGTACTGCATAGTCTTCCATCGTCTTATCCTAGGGAAGTACTGCTCAGCAGCCTGACTAGCCATGTCCTGGATGCGGGGATGCGTGTTTGCCGTGTATTCGTAGTGCCATAACGACAAAATATACCAAAAAGCATGCATCTGCTTGACATCGCCAAACGCAAATGAATCTAGAGTGGTATAAATGGTGCCTAATATAGCTGTGTCCCAATCAATAGTGTGTAGCAGGTCTAATCTGGCAAGAGATGCTAAATATCATAGTCTAACCGTACTGGTTCAAAAAAAGGTCGAACCAAACAAGTACAGCAGAAATGCTCTAGTAACTGCATCCATCATATCGGCTCTAGCTATATAAGTGGTGATGTACTGCTGCAGGCAAGTCAACTTAACAGAACTACTAGTGACGCATGATACATCTATCAGTGGTAGAAAAACAGTAAACAGATTGGGGGACTCGTATAAATTATCAAACGGAAAAGGTCGAAGACCATGTCGTCCAATCTCAATGCCAGTGAACATGTAGAAATCAACTGGGATGATACCAAGCTCAAAATCTGAAAAATGAAACATATTTGTGGTGGGCCACCACCTCTCAGCTAATGTCTAAATGAGAGGTCGATCAAAGGACTGAACATGCCTAATCGACAAAAAAGACCAAAAGGGCTAGGCTGTAGCCTCTCAATAATAGGACCGGGAAGAGAGTCATAAAACAGAGTAATGCACTTAGCCCAACTATCCCGACATAAATTTAATGGTCATATAGATAATTTATGAATTAATAATTTTTGATAGAGTAACAATTATTTAATATGATTATGTGATGTACATATGAAAATAACCAGATATATTGATATGCAATTTATACATGTACGGTTGTCAAAGCGATTTCGGTTCTATGCCGATAACCATCTGGAAGTTCGCGTAGTACACGTAAATCGTTTGGTAAAACTTCAGGTGGCGGCGAAATGTGTAACGGTTCAGCTTTCTCCGTTGGATGTCTGTGAACCGTTTTTCGAGCGATTTTGATTGGACACGGCTGCATTTCGTTTAGCTTTTATAAATAAATAAAAAATAAAACGAAAATGAAGTGGAAAATGCGAAAGGGAAGGAGGGAATATGCTTATGTAAGGGGGCTGACGTCCATTTATGGACGCTTGCCATTCAGGCGTTCATAAAATGGACGCTTGGAAATCAGGCCATTGGTGTTCATACCTAATTCTTTGGAGTTGCCCTTACAAATGGATTCCATTTTACCATAATAACTATTGTTTGTGAAAAAACGCGTGAACCAGTTGCTCCTTTTCAAAAGTAAAATCCTTTTGGATTACTCGTGAACCAGTTATTCCTTCCGCTAATAATACCAAGCTATAATTCACATGACTACTCAACTACAGTACGGCAATTCCTACTTCTATTTTGTTATAAACAGGAAATTTAATCAGTTCTTTATTTGAATGGTTATTGTGTAAATTTTGAGGAGTCAAAATAAAAAGTTTTCCTAGTTTTTGGGCCTGTGACCTTTACTCACTTTAATCAAACCATTTATTAATTATTTCGAAAAATAATAATTATCCAACTCACCGTTAAACAATTGTATCTTTTATATAAGCAAATAAACCCGGCAAAATAATAACGCTTCTTCTTCTTCTTCACACTTTTATCTCCCAAATGAAAAAAAACTGATAAAATTCAATGGAAGTAGAAGAAGCGTCATAACGGAACTCCAACGAAATGTCTCCCCTAATCTGCTTCCTACTGCTAGCCCTAACGTCCATCAATGTCAACTCCGAGCCCCCCGCCCAGGAAAAAGCCGCTCTACTCTCTTTCATAACTCAAACCAAACACCTGAACCGGATCCAATGGAACGCAACTCAAAACGCCTGCACGTGGACCGGCGTCACATGTGACACATCCCAGTCAACCGTAACGGAGCTCCGACTACCCGCCGTCGGCCTCGTCGGCCCCATCCCACCCAAAACCCTAGGCCTACTCACCAACCTCCGCGTCCTCTCCCTCCGTCTCAACCGACTCCTCGGTCCCATCCCCGACGATATCTCCAACCTCACCCTCCTTCATAGCCTCTATTTGCAAGACAATGCCATCGACGGAGCCTTTCCTGATTCCCTCACCTCGCTCTCTAGCCTCACCAAGCTCGATTTGGCCGACAACAGTTTTTCCGGCGAGATCCCGTTCTCCATCAACAACCTAAAGAGCTTGAAAGTATTGTACTTAGATCGAAACAATTTCTCCGGTCATCTTCCAAGCATCAATATCTCCTTAACGGCTTTCAATGTGTCAAATAACAAGCTAAACGGATCTATTCCAGAGACCCTCTCGAAGTTTCCAGCCTCTTCTTTTGCTGGAAACTTGCAACTATGCGGAGCTCCATTGGCTAGCTGCACTCCTTTCTTCCCTGCCCCTTCTCCATCTCCTTCAATTCCTCCAGCCGCAGTGGCAAAACCGTCTAAAAAGAAGCTTTCAGCTGGCGCTATTGTAGGAATTGTCGTAGGAGCTGCAGTTTTGCTGTTAATTTTAGCTTTGTTACTGTTCTACTGCTTGAAGAGGAGAAGAGAAGGAGGTGCCAGCAGGAATAATGCGAAAGCAGTGGCATCTGCTCCAGCGGCAATTTCAGGGTCGAGAGAGGTGGGGATGACGTCAAGTAGCAAAGATGACATCAGCGGAGGAGTGGTATCTGGAGAGAGGAATAGATTGGCCTTTGTTGGGAGCAGTGGAAGTGTATATAGCTTTGATTTGGAGGATTTGTTAAGGGCTTCGGCTGAGGTTTTGGGGAAGGGCAGTGTGGGTACTTCGTATAAGGCAATTTTGGAGGAGGGGACTACTGTAGTTGTGAAGAGGTTGAAGGATGTGGCGGTCACGAAGAGGGAGTTTGAGGTGCATATGGAGGAGATTGGGAAAATTGAGCATAAGAATTTGCTGAACGTTAGAGCTTATTATTACTCCAAGGATGAGAAGTTGCTTGTTTATGATTACCTTGCTAATGGAAGCTTGTCGGCGATGCTTCATGGTCAGTTTTCTGTTTCTCGGACTTGTTTTTTTTTTGGGGGGGCTAATTTTGGGAAGTTTAGGGGGTTGTTTGCAATTGCTAATTTGAACGTGCATTGTTGCTAGGATTATAGGGGAGATAGCTTTTGGGCATTTCACCTGATAAGAGGGAAATTAGGTAGTAGTCTTGCTTCGTTGCAAAGATTTAACTTAGAGGGCTTGCTTCAATTGAAAGATATTAGTGTTATCAACGTAGTTTGATGATCTAAGGAGACCTAGGATCTAGGTGCATTGCATTGAAAGCAAGATTATCATGATTATTGCACTAATATGTGCATCAAGGAGTTCATGAATGATTGTTCAATCAGTTATGTGTATTTTTTGATGAACTTAGGATGCTTGACACACATCCTATAACTACCAAGTGGTTGCATTTTCATTTAGGATCAAGATTGTGGAAATTGTTACCCTTTGACATTAACATATTCTGTTCTTAGTTTATAAACACAACATTATCATAGTACTAAAAATATAGAAAAAAGACCATTATCACATACTTATTAACTAGTTAAAATGTTGTATGTAAATTTCACATTTCTAGAGAGTAGCATTTGTCAGTATATGTTCTTTATTTGTTAGCGTGTAAGTGTCAACAATAATGGAAGCTGAACATGGAGGGAGTATATGGTGACAGTTAAATTTCAAACTTATTGTTTCAATTCGTGGTTTTGATTTGAATTTAGTATGTAAATTTGATATTTGTAGATTTTGATGATGTTGAATTTCAAACTTACTGGTTCAATTCATGGTTTCAAGCTAAATATGTTAGCATTTCTTAACAAACATTTATTGCTGAATAATTTTTTCTCCTTCCATGTCATTTTCGTATAAAGATGCATGAATCCTGTGCACAGAAGGAAAGTTTGATTTCAAACTTAATATTTGAAAGCATTAGCTTGATCCAAATGTCGACCACACCACATAAGTTTGGCAAAGACACGTAATGTGCATTTAATTATTTTGGTTTGAATGAAACATAAATTGCAAAGGCTTGTCATCTATTCATTTCGTGGTTTCCATTTTAGCAGTGATGACACATGTGGAATCAAGTATATGCCATATGCAGGCACTGGGCAGCTTGTAGATAAATTTATTGCCAGTTATAACAGAATTCTCATTTCATCTTGCCTTATTGATGAGGAGACAAATAAAATTGTTCATATTAATCACCCAGCTGTTTTATCCAGCTGTGAATGAAAAAATTGTTGTAGCAATCAAAGCTAATATAATCTAAATCCTATACAACTATGCTGATAGAAAGTCGCATTGTTCTCCAAATGCTATGCTAGTTGACTATAGAATAATTTTAATCTGCTATTTTTCTTGCTATTGCCGTATGCAACAACTCTCATTTCTCTGTTTCCAAATATTGACAATCAACCGTCAATTAAACAAGTGTTATTTTGTTCGCCTTTTTTTTTTGGAATGTGCACGCACATTATCCTTGTTGGTGGAAGGAGACCCTTTCAAAGCGTTATAATTCCTTTAAAAAACGCTAACCAACATTCTAGCGGGTAACTTGTTTAAATAGCTGACATGTGCATTTTATAAATAAACCTTCTCAAATAAATAATTGTAGAAGAAAGTCCGTAATTTAAATTAACCAATCACACATCTGATGGTAACAATGAAAACAGGCAGTAGGGGATCGGGCCGATCACCATTAGACTGGGACAACCGGATCCGAATAGCCCTGTCAGCAGCCCGTGGGCTGTCTCATCTGCAAACAACGTCGAGCACCATCCATGGCAACATAAAATCGTCCAACATCTTGCTCCAATCCGACCCTGATTCCGCGGTCCTCTCCGACTTCTCCTTATACCCATTATTCAGCAACGCCACCCCTCCAAACAGGGTAGCCGGGTACTGCGCACCGGAAGTGATGCAGACCCACAAACCGACGTTCAAGTCAGACATATACAGCTTCGGGGTGGTACTCCTGGAACTGTTAACGGGGAAGTCGCCGAACCAGGCCACGTTAGGGGACGAAGGGATAGACCTGCCGAGGTGGGTGCAGTCGGTGGTGAGAGAGGAGTGGACTGCAGAGGTGTTTGACGTTGAGTTGGTCAGGTACGGCAACGTCGAGGAGGAGATGGTCCAGTTGCTGCAGCTCGCCATGGCCTGTGTAGCCATCATGCCAGAGTCCAGGCCTGAAGTGAGCGAGGTGGTCAGAATGATGGAGGAGATTGCAAGTCGAGGGGTGACGGAGTCGGACGATACACTGGATAATAAGGGTGCCAATTCTGGTGGGCCTTCCCCGCCTGCGCAGGCTACACCTTAAGGAAGGGGTAATGTGGGAAGTTAATTGTGCATTTCATTACTTGAGTGATTTAAATAGATCTCATTTTTTTTTTTGTTTCCTGTTAATTTCTTATTTGATTTTTTTTTTTTTTTTTTAATTTGTTTCTGGCTAGTGTGGTGTATTGGTTTGGTGGAATTGTGAAGCGACAGAAGAAAGTGATTGTAGCTTTAATTTGTACATGGGATTTTATATTTTAATTTACTGCTTTACATGTTGAACATAGAGTGGATTAAGTGAAGTGCTTGTAAGCTTCTTGTGCTTGGCAGTGTTGGGTAGGGAAAGCAGGAAGGAATTGGCAGGGTACAGCAAAGGAAAGTGGGAATCAGTTGTCTTCATTCGTTTTTATCGTTTTCCTTGATTTTAAAATTACTTTTAGGGGTCACTGAGAGGTGAAACCAATGAGCGTGCAGGACCATGTCTCATAGTTAATGACAGCGAGGATGCTGCCTGCGAAGTCACGCGAGGTCCCATTTGTTTCTGCTGATACTTTGGGCTTTTCTCCTCTTTTTTTGTTAATTAATTATATATTATATTATACTATATCGTTGCACGGTTTTTTGAGATGTGGTTTGGGTGAAAGGATGATTGCAGCACATGTTCGTGTGGTGTGGGTTTATAGACATTGATTTGCTGTGTGAGGACATCGATGCGAATCTATTTGTGTTTTTTTTTACAATTGTAATTTCCTTTTGCATGCTAATTCTTGGGGTTCTCCATTTTTACGGGGATGTTATTGTTAAATAGACTTCGGTTTTGAAAATAAAAAGGAAAAATGATTCAATCAGCATCCATCTAAAAAAACAGCCAAATTCAATGATTTTCCCACCACCATTCTCTATTTGTTCTATTACAATTGAGAGTCTATACCAAACTTAACCCGGCATCGTACCATTTGGATATCGTATTGGGCTTTCTTGAGTTCTAGTTTACTTGAATGATTTATGGTGAAGAATTTATTGATTCAAAGCGAATAAACAAGCCAATCGAATAAATTTGATTGGCATGCTTCGACTTGTCAATCAACAGTTGATTTCAAATTTACTATTTTGTTTTTTTTTTTTTTGAAAAGCTTAGGATTCATTTGGTTTCATTTTGTATTTTGAGTTTTGTGTTTTCAACTTGCAATAAGAAATAATAAGAAATGAGAGAAGATTTATAATTCTTAGTCATTGCGACGACCACCAGACAATGAAAGAGTTGAATTTTTTTCATGCTTTTGTTATTTCATAAAACACAAAAAACAAAATAAACTTGTTTTATATTTTACATATTAATTTCATTTTTCAGAATTGTCTGTTTTTCAACAATACATGCAATGAACGCGCTTTTATATAGACAAAAACGCAAAGTTAAAATGGACAAGCCAAGCAGGGCCTTATATTTTCAATATTTTGAAACCAAGCCACCAATTGAACAAAACAAATTATTTTCAATTAACATAGTTATTATTATTTGTATTATCTTCACAAATATTCTCTTTGATTTACGATGACTTTTATTGAAAATGAATATTAAGCACAATCATGTTTTTAGAATTTTTTTTCCATCTCATATTATGTTAGCAATTAGACAATAATCGTCATCTAAAGACAAAAGAATTAAACCAATCAAATTGTAGTAATTATTTCTACAAGAAAATAGGGAAAAAGAAAACCTTCAGACATATTTTCTAATGAAGGACGCATGTTTTAAAATTTAGTCTGAAGCACACTGAATGTTGTAGGATCGATTTCACCCTAGGGGGGTGAACAGGGTGATGCCGTTAATTATAAAAATGATTGCGAAAGCTTATAAAATTATTTCAACACATATATCAAAATAATAGTAGCACAGATAATAGCAGAATAATAAATGCAGAAATAGAACGACACAAAATGTACCCAGCTTCGGCAAAACCCTGCCTACGTGCTGTCCCCAAGGTTTCTACTAGAAATTACGCAGTCAGACGCTTACACACGTAAACTCGCGACACCGGCTATCGACTAGCCTTAACTCTACGCTCAAAACCCTGCCACAACTCAGCCATTGAGTTGAGAATTCTCAAACTGCGCCACGTAGTTTGTCCTCAAGTCACACGACTAGAAATTACAACGGTTTAAAATGGAAAATACAATTTAAACACAATTTAAAACAAAAGAAACAAAACCCTAATTAAAACCGTTTTATTATAAACCAATACTAATGAAAAGGACGGCCTAATTTTTCATAAGTGAAATATTATTCCCTTTATTCTTTTATCTATGTCGGCCCGCTTCCTTGTGAAAAATGGTGGCTTTCTTCATTGCTCGTTCGTTTCTAAAAACTAAGCCTTTTTGAAGCCGACTTTAAATTGATCAATCGAATTGGGATTTCGCTCTCTTGCTCTGTCGATCGATCGTCTTTTCACTTTGCTCCTGGCTCCTTCGATGATCGAGTTCGATCTTGCTCCGGTATGTAATTTGTGCTTTTGCTTCTTCTGATTTTGCGTACTTAAACTCGATGGATTTTAAACTTCGGATGATGAATGAGATTTATAGAAATCGAATTCCTATATTTGCGTTCGTCTCATAGTTGTTTTATTTCGTCAATACTATGCTCGGCCATTCAATCTTCATTTGGATGCTTGAGATTGATTACTGACTTTTTCAATTTACCTGAATAACACGGTGTTGATTATGAACTGTTCATTTTTCTTGGCTACTACGGTGTTGATTTTGGTATTTTGAATTTTTGACCCACGACTTGATTTCTTGGCTGTCACGGCTTGTTTGATTTCGTGGCCACACAGCTTGATTTGCATTTGACTTCGGTCGCTTGATTTTGTGAAAATACGAACTTGTTCGACACTCTGTTGACATCGGCCAGTTGATACCGATGCTTGATGTTGACTATTTTCTTTATGACTTCGGCACTGACTATATGCACACATTTTGTAGCTGAAGTTTGTTTTGATAAATTTCTACTTGGGTTTATGACATCCCTTGGCTCTGATTGTGGTTGACTTCGGCATTTGACTTGAATTGTAAAACTCTTACTATCTTTGGTCATATATCTTGACATTGTGTTGCAGTTACATGAATTAAACTTGTTTATTACAATTTAGTTTTTACCATGCTTCTGTTTAGTATTGGTGCACTTGATTTCTTCACCTCATTTTACATTTCCTTGAGTCAGATTCCTGTTCATTTGAGTCTGGCCTGTGTAGCATTAGTCGAGTCTAATTTGATGCATGTTGTATCTGCATTCACCACTCTTTGTACACTTTCATTTTGTTGTGTTTCATGTAATTTGTACCACTTTGTTGATGATGCTTTGACTATTGAACTTGGTTTGGATTTGTAGTCTTGTGTCATAGTTTGTATTCTCTGGTTTGATGAATTTTCATGTTGCCACCTCTAGTTTACCTTGAACTTCAACTGTGCTCGAGTCTGATTCATGTTGTATTGTGTTCTGTGTTTCCAGTCATCATTTCTGGATTTAGTAGTTCGCATTGATTTCCACTTGTCTACATACATATAGTTATGTGTGTGTATAGGTGTGCAAGCACAGGTGTATGCATTCATCTTTTGCACTGTGTATTTGATAGCCTCGAGCCTTTGTGACATTTGCAGTTTGATTATGCAGTTTTGGGTTTCATGTACATTGTCACTGCATACATGTTTGCATATCAACTTGTTGAAGTCACTTTTCTTGTATACACATCTCTAGTCTTTGCTTCATGTATGCACTGCCTGTGTGCAGTTTGTACTGCATTCGAACTTGTATCCGTAACCTTCATCATGTATACACTTTGATAATCATGTTGCTAGCCTTGTGTATATATGCACATGTTCTATTTTACTTTGGCATTGAATCAGATCTTTTGGGTCTGGTCTTTGATGATGCTTGACTACTTTTATATTGATATTGAGCCACTGTTTCACTGTTTTATGTACTTTGTCCATGTTATACCGTTCTTTGATCAAAACTGCCACTTGATGTTTGATGCCTGGCCTTTGATGTATCGAGTTGCATCATTGGTCTTTTCATTTGTTTTCATTTACTTCGAGACAGTTTCAGTTGCAAGTGCATTTGTAGTTTAGCTCTTGTTTGATTTTTGGTGCACATGCTTGCTTCCCTGAACTGTTGCACTATAAGCTTCATGTGTACTTCTGGTTAGCATATTTATCTTGGTTATCTTGAGCACATTTGTATATATGATACTTTGACTGTTGAGCGAGTGGCATTGGTATTTGAATCTTCATTTTCTCTTCATTATTGAGGCTATACTTTTGTTGGATATTGAACTTGTTTGATGAACTTGAAATTGTAACTCTGGTTCCATATCCGACCAGCTACATTTTATTTCTTGTGTCCGTCACCTTTTCATTTTTGTTTTCACTTGAACTTCATCTTGATTTTTGGAATTACACCTGTGTTGAATCCAGCTTTAAAGCTCGGGTTTGACCTTGTGCTCGTTTGTGATTTCACCTGAGTTGAACCTGACTTTGATTTGGGTTTGACCTTGTGCACACCTGTACTTGTAATTTTATCAAGTGTATATATCGGTGTGCATGGCATCATGGCATGTACAGTGATACACTGTGCATGTCACAAGCTGTTTGTGTATGATGAATTCAAATTTAAATGATGACGAACAGCCCAAATAACCGAGGCAAATAAAATTTCCAAAATCACATTTTATTTTATGCTGTAAAAATATTTTATTTTCAATTTTACTGCGTCAATGTTTATTTTTGCAGATTGCTCAGATGCTGGATTCAATTTGGAATGAAGTTGAAGATAAAATACGAGTTGAGTGAATGAGTGAGATGTAGTATGGTCAAATGTAAATGTGAATCGTGATGTAATCAAAATTGTATTGTAATTGAAGTTGTGTATATATATAGTGAGAGCTTGAAATTTGTACTATTCAAAAATTGTAATAAATATTTGTTTGAATAAAATATCCATTTGAATTCAAATTCTGTGTTATTTATTTTATTCATCAAATATTTATTAATCTGTGAAAATAAAATAGTATATTAACAAATACATTTAAATGAATATATATATATATATATATTATCATCAAACAAAAATCATATAGTCGCATATTCAACAATCTCCCCTCTTTGATGATAACAAACATATATTTTAGATTTTGAATTTGTTAAATGTATTTGATCATTCAATTTGCTCCACCTATTTGAATGCTTCCTCTCTACACAAAGATCCCCCTTTATATATGCATACAATTAAAAATATGCAAATGAGCCTAGATGCAAATAGAAAATATTTGACCTTTATTTGTCAAAATCTTAACTTTTCTCTCCCCCTTTTGTTATCAGCAAAAGAATAATAGTGTTAAAAAAATGGAGATAAAGCGATAGATATTAATACAACATTAAAACTCAATCGAATATAAATATTAAATTTCAATAAAAATCAAACAAAAATCATAAATACTTTGTTAGGCGCATATTCCACTTTTAGAATGATGGGAATGATGTCATCATATAAAACCATATGTGTCTATTTGTAGTATATTTGTACCAGGAATTTGAATATCTACCAACCATGCATAACCGTTAGGACTTTTAAATGAGATTAGTAGAATTCCAATTTTATTTAAAAAAATGAATTCAAGTATCTTCTAACCACGCATAACCGTGAGGACTTTTAAATGGGATTAGATTCAACTTGTTTATTTAAAAAATCAATTGTGATATGCGTTCCATACATGCATAACCGTGAGGACTTTTAAATGAGCATGGAAGCACATAACACATTCTAAGTAATTCACCCATGCATAACCATGAAGACTTTTAAATGAGAGTTAATACTTTGGATTTTATTTTATTTTCTTTCATTATTATTTTTTATTAAAGAAATATAAAATGAAAAATGAATGATTCCTGTTTAAAGTACCACATATCGATAAACTATATTGAATTTTGATGAGTGGTGGTCGTTAGAAATATGATAGAAATAGAGATGGTCATGGAATTTTTACCAACAATTTTTTTTACAACTCTTGTTCAAATTTCCAAAGAAATTTACTAAATATACCGTCTCAAGTTATAATATATGATTAATATTAACACTCATCACTTTTCCGATCACTATTTATCTTTTCGATAATCATTAGGGGGTCACATTAGTCAATGTAATCATTTAAAATCGTGTTAAAAAATAATTAAATTTTCCAAAATGACTAATCTGTAAACAAGGTCAAAAATGATTTTCTAGAAGGGGATTTATAAGAAAAAATGTCTGCTAATTTGAAAATTATTTGACATGGAAAATATGCAGATATTTTCTTCGAAAAATGATGCAGTTACTAAATGTCTCAACATAAATCACGTTCCACTAGTAATTTTTCTATCAACTCGATTACCAGTGTAATCTACATCTGAATTTCTCTTCCACTCAAAATTATCATTAATTGAATTTGATAGACCAGACCATAAAGTGTGCATCAAAAATTTTCAAAATCATTTTTAACAACTTTTTAAATGAAATTCTCTTGAATTTGAATTGAAGCCGTGTAAATAATCAAAAACCGTGAATATAGAGTCAGTCGTAAAATAACCAAATGTATTATCATCCAATAAAACACTATTGTTAATCCAAACTAATATATATGAAATAATTCAAAGACTCTAGAGATTTTTATAGTGTTCATGGCATAAGAATATAATTGGCCAATAATTTTGAATACGTCAAAATCAAAGTCATCATTTATTTCATCATCACATTATTGGCTGATTTAATTCAGACTACGGTGTAGATTATCACATTTAATATATCGTTCAAAATATACCATTACCTATTTTACCTTTGCGATAATTTTCGCTGTTGCCCATTGTGATTCTGTCACCTTTGTACTAGGCTAAGGAACTTTTCTTTGAAGCTCGTTGTGTCCTTGGAACAGCCAGAATCCAAGTTAACACTATTGTTGTTCCTTAGCCTGCCACCATACCTACACGATAAAAGGTTTTTGCGACATATTTGTTTTTATAGATCCATTGTTGTTAGTGGCAGAATATTTTGAAAAATAATTTTGTGGAGACCCAAAACTATTTATATATGTTCCTTTCGGCACTCTGATTTGTTTAACTTTGAGAGATTTTATATTTGTGCCTTTTGGAACCCAAATTGATATAGTTTTCATGTGTTTGGGTCTATACCAACAATTGTTTTGATTATGTCCAAATTTTCTACAAATTGTGCACATTGAATTTACTTGATTAATCTCATTTCTAACATTTTTAGATTGATTATATCCAAGTCCTTATCTAACTGTATTAACAGTTTGTTTTCCTAATACCATATTAAACGAGTTTTCACTTTTTGAAAATTTATCTAAAGTCGTTGACAGTTGTTGGACTTTTGTTTTAAAAGATTCATTTTCGTTTAACAATTGTGTGCATCTTTTAATAGAATTTTCCCTTCTTGTATTTTTACTCTCCTTCAAAATCAGAATTTCATTTTCAAGTGATTTTATATTAATTTCTGATTTTTTAATTTCTTCTTCGAATGTTGGACACTTATCACACTTAGAGATCCTACTTTGATAGGTTTTAACTAATTTTTCAAGCCGGTCATTTACTTCTATCAAACTATCTCTTTGTGATTCAATTTTAGCATATTTCTCCCTAAGTCGTTCAAAACAACCATTTACTTCATGGAAATATATAAGTAGTTGCTAGTGAGAGAGTTTTGATACCACGCTTGGCTCGTCATCGTCGCTATCAGTTATATTACCTTGAAGGCACATATTTGCTTTCTAACTCTCGCTGCTAGTACTTTGATTATCTTCATCACTTGTATTCCACGTGGCTGCAAAATTTCTCCTTTTTGATTTCTTTTCAAAGTCGTGTCGGTTTTGAGGACAATTGGGCTTGATAGGTCTAGGTTGGTTGCACTTATGACAGATGATTTTTCGCTGTTCTGTGTTATCTAAAACTTTGATAATTCTACTTTTTAATTTTTGATTTAGAGTTGAATTTCCATATTTGTGGTTCCACCTTTTTAATTTCTTTATTACCATTTCCAACTCTGCGGCTCCATCGTCATCGTCATCATCATCACTTTCAGTTGTTCGTTTGAGAGCTATTGATTTCTTTCGAGTATCTCCTCCTTCGCGCTCTTCCTTGAATTTCATTTCTAGCTCATAAGTGGTGAGATTTCCAATGAGTTCTTCAACTTTGATTTGTTTTAAATCTTTCGATTCTTGAATAGCAGTCACTTTTGCTTCAAATCTTCGTGGAAGGACTCCGAGGACTTTTTAGACTATTTCCAATTCCCTATATGATTTCCGAGAGCTTTTGATTTGTATACGATATTGAAAAGCAGTCCACACATCTCTTTAATATTTTCTTCCTTGGCCATTGTAAAATTCTCGTATTCTCTACTCAGCATGGCAAGGCGAGATTCTTTGACATGAGATGTTTCTTCATGAGTCACTTCAAGTGTATGTCATATTTCCTGCGCAGTTAGACAATGTGAGACACGATTAAATTCAAATTGATCCAATGAACAGATAATAGAATTCATAGCTTTAGCATTAGCATTTTGTAATTTATTTTATAGTTCTGTCCATTAATCCTTTGGTTTATTTATTTCCTGATTATTTACAATTATAGTTGGTGCTTTATACCTTGTCTCAACAATATCCCAAGCGTTAATGGTTTTTAGAAAAACTTCCATCCTATTTTTCCAGTAAGCATATTCACTATTTAACATTGGTGGTCTAATCATGGATTGAACCTCAGCAAAAGCAGTATTAAAAGAAGCCATTTTAAAAATTCAAATTTCTATAACAAAAATTGGTTTTTGAAAAATCATTTTTTTTAAAACAAAAATAGCTTTTGAAACTTGCTCTGATACCACTTGTGTAACAACCCACCTTTTTGGATAGTTCAAATCGACAATAAACACACATGTCAGAATCAAACCATTCAAAAGGAGGATTGTTAATGGGGTAAATAAGAAAAAGAGAAAAAAAAAGAAAAAGGAAAGAGAAAAACAAAATACAGAATCTCGCAGCGTAACGACAAAATATAATAATCAAATAAACAGTTCATGAAGCTGTTTTACAAATAACATGTCATTACACTTTTACAAATCAAATCAGAGTTACACATATATCATAAATAACCAAATAATATAGCGGAACACAGAATGTAGTGGAATAATAAATAGCAATAATATACTAAATCTTCGTCTTCGTCCACCAGAAATAGTCTTCAATGCTGAAAAACTCAGGATGACCCGAGCATAAAGGAAAATAATACACTCGAGTCAGAACTAAAATTCTTATGCAAATAAAATCAAAAGTATATGAAATAAGGAATGCAGATAACTACATTTTTGAAGGTTCAAATTTCTGGAAATGTTATTGCTTCCACATTCAAAATAAAATGGATTTCACAACAGATCCATTCTAGTAAATTACAAATTTGCAGAATAATTCACAATTAAATTTCATAGCTTTAGAGATTTTATTTATAAAAATGTTCCAAAGTTTCAATATTCACTTTTTTTGAAAACTTCCCGATGTTTCAAAATTTAATTTTGAAAACTTTCAAGTAAGGTAACAACGGTTTACTTCCCAAAATCATTTTTATAGTTCAAATAGTAAATCTAAACATACTATTTTTCTCTGATGTAAATACTTGAAATTCATGGGTTTTACATCCTTATTCAGTGTGCAAATAATCAATATGAAATTTAAATAATTACAATAAACTATATGGTGATAACAAAGATATATCAAATAAATGAACAAATACATTCAATCGCAATAGCATCCATCACAACATACAATCAACATTCAAATCAATCAATTCAACAAATCAACCAATTCAATAATATGTCACAGTAATTGTTAGTCATCACATATTGGAATTTAGCGATTCAAATTAAATATTAATAAATATTCCAAACCAACAATCAAAAATTTATCACTATATGACCTGCTTTAACTTGCAATAAAATTTTAGTATTTCGTGAGCTTTAAATTTTGTTGCAAAATTTGAATGCGTTTAAAATTTAAAGCTCGCATTAAAATTTAAATTTAATTGCGTTGATGGTGACTTTTGGAAATTAATTTGTTTGACTTGAATTATTTTAATTTGGAAAATGGGATAATTTTTAAACCTATTATTTTGGGAACTTTGAAATTTAGATATTTAATTTGGAAGAAAAATTGGTGAAATCATATATGATTTTGAAACTGAATTGATATTGAAATGATTCGAAATTTGAGAACCTTATATTGTTAAGCACTTGATTTGGGAGTGGTCGAACTTATATAAAATGGATGGTAAGTATGAAGTTGAATTGAAATCTATCGATTTGAAAGGTACTCAATTTGGAAAGAGATTTTATATAATCGAAGTCTATATAAGTATGATTTGATTTACTATTGATTTTGGAAAGTATTCGATTTGGGAAAAATGTAATCCTATAAATATATATAAGTACGATATATGAAAGTGATTTGAAAAGGTACTATATGATATATATTTTCGAAGTAAAGATATGGAAAGTGCCTTCTGCTTGATATCCGATTTGTGGCGACATCGTCGATTCATTCTATCGATATTATTCTCTCTGATTTTTGGTTTTCCGGATGTAATACTCGAGTGTTCCCACCGTGGCGTAACCCATGGTTTTTTTCTCTCGCGACTGCATAGCGCAATTGCCTGGCTGAGTCTGGCCTAGGGGTACGGATTGTTTCCTGGGGGATCCAGGCGTAACCATTGTGTATCCTGCAATCTGTGTAGGTCGCGAATAGTAGAGAAACTGCCTGGCTGAGACAGCTTAGGGGTACGGATTGTTTCATGGGGGACCCAGGTATAACCATTGTGTATCCTGGACTCTACTAGTCATCATGGCGTAACTCGCAGGGCTGAGAAAGCTTACGGATACAGATTGTTTCCTCGGGGATCCAGGCGTAACCATTGTGTATCTGCGAACCATGGTTGGATAAAGGTTTTGGTTTGGTTGTTTTGTTTGGATTGTACTTTCCATATCTGTTTTAAAGATTTTTCAAGTATTTTCACTGGGTGTTGAAACAAGTCTACTAAGTACATGAAAAATTCTAGCTTTGCGCCTGATCAACGCATGGCCAGAGTCTGTAAGAACGAGGATAAACTTGTTGAAACATCGAGTTATAAAAGTATTTTCGAAAGGAAAATCTATTTCGATATAATAGTATTTTATTATAAAGGTATTTATTGTATAAGTATTTTTCCCAACAAAGAAATTTTGAATTAATATTTGAAATTTAAATTCTTATGGTTTAGATTAATTATTCGTGCCCGATACTATTCCTTGCATCTACCTTATCTGCTCAGTTTAGTTATTCACCTTGATTCTGTTTTCCAAATCTACCTTCCTTCCTTGTTGGATATATCCTTTTTAAATATTGCTTATTTGTGTACAACATTGTTTAATAGAAAATTTTAGTGTTATAAATATTTTGAAGTTATTAATTTAATAAAACATGTTTAAATAAAATGATTATTGATGTATCTATAATGTTGAAAGTATCTTAAGATTTCCAAGTGAAGTTTTCAAATGAATATTTCGAGTTAAATTTATATAATTTTAAAATTTATTGTTTATCTTGTCTTTCAATCTATTTTCTTTCTGGTTGTTTTAATTCTCCTACCTCCTTCTTTTCGAGGACGAAAAGTTTTGAGTGGGGGAGAGTGTAACAGCCCAAATTTTAGCAATATTTTATTCTTTATTTATAACTCTGGGGTTTTATTTTTCAAAAATTTAATTGTCTAAATTTAATTATAAATAATCACCCAAGATTTTTATTAGTGTGAAAATTCTAAAATTCTTATTTTGGTTAAAACTTAACATTTTTTTTGAAGTTATAAATTTTTAAATTTTAAATTTTTAATCTTTTGGTTTAATTTAATATATTCGTAACAACGTTTATTTCACCTTTTGTTCTTTAAAAAAAAATTGATTTTATACTTTTAAAAATTTAATATTTAATATTTTACTTATATAAATTTTTGAATATAAATTTCTTAGTAAATGTGTAAACAAATCATATTTTTATATAAGTAATAAATTTCCAAAAATTTGTGTATAAATAAACCGTTTAATTTCGCGTTTAAAAGGCGCGTTATTTGATGGAATAAATAATGTATATACACATACAAGAAAACGTATAAAATTTAAATCCGTTATTTTCATTTTTTGGACAAAAATCACTGCGTCTGTTGTACGCATTCTAATTTTATTCACTTTCCTTTTACTCTCTTGAATTAATAGGAACGTTATTTACAAATTTTATAACCGTTTGCCTTTTTAGTTTCTTGCCATTGTCCCCATCAACGTGAGCTTTAAATTTTAAACGCATTCAATATTGTTTAGAAATCTTATTCCAAAATCTAATCTTAGCTGACCATTTCTTCTGCTTTAATTTCGAAACCCATTTGCTTAAAATTTGTTAAAAATCTAGTAACCGTGTATAACAAGAAAAATCGGTGCTCAATCAAAATCGTGGCCTTTTTTTTTCAAATCAATATCTTATTTCTTGCCTATAACTGCTCATTAAAAATCAACTCTAGTTTAATTTCCTTTCCATTTCAAAGCAAGTTGATTTATTGTCGTTCTTTCTTCTCCTTAAATCATGCTACCTCTCTGATCAAACCTATACAACTGACACAAATATTCGTTTCTCAATAAAATTTTATTTTTCTAACCTTTCATTTCCTACGCTCCCTGTTTCCACTTCATTCTTTATGACCATTCATTATATATATACACTACAGCTGGAAAGTTATAAACGTATAAACTTAGAAACGTTTTGTATTTATTAAAAATTTAAAGCTTACTTTAATTGTGACTTTTCTCTTTCCTTCCGTTCAAATTTAAACGCACATCAATCAATTGCTTTAATAAATATTGCAGAATCAATGCACAGACGTTATCAATTTCATTTTATGGTGGTACGTTTTTTTACGTTTCCTACCGTTTAAATTATAAATAATTTGCTTTTATGGGTCAGCTGAATCAAGCAACGCGACCGTTGCTATTTATTTCTTTTATTAATTGCTACAATTATTTTCACCAAATAAAGGGTTGACCGTTACAATCACTTTTATTTATTTATTCACTTAAAATTTGGTTGCCTATTCATTTTCTTCCGTTATATTTGCCTGAAAACATGTGGTTCATCCCTATATTTTCGCTTTCACTTCTCTTTTCTCTAGATCTATTCATTCCCCTCCCTACTTTTCTTTGAAAAAAAAGGAAACTGAAGCATGCGGCTGTCACCATTATTTGCATCCGCCACTTCACCTTTCTTCCAAACCTCCTCATCAAATGAAACCCATCACCTCGCCTTCCGGTGGCTTCTGTTTGATCAGTGAGGTATAGGCGTGTAAGCACATATATTTTTTGATTTATATTCGTAATTACATGTTTTTTGTTTTTTTTTGTTTTTTTGCTTGTTGTGATGTACATACTATTTATATAAGTATTGAATACTATTTTTTCAAAAGTTTATTTTCATAACATGACAGTGTATATTTACATATAGTTTCTGTTTGATCTTCCTCACAGCTTATAAGTCATGTTAATATTTTGAATTATGTATGTGACATTTTGAAGGGAACATACTATAAAATAAGTATCTTTCATTTTTAATAAGAATATATGTATATTTTGTGTTTTATATTTTAATATGGGTCAGCTTCTATTTGTTAATATCAGGTTTCCTATAATATGGTTATTCGCTTATGTAAGTCATATATTTATTTTGTTACAGACTATATAAAATACTTTAATATATGTATATTATGTGGTTTGTTACCATAAGGGTTTCTATGTGGTAATAACTTATTTAGTTGATGATCGTATATATTTTGTTACAGTATTATATTTATACTATTTTAGATTTAAGACGATTCTATAAATACTCTACTTTATAAATTATTTTTATACACATATATAATTTGGAAATTTATATAGGTTGAATATAATATGTTATTGAATGTAAAAATATGGATGGATTTAAATTATATATATATAACATATAATATATATAGAAATAGTTATATATATATAAAAGTTTTCTTTTAGGTATTCATATTTAAACATTTATTTTATCTGTTTGAGAATATATATATACTAATTATATAAGTTTAGTATAAAGGTGTTAGTATATATATATATTTATTTAAGTGTATGTTGATTTTTTTTTTTAAAATGTAAGCTTGATTTATTTATTTATTTATTTATATGTCTGAAAAACATGTAAATTAAATTTGTGATGTTTGAACTTAGAATATAAATTTCATATGTGTATATATTGTTATAGGTGGTTATAAAAGTTCTCTTATACCATTTATCTTCATCGTTCCAGTTCTGATCTGATCCGTTTCATCAATTCGAGCCAATCAGCTTTGATCGTTGAATTCGTGCCGATTTTGCTTTGCTTGGATTTGAAATTTAATTTCAGTGTCTGTATCAGTGTGCGTATCCGTGTCTCCTTCTATATTCTCTAGCCTCGAAAGGTGAGCGATCACTCACGATTAACATTTTTTTTATTCATTAAATTTGATTTCAATTGAAACGACAATTGAAATATGCTACTGTAGTTATTTAAATTTGTTATATATGCTATTATCTGTAACTGTTCACCTGTGGGATATGACACCATATCCTGTCGTTTATATTATATTGTTATTGATGATATATGCATGTTATTTTAATGTATTTTCCGTTATCACTCTGCAAGTTCCCTGTAGTTTAGAAATCACTATGGGTTGAAATGATACATACCCAAACAGACTTTAGGATATGAGAAAATCGTTATTAGTTGAAATGATAAACCCAAGCGATTTTCATTTAATTGAATTTGGAATTACGGGTTGAAATGATATCCACTCGTATATATTTAGTATACAGATTGAAATGATAAATATCCGTAGCACTTGACTATATGATAGGAAATATGTACAGACACCGTTGGTTCATATAAATATTTTGAAAATAATTTCTATAATTTTGGAAAGAAATATATGGTTTAATAAATTTGATTCTTAAGATATTATATAAATGAAAATTGTATATATAGATTTAGTAGTAATATTTGATTTAAATTAGATTGATTTAATACATATAATATGGTTAAGTATTTATGTAAATCTATATTTCAAATAGATTCTCTTGTAATAAATTGAATAATTAAGATTGGGAGATAAATTTGGGTTTATAAAAATGGTATTTAAATAAGGATTTATTTAATTAAATCGATTTGAAATTTTTGAATGGGAAATTTAAAGGGTATGATTTTATAACTAGATTTTTGATTTAAGTGATTTAATGAATATTTCACGTTTAAATAAATTAAAGAAAATATTGAGTAAAATGTAATTTAAGGTTACTTAAATGATATTGAATCTAATAAGGGAGTATTTCAAGACTAAATAATAATGAGGTTAAATCGAGATCTATGTAAAACTGTTATATAGAACATTTAAATATTAAAGCCTTGAACTATATTGGAATTTAAATGGTTTATGTTGTGATTCGGATCTGTATTTGAAATCAACGTAGTTGAATTTGTTATTTAGCAACTAAATTGAATTAACATGAAAATTTAGGTTGAACTAAATTTGAATTTATTATTTAGAAAACTAAATTGAATGAAAATTTAGATGAAACGTTGAATACTTAAAGTTTTGAAATATATGGAAATATAAAGGGGTATTTGTGATTATAAATCCGAATTTGAGATCGATAAAATTTAAGTGGTTATTTTAGAAATTGAGTTGAATTTAAATTGATAAATTGAGATTGAATTTAATTTGAATGGGAAGGTCGGGTTGATGTTGGAACGATTTGTTAAGTTGAGGAAATTGAAAATACTTTACTGTATAAATTATTTAATATATATAAGTAATATTTTGGGAAATATAGAGATATTTGAAGTGAAAATGAGATTTGGTTTTGAAGTATAAATTAAGCTGAAATGACCACGGTGTTATAGTGTATATTTCTACCTTGTAGAAAGTTCCATGGACCCTTAGAGGATGGTTATCCCAAACATGCTTTAAGTTATTTGTATTTCAGTTGATATTTCACTTGAGTTGGATTTATTGATATAAGAATGTTAATCCTGACTCGAGTGTTTTGTGTTTTGCTTTACGCTCGGGTCAGACTGAGTGATACAGCATTTGAGACTCACCTTTGGAGTTCGGAGCTTTATTTGGAAATCCAACTATCGATTCAGATTCCAGCCTTTCCAGTTGATTAGTTCAGAGAAGTCATCTGTTGCATTGGAGACTTCACTGCATTTGAACTATTCGGTTGTACTTTTCTAACTTTGATGTATATAGTAGCTTCATGAACTACTATTGTTTATCTATTCCGCTGCATTATATTACTCTGTGATCTATGATTGATTTATTTACTGTATATTTTAAGTTTTGCCAAATTTTAATTAACAATTCGGTATTTTGAATTATTCAAGTCGGATATGTATGGTTTTATTGTCGATTTGAATGGTCCAAAATAGCGGGTCGTTACAACTTGTAGGATCGATTTCACCCTAGAGGAGGGTGAATAGGGTGATGCTGTTAATTATAAAAAATATTGCGGAAGCTTATAAAATTATTTTAACACAGATATATCAAAATAATAGTAGCACAGATAATAGCAGAATAATAAATGCAGAAATAGAACGACACAGAATTTACCCAGCTTCGGCAAAACCCTGTCTACATATTGCCCTCAAGGTTTCTACTAGAAATTAAGCAGTCAGACGCTTACACTAAACTCGCGAGACCCGCTATCGACTAGCCTTAACTCTACGCTCAAAACCCTACCACAACTCAGCCAGTGAGTTGCGAATTCTCAAACTACGCCACGTTGTTTGTCCCCTAGTCAAACGACTAGAAATTACAACGGCTTAAAATGGAAAATACAATTTAAACACAATTTAAAACAAAAGAAACAAAACCCTAATTAAAACCGTTTTATTATAAACCAATACTAAAGAAAAGGCCGGCCTAATTTTTCTTAAGTGAAATGTTATTCCCTTTATTCTTTTATTTATGTAGGCCCGCTTCCTTGTGAAAAATGGTGGCTTTATTCGTTGCTCGTTCATTTCTAAAAATTAGGGCTTTTTGAAGCCGACTTTAAATTGATCAATCGAATCGGGATTTCACTCTCTTTCTCTCTCGATCGATTATCTCTTCACTTTGCTCATGGCTCCTTCGATGATCGTGTTCGATCTTGCTCCGGTATGTAATTTGTGCTTTTGCTTCTTCTGATTTTGCATACTTGAACTCGATGGATTTTAAAATGCCGATGATGAATGGGATTTATAGAAATCGAATTCCTATATTTTCGTTCGTCTGATAGTTGTTTGATTTCGTCAATACTATGCTCGACCATTCGATCTTCATTTGGATGCTTGAGATTGATTACCGACTTTTTCAATTTACCTGAATAACACGATGTTGATTTTGTACTGTTCATTTTTCTTGGCTACTATGGCGTTGATTTTGGTATTTTGATTTTTGACCCACGGTTTGATTTATTGGCTGTCACGGCTTGTTTGATTTCGTGGCCACCACATCTTGATTTGCATTTGACTTCGGTCACTTGATTTTGTGAAAATACGAACTTGTTCGACACTCTGTTGACATCGGCCAGTTGATACTGATGCTTGATGTTGACCATTTTCTTTATGACTTCGGCACTGACTATATATATAAACTTCGGCACTGACTATATGTATACATTTTGTAGCTGAAGTTTGTTTTGATAAATTTCTACTTGGATTTATGACATTCCTTGGTTCTGATTGTGGTTGACTTCGACATTTGACTTGAATTGTAAAACTCCTACTATCTTTAGTCATATATCTTGACATTGTGTTACAGTTACATGAATTAAACTTGTTTATTACAGTTTGGTTTTTACCATGCTTCTGTTTAGTATTGCTGCACTTGATTTCTTCACCTCATTGTACATTTCCTTGAGCGAGATTCCTGTTCATTTGGGTCTGGTCTGTGTAGCATTAATCGAGTCTGATTTGATGCATGCCGTATCTACATTCACAACTGTTTGTACACTTTCATTTTGCTGTGTCTTCATATAGTTTGTACCACTTTTTTGATGATGCTTTGACTGTTGAACTTGGTTTGGATTTGTGGCCTTGTGTCACAGTTTGTATTCTCTGGTTTGATGAAGTTTCATGTTGCCACCTCTAGTTTACCTTGAACTTCAACTGTGCTTGAGTCTGGTTCATGTTGTATTGTGTTCTGTGTTTACAGTCATCATTTCTGGATTTAGTAGTTCGCATTGGTTTCCACTTGTATACATACATACAGTTATGTGTGTATATAGGTGTGTCAGCACAGGTGTATGCATTCATCTTTTGCACTGTGTATTTGATAGCCTCGAGCCTTTGTGAGATTTGTAGTTTGATTATGCAGTTTTGGGTTTCATGTACATTGTCACTGCATACATGTTTGCATATCAACTTGCTGAAGTCACTTTTTCTTGTATCACACATCTCTGGTCTTTGCTTCATGTATGCACTGCCTGTGTGCAGTTTGTACTGTGCATTTGAACTCGAATCTGTTACCTTCATCATCATGTATACACTTTGATAATCATGCTGCCAGCCTTGTGTATATATGCATATGTTCTATATTACTTTGGCATTGAATTAGATCTTTTGGGTCTGGTCTTTGATGATGCTTGACTACTTGTATATTGATATTGAGCCACTGTTTCACTGTTTTATGTACTTTGTCCATGTTATACTGTTCTTTGATCAAAACTGCCACTTGATGCTTGGTGCGTGGTCTTTGATGTATCGAGTTTCATCACTGGTCTTTGCATTTGTTTTCATTTACTTCGAGATAGTTTCAGTTGCAAGTGCATTTGTAGTTTAGCTCTTGCTTGGTTTTTGGTGCACATGCTTGATTCCCTGACCTGTTGCACTATAAGCTTCATGTGTACTTCTGGTAAGCATTTTTAGCTTGGTTGTCTTGAGCACATTTGTATATATGATACTTTGACTGTTGAGCCAGTGGCATTGATATTTGAATCTTCATTTGCTCTTCATTATTGAGGCTATACTTTTATTGGATATTGAACTTGGTTGATGAACTTGAAACTGTAACTCTGGTTCCATATCTGATCGGCTACATTTTATTCTTGTGCCCGTCACCTTTTCATTTTTGTTTCCACTTGAACTTCATCTTGATTTTTGGAATTACATTTGTGTTGAATCCAGCTTTAAAGCTCGGGTTTGACCTAGTGCTCATTTGTGATTTCACCTGAGTTGAACCCGACTTTGATTTGGGTTTGACCTTGAGCTCACCTGTTCCTGTAATTTTATCAAGTATATATATCGGTATGCATGGCCTTGTGGCATGTACAGTGATACATTGTGCATGTCACAAGCTGTTCGTGTATGATGAATTCAAATTCAAATCTGTGCAGTTAAAGCGCTCGGTAGATTCAAAGCGGTGGAGGTGCAAAAAGTCATAGCGGGGATACAGCGTGGATATAGCGGGATATAGCGGATAGCTCTAAAATAGCATATAAAACTCGTACTTAATGTTTTTATAAATATATAAATGGTAACTAAACGAAAAACTATCATTCAATTGAATTATAATTAATACATAAATGATTTTAAACAAAAAACATGTGCGAATATGCTTTAAATAAACGTAAAACTGATATATAACATAATTGAATTTAGTAGAATATTAGAGTATTTTCATTTCTGAAAATATACTAAAAATTAAATCGAATAAATTAGTTTCATAATTTTATAATGTATAAATGCAATTTTTTAATTCATTTTATTAAAGAAGATATAGCGGAAATAGCAAAATATAGCGAGAATAACGGGATATAGCGGAAATAGCGGGGATTAAAGCGGAAAGGCTATATTTTGGGGCTATATGAAAAAATCATTACGGTAGAAATCCGCTATGAGATATTGCAGGGTTATAGCGGGGTAATAGCGGGGCATTAACTGCACAGATTTAAATGATGACGAACAACCCAAATAACCAAGGAAAATAAATTTACCAAAATCACATTTTATTTTATATTGCAAAAATATTTTATTTTCTATTTTACTGCGTCAATATTTATTTTTGCAGATTGCTCAGATGCTGGATTCAATTTGGATTGAAGTTGTAGATAAAATATGAGTTGAGTGAATGAGTGAGATGTAGTGAGGTCGAATGTAAATGTGAATCGTGATGTAATCAAAATTTTATTGTAATTGAAGTTGTGTATATATATAGTGAGGGCTTGAAATTTGTACTATTCAAAATTTGTAATAAATATTCGTTTGAATTCAAATTCTTTGTTATTTATTTTATTCATCAAATATTTATTAATCTGTGAAAATAAAATAGTATATTAACAAATACACTTAAATGAATATATATATATATATATGTTTATTACCATCAAACAAAAATCATATAGTCGCATATTCAACATTCTCCCTCTTTTGATGATAACAAACATATATTTAAGATTTTGAATTTGTTAAATGTATTTGATCATTCAATTTGCTCCCCCTATTTGAATGCTTCCTCTCTACACAAAGCTCCCCCTTCATATATGTATACAATTAAAAATATGCAAATGAGCCTAGACGCAAATAGAAAATATTTGACCTTTATTTGTCAAAATCTTAACTTTTCTCTCCCACTTTTGTTATCCGCAAAAGAGTAATAGTGTTAGAAAAATGGAGATAAAGTGATAGATATTAATATAACATTAAAACTCAATCGAATATAAATATTTAATTTGAATAAAAAATCAAACAAAAATCATAAATACTTTGTTAGGCGCATATTCCACTTTTAGAATGATGGGACTGATGTCATCATATAAAACCATAAGTTGTGTCTATTTGCGGTATATTTGTATCAGGAATTTGAATATCTACCAACCATGCATAGTCGTTAGGGCTTTTAAATGAGATTAGTAGCATTCCAATTTTATTTAAAAAAAAAAGAATTCAAGTACCTTCTAACCACGCATAACCGTGAGGACTTTTAAATGGGATTAGAATTAACTTGTTTATTTAAAAAATCAATTTTGATATGCGTTCCATACATGCACAACCGTGAGGACTTTTAAATGAGAATGGAAGCACATAACAAATTCCAAGTAATTCACCCATGCATAACCGTGAGGACTTTTAAATGAGAGTGAATACTTTGGATTTTATTTTATTTTTTTATTAAAAAGATATAAATTGAAAAATGAATGATTCCTGTTTAAAGTACCACATATCGATAAACTATATTGAATTTTGATGAGTGATGGTCGTTAGAAATATGATAGAAATAGCGATAGTCACGGAATTTTTACCAACAATTTTTTTTATAACTCTTGTTCAAATTTCTAAAGAAATTTACTAAATATACCGTCTCAAGTTATAATATATGATTAATATTAACACTCATCATTTTTTTCAATCACTATTTTCTTTTTGATAATCATTAGGGAGTCAGATTAGTGAATGTAATCATTTAAAATCGTACTAAAAAACAATTATTTTCTAAAATGACTAATCTGTAAACGAGGTCAAAAATGATTTTGTAGAAGGTGTTTTATAATAAAAAATGTCTGCTAATTTGAAAATTATTTGAAATGAAAAATATGCAGATATTTTCTTTGAAAAACGATGCAGTTACTGATTGTCTCAACATAAATCACTTTCCACTAGTAATTTTTCTATCAACTCGATTACCAGTGTAATCTGCATCTGAATTTCTCTTCCACTCAAAATTATCATTAATTGAATTTGATAGACCAGACCATGAAGTGTGCATCAAAAATTTTCAAAATCATTTTTAACAACTTTTTAAATGAAATTCTCTTCAATTTGAATTGAAGCCGTGTAAATAATCAAAAACCGTGAATATAGAGTCAGTCGTAAAATAACCAAATGTATTATCATCCAATAGAACACTATTGTTAATCCAAACTAATATATATGAAATAATTCAAAGACTCTAGAGATTTTTATAGTGTTCATGGCATAAGAATATAATTGGCCAATAATTTTGAATACGTCAAAATCAAAGTCATCATTTATTTCATCATCACATTATTGGCTGATTTAATTCAGACTACGGTGCAGATTATCACATTTAATATATCGTTCAAAATATACCATTACCTATTTTACCTTTGCGATAATTTTCGCTGTTGCCCATTGTGATTCTGTCACCTTTGTACTAGGCTAAGGAACTTTTCTTTAAAGCTCGTTGTGTCCTTGGAACAGCCAGAATCCAAGTTAACACTATTGTTGTTCCTTAGCCTGCCACCATACCTACACGATAAAAGGTTTTTGCGATATATTTGTTTTTATAGATCCATTGTTGTTAGTGGCAGAATATTTTGAAAAATAATTTTGTGGAGACCCAAAACTATTTATATATGTTCCTTTCGGCATTCTGATTTGTTTAACTTTGAGAGATTTTATATTTGTGCCTTTTGGAACCCAAATTGATATAGTTTTCATGTGTTTGGGTCTATTCCGAATTTTCTACAAATTGTGCACATTGAATTTACTTGATAATCTCATTTCTAACATTTTTAGATTGATTATATCCAAGTCCTTGTCTAACTGTATTAACAGTTTGTTTTCCTAATAGCATATTAAACGAGTTTTCACTTTTTAAAAATTTATCTAAAGTCGTTGACAGTTGTTGGACTTTTGTTTTAAAAGATTCATTTTCGTTTAACAATTGTGTGCGTCTTTTAATAGAATTTTCCCTTCTTGTATTTTTACTCTCCTTCAAAATCAGAATTTCATTTTCAAGTGATTTTATATTAATTTCTGATTTTTTAATTTCTTCTTCGAATGTTGGACACTTATCACACTTAGGGATCCTACTTTGATAGGTTTTAACTAATTTTTCAAACCGGTCATTTACTTCTATCAAACTATCTCTTTGTGATTCAATTTTAGCATATTTCTCCCTAAGTCGTTCAAAACAACCATTTACTTCATGGAAATATATAAGTAGCTGCGAGTGAGAGAGTTTTGATACCATGCTTGGCTCGTCATCGTCGCTATCAGTTATATTACCTTGAAGGCACATATTTGCTTTCTAACTCTCGCTGCTAGTACTTTGATTATCTTCATCATTTGTTTTCCACGTGGCTGCAAAATTTCTCCTTTTTGATTTCTTTTCAAAGTCGTGTCGGTTTTGAGGACAATTGGGCTTGATGTGTCTAGGTTGGTTGCACTTATGACAGATGATTTTTCGCTGTTCTGTGTTATCTAAAACTTTGATAATTCTACTTTTTAATTTTTGATTTAGAGCTGAATTTCCATATTTGTGGTTCCACCGTTTTAATTTCTTTATTACCATTTCCAACTCTGCGGCTCCGTCGTCATCGTCATCATCATCACTTTCAGTTGTTCCTTTGAGAGCTATTGATTTCTTTCGAGTATCTCCTCCTTCGCGCTCTTCCTTGAATTTCATTTCTAGCTCATAAGTGGTGAGATTTCCAATGAGTTCTTCAACTTTGATTTGTTTTAAATCTTTCGATTCTTGAATAGCAGTCACTTTTGCTTCAAATCTTCGTGGAAGGACTCTGAGGATTTTTCCATGCCTGAAAAATTCCTTCCATGTAGTGGTCTAGCGTGGGAAAAATTCCTTCCATGTAGTGCTATAACGTGGAAGTAAATTTTTCCATGCCTGAAAACTGCGTGGTTGGCCTTTTTTTCCACGCAGTTCTCCTGCATGGAAAAAATGCTTTTCACGCAGTTATTTACAATTGTTGCTGAAAACAGCAACAATTATTTTCTGGTTCAGTGTTTGTTTTTTATGTATATTGTCGTACTAACTGGGGTTTTTTCTGCATTTTCAGATGGTTCGAACTCGGATGATGGTTTTTGAAAGAAAAACGAAGAATGGAGAGAGCAGCCGAAGGTACTAGGGCGGACATGAACGAGGATAGGACCGATGTAGTTGCAATGCAAGATGATACAGAAGAGGGGCTGCATGAGACGGACACAGCTAACTTTGAGATTGTTGTAAGGCAAGATGAAAAGCAACATGAAGAAGGAGATGAGGAACATGGAGATGGTTCAGACTCATCGGGAGAAGATGGAGAAGACATAGAGTACGATTCAGAGACGGATGCTTTCGATGAGACAGGCGATGAGCCCGAGGTAGAAGGTGAAGTAGAGGAAGATGTAAACGAGAAAGGTGTACCAAGAATCAGTGATGTGATTAGAGAGTTTGATACTCATGTTGTTTCTATGATATGGATTGGCCATGTATGTAGTTATTATTATTCTAAACAATCGATTTGGAATTACCGTGTTTACAAAATGTAAATTTTATTTGTGTAGGGACGATCACGGCTCACATGTGTCAACCATGCATAGAAGATATCGGAGTGAAGGATTCTTGATAATGCTACTATATTCAAAGCCATTATTGACTCGTCTGGCTTGTTTCCCATTGTTAACACTTGATACACGAGTGTTAACAAGAATTTGATATCAGATTTTGTTGAACGATGGTATCCTGAGACTAATACCTTCTATTTACCATTCGGTGAGATGACTATTACACTTGATGATGTAACTTTTTATTACACATTACAGTCGAAGGTATGTAGGTTTGATAATTGACTTCGTTATTGTAATGGTTGAATGTATGGCTATGTTATATGCATGTTAACATCATATGATAATGGTATTTTGTTTATGTTGGCTGTCTTTGTTGCTTACTGGCTTTTGTATTTTTTTTTGAGTTCTGGAGTTTACCATGCACTGACAAGACGTGGTTATAAACCTAACCACGTAGAGACAATGTGAGGAAAGGTCTCTATATTTTTTGTATTTATGAGTTCACCACACACCGACAAGACGTGGTTAAAGAGCTAGCCACATTGAGAGACTGTGTGGTTCATCACCAAACCACGTTGCAGAACTACGTGGTTATTTTACCAACCACGTTTTCTATCCCTGTACTGGAACAACATTCACGTATGTTCCCTATGTGGTACATCCAAAACCAAAAAAATACACCAATTCTTCATCGCCACAAACAAACATAGTTTAAACTAAATGATTCACATTTTAATCCACATTTCATTCAAGAAAATTCAAAACAGTCATACGCAACGTAATTCAACTGGCTGCGAACAAAGTAAATTGTAGTCACTAAGCAACAATAATTTGCAAATGTTCACTCAAGTTTAACATACAATTTAACACCTCCAAAATGGTGCCACGACTAGTTCCATTCAACATATTCATTTCTTTCGTTCCTTCTTGCCTTCGATCGGTGTACATGTTTTCCCATATACTTGCATCATGAGTCGTGAACCATTTTGGATAAATTGGTAGTACCGGATGTTTATGCTCTACTTTTACCTACGATTGGTAATGTGTAATTTAGTTATAATAAAAAGAAATGAAATAATTTTGAATGTTAATAATCTGTTTGTTGTGTACCTGAAAAAATGATCTTGGTGAACAAAAGCTATTCCAATTTCAGTGTACTGTATCGGTGGAGGCACTTTTCCTTTTAATGAAGGCACTGTTAACAAAAGTCTTTCACTAATGTTGAATACTACAACATTATATCTATTTGCAATAACATAATCAACATAGGGCATTGAAATCCACTTTTCCCTCGTTACAAACCTTTCATCTTCATGCATAAGGATGTGAGAAGAGTAGTACTTCTGTCTTGTTCTATGAAAACGCGATCGTATAAATTTTGACTTTTAAATAATTCTTCGTATAACTCCCTCCTAATTTGCCTCCAGCTTGATTCTCCCAAACCAAGCAAAGCCGCCACACACCGATATCCATAGTTACCATATGATCGAACGTCAATAATATCAGTAACAAATGTCTTTAAGTCTAATGGTATTTGATGCAAATAAGTTCTCATGCCTACAGTTAGTTTTTCCAACTGGAAAAAATACATGATATAGTAAGTTAATATAGTACTTATATGTGTATGCAAATAATATTTATTATACATACCTTTTTTGGTTTACGAATAGGAAGTTTATCGGTACGGGATTTTCTGAAGTACACGAACATTGAGTGTAAACACTTTCGACAAGCTCAAATGAAGAAGGCATTCTTTTAGTTGAAGTGTTAACGCTTTTTTGCTTTCTTTTCCACATGTTTTTATTTTGCTTTTTATAGATGTGAGAGATAACGTATGTGGTTTAAAAACCTCCAACATCTTCTTATAAATTTGGATTTGGTAAGAAGTATCCTACTTTTTCACATCATTTAATAGTAGTTCCATTTTTTCTACTACCCCACATCTTTCTTTCCACTTATTTCAACAAGATGAAGTCTTGTCCAATGAACATCAATCATATCAAGCGATATTGCGGTACCTGGCCTAAGTAGTGCTAACTCATGCGCACAAGGCAGTCCATGTGTTCTACGAACGATACATCCACATAACAATTCTTCCTCACCAACATCTTTTATTCTCTGTATTTTCGAATGAATCAAATCAAGTCTCTTGATAAAAACAAAACCTCATAAATTTCTAAACTCTCGTATATGAAATATGTGCTTTACTTTTGTTAAACTTTGCTCAAATGATGCTTTAAGTGTGGTAAACGAAAGCTCCAATTGTGAATGCATCTTCGTCCAAGCTTGTTCAAAATTACATTGACAACTAGCTAAATGTTTCTTTAATATTGAACGAGCGGGCTCGGCCATGTATACGATACAAACATATGATTACTAAAACAATAGGTACTAGTTGGAACAAATACTAACATGATTATTAAAGAAAATTACCGATTAGAAGTATCATTTCCGAAATTCTTGTAATCATCCGTCTGTGCTTGAACAAATCAGTCTTTGTACGTATCCAACCATTGCTCGTGAATATACTTCAACAGTAAAGTATGCTTCACATACTTTTCATGTAACACTTGCAGATTCTCATTGTACACAACTAAATTTTTTGAACAAACAAGTTCATTCCAATCTAAAAATGACTTCTTCTCTTTAACTTTCCTTCCTTTCACTTTTTTTGCAAATACGTTAGAACATTATTTTTAATGTGCCATGTGCATAACATATGTGCAGAGTTTAGGAAAACAAATCCAATAGCATTAACTAGTGTTGTTTCCCTATTAGAAATGAAGACTGATGGCAATTCCACTTCACAATCAACCAAAATAGATTTCAACCGTTCTAAGGCCCATATATAATTTTTCTTAGTTTCAACAACTAAGTACGCAAGCGCGATACAGAATGTAAGATCTATGAAAGTAATGCCAACAACCTCAAGTAAAGGCATTCTGTACCTATTGGTTTTATATGTGCAATCTAATATGATAACTTGTGAAAATGTACGTAGAAAATCCAAGCTGGTAGGATGCGCCCAAAAAATATCTTTAATAATATATGTTTCGTCTAATGTTTTATGGTGCCATTCAAACTAACCAAACTCTTTCAATTTACTAAGAAAATATTGAACTTGAGAACGCCTTGCTCACTCAATAGCATTTTGTTCTCGTATAACATTGTAAATTGTTTTGATGGTGGTACAATTTGTAGGATCAGTTCTTTTAATTGTGTGTAAAATTTCTTTTGTTTTTACCATGTTCCTATGCATCTCAATAACTAACTTGATCTCATCCTCAATTATTCGACCAATATACGAATTTCCTTCAGTATTTTTAAATTTTGAATGATTATGAACACCATTAACAACATGCAATCGTCAATCATCTAAAGTAGAAAGTTTATCACCTTTAAGTCTAAACGGGCAATTGCATTTTTTTGTACCGGTTATTCGGAGGTTCTTTGGGCTTTGCCTTTTCGCTTCTTGTACACACCACTTCGTTCACAAGTAAACATAATTATTTGTTTTTTTGTTGGAGCACTAGTATCCGATTTTTTAATTATGATAACAAAACAGAGACATTTTCCCGTATCACAAACCCAATTAGCAAATTTTTCTCTCGATGGACATATCTGCATTAAAAATGTTAAATAAAATGTAAGTAATATGGATTTATTTGAATGTTAATCAAAGTAAACTTACATCATAAGTCGTAAACTCATTTAAATAATTCAATGCTATTTCGTCACATGTCTCTTCATCACTTGAAAATGGCACAATCTACAGAAAACAAGTATCAAACACTAAAAATTAAACAGAAAAGAAAAATTGAACTACCATACAGGGTTACTACGTGGTTATTGTCAGTACCACGCAGAAGGCAGCATGGTTAGTGTCAATAACACGCAGCTTCCAAGTGTGGTTTTGTAATAATCACGCCGCTTCGCTGCACTGCCAAGTCTATAACCTAGTAGAGGCCATATGTGGATTATCACAAATCCCATTGATCGACAGCCATTGACTGTATTTGCAAATATTTAAAAACTTATCAATTTCTTTTTGAATTACCAGCTATGGTTGCGATAAAAAATCATCCTCCTTTTCAAAATCCACCATCTACTAGTTTAAAAACGAATTTTTTCTTCAATGATGTGGAAATTAGGGTTTTGAAGCTTCGACGTTTTAGAAGACAGTGAAAACTTACGTAAGAATTAGAAGAATTTAGAAGAAAGCTTCCTAAAGGTATTTTTGTCTTCAAAAATTTATTTTTTGAAGAGGGGCTATTAAGTGAAAATATTGGTCGGAATAGAATTTTCCTTCATTGTTTTATAGATTATAATGATGTTAATAAAGACAATACATTATTTCATACAAATTTGAAAGCCGGACATATTTAGGCTTGTAGCATGTATATATCACCTCATGTGGTACGGGCAGACAACCACCCTTTATTAAGTACAAAGTTCTAAAAAAAATCAGAAAAACTCATGCATGGAGGTGCTGGTAGCAACGCTGGTCAATAAGAAAGTGATGTTAAATTTAGCGGTGGTGGCAAACATGCTTTTCGTTTAGTTTTGGTGATTTTTATAGTAATAGTGAACATGAAGAAAGCAACCATGACAATGAAAAATAAAGTGAAAATAACAGATGTAATTTTTAAGTGTGACTGTGATGGTATTAACCCTCGAAACTCTTATAATTATCATAGTAATTTTCTAGAACAAACAAGTTAGATGGTCCCCTGTCATTTTTACCAAAATAAATCATAAGTTACAAGGAGAAACAAGCTTTTCTGTCACATAGAAACTGTAACATATAAAATACGAAGTATTACAATAAACATAACAAAGAGCCTAGTAGCTAATATCAATTAGATATTATCAGTACATCAAATATCGAAACTCAATTGATATATTTCCTAAAATATCGGCCATAATGTTTTCCATGTATCATATTTGAGGAAGTATGCGCATGACCCATCACTGATTGTTGAGCCATATGTGCAAGAGGATTTGAAGGTAGAACTGAACTTGACCATGGTTAGACATCCAGTTCGTAATATGGATCGGGATGAAAAGAGACTGCGTAATAAGGTAGTGAGATTGGTTTCAATGAAGTGAAGATTCTAGACATTGTACTTGGGAAATAGAGGATAGTATGGGAGGAGCTTATCTTGAATTGATGCTATGATAGTTATTTGCTCGTTGTATGAATCGTGTATGCACTGTTTGTGATGTAGTTGCTTATCTATATCTTTTGTATGGGTTTCATGATACATAATACATGCCATTTTGAGTTATTTTAAGTGATCTTTTAGGTGTTAATTTCAGGACGAAATTCTTTCAAGGGAGGGAGAACGTAACGACATGTAATATAATCACTTTAAGTTTAAATATTTAATATATATCTAAATAATTGATTTATGCATTTTATAACTCAAATAAAGCTGTTTTAAGTAATAGCTAGTGACAATGAAATTGCATTCAAAATTTGCTAATAAAAATAATTAGTTCGAAGAAAAATCGATAATGTGATCGGAAATCAATTTTCGAATTTTCATCTTCTAAAAGTTGTCAGAAAACGTTGTGTTCATTAGGTCATTTATATATACAAAGATATATATATATATAAATATATATATATATATATAACATATGATACGGTAAAAGGTTAAAATAGATTTGTAATAATTTTACTCAAAGTAAAATGGTAAGGTTAACTATTTTTTTCAAAAAAATAATAATAAAAATAAAAATAAAATAGAAAGGTAATGTCATTTCATGACAACTTACCCTTAACATCACATAAGAGAGTGAAGTGACGGACAAGAGAGCAGGAAGTGTGGAGCTTGCATGTTCAACAAGGCAAGGAAGAAGGTAGCGCTGATGTGGCAAAGTTTTGTGGAGGGTAAAAGATCAAAGGGCAAAAGGGTAAATTATATTTCCATTTTATATAAAACTATTTCGCCCTTTTTCTAATTTTCATTTTACTTTCACTTCTTCATTTCAAACTTTTTTTCCTCTTTCCAAAGCTCCATTTTTCCATTTTAATGGTTTCCAAAACTTTCTAAGATAATTTTTTTTTCATTTTAATTTAAAACTTATTTAATCCTTACTCTTCATTTATACACCTCCTCTCATCCAGAAGCAAGCCAAAAACCTCCCCTACAAGCTTGGCTGAGCCGACCTACCCTAGTGCCGAACCCTCTAGGCTTCTTAAGGCTTCTAAAAATCAAACTTTTGTAAAGGAAAATCAAGGTTCGGGTGTTGGAGCATGTGGTTGTGATTTTGGTTTGAATTTCATTAAATTTTTGGTGAGTAAAGCTAACCTTTTTAAAAAAAATTAAACTTTATTTTTGTTGCTAATTGTTAGTTGTTTGGTTGAAAAATAGTGTTGTTTTGCGCTTTACATATATATGAGATGTTGGTTATGGACAGATGAAGTCGAATGTTAAGTATGGTTAGCAAGTTATGATTTTTACTTGTTGTATGATGTTATGGCATGTGTATATATGTTTGTGCTCATGTATATGATATTGTAAGCTAAAGAAAAGTTAGAATTTGAACTTGTTTTATGCTGTGACATAGAGATTCCTTTAGGTTTAAACTTGTTTTACTTATTCTATTTTCTAGAAAAGTTTTACAAGTTTTCAGAACTTTACTTTTTAGTTTCCAAAAACTTTATACCATGTTTATAAAGTAAGTTAAAATAAGAGTAAAGGCTTAAAGGGTATTTGGTATACAAAACAAGTGTAAAGTAACGGCATCCATAGCGATAGTCGCTATGGATGCAGTTCATAAAAACGAATGTTTTTTATAAACCAAAAGTGTTTTCATTTTAAATATAATTTTTGAAAATTATTTCAAACCATACTATAAGTAAAAAAAAGTTTTAATTATTTTTTTAATTAATTAATAAGGGGTTAATGATTATTGAAATTAATTAATTAAGTAGTGGTGATTAGTACTTGATTATTAATTAGGTATGATAATTATAATTAGTTAATTAAGTAAACGTTAATTATTTAATTAATTATTATTTAAGTAAGATTTAATTAATTATTATTTAAGTAAGGTTTAATTATTTATTTATTTATTAATTAATTAAGGTTAATTATTAATCAGGTAGAGTTTAATTATTTCTTAATTATTAATTAAGCAAGGATTTAGTTAAGATTTAATTAGGATTTAACTGAGATTAATAATTATTAGATAAAGAGTTTAAACTTATTCTCAATTAATTAAATAAAGGTTTAATTTTTCTTTACTTTATTTCCAATGGTCGGTTTATTTTGTAAAGCAACTTTCTCTTACTAAGAACTGTTTAAATACATGGGATTCTCTTTGTCTATGCAATTTAGCAGCCAAACAAATATGAATATGTTATACTAAAACGTTGACACATTTTACTGAATGCATGTCTTCTTGTATTTGGCACTAAAAAGTTGACAAGTAGGCTTTCCTCTATCTGTAAGATCTAGAACTTGGTTTTTTAGGCGAGGGATAGTTTAAAATGTTGGAAACGTGATAAATACAAGAGTTAATTTCGATAAATGAATCATGATAAATTAAGTGTACGGAAGATATTCCAATGTATGCTTAATACCAAATTCCAAGGTATGGAAACTCGTTTCTATCGCAAGAAGTAAGAATGAATGTCGTGTCAAGGTTAATTTCTAATTTGTCAGACTTCATTGTTAGTCAAGAGATGG
Source organism: Allium cepa (assembly GCA_030765085.1). NCBI lineage: Eukaryota > Viridiplantae > Streptophyta > Magnoliopsida > Asparagales > Amaryllidaceae > Allium > Allium cepa. The sequence continues at coordinate 766,050,023 of CM060932.1, read as the reverse complement.
TACTGTTTGAAATTGGAAAGTGGGGATAAATATAGGATGTTGTATTTTTCATATGCAAATCTATACACATCCTAGATAGTGGATTCGTCCACTTTCATAACTTAACCCTTTTAAAATTATTAAATGTTGGTTCAAAGAGACTGTGATCGGATAACATGAGTTATTCGAAAACCACTTCAAACCAAGGAAAGCGTCCGAATTGAAAACATCTAAAAGACGATGGAATCGAATATGAAGATCTTTGAATTGTAAGGGCTACTTGCTTCTAATACTGAGGGTGATTGAAAATTGAATGTAGTAAAAGTAGTGCTTTCGGTTTGTTCGTATCATGAACAACTTGTATGGACGAATGCTAGCATTTCATTTGTCGCTCTGAGGGCTGTGCTAGCTTCCAAGTAGGAATGCTAAAAAGGTAAATCGCAGTCTTAAGCCTCACACTCGGCATATGATTAAAGAGGGGATGTGCTGCACGGCTAAGTGGGTCGCTCCCATTAGGGTATGATCATCGCCTGACCTAGATCGATATTTATTGAATTTATGTGTACTTCGGGTCCGGTATGGTTGTTGATCGCAACCAAGGGGTGATCATACTTTGTACTATCCAGTAAGGGGTAGGTTGTTCCTAAGTAGCAGAGGTGCAATTAAAGCAGCCTCGGTATATTTCTTCTAGAGGTGTGTCGTACGAAAGGTACACCCTTACCTTGACATTATATGGAATCCATTCTCCACCAAGTGATTACGGAGTTGATAGTTTATCTGTTATGATGAAATTTAATTAATGCAATAATATTTTGATTATGGTTCAATATTTACTTTAAACCTTATATATTATTATAATATCACTAGATTTTCTATAGAAATGGTTTGGTTATCATAAGATAAAAACCCGTCTGTTTATGTGCGGTATGGAATTATGGGATAACTTTGTTTTTAAAGGATTTAATGAGCTTAAAAATTCAATTGTTTAAAGTTTACTCATACCAGACCTATGTCTGACCCAAAATTTAATTTTCTTTCCTTAAAACTCTTGGATACTAAAATTTGTATGAGTAGCCAAGTAGTCCATGCTTTAACGGATGCATTTTGGAGGAGCATAGAGGAGGTGCGTGACAATCCAACTTTTTGGACGATTCAAGTCAACAATAAACCACACATCTATAACTCAAACCATTTAAAAAAGCAAATTATCAATGAGGTTTAATAAGAAAATAAGAGAAAAGAAGGAAAGCAAAACACAGAATGTCGCCACGGAATGACAAAATATAATAATCAAATAAATAGTTCATGAAGCTGTTTTACAATATACATTTGATTTCAATTTTTACAACATAATCAGAGTACAATAAACAAACATACCAAAATAATGCAGCAGAATAATGATAGTAAATATGGTTCGGCAAACTCCATCTTCATTTTCAAGGAACAGTGTCTTCAAATATTGTAATACTCAGGGTGACACGAGCGTAATGAAAAGACAAAACCCTCGAGTCAGAACTAAAAGTTCTTATGTAAGTCAAATAAATACAGTTAAATATGAGTGTAGTAGCTTTAGAGATGTTTACGGGATTTTCCATCTCCTATCAAGTGTACAATGTGAGTGCAATAACTTAAGAGATGTTACAGGATTTTTCATCTCCTAAGGATCCGTCAAACTGTCTATATGTAGTAAGATACGTTATATATGTAGTGTCTATCAGTAAAGTAAAGTATTAAAATAGCGTTAAGACTTGACATTGATCCCCCTTAATACATTTTTAAGCAGGTCCTGTAACACAACCAGCAACGTTGGTAGCCAATGAGTCCCTTATAAGTACCATACTAAAACAAATCATAGTGGGTGCGTATGAGGATAAAAGTATGACAAGGCACATGAGGCGCTGCCCAAGGTAGGATTATACCAGTTTACCCTTTTTGGCTGGTCGTAACACATCGTAGCCACGACCGCCGGCCGAGTCCACCACCCCAAAATCAAATTAATATACATCGATCAAGTCAAAATCAATATAGTAATACGAAGGGGTGATGGCCCCTAAAGGCAGCAAACCCTTGGACAGACATAGGCTTCTATTTTAGTCATTTACAATTGACACAAGTGTTGGGGTCATCCATAATCGTTCTCTTTCTTCATTCTAGTAAACGTCGCTAATTCAACCTCCACATTTTGGATAACATGCTCTTTGCGCGGCTATATCCGAAAAAATAACAATATCAATAATTACATGGTATGCATCATATTTTAATAATAAAGCATCCCAAACCAAGGGAGAACAGTAAAATACCGCTACAAAAACTGTAATCCGAAAACATACATATTTATCAGGCAAATAAAGATCTCTTTATGAAATCAAAAGCAATAGCTATTGCTTCTATAAACCTATTTCTTACTTACATAATCCAAAAGAGTTAAAACTATGTAAAAAGTGCAATATTTTAGTTGTCCAAATCAATAACTCAAGAGACACAACATATATAACAATCATATATAAACAAAAGAAGTATGACCATTATATGTAACCAAGAATTCATCGCACATCCATAGCAATCAAAAACTAATGGTTTGTGCAGGTTCAGAAACATTTCATCGCGCAAGGATGATAAATAAACTACCAAGTGTACCTTACGCTCAACAGCCTTTGGTAATTAATCAATAAATTATTCATACAACCTCAAACGATTCGAAGTGTAATTTCCCAAACTTCCCATAAGCCATCAATATAGAATTTATATTTTATTTAAGTTTTGTACGATGTACATATATCATTTGTACATAATATATTGGTCTCTTGAACAACCAATCATCCATTTTACACACCGGTTGGTTCTTTTAAATTTCAAGAACAAGTCATACTTCATGTCGAAATATCAGATTTGCTTCAAATTATTTCGAATTCACAAAGGTTATACCTTCAAAACATTCATACTCAAATCAATGATTTAAATCTAAATAATTCCCACTTTTAAAACAGTTTGAATATTGAAAATGATTTTAAATAATGAAAATAGTTTGAATATTGAAAATAGTTTTAATATAGAAAATAGTTTGGAATGATTAAACTAGTTTAAAGATTGGAAATAGTTTTGAATATAAAGTAGTTTTAATATTGAAAATAGTTTGGATAATTAAAATAGTTTATAAATTAAAATAATTTGGTTAGTAAAATAGTTTACATATTAAAATTATTTATATTAAAATTGTTCTTTCCTTTACAACAATTTGAATTCATGTTCTAAATTACAAGAAAATCAATTTTCTCGATTTCCAATTCAAGTCAACTTCATATTCAAAATTTAGTTTAAATCAGCCTCAATTAAAAATGATTTCAACTTTAATTCAATTTCAATTTAAACAGTTCTTTTCAACTGACTGAAAGTTTCAATTCAAATTCTCATTTTAAACAATTTAGTTTAGAACCACTTCACATCCCAAAATTTAAATATCAATTTAAACCATTTTAATTAAACTAAATTCAAAGTTTAAATTAAAATTCAAACCTTTAAAGTAATTCACTTCCAACAAATTCAAATCATATCTCAATTTCAACTTTAAGATTCCAAATTAAATCATTGAACAGTTTCATTTAAACAATTCAATTTCAACATTCCAAATCTCGAATTAGAAAATAATTTAATTAGTATAAATCAAAATTTGTTTTCTTTAAAGCAATCTCTTTTAAACCAATTCAAATTTAAGATTTTAAACATTTAATTTAACCAAATCCGGTGTCCGTATATAATTTTCTACCCTATGGTCAAGTGATTAATTATTTCAATTTTAATTACATGGATAGATATATATATCATTTCAATCCATATTTAAATGACATAGGTATATATCATTTCAACCTATTTCTTAGTTCATTTCAAATAATCCAAGTGACAATTTATAGGATGTTAATAATAAATAGGTAATAAAAAGGATATATTAAAATAAATTAACAACCATGCATTCAATATCTCTATCATAAGCCTCCATTTACAATCAACATCCAAATCAACTAAGATATCACAATAGTTTCTAGTTATCAATTGTCGGTGTTTAATTAGCAATTAAATCCAATATAATAATTTACCAAACATCAATCAATAAATTTTTATCACGTCATGATTTTAATTTAACTAACATCAGAAAATTTAGTATTGTGTGAGTGAGTTAATCACTCATCTTTGATATAAAGCCCATTAAAAATCCAACAAAAGCGCAAAATCTCAACAGTCTCCAAATTCAACCAAACCAGTTTCATGTTGTCTGAAGTTTGATCCAAATCAACGGATGAAACCGCACGTCAATCGGAGCTCATATGTAAAAGTTATTCAAGTTAGAAGTTCAAAATTTAAAAATTAAATTAAAATAAAATAAGGGCAAAAAGGTAATTAGCATTATCTTCCCCAACTCTAAATGATCTACAAAACCTAAATAGTGCACTGCCACCGATCTCCTTCACTTCCACCGCCACATGGACGCGCTACCACCCTGATGCAAAGCCACCATCATCGCCGCGATCGTCTGCCGCACCTCCCCATGCCCACGCGACTGCCTCCAGCCCCGCTGCATGAACCCGCCGTCGCCTCCATTTCATCACCGATTCTGGTGAACTTCAACCAATCCATGATTATCGGCCACCATAGATCAACACTATTCCCCAATATCTACGCCGTGGTACCCTCCGATCGTCGTATAGTCGACGACCCACCATTAAACGTGAAACCCTAAAACAGACGGTTGAGAAAGATCGCTAATTTATGGACATATGAAACCTCCAATCGAAAAATGAATTACAGATGCTGATTTCATTCATCGAGGGCTTCACGACGATATATAATATGATAGGGTTTGAGCAGTCTGAATGTTTGGATTTGATTTGAAGTTGGAATTTAGAGTTAGGGATATTCACCATTGGAAAAGAGCAGATAGCTTTTGAAAGTACATACAGAAAATAGAATAGAAGACTGCTAGGGTTTCATAACAGCGTATATATAGACAAAGATGGAACAGGTCGATTGGGACAAAGCGATAACAAGACCCGAAAAGCCTGTTTCGTCTTGAAATGAAAATAGGTCCTCTTATATATCGAAATATAGGTTTTTAATATTTTTAAACTCAATGAAAGTAATTTCAAACCCTAATTCTATTGTATATAGAAGTTAGATTTAAAATCAAATTATATTTATTTTTACATGTTAATTAAAACAAATTATTATTAACTGATTTAGTCAATTTTAAATTCCAAATTAGATGTTTTTTAAGAGAAATGTATAATCCTCAAAAGTAGTGGAGAGCACACATGTATATATAAATTAAAAGTTTTCTATCATCATTCTTGATTAAATAGGATTTTAATAATCTTTCAAAATTAGAATTTTCATGTCAAATCTAAGATTTAAATATTAAATTAATGTTAACATTTAACTAAATGGTAATAAAATCCTTGTTCGTTATATTTAAATTTCAAACAAATTCTTTTATTTTGATTTAAATGTTCTTTGTATCAAATTAAAAGTTCCCTTATGTATTTATTAACATGCGTTTCCATTTTATTACACCATTATTCTATAGTTAACCTCTTTTCTCATATTAATTGAAATATTTAATTACATTAATTTCTCATTGATTACCAAACTAATTTCAAACGAATTAAATAATGAGACAAGAAATAGAACAATTGTTACATCCTAATAATTTAAACACATTAATTAATTTATTGTTTACAAACAAAGGTTGATAAATTTACGTACTAAATAATTGATTTCTTATTCTATGCTAAAACCAATTTCAATTTATAACATATGATTTTTCCTTTTGATACATCATTTATTTTATTCCATATTAACCTTTACCATTACAATTGATTGAATTTTACATTAAAACAGCTATCAATTACATTCAATCAATATTATTAAATTATATTCTAATATGCGTTACTGCCTTCCATTTCATTAAAACCAGTTGTTTTAAGATCTTATCTTAAGGTCAAAATTTATAATCTAATAAAATTCACTTTAATAACTTGTAAATTATGACAATATTAAATTCCAAAGTCTTATTTAAATTAATATTTTTAATGGTAAAAAATACGAGTCGTTACAAGCATCGAGAATATTTAGTTATCTTCTTTATTTTTCTGTTGTGTATTTTGTATCAGCATTGTGGGGCAGGTAGTTATAATTATCCTTGGCTGAAGTTGGTATTTTTGCAACTCTGATGTTCATTTTGGGATAATACGATGTACTATCTTATGTTGACTATATATATGATAACCTTGCGATGTGAGATTCTGTATTTTATTTCTACTTATCTTTTCGTTTTCTGTTTTTACCCCAATGGCTTGTCTTTCAAACTCTTAGATGATCGGCACATGAATACCATGGGTGTATTATGTGTCGTCTTTAGGAGATAGAAAGGCGGGTCATTACACGCACGACACCTGAACACCTTCAAATCGCGAGCACCCCTTATCAACTCGCTTGCCATAGCCTCGCTCTACTCCATCAAGTACATAATGTTGCTTTTGTTTTTGTATGACAGAGAAAAGAAAGCTGGGATGAAGCAAATGTGCATCAAGTAGTAAAATTTATTTATAGCACTAGTGTGATATCATTATATTTGACTTTTAATTCATTATTAATATAATTTGCTTTTGATTAATTATAGAACAAACGCGGTAAACAATATGACACATGTGATTTATTAGATTGGAGTGAGACAGACGAAATTGTTGCGGAAGGAAGAGTTGTGTCAAGTGATCCAAAGGAGCTTATCCAATAAATCCCTTTAGGGTCTGATGCCAAGAAAATTATAATAGACAATATGAGGAAACCAGATGCTTTCTTATGGAGACCTTCAATTTATTCGACATGCATTGGAGACGTTGAAGATGAGATAGTAGTGTGGCCAGCTACTAGAGTTGTTTTGCACAACTTCGATAACTTTGAAAAAGAAGATAATGGGGTAATCTTTCATCCTTATACTAATTAATTTTTTATTTTCATTGTACAAAAATAATAAGCTGTCCTTTTTTTATTAGAGTAAAAGTAACAGCATAGATCATAAATGCAAATTAATCAATTGGAGTGGGAGTAAAGAATTAGTCGCAGTAGGACGACTGCATTCGAGTGATCCAAAAGAACTTGTGAATGATCTCCCTCTTGGTCCAGCTGCCATTGTAGCTTAGATAGATAATCCCAAAACCGAAGATGCTTTTCTATGGAGGCCCACTAAAGGATTGATGCAAGTTGGAGAAGCCATCATTATCAAAGTTGCATTGCCTGAATCAAAAGTAGTTATCGAAACATTTAACACTGCATCATCAAATGATCATACAAGTAATGTCGGGATTGTCGAGAAGGTAGGTATCAAACTTATTTTATTTGATTTAATTATTTTTTGAATGTACAAACTATTGAAGTATATAATAAAATAATCTCTTTGTTTAATTGATAGAGTACAATTCTATGGAAAAAGTAAATGCAAGCTGATCGATTGGTTGAGAAAGAGAGAAATAGTTGCATTAGGCTGCTTGTCTTCAACTGATCCAACTTTAATGGTTCATTGTGTTCCTTTTGAAAAAAATGCATCTGAAGTATGGGTGGATATTGTAAAAATTCCAAAAGCATGTCTGTGGAGAACAACGTCTGATTTAGAAGTCATTGAAGATGCTCTTGGTACTACGATAGCTTGGCCTATTGCGAACGTTATAATGAAATCAATTTCTTGTAAGTAAAATTCAAACTTTGTTTAGATGTGAGACTTTTTTGATTTGGTTGAATACTATCTATTTCATATTCGCCTTTGGAACATGCTTGTGTGTTACGATCACCATGATTGGGCTTAATATCCTAAATCTTGCGTTAGGTATGATTATTAAGTATGATCATTAAGTAGGATAGATATATTGGAGTGAAATAGCTAAAAATGTACAGAATTCCATACAAATGAATAATTTTTTAACAGAAGACTATATAAATATCCATAATAGAATATTATATCATTTGTTTACATAACAAATAGATTTTTCTGAATTTATAGAAAGAAATATATTCAAATTACTGTTACAGTCACCTGAAGTATGAAGAAGCTAAAATAATCAAATTACCTTACAGTCACCTGTCCCTAATTACAAAGAAAATGTATGTAAAAAGGCTATCAACATTCATAATTCACAACTTATTTCTAATTAATAATTCATAATTGTATTTCAAGTACAGTTTACGAATTAATTTCAAAATTTGAAATTAGATACAACAGGAATAAATCAGCAAGCATGTTGATGTAAGATTTGAACTATAGATCAAACGAACTAAAGTGAACGAAATGGATATGAAAGGAGAAACTGAGTCCAGCTTGGGATTAAAAGATCTTGAAATAATAACTATAAATGAGGAAGGGTTGTTTCTAGCAGCCATTACCGTGAATTCATACTAGAACTTTTGTAAAGCAAAATGAGTGTAGATGTAATGGGTCATCACCTAGTCTTGCAAATTCTGTTGTTTTATTTGATTTTGATCTTGTGTTTTAAGCGTAGATATTAAGAAGCTAAAACCAAAAATTATGTTCTAACACTTAAAAGATATGATAACAAATGTGTATTGAAGTTTATTTATATACACATGCGTTATATATACTGTATTTGGAGATAGAATGAATGGGTAGCCAGTAACCGTGTGGCTCAAAATTGAATTGTTGAGTAAGAAAAGAAGGAAATAAGGTTTTTGGATTAAGCTATTGTGGGAAAGGAATTACCTACGTAACTAGTTAAGATGATTTGAAAAACAGTCGTCTGTAGCTCATATGGTCAGGTAAAAACCAAGGAGAAGGTGGATAGAAATTCAAAGGTCTAATTCCGATAACAACTATGAACTATTTTACTAGTAATGGTACATTTTCAAAAGCTTTTGGATGGTTGTTTGATTTAGCTGCCTGAATATTATAGAAAAATGAGCAAATAATATATTCTATTCATGGTCGAGATAAAAAGAATATGGTTCAAACATAATGCACAATTGTTTACTGAGGACCTTTGGGGTAATTGAAGTGGTTTCAAAAGATCAGATATGTATGCTTGGTTGACTAACAAGGCCATTGTACCATCTTCTCATTATATTCATAAATAGTGCTATTCATTTCCATAATAGCAATAGGCCGAAACTGACCCATGCTCGTTGTTTTAAGCTGCAAGACATCAATTTGTTTAGTAGAGGTCTTGTAACTAATCCCTTGAGCATACATTAAAGAAATATTCAAGAATAAAAATTATGACTATAAAATTAAACTATTCTATAATTTTACTTCTACTATGTCATGAAATGCAAAAAAGCACTGCTAAAATACATGTTTTTGTAGATTTGTGATATGCTTGTTGTCCGAGAACATCCGAGCTGTTAGATTATAATTCAATATAAGAAGTTTTATACCATTTTCAATTAGACAGTATTTCAAATTATAATATGTTGTTACTTCCCAAACTTGTCATACCCCACTCATAATCAAATCCAAATAATTTCCTTCAATTGCAAATTCAAATCATGAATATGATCTCTTTTAATAAATAATCAAAGCAAACCTTCCACAATCTAAAGGGTTATGCATTAATATTCATATGGCTTTTGTAACACATGGGGTAACTGTAGAATGCATGCACTCTTAAATACCTTTACTCTAAATTAAATATTCATACTACATGTAGATCACATCACATATATGATTTGCCTTTGATAAAAAATCCTACTAAAATGTATAATCTAAATTATTTATTCCAACAAAATTTTATTGTGCAAAAGTAATATATGTAAGCCACAGATATCTATCTTTAGATCAAAAATTATGTTATGATAAGATGAAGAAAGCAACATATGTAATTATACCCATTACCATCCATGATTAGCATATGTAGTATTGCTGGCATGTAGAACTAAAGCCTGTAGTATAGCATAATAAAGTGAATTTATGTAAACTAGTATTGCTGGAACCTGAGACAAGCATAAAATGGCTATGCCCCAGGTATATGAATTGAAGCACACCTGAGACAGGTCATGTTACTGAGATAGTGAGCATGCTCAACTGGCCTGAAGATGAGCGAAGTAGAGCGAACCAAAATGCTGAAATGCTAAGCAACATGCACTATTTCTAAAGTACAAAAGTGGATTTCTTCGACCTATGTATTCATTGTAATGAAACATTGACGGTTGCAATCCCAATGTTATATCGGTGCTGCAATAGAAGTGTAATATATACGCTGAGAGTTGAGATGTGTCACGCTTGGGTTAGATGCATGATAATTTTATATAAAGATCTAAAAGTTATGGACGGTCACACTTTTTGTTAGCCGTTGTGGTGTTTCTTAGTTATTTTGAGTGATCAATTCATAAAGTTTCTTTTTGAAACCATGTTATTTAGTACTTACACATTTCTACATTTATGACTAACATACGCACGTGTGTGCTTCTTTTTAACAGGAATTGTATGATATTTTTGAGGTTGCTACATGATGTCACACTCTTTCTCCTTCAAATCCGTCATGCTTGCATTAATGTATTGTCTATCGACGTTCATACATCTTTATTTTTAATATGTATCATTTTGGTCAGCTATAGTTGTATGTATTGTTACTTTTTGTCACAAATGCTTATATGCTCCGTATATGAAGTATTATGGATATATATATCCATAATATTATGTGGTTTGGCTTATGACTCCATTTGATTACATTACAATATGATAGGTGTGGTTTTTTGAATTGTTATAATACATTAGTTGAAATATGATTGGTAGGAAAATTGGAAGGTTGAATGTATATGGCAATAAAAAATGGAATGGAAATTTTTCTAGAGCGTTTTAACCATGTTATGAAAAGAAAAATTGTTACAGCTTTGTTATACTATAGCATTATACTAGTGCTATACAATATATTCTGCAAGGATCAAACAGTTTTCATAGCAAAAAACAATGCTACAATAAGTAGTACTGAATTTTCTAGCGCTTCAATGCGTAATAAAAGATTGACATAATATTTCCATAGCGTTTTTAGACGCTATAATAATATGGCATGTCAACGTATTATAGCAATAAAATGATGTCATAATTGTTAGTATTATAAAACACAAGTCTTTGTAAAAGTTCTATAGCAAGCTTCAAAATGCTATAGAAAAGAAGTTGTACCGATACGGCCTGTGTAAGATGGCAACAAAAAAGCTGTTAAAAATCCATTTTACAGTGCAATTTGGAAACGTTATTGTATCTATCAAACTTACTACAACATTTTGATCTATGGCGTTTATAGAAACGCTATAGAAGGCTTTTATAGCGGTTTTTAAACGCTATAAAAGGTCCGTTTGTTGTAATGTCATTTAATTTATGGATTGACATTTTATTTTTCAATTCATTCATGCTTTTGTCGCATGCCACATGCTAGCAAACTAAATTTTATATATAATTAAGGGTATAAAATAATAAATGATTATGTAAATAAATTAATAATTTTGACATTTTAGGAAACACATACACTAAATTATGTGCTTATACACTAATTAACCCAAGTTAGTTATAAATACTAAATTATGTGCATATACACTAATTAACGCATATACACATACACTAAATTATACCTTAATTTTCAGATTTAACATCAATAACTGTAATTAGCATTCAATGAGGTATTATAAACAAATACAATCAGAAGTTAACCCTAATTTAGCAAATTAATCTTAATTAGGGTTAGTAAAAAAACCTAATTTAAGATGAACTAATTGCCTTGGCTCCTGGAGATTGATGAAGTTGCTGATGGTTGGGGATGCATAGGAGCAGTCAGTTGTGGGAGAAAGTTAGGGTTTGGAAAAAAAATTGGAGGAGAAAGATACTGAATTTGTTCTTAGCCGAACCTGCTATATAATCACGTTATCCGATGCTCTTCGATGGTCGTCGACGGCTAGTGTTAGTGACGGCTTTCAATGACTTTCGACGGATATTATACAATTTTTATTAAAGTTTCATACTTGTTGAAATAAATTTAATATAAATTAGTTTGTTAGAAAAATTTAATTTGTAGAAAAAAATGAATAGTTTATGTTAGTTATTTGTAAATATGAAAAAAATATTAATGATTACAACCTCTTACATGCCTTTTCAAATAAATTTTAAATTTTAAATTATAGCTAACAATGTTTACAAAATTAATTCATAAAGCTATTGCGTATCATAAATTTCATCAAAATTTTTATAATTAATAGACTGAAAATTGCAGAAAATGATTGTCTATGTTCGATTTTCGATAAAGTTAATTATCTAATATAATTATACAACAATTTTTTTTATCGAAAACACTAATTTAATTAATCGTAAACTTATATAGATTTGAATAATTGAATAAAATTATCTTTACAAATTCATATGATTTGAATTATTATATTTAATCAAATTTCAAACTTATACAACCGATATATTATAATAAAGTAATAAGTTTAAATAAATAGAATGAATGACCGCCGGCAGTCGTCAGAAGCAAAATGACGGAGTCCTCAGTGACCGTCGGAATTATGCGCTGCAAATTACTGTATTATGTAGTGTAATGTCGTAATGGTTTCAACACCTTTACTCCTAATCATTCTCATTTCATACTTACATTTCATTTATATAGCTAGATTCGAGATAGCAAATGCAATCATGGTATGAAAAAAAGGTGCGGGGTTAAAGAAAGTTTTTTATTTTTGTGAAAATGAAACTGAAAACCCTACTTGGCAAAAACAGTACTTATTCCAAAATAGTTGAAGGTTTACACGTGACAGAACGGATGAAAGTTAAAGGGTAGATCAGTAAAAGTCGTAGGAACCAAAATTATATAAAAATTAAAAATTAAAAAAGAAGAAGAAGAAAAGGACCTGCTATATATTTAGATAATATGGCCACGAGACTAATTTTCAGCATTTGTTGTATGACCATAAGTAACCATAATAACATTGAATAATATTATATAATCCATAATAACTTTCGTAGCAGAAATGGTAGTATGAACACCAAAATCATTCCGGCGTATGGATACCTCACGCACTCCAAAAATTTACAGCCATATGAACAAACTTGGAATTCCCACCAGCGTTCTTGTATCCTAAAAGTATCAAATTCCTAAACCTACTCTAGGCTACTAGTAAAGCGTGGGTCAAATTATGTCCAGTGTAACTTATCTAAGATACAATAAGAACATGTATACATACACATAAAATAAAATAATATTAATGACTAGTTTTGAACTCATACCAGGATTGCTCTTCTACTGCAAACCAAAATGTTTAAGCGTGTAATATATGACATGTAAATATCTTGAATATAATAAGCAATCACATACATCACAAATAGAGCCAATCAACATTACACATCCAAATATGCGTAAATATTTTAGGTTGTCCCCTTGTCAAAGTTATTATAGTATTATTAAACTATATTTCACAACATAGTAAACTATAGCTTTTGCTTGGTTAACTGCTAACTAACCTACATCGTTGATGGATATACATGCCAATCACTAACCTATACTGGCATTTTTACAGGATCACTGCCAATCAATAACCTAACAAACTAGCAAATTTATAGGGTCGTTATAGACTGTTTAAAACAGTGACTACTTATAACTTGCTATTAATCTTTCCACTTTATAGATCAGACATACATACATATACATGCATACATACATATACATGCATAAATGCATACATAGATACATATGTATGTATTGTTGCCGTTGATCAACAATAGGAAAACTAGAATAAAACAATTGGCGAAATGACCTCATCCTTATTAAGAAAACTGTTGTAGCTATATAAATGTAGCTTTACAAGATAAAACTGAATGATAAAACTCATGTACAAAATAACAACGTGGTGATAAAGCAAGAAAACATTCAAATGCAGAAAAACTAGCATTATCCTAAAGAATAAGACTTTATTAGCTAAAAGACAGAACTTCAATACAGCATTCCCTCCCTTAAACTAGATTTCATGAGCATCCAGTTTACTTTTGGTACTTCAAAAACTCCCAATTTGCTTCGCAACTTCTGAATTTTTTTTAGCTTAAGTGGTTTAGTTAGCACATCAGCCGCCTACTCGTATGATCTGCAGTGCACAAGCTGTACTAGCCCATCTCTTAGGAAGTGAAAGCGTACATGGATGTGTTTACTCCTACCATGTATCTGTTGAATATTTTTGGAGAAAGGGGAGAGAATATAAGAAAGAGGAGTTTTAATTTTATTTTATTGTAGAAAACTTTTCTTTATTGATGATTTATTTCTTGTTTGATTGATTGATACAAAATGAGGGAAGAGCTCCTCTATTTATATGACTCAATAGAACACGCTAGATATAGAATATTCTAGAAACATGACTCGTTTGACAACTCTAGAACTTTCTCTTTAGACAACTCTAGAAACATGACTATTATATAATTTTTATTTCTAGCAACTAATATAAAATTCTAGAGCTCTCTCTAAATTCTATTAAATACAAGAAGATTCTAGAAACTTTAATAATAAGAAACTTCTAGAAATTAACAAATCAAGTTTAATATTTCAACAGCATCACTGGATTTCTAGATAGTTTAACCGCTGAACTGTTGTCACAAAAAAGAGTTGTACACTCATCTTCTTCATAACCAAGCATCTTCAAGACTCTTTTCATCCACACAGCCTAATAAGCATAGGCTGCAGCAACAACAAACTCGGCCTCAGTTGTCGAAACTGTGACTACTGGTTGCTTTCTAGATGACCAAGCTACTTCTCCAGAGCTAAGTATGAATGCGTAACCCGTTGTGCTCTTCCTATCATCTAATGAACCTACATAATCACTCCTAGTGAATGCAACTAACTCTTTGTTCCCTCCTTTTTTATAAAAAATTCCATAGCTTGTTGTTGCTTTCTGATATCGAAGTATTCTCTTAGCTTCCATAAGATGTAGCTCGGTTGGTCGTGACATGTATCGACTAACCAAACTTACTTCAAACATCAGGTCCGGACATGTCGCTGTTAAATACATCAAACTCCCCACCAATTTCTTATAATAAGTGGCATCTACAGTCACCCCCTTTTCATATTTAGATATCTTGAAACCAGGTGTTATTGGGTTTTGTACAGCATTGCACTCTTCCATACCGAATCGGCTCAACACATCCACTGCATACTTTTTTTGATTTATAAAAATCTCATCATTTAGCTGTAGAACTTCTATCCTAAGAAAATATCTCATCTTTCCTAAATTAGACATCTCAAATTCTTCCATCGTTTAATTTTTAAACTGTATAAGCATTTCTATTTCATTACCGGTGTATGTCAAATCATCAACATAAAAGCTAACAACCATTATTTTGCCATTCTTGTCATCCTTTATTAAGGGCGTTTGATCACATTCACCATTTTCAAAGCCTTATTTCAGAAAGTACCCTTCAATTCGACTAAGCCAAGCCCAAGGCGCTTGTTTTAGTCCATAAAGTGCTTTCTTTAATTTGTACACCTTATGAGCTTCGTTCTTCATTACATATCCCTCTGGTTGATCTTTGAATACATTTTCATTTAACTTCTCATGAAGAAAAGCTTATTTGACATCGAGTTGAAAAACAGTCCAACTTCTTTGCGCTACAAGAGAAAGAACCGTTCTAATTGTATCCATTCGAGCTACTAGTGCAAACACTTCATCGTAATCAACCCCATGCTTCTACGTTTAGCCCTTCACAACTAATCGAGCTTTGTACTTCTCAACTTCTCCATGTTTATTTACTTTTGTCTTGTACACTCACTTGACTCCAGTTGTTATTGTTCCTTCTGGTAATTTAGTGAGAAACCATGTATCATTTTTTGTAATAGACTTCATCTCAAAGTCCATAACTTGTCTCCATTTATCACATTTCACCGCTTCCTCATAATTTGTAGGATCTGCACTAGCAAACAAAGCACATTGACATTAATATCATCGTCAGAAAGACCGTCACTCATTACATAATCTCCACACTAGTGCATTTTTGTTTCTCTTTTCTCTTGAGCTTGAAGAAGCAAAAGTTTCATCTCTGTTTACAGGACTTGGTGATGTACTACCATTTTCTTCTGCTTTGACTTCAGCTTCTATTTCAGAATCATTTGAACTTTCATGATCTGTTCACCATCACATTCAAACTCCAACGTAACTTGTTCTTGGTAGTTAATGTCCCATCCCCATTTCTTATCCTTCTTAACCACAACATCATGACTAACTACCACTTTCTTTGAGATCGAATCATACAATCTATAGCCTTTCGACTCTTTGCTTACTCCTAAAAGAATGCAACTGTAGCTTTTACCCTCAAGTTTGGGCCTTCTAGCATCCGGGATGTGAATATGTGTAGCACTTCCAAAAACCTCTTTATGGTTTCTTCCAACTATTCACTGCTTCGATCTTAGTTGGATCTACTTCCAATCCTCTTTTTGAAACTACATGACCAAGAAACTTCGCCTCCTTCTTTCAGAAATGACATTTAAAAACTTCGCCTTCAGCCGATGTTCTCTCAAAGTCTCAAGACTCTAAGATGAACTTCATGCTCTTTCTCATCCTTAGAGAATATAAAAATATCATGTATAAGAACTAACACGAATTTATCCAAGGCTCTCTGAAAATTCGATTCATCAAGTCTACAAAGAATGCCGGCGTATTAGTTAGTCCGAATAGCATAACTAACCATTCATGCGATCCATATCTGGTCCTAAATGCCGTTAAAGGTATACTATCTTCTGCTGCTCTCAGTTGATGGAAACCTGTAGCCAAATCTAACTGAGAAAATATCTTGGCTCCACTCAACTGATCGAACAAATCGTCAATTCTAGACAACGGATATCGATTCATTATCGTATTCTCATTCAACTTACGATAATCGATACATAACCTTAACGATCTGTCCAGCTTCTTAAAAACCCTACAGCTGCTCCCCAAGGTGAACTACTAGGTCCGATGAAATTCTTCCCTTCCAAATCCACCTGATAGAGTTAGGGGTATGCCCTAGGGGCAATTATGTAATTTGTTACATATATCTAACTCGTTGGCCAATCTTGTTCGAAATAAAAGGTATTTTCTTTCTATTATATACTCCATATAATGTGATTATATTAATTAATTAATTAACTTAATTACATGTATATTTAATAGAAAAATTCATAAATGGTATATTTTGTGATAGTAGTTACAAAGTATTATAACCGTGTGTAATTTATCACAATGAAACAAATATACCATTTTAAATGTTCCAAGCTAATATGCATCGAGATTGGATATAGATGTATCCGTTGAGACTGCATTACGTAACGCTCTGCAAATGTTGGGCAGTGTATTACTCATGACTGCTAGGGGCTCCTAGGGGTTACGTACTAATAGTTATTGGATAACTATGGAACGACTCACTCGATAGTTTTCTGTTGGTTAATATAACTAAGGTCAAACAAAAAATATCGATGTGACTGATTTACACAGTTCTTTTGACTTGAGAATACTGGATCTTCAATTTGAAAGCTCTGCTTTGATTATAGCCAAATCATGGCATGGCGTCCATCGAGTGGCTATAGTTGGGTCGAGTGGAAGTATTGTAAGTGAAGCACTATTCAAGAGAGGATTTGTCTCCTCAGTTATATGCGGTTAGTGTCACGGTCAACTCAAGTCCACTCAAAGTCAAAGTTTCTAGCCAGAGCATTTCGGTTAATAATAATTGTTATTATTGAATAGAGGACTTTGTATTTGGACTATAAAGTTGAACGTGGAAGAGGTTGGAATTTTGACCATAACCAAATTCCATAAGTCCAAAGTGATATAGTTTTGATGAAGAGTATTGACGTAAAAAAATGTCACAACCGTGTAACGCTTATTAAATTAAAATTGGATTTTGATCGAAAATGAGTAAGTGATAATTTTGGCCATAATGTCACACCACCTACTAAGTGACATGTGAACGTTAACATTAGAATATGTCGATGTTGATCGCTGACGAAATTTACACCCAAGAGTTACACAGCCAAAATGATGAATTCCCTAAAAACCGAACGATTTAATTAGTTCATAATTGTTATAAATAAATTAGATTAATTAATATTTATGAAATATTAATTATAAAATTAGAATATGATTAGAGAAATAAATAATGTTATATATATTTATAATAGTTATAAGTATATCGACCGATATACAATATCGACAAGCGATTAAATTAGATTTAATTGCATAGTATTTTGGCTTGGGCTTAGATGGGTCTAAGGTCCATCATTAGGGCAGTAAAATTTTGATATTGGGAAGGTCTAGGGGTGGCTAAAACACAGGGAATTGGCTTGAAGATAATGAGTTGAGATCAAGTGAGAGTGGGTAAAAAGGTTTTCCTCGTTTCTCTCAACCCTATAAATTTATATATACATACATACATACATACATATATATATAATGATGAATTTTTTTCGCCGCCATTACCTTCTATATTGCTGATTAAAACATAGCTGTCAATCCACTTCAAAATTCTCAATTATATTTCAAATTAAAATAATATTATTCGATGGTTAGAGGTCGGTAATTCCGGACTTGCAATCTGATGAGTCAAGAACAGTAAAAGAAAGGAAAGTCATTGCTTCAACGTGGATTCAAGGGCATCATTAAATTGGTAATTTCAATTCATATTACAGTAATTAAATTATATTCTATGATCCTATACAATTTCATATTTGTTTAAATATATTGCTATTATATGTTTAGTTAGGTGAGATTTTGTAAGTAGATGTGGTTGTCACAAATTAGTTCGCACAATTTGTTTATTATACTATTTGATTTATATATAGGGAAATGTTGTTGTTTACTGTAAAAAATCAATTTTTATCGTTAATAATTGTTTTACATATATTTATTAATAAATTCATATATATATATATATATATTAGTGTATATTTCTCTCTCATAATGGCATATATGCATATATAAGATATATATATATATATATATATATATATATATATATGATTTCAAACTTCTAGTACACTTATTTATATACGATATGAATTTACAAATTTGAAAATTAGTTATCATACATATATTCATATTTTTTAATTAGCATTTATTGAATTTTTAAAATGTTTATTATATATAAAACAATTATTATATTAAAAATTCAATTTTATATTTTTAAAAATATTATATCATTTTAGAAACATACATAAAAAAATTAGGAATTTTTCAATGAAGTTTATTATTTTTAATAATTAATATTATTTTGGAAAAACTGTTTGTGATTTATTAAAAATAATAATTTAATTGAAAAATTCTTCAAAATTTTTCATAACCTTTCATCCGTAGTCCTACAATTTCTGACGTTTTAAAATATTAATTTTTAATAATGTGTTATTTTATACTAAATAATTATTGCCGAAATCAATGTATTTGTATTTCAGCTTTGAAAAATCTCTAGATTTTTCCTAAGCTTTGTTTGATGATCCTATATTTTCAAAAATTATAAAATTTGAATTTTCATCAATAGATTATTTTATGTTAATTATTTATGGATGAAAAAATTATTTTATTCATAATATATACAAATTAAAATTCTAAAATTATTGTATTTGCAAAACTAAGTTAATTTTGAATTATAAATAATTTTTAATAATTTTTTATCTATATTTCTATATATATATATATATTTATATTTATCTATATATAAATGTTTTATGTTCATATATTATATATAATATATACATACGTGTGTGTGCGTATGTTGTAACACATATGCATGCACATATTTGGACAACATACCTGATATACAAAATGAGCTAATATGTCTGTTGCAACGTAGATCCCAACATCTACATATTAGCATATTATACCTTTCACGGATTATTGTATTACACATGCACTCGCATGTATATGTATATGATACATTTATGTATAAACTAAACCAAATAAATTAATTTCATATCTCAATATATTTGAGTTTAAATAAAATAAATGATTTTGTTTAAAGGAAATCTAGAAATTTTCTAATTCAGTTAGACTTCATAGACCCAATAAAAGATCCAATAGGGTAAAATTTTTGAAATTCACCCATAACTTCCGCTGCAGGTTAGTCCGATTCTTACACCACCAACTGCACCTTCAACTCTCTCATCCTTGTAGGCGTCTTCCTACTTGGCGGCCTAGATACTGGTTCTTCTCCAAGCACCCATTCTATTTGAAACTCAATGGCTCGTTCGGTAGCAATCCTACTACCGGCTCGAAGACATCTACGAATTCTCTAACCACGAAAACTAGATTCAACTCATTTTCTAACTCCATAACGCCCAACAAAGCATTCACCTCATAGCTAGGGCTTTTTACGGTATATACAGTCCGATCACTACGATCAGGATGTCTAAGTGATATTTTAGATATCCTAACATCGTATTTACTTAACCAATCCATGCCCAATATAATTCCAAACCCTACAAAGTCAAATATATGCAAACTACAAACAAAGGTGTAACCTAGCAAATGAAACTCTAAGTGGTCACACTTCATCCCAAATGTCGCATACTCTCCTATCGGATTTGCAACTCTTAAGGAAGTAGCTAAATATTTGAGTTCTAGGTTAAACTTATCTACCAGACATCAAGATATAAAAGAATGCGATGCACCAGTATCAAAAAAATATTAACAGACGTACCATGGATCTGAAGCGTACCTCCTAATATTGATTTCCCTTTCTCATGTGCCGTGAGTCTTGAGGTAGCTGGTTCCAATGCAAATACTTGGCATTCATCTCCCTTAGCTGGCTCTTTTCACTGGTTCTTGTAGTACCCAACTTGATCACAGTTGAAACACCTAACTCATTTCATCTCAGTAGCTTTCTTTCCTTTGCCCGTCCGGCACTCATGAGCATAATGTCCTTTATCATCACACTTATAATAGACCACTTCAGACTTTCCCTTCTTTGCTGCTCCACCTTTTTAGACACTCTTCTTATGGAAGAACTTTCTCTACTGGCCTTGCCCAACCTGTCCCTTCTTGGCCTTATTCTTCTCTAGACAAGCAAGCATCTCCTCTTGTCTTAAAACCATCTCCACTACAACATCACAAG
Source organism: Allium cepa (assembly GCA_030765085.1). NCBI lineage: Eukaryota > Viridiplantae > Streptophyta > Magnoliopsida > Asparagales > Amaryllidaceae > Allium > Allium cepa. The sequence continues at coordinate 766,028,953 of CM060932.1, read as the reverse complement.
GGTCTCAGATATGAGGTAATATAGGCCTTACCAACTAAGGCTTCAACCCTTTAAAACCGAAAACATTTTGTCCTTCAAAATCATGGCTAAACTATGTAAGATAAATTCAAATTTTCTTAAAACCGAAAACAATTAGAAAACAAGAGATGTAGTTATTATTCACCTTAGCTTTTTTTATTAAGGATGTGAGGTTTGATCTTGATTAATTGATTTGATTCTTCTCTTAAATCCTAGCTTTTATCTTCTTTTTCTTGCTTCCTAATGGTGGTCGGCATCAGATATGTTTTTGCTTGAGAAATATGAAATGAATGTATGGTGTGTTTTCTTAAGGGTTTAGTGTACCAGAATACTCATTTTTCTATTTCCCCTCCCTTATTTCCTAACACTTTAATTCTTTAGTTCATTGTTTACTTATTAAGATGGCACGGCTACCTTCTAATTAAATCACAAATCTCAATCCACTAATCAATCCACTCTAAATAATGTTACTAAAAATATGGGGTGTTACACAACCGCTTTTCGTATTTCATTTCCCATAGTCAAAAGCGCCACTATATAACAACCATTCCTTGAGCGATAATGCTCACCTAACATAAGCACGTCGAAATATGGCTCACCATTTGGCATGCATGTAGACCCTTCTAATCATGTAGAATCAAGTTGGATGAATCTAGACTGCTGACCGCTATCAACGACTCTCAAAATACTTAGCTTCTAAGGCATTAAGTGTTATCTCTACAACAATAAATGGACGTTCACACACTTGTACTAGAATTGATTTTTCTACTACTAAGAAACATATTTGCTAGCTCTAAACTCATGTGATAGTCATTAAAATTCCTCTTGTAACCGAAATTTCTTAATAATAAGAATATCAATCATTCTGTGGTTTTAGTAAGTATCATATGCTAAGATCCATCTCTAATCATCATTTTAAGGTTGGTCATAAATTTGATCAACGTTTTGACATTAGAAGTTCTCCTAAAAGCTATCAATTTTCAGCGCTTTATTCACTTAAAAACACCTATATTTCTCTATTAAAAAAAGTTCACCGTGCAAGCTAATAAAGATGAAGCTGAAACGGACAATTATAACAATCATAAATGAAAGGTGGCACTGGACCCAATGCCTTGATCCCGTTCCAGGCATGAGCAATGACATGTGGCTCGACCTAGTCAACGAGATTGCAAATATTGGGGAAATGGCCCATGATCTGAATGATATCCATGATCGGGTGGAAGTCCTTGCAACTCTTAGTTGTTAGAAAACTACTATTAGAAATTGCAATCGTTTCATTTACTTTTAACGTTATGCAGTTTCTAATCTTAATATGACCCTATTAATTAGGTCGTAAATAGAATGTTTCATTTATCTTTAACGTTATGAAGTTTCTAATCATAATGTGACCAGATTAATCAAGTCATAAATAGTCTCCTCTATAATTAGAACATTAGGTTTGTGATTAATCTTAGGCGTTGAATTGGTATTTGATGGACGTACCAGATTTAGAGTTAAATGTTATATAAAGGATTGGGTCCTCTCTCCTGGTATATAGATGTATTCTTCTCCATCAAGAAACATATAAAAAATATAGGGTTAGAGAGAAACCGAATTCTGAGAAGAAGAGTAATTATTAGAAGTCAGAAAAAGAAGATGACAGCCATTACATCTTCCACTATTACTCAAGGTACGTCATCTTAAACAAAACAAAAATCATATTAAGCTTTCTTTGTGAAATATTCGGTATTGGTGATCCTTGGGCTATTACTTGAATTGTTCATCATTAATCATGAAAGATCGAACAATAAAGAATTACTGACATTTGGTATCAGAGCCACCAATCAATAACTGAATATTTCCTATGATTGCAATTGATCTGTTCTATGCTTTACTCATGATGTTTAATCAAGTATGTGTTATAAGTCAATTATGCACAGAGATTTATGATTTTGTTAACCACCAAAGTGGTCAAAATCAGAATAATCATTTAGTGCATAAGTGACATAATGATTATTGATAGAAGTTTCCAGTTATAATAATACCAAAAAAAACTGGCGTCCCTAATGGTAGAATCTGAGAACTTACCCAAAGGAAAGTCTTGTTCTATAACTAGTTGACATGATGAGGTTTAATAGATATCTTGATTAAATAAATATTGATCTACCAAAGATGTTAGTTTTATTTAATTGAATATATTTATTACTTATGTTTTGGCATTCAATTATGTTAAGTATAAGATAGTATTTCCCCAAAGGAGTAATATATTATACAATTATGTACATATCTGAATCGCGTTAGCTATGAGCTTATAGTTATTTTAATTTTTTTTAATTTGCAGTAGTTCGCATGAATATACATGCTTCATCTGTTACATTGTTCACTGGTGTTAATTTTTTCTGAATGGAGAGATCAAGTTAATTTTCATTTAGGTGTTCCGGATCTTGACTTGGCACTCCTTGAGGATAAATCCGTTGCTCTTACAACAGCTAGTACCGAGACGGAAAAATCACACCATAAAGCATGAGAATGTAGTAACAGACTGAGCCACATGTTTATTAAGATGACTGTTGCTAATAACACCAAGTCAACAATTCCGCAAACAGAAATTGCTAAGGAATATATGCAGTTTGTGGAAGAGCATTTTCGTTCAGCTGATAAGTCACTCACTGGTACTCCTATGGCAGAACTCACGGTCATGAAGTTTGATGGGTCGCGAACTATGTAAGAGCACATTATAGAGATGACTAATCTTGCAGCAAGGTTAAACTCACTTGGACTTACAGTAGAGGATTCTTTTATTGTCCAGTTTATCCTGAACTCACTACCTTCTGAATATGGACCTATTCAAATTAACTATAACACTATAAAGGATAAGTGGAATGTTAATGGATTGGCTAGTAGACTTGTTCAGGAAGAAGGACGTTTGACAAATCAAGTGAATCACTCAGTAAGTTTTGTGAGTAATAAAGCTGGTAAAGAAAAGAATGGAAAATCAAGTCATTTCAAAAAAAAAAGACACATGCTAAGAATGGGCAGGATAAGGATAAGAAGGAACTAAAGGATGTTCGATGTCATTTCTGTAAAAGGAAAGGACATTATCAAAATTACTGTCCGAAAAGGATAGCTTGATTCGAAAAGAAAGGTAATCATCTATCTTTCATATATTTTGAATCAAATTTAGCTAAAGTTCCTATTAATACATGGTGGCTTGATACTGGTGCGACAATTCATGTCTCCAATAATATGCAGGGATTTTTTATGATCCGAACAATAAATCCAAATGAAGATCATTTTCTCTTTATGAGAAACGGAATGAAATCCACAATAGAAAGTATTGGGACTTATCGTCTAATTCTATAAAGTGGATATGTACTAGACTTATATAGTACACTTTATGTACCTTCATTATCTAGAAACTTTACTTCCGTAAGTAAGTTGAATATTTCTGGTTTTAGATGTACATTTGGATCTGGTTGTTTTGATTTATATAAGAATACTGATAATGTTGGTTCTGGTATTCTAATTGATGGTTTATATAAATTGAAACTGAATGACACTTATGCGAATTCCTTGCTGAATATAATAAATAATGTTGGATGTAAACGTAGCATGTTGAATGAAAATTTTGCTTTCTTATGGCATAAAAGACTAGGTCACATATCCAGTGTCCAGGTCTGATAGAGGTGGCGAATATTATGGCAAATATAATGAGTCAGGCCAGTGTCCAGGTCCATTTGCAAAATTCCTCGAAAGTCATGGCATATGTGCGCTATACACAATGCCAGGTACACCACAGCAAAATGGTGTAACAGAAAGGCACAATAGGACGTTAATAGATTTGATTTGGAGTATGATATCAGATTCTACACTATCTAAGAATTGTGGTCGTATGCTCTCAAAACCGCTAATTATTTGTTGAACAGGGTTCCTAGTAAAGCTATTCAAAAGACTCCTTTTGAATTATGGACTAACAGTAAACCTAGCTTAAGACACCTGCATGTTTGGGGTTGTCCAGCGGAAGCGAGAATTTATAATCCACATGAAAAGAAATTAGATTCTCGAACGATTAGTGGGTATTTTTTAGGTTACCCTGAAAAATCTAAAGGATATGTGTTTTCCTGTCCTAACCATAGTCTAAGAATTATAGAAACTGGTAATGCAAGATTCATTGAGATTGGTGAAGTCAGTGGGAGTACTAGAAGAGAAATAGTGGAAATAAAGGAAACAAGGATAAATGTTACATTGCGTAGAATAGTTCCTCCCTCTACTATTACTCCAAATGTTGTTCCAACTGTTGGAGAACAACATGATGATGAACAACATATAAATGAAGAAGTACTTCCTGAAGGAAATGACTTACATAATGCTGATATGCATGAGCCACAACAAGTAGCATTAAGAAGATCTCAAAGAGATCGTAGGTCGGCTATTTCTAATGATTGTATGGTTTATATGCAAGAATCAGATTATGATATAGGAACCAATAAGGACCCAGTTTCGTTTTCACATGCTGTAGAAAGTAAAGAGTCAAAGGAATGGATTAATGCCATGAAAGAAGAACTAAAATCCATGCAACATAATAAAGTTTGGGATCTCGTTGAGTTACCACATGGCTGTAAAAGAGTCGGATGCAAATGGGTTTTTAAAACCAAACACGACTCTAGTGGTAATGTCGAACGGTATAAAACTATACTTGTTGCTAAGGGTTACACTCAGAAAGATGGTGTTGATTATAAGGAGACATTTTCTCCTGTTTCGAAAAAGGACTCACTAAGAATAATAATGGCATTAGTAACACATTATGATTGGAATTGCATCAAATGGATGTGAAAACAGCCTTTTTGAATGGAGATCTTGATGAGGATGTTTATATGAATCAACCTGAGGGTTTTTCTGTAAAAGGTAAAGAACAATTGGTATGTAAACTTAAGAAGTCAATATATGGGCTTAAACAAGCATCCCGACAATGGTATATAAAGTTCAATACCATTATTACATCTTTTGGCTTTAAGGAAAATACGACTGATCACTGTTTATACCAAAAGATCAGTGGAAGCAAGTTTATTTATCTACTCATTTATGTTGATGACATCTTGCTTACTGCAAATAATTTAAGCATATTACATGAGACTAAGGAATTTCTCTCAACGAACTTTGAAATAAAAGATATGGGAGGGGCACCCTATGTGATTGGAATAGAAATATTTCATGATCGATCACAAGGAATATTGGGATTGTCTTAGAAAGGATATATCGAAAGGATTCTAGGGAGATTTGGAATGCGTAAGTGTTCACCTGGGAAAGTTCATGTACATAAAGGTGATAAATTCAATCTCATGCAATGTCCTAAGAATGATGTTGAACGAGAGGAAATGGAATCAATTCCATATGCATCTGTAGTTAGTAGCCTAATGTATGCTCAAACCTGTACTAGACCGGATATCAGTTTTGCGGTCGGTATGATAGAGAGGTATCAAAGTAATCTAGGAAGGGAACATTGGCAAGCTGCAAAGAAAGTGTTAAGGTACTTACAAGGCACAAAAGATTACATGCTCATGTATAGTGGATCCAATGAATTGGAGGTGATTGGATATAGCGATTAAGATTTTCTTGGATGCATCGATACTAGAAAATCGACTTTTGGTTACCTGTTTATGTTTGCTCAAGAAGCCATATCATGGAAAAGTGCGAAACAAACTATCTTTGCTTCATCTACTATGGAGGCAGAATTTGTGGTATGTTATGAAGCCACAATTCATGCATTATGGTTGTGGAACTTTATTTCAAGACCTGCGGTTGTCGACACTATTAGCAAGCCGCTGAAAATTTATTGTGATAACTCTGCAGCAGTGTTTTTCTCAAAAAACAACAAGTACTCTAAAGGTGCCAAACATATGGAACTGAAGTATCTTGTTGTGAAAGATGAGGTTCAGAAACAAAGAGTGTCAATCATGCACATCCGGACAAAACTTATGATTGCAGACCCGTTGACGAAAGGGTTACAGTCAAGACAATTTAAGGAACATGTTCAAAGAATGGGTCTTGGTTGTATTAATAACAATTGATGTGTAACATTCTGAGCTCCTTTGTGTGTTTCTGATATACAATTATGTCTCTTGTTTTAATATGGCAGTACGTACTTTATGTAATTTTAAACAAGAAAGAGTCTTATAAAGATATTATATTTAATCATTATGATATAAGACATTATGTGGATCATTATGCTGTTTTATATAAATTACGAGTATAAAATGATGGATTGCTGGTATTGTAGTATATGGAAGGGAATGCATTGAATTAATAATGCACAGCTGCCATAACTCTTAGCAATTTATCATAGTATGATGTTCAACACTTGATATTATGAATAACCGGGTCAAGTGGGAGAATGTTAGAAAACTGCTATTAGAAACTGGAATCGTTTCATTTACTTTTAACGTTATGCAGTTTCTAATCTTAATATAACCCTATTAATTAGGTCATAAATAGAACGTTTCGATTACCTTTAACGTTATGCAGTTTCTAATCTTAACGTGACCCGATTAGTTAAGTCATAAATAGATCGTTCTATAATTAGAATATTAGGTCTGTGATTAATCTTAAGCGTTGAATTAGTATATGATGGACGTACTAGATTTAGAGTTAAATGTTATATAAAAGATTGGGTCCTCTCTCTTGGTATATAGATGTATTCTTCTCCATTAAGAAACATATAAAGAAATAGGGTTAGAGAGAGAAACCGAATTCTGAGAAGAAGAGTAATTATTAGAAGTCAGAAGAAGAAGATGATAGCCATTACATCTTCCACTGTTAATCAAGGTACGTCATCTTAAACAAAACAAAATCATATTAAGCTTTATTTGTGAAATATTCGGTATTGGTGATCCTTGGGCTATTACTTGAATTGTTCATCATTAATCATGAAAGATCGAACAGTAAAAAATTTCTGACATTACTCTTAACTATAGTCCTATAGGCTCAGCTGCTTTGGACAAGAATCCTTTCCCAACTACGGTTCTTAGTGTTTTAACAGTATGGACGATGCCTGGAATATCACTTTGTAGTTGTGAATTATAACATTCAAAGTTGTTAGTTCCAGTAACATTTATTGATCTACTATTATCACTTTTGCTAAGGATTTCACAACTCGGTGTTATACTATAACCATGACGATACTAACCTATATGTATGTGGGAAAACAAATCATATCTCAATCGGTGTGTCACTACATATAGTCAAAACTATATCTGAATATGGGAGTAATACAATTCGAATTGGTATGGTCGAACTGTAATCAAAGTATAACATCCACACACTAATTCGAATATACTGTCAAATCATACAATTATTACATATCATAATATGAAAATTTTCATTTCCATCAATACAAAAATTCATATATATTTTTTCGGTTTCTTTCTGTACCCAGAAACACGAGAAGCTTAATATCCACAAGTATAAAGAGCATTACGCACGATAACTTATGTAATATGTTGATATCGTTTTATCGTGATACCTATAACTACGAACATTTAGGAATTTGTTTTTAAATGTTTAGATCCACATCTCATGATAATGAATACTCCGTAATTGCAATTAATACAACATAAGTTCTACGAATTTGTCCTTGATAATATAATCACGAACGTCCAATAGATAGTGGGGTAAAGATAATTTTGTAGATAAAAAGCAGATGGTATACTATTGTTTTGAACAAGCTATACATACGAACCACAATTATATGATAGTTGAATTAGATAATTGATTTTATGGCCATCACTACAAAACAGGCTTTGTAACAACCCGGTATTTTGCGTCAATTATAATCAACAATTTAAACGATTAATATTGACACAAACTTCTATTTGAAGTTTTTAAATTTTGAATTAAAATTGATTTATAAATTGATAAAAGAAATTTAGGACTTTAAATAGAAGTTTTCTTTTTATTTTTAGTTTTTTTTAATTTACTTATTTGGCCTTACCTTTTTTTGGGCCGTGAAAATTTTTAAAAACCCAATCTCCCATTCTTCTTTTATTCGTTTGCGACCCGATCCCCCTTTCATTTTTCATTCGCGTGCCCTAATCGATCGAGAGAAGATTAATGGCGGCATCATCTCGTTGTTCGCTCGTCTTCCCTCCGTTGCTCTAGCGTCGCGCGTCTCTGTGATGCTCGACTGCTTCAATTCGTCGACAAGGTGAGTTTGCTCACATCTAATTCTTGACTCTTGTTATTTGTGTGTTTGGTTGCGTGAATTCTTGGCTGATTATTGCTTCGAATCTTAGTGATTATCACGACACTGTTTGATTTTTGGTGTAAAGTAAAACTTGGGGAATTTTGATTTGTTGAGATTTTTGGTGTAAGCAGAGCAATTTCTGATCTCTCAACGAAATTTGCCATCAACAATAAATGGTTGTCAGACAATCCTACTTGTTGAACCTGCTTTCGACACAATTATTTCTTTCCTTTTCTTATTCTTCTTCCTCTCTCTTTCATGCTTCCCTGGGGAATTTCAACCAGCTGCCTCGCAGTTATAGTTATTCAATGGCTGCACTTGGTACCTGCTATTCAGCAGGTTTTCAAACTACCACACCATTGACGTGGGCCAGAAAGTATTTTCAGGAAAGTATAAGGCCTTGTTTGGTTTGCGGTTTTCAGTTTTGGATTTTCGTAACAACCGCAATGCATTCAGCTAATTATTTCTGAAAGTTTTGAATCCTCGATTTGTGAAAATATTTTAGATGTTTCATTGTCGACCTGATGCTGCACTCCTTACTTGTTGCACTACCCAGTTTCCAGTACATACATGATGCACCTTAGGCACACATACTTGCTGTTGCACATTTCCAGTCTGGTTTCCTTTTGATGTCATGTGTACTTTTGAGCATTTGAACTGCTATGTCTCATGTTTTGAACTAGTGCTTTCTTTGCATTGCTTTAAGTTGAACTAGAGCTTGTCTCTGAACTGTTGTATTCATTCATGCATGAGTCTACACTTGGTTTAAGCATTTTTGAAGCCAAACTTTGTACCTATATTGATGGACACTTTATGTTCCACTTGCTTAGTGCATAATTGAATTTGTAGTCTAAGTGGGCTGGTTCATTCATGTAGTTATCCTTTCATCATCACTGTTTTGGGTACTTGAACAATTGATGTTTAGATTGCGTGCACAATTCATGTGTTGCCAATCTGGGTCCGTTGTAACTTCTTGTTTCACTGCTGCATTACATCTGGGTTTCCTCAATTGTACACGAGGCATGGAGTTATGAGTTTCATTTTTGATGGCACTGTCCCATTCATTTTACTGTTGCTTGAAACATGCTATCCACTTCATTTCACTGTTGCATATATGTGCGATCCTATACTTATATTGCTGCACCACTGTTGTCATCTTCACTTGCTACTTTTGAACTTGAGTTGTTTTGCTTGAACTTTGTTGTCTGGTGAATTGTTGTGTGTGCATTTGCATGTTCATGTGTATCATTGTGTACCGCTGTTGTGCTGGCACCCTGCTCTGTTGCACCATCTTGCTATGTGCATCCTACTGCATATGTACACTTGTTGATGTTGCCACTTCATTTCAGTGTGCATGCATGTGTAATCACAGCCTTCTGGTCATTCATGTTGCTACTGCAGTTTTCTGTGTGGCATTCATTCTCTTTTATGATTGTGTTGTAGTGTTCATATATGGATATTTAAAACCATATCATTGTTGAGGCTGTGACACTTGTTGTCGCAGTTGCTTGACCCAGTTTCATTCCTTTGGTGCACTATGCCTTAGCCTCGCTTGTGCATTGCGCTACACACTTGTTGCATCTACATTGTCACTGTATCTCTTTATCATAGTTTGCATTTTTGTTGAAACTGTTCCATTGCACTTGTGTTGAGTCACTGACTTGACCTCTGCATTTCGTAAGTGACTTAGCTTTGTAGTTACGACATGTTTCTCTTACATGTTCTTATGTTTGTGCATGTCACTATTCAATTTTTATTGCACCTGAGTTTCATATTGATTTTGGAATTTCACCTGTGTTGAACCCGTCTTTTATTTTGGGTTTGACCTTGTGCCCGATTGTGTACATCATTACTGTTGTGGCAAGGCAGTGCACGCAAGCGTGAACTGCAGCCACACAGTATTGAGTTTTTGGGTACGACATCACTATAGTGGCAAGGCAGTGCACGCAAGCGTGAACTGCAGCCACACGGTATGGTTTTGTGATATTCTATTTTGTTTTGATTTATTAATCTTTTGCGTAGTTCATGTGCTGTAGTGGCGAGGCAGTACACGCGTGCGTGTACTGCAGCCCTACTCATCTTAATATTTTAATTGATATTTCAATGGTTCGAACTGTTCTGTTTATTTCAATTCAATATTCTGAATTGCATTCTGATTTGGTTTAGTTACTGTCGTCTATTCATTATTTGATTATTATTGCTTCTGTGCACTAATAACTGAGTTTGAATTAGACTGACCCGAGTATTATTTTCTTTTGAATTTAATACTCGGGTCAGACCGAGTATTTCAGGTTGTAGATATTCTGCTTTGGGTTGCTGCTAGAGCTATGAAGTTCTTTCATATCTTTTGGAGTAGTCGTCGTCATTTGTAGTAGTCTGTAAAATTGTATAGGAAGATATGTGTTCATGTATATTAAATACGTTAATGTACTTGTATATGTAACTTCCTTAGTCGACTGTTGTAGTTGTATCATATGTACCGTGTGAATGTATTGTAACTGACATCAGTTATTTTATATATATATGAGACTTTCTGTTTCATCTGTGTTCCGCATTTATATTATCTGTGTTGTTATTTTATATTTACTGTTCTAAACTATCATGAACCATCGTAGTTCGTTTCATACTGGAATTGGGGTATTTCGATGGGAGAAAATAAATCAGAGATGAAAAATGAAAGAATATATATATATATATAATCACTCCTATCGAGATAACCAATACTAGTGTAAGGCCAACTATTGATGGCCGCTCCTCAACAGCCTTATTCTCCGTGCTAGTTGACAGCACTACACCGTAGTGTTCTTGGCTAGCGTGGGTATAGAGGTGGGGCGTCACAGCTTGGTATCAGAGCCTGGGGTTTAGAACAAATATAAAACATAACTTGGATGGAACATATGTTACAACTATTTGTCGACGTTTAATCTCTCGTATTTGCATATGATTGTCTTTGATTGTTAGGTATGAATTCCTAACGCTTATTCATATGCATTTGATTTTGATTCTTGTGTTTTCGGCTTTGATTTGATTTAGCCGATGATTGATTTTTGCTCGAATCTCAGCGATTCCGAATTTGATATTTTATGTTTTCCTCTGATTGATTTCCATTCGACTTCGGTCACTTTGTTTTGAGAAATTTCTAAATTCTTGATTTCCAAGACTCTGACATTGTTTGCCGTTGAATTCTTTGTTGATGATGTTGAATCGTTTTGTACTCTATTATGGCCATTAATTGTTGACTTCGGCATTGACTTGATTTTTATTTTTTTGTTGAAGTCATTTATGCATTTATGCTCGTTTGATTTCATTATTCCATTTGTCAATCGATTCTTCTTTTCCGATTAGTTGTTGTCATCTTTGTCGACTTTGAAAACTTCTATTTCTGGAATTTTTGGATATTCCTACTTTGATGGATTTAGAATCGAATTCTTTGGTTTTATTCACGTCTTCGAGGGTGAATTTTAGTGAATTGATTTGGTTTCCAAATTTAATCGATTCTTGTTAATTTCCTGATTTATTGCTATCATTTATTAGCAACTTTGATAACATTTTCTTCGGGATTTTCGTGAACATACTTTTGGATGGATACAGTATCGATTTCTTTGGATTCTATTCACGTCTTCGTATGTGAATTCTTGTGGTTGATTGTTTCTGCAATCATTTTTGTGATTTGTCACTTTAAAAATATAAATGTTTCAATACTAGTAGTAAATATCAAAACTCTTTTATCAAAATGTTTTCAACTCTATTTTCAATATCAAAATCTTTTCCTAAACCGTTTTCCAATCTATTAGTATATACAAACCTTTATTTCACTCGTATGAGAAATCTAATTAAACGGCTTAGCAAAACAAGTGGTATGAAACACTTGCGTTTACTTCGTCGGTTAATTTTTGGACTTGTTCGATTGAACCACTTGTGACATTTTTCTAGTGAAGATCTACAGTTTGTTCGTAAATATTTAAGTTAAGCTAGTGGTTATGGGACATGAGGCTAAACTTTTATATTTACTAGCTTAGTGTAATTGACACTTCTCGTTGATCTTGATGATCGCTTTATGAATTAGACTAGCAATTGCGCGATGTCTCTTTCATTGCGAGGTTAGACTAGACACCACTTGTGTGATTCCATTCACACATACCTTTCTGCTTTTTGGTTAGTCTTGACCTCAATCTGTGTGATTCCATTCACACATGCTTAGTGTAATTGACACTCCTCGTTGATCATGATGATCGTTCTGATGGTCAGACTAGACACCACTTGTGTGATTCCATTCACACATACCTTTCTGCTTTTTGGTTAGTCTTGACCTCAATCTGTGTGATTCCATTCACACATGCGGGGTAGCTCCCCATGGTCTTCGGACCGTCATGTGATAGGCCTCTTTCCCTTTTTCTGTGATTTCTAGATTCCTTATGTTGATTTCTGGAAATTTTATGCTTCACCTATTCTTGTGCATTGGTGAATTCATATGTTATTGATTTGTCATGAGTACAAATTTGGGGTATGTTACCTCTTTGGATCTTTGAGAAGATTCTTGTGATATTGATTATCTCTTATCGGTTGATCTCCTGTTGATCATTATTTACATACTTATAGTAGTATGTCATTATGGATATTTTATGTTATGCCATATCTTTTATTCTATGTCATACTCTTTTCGAGTTTTCATACTCCGTTCGAGTTTTTATACTCCGTTCGATTTTTCATACTCCGTTCGAGTTCTCATACTCTTATCTTGTGATTTCTGGATTTCTTGTGTAGATTTCTAGAATTTGTGCTTCACCAACTTTCGTGATTTCTATTGATAAGTTTTATCAATTCTTGTGCATTGGTGAATTCGTGTGTTATTGACTTGTTATGAATACAAGTTTAGGGTATGATATCCCTTTCTATCTTTGAGAAGATTCTTGTGACATTTTTGATGAACGAAAATTCATTGGTATTATATTTTGATGCCAATTATTTCGATGAAATTTTGACGTATGTCGAAGTTGCTACTGACATTGCTATTTTAATCACGTGTTTTAAAAATTTGTTATTCTTCAAAATATTTCAAAATATAAATCAAAATTGTTTTCAAAATTTTTACGATTTGCGCTTTCAAAAGAATGAGGAAGCGAATTAAACGTTTCAGAAAAATCGAGGACTATGACCCCTTTCTTTTACTGATTCGCTTAATTCCGGACTTGTCCGTTTGAGAACGTAAAATGTTATTTATTTAAAATACACAATTTTGCACTTTCAAGGAAACGATGAAGTGAATTAAACGATTTAGTAAAACTCGTGGTTATGGGTCATGTGCGTTTGCTATTTCGGTTAATTTCGGACTCGTTAATTGAAAATTTGTGATTTCTGATTATCGCTTGTGATAATCAGATAATTGAGATTTAATTATCGTTTTGATAATTGAATATTTATGATTTCTGATTTATCGTTTTTGATAATCAGATATTTATTGTTTCTAATTATCGTTTGTGATAATTAGATATTTGAGATTTAATTATCGTTTGTGATAATTAAATATTTACGATTTAAAATTTGATTATCGGTTGTGATAATTAAATATTCGTTGATTTATGATTTCTAATTATCGTTTGTGATAATTAGATATTTGTGGTTTAATTATCGTTTGTGATAATTAAACATTTGCGATTTGAGATTTGATTATCAATTGTGATAATTAAATATTTATGATTTCTGATTATAGTTTTTTGATAATCAGATATTTATTGTTTCTAATTATCGTTTGTGATAATTAGATAGTTGTGGTTTAATTATCATTTGTGATAATTAAACATTTGCGATTTGAGATTTGATTATCAATTGTGATAATTAAATATTTGTGATTTGAAATTTGATTACCGTTGTGGTAATTCCTGATTATCGTTTTTGATAGTTAGATATTTGTGTTTTCTAGTTATCTTTGTTGATAATTAGATTTGCTGATTTTGCTGTTTTAAGATTTCTTTATTCTGATTATCTATTTGATAATCAAACTTTGTTGAGAATTTGGGAATTTCTTTTATGAAATTAAAAGCTTACCTTCTCATGCTCTTATGGTTGTTACCTTTTGTCCATTTATTCCTTAGGATTGCGTGGACGCAATTTCTTTAAGGAGGGGAGTCTGTAACAACCCGGTATTTTGCGTCAATTATAATCAACAATTTAAACGATTAATATTGACACAAACTTCTATTTGAAGTTTTTAAATTTTGAATTAAAATTGATTTATAAATTGATAAAAGAAATTTAGGACTTTAAATAAAAGTTTTCTTTTTATTTTTAGTTTTTTTTTATTTACTTATTTGGCCTTACCTTTTTTTGGGCCGTGAAAAATTTTAAAAACCCAATCTCCCATTCTTCTTTTATTCGTTTGCGACCCGATCCCCCTTTCATTTTTCATTCGCGTGCCCTAATCGATCGAGAGAAGATTAATGGCGGCATCATCTCGTTGTTCGCTCGTCTTCCCTCCGTTGCTCTAGCGTCGCGCGTCTCTGTGATGCTCGACTGCTTCAATTCGTCGACAAGGTGAGTTTGCTCACATCTAATTCTTGACTCTTGTTATTTGTGTGTTTGGTTGCGTGAATTCTTGGCTGATTATTGCTTCGAATCTTAGTGATTATCACGACACTGTTTGATTTTTGGTGTAAAGTAAAACTTGGGGAATTTTGATTTGTTGAGATTTTTGGTGTAAGCAGAGCAATTTCTGATCTCTCAACGAAATTTGCCATCAACAATAAATGGTTGTCAGACAATCCTACTTGTTGAACCTGCTTTCGACACAATTATTTCTTTCCTTTTCTTATTCTTCTTCCTCTCTCTTACATGCTTCCCTGGGGAATTTCAACCAGCTGCCTCGCAGTTATAGTTATTCAATGGCTGCACTTGGTACCTGCTATTCAGCAGGTTTTCAAACTACCACACCATTGACGTGGGCCAGAAAGTATTTTCAGGAAAGTATAAGGCCTTGTTTGGTTTGCGGTTTTCAGTTTTGGATTTTCGTAACAACCGCAATGCATTCAGCTAATTATTTCTGAAAGTTTTGAATCCTCGATTTGTGAAAATATTTTAGATGTTTCATTGTCGACCTGATGCTGCACTCCTTACTTGTTGCACTACCCAGTTTCCAGTACATACATGATGCACCTTAGGCACACATACTTGCTGTTGCACATTTCCAGTCTGGTTTCCTTTTGATGTCATGTGTACTTTTGAGCATTTGAACTGCTATGTCTCATGTTTTGAACTAGTGCTTTCTTTGCATTGCTTTAAGTTGAACTAGAGCTTGTCTCTGAACTGTTGTATTCATTCATGCATGAGTCTACACTTGGTTTAAGCATTTTTGAAGCCAAACTTTGTACCTATATTGATGGACACTTTATGTTCGACTTGCTTAGTGCATAATTGAATTTGTAGTCTAAGTGGGCTGGTTCATTCATGTAGTTATCCTTTCATCATCACTGTTTTGGGTATTTGAACAATTGATGTTTAGATTGCGTGCACAATTTATGTGTTGCCAATCTGGGTCCGTTGTAACTTCTTGTTTCACTGCTGCATTACATCTGGGCTTCCTCAATTGTACACGAGGCATGGAGTTATGAGTTTCATTTTTGATGGCACTGTCCCATTCATTTTACTGTTGCTTGAAACATGCTATCCACTTCATTTCACTGTTGCATATATGTGCGATCCTATACTTATATTGCTGCACCACTGTTGTCATCTTCACTTGCTACTTTTGAACTTGAGTTGTTTTGCTTGAACTTTGTTGTCTGGTGAATTGTTGTGTGTGCATTTGCATGTTCATGTGTATCATTGTGTACCGCTGTTGTGCTGGCACCCTGCTCTGTTGCACCATCTTGCTATGTGCATCCTACTGCATATATACACTTGTTGATGTTGCCACTTCATTTCAGTGTGCATGCATGTGTAATCACAGCCTTCTGGTCATTCATGTTGCTACTGCAGTTTTCTGTGTGGCATTCATTCTCTTTTATGATTGTGTTGTAGTGTTCATATATGGATATTTTAAACCATATCATTGTTGAGGCTGTGACACTTGTTGTCGCAGTTGCTTGACCCAGTTTCATTCCTTTGGTGCACTATGCCTTAGCCTCGCTTGTGCATTGCGCTACACACTTGTTGCATCTACATTGTCACTGTATCTTTTTATCATAGTTTGCATTTTTGTTGAAACTGTTCCATTGCACTTGTGTTGAGTCACTGACTTGACCTCTGCATTTCGTAAGTGACTTAGCTTTGTAGTTACGACATGTTTCTCTTACATGTTCTTATGTTTGTGCATGTCACTATTCAATTTTTATTGCACCTGAGTTTCATATTGATTTTGGAATTTCACCTGTGTTGAACCTGCTTTTATTTTGGGTTTGACCTTGTGCCCGATTGTGTACATCATTACTGTTGTGGCAAGGCAGTGCACGCAAGCGTGAACTGCAGCCACACAGTATTGAGTTTTTGGGTACGACATCACTATAGTGGCAAGGCAGTGCACGCAAGCGTGAACTGCAGCCACACGGTATGGTTTTGTGATATTCTATTTTGTTTTGATTTATTAATCTTTTGCGTAGTTCATGTGCTGTAGTGGTGAGGCAGTACACGCGTGCGTGTACTACAGCCCTACTCATCTTAATATTTTAATTGATATTTCAATGGTTCGAACTGTTCTGTTTATTTCAATTCAATATTCTGAATTGCATTCTAATTTGGTTTAGTTACTGTCGTCTATTCATTATTTGATTATTATTGCTTCTGTGCACTAATAACTGAGTTTGAATTAGACTGACCCGAGTATTATTTTCTTTTGAATTTAATACTCGGGTCAGACCGAGTATTTCAGGTTGTAGATATTCTGCTTTGGGTTGCTGCTAGAGCTATGAAGTTCTTTCATATCTTTTGGAGTAGTTGTCGTCATTTGTAGTAGTCTGTAAAATTGTATAGGAAGATATGTGTTCATGTATATTAAATACGTTAATGTACTTGTATATGTAACTTCCTTAGTCGACTGTTGTAGTTGTATCATATGTACCGTGTGAATGTATTGTAACTGACATCAGTTATTTTATATATATATGAGACTTTCTGTTTCATCTGTGTTCCGCATTTATATTATCTGTGTTGTTATTTTATATTTACTGTTCCAAACTATCATGAACCATCGTAGTTCGTTTCATACTGGAATTGGGGTATTTCGATGGGAGAAAATAAATCAGAGATGAAAAATGAAAGAATATATATATATATATATATAATCACTCCTATCGAGATAACCAATACTAGTGTAAGGCCAACTATTGATGGCCGCTCCTCAACAGCCTTATTCTCCGTGCTAGTTGACAGCACTACACCGTAGTGTTCTTGGCTAGCGTGGGTATAGAGGTGGGGCGTCACAGGCTTCGTTTAGCGACCACAGGCAGCGACAGCTAAAAAAGGTGGCCGACGCTAGTCGTTGCTTAATGCATATATATAGCAGTAGCCCACGAACAGAAAATATTATTCTCCTTACCTCCAAACTCAATTCAGCCCCTTCTTCTCCTCCTTCACTGACGCTCCATCCATCGCCCACCGACGTGAGCCGCCAATCTCTCCATCGCGAAAGCTACAACTCTCCAAAGCTCGAATGTATGTTATTGGTCTCTAATTTCTACTTTATTTAGATATAACCAAAACCCTAATGTTGAAACTTAGTTGATTATGTGATAAAAATTGTTGATTATGCGGTACTAGTTGTTGATAATAGCGTATTGATTGATTTCACTACAAGAGAAATGGCTATTTCCAACGGCGAATGGCCGTTGGATGCCGTTGGAAAGCCGTTGGAGGCCGTTGGAATTGTCGTTGGTATACACTTCAACGGTTTCCAACGGCCTCCAACGACATCAACGTGGATATACCAACGGCTTCCAACGGCAAATTTGCCAACGTGGCAAAGCCTGTTGACCAACATGCCGTTGAAAATCGTTGGAATACGCCGTTGGACGCCGTTGGAGTTAAATGGCCAATTGGCCGTTGGTAGCCGTTGGAAGCCGTTGCAAATCTGGGTATTTTTTTATATAAAAGCAGCGGTGCTTGCTTCCAGCCACACATAACCACAATTATATCAAAACAGCTCCATTTCGAGCATATACATATAACAACTATATCCAAACATATATATATATATATAACCAAATCTTACATATATTTCAACATAAACCAACAACCAAACAAAACACAACATAACCGTCGTTAAAAAATCCAAACCAACATCAACAAATCCAAACCAACATCCACAACCAAACCATCAGAATGTATGAAATCCAAATATACACAAACCATCACATCAAAATGTATCAAACTCTCATCAACTCCAAAATATACATGCCAATAACAAAACATACCTAAATCACTCAGCACCAGAACCACCAGACGAAGGAGGCTGTCCATACTGTGCGATGAACTACGCCATACGCCGGTTCAACTCCTCCGTCCTCGCTTCATGCAGCAAATTGCGTTCCCGCAGCTCAGCAAGCTCGGCTCGTAGCTGCGCAATCTCTTCTTTATCTTGAGCCCTTTGATATTCTTTCTGCGCTGTCTGAACCTGTAAACAAATTTAAATTATCAACTGCACTAAAAAATTAGTTTTAAAATAATTGTAAATTAACTAACCGATTGGCTTCCATATCCGTAGCGTCTGCCGCGGGTCACTGGATCCATGACGGACTCAAAAACGGCGTCCTCCTCATCGGGGGTCAAGTGAGCTCGTCCCGTACTCTCAAGTAAGGCTGTCCGCGCTTCCTGAAACTTTTGTTGTCATGCAAAATATAATTGAATTTAGTTAATTACGTTATTTCAATTAACTTGTGAGTTTTAGTTACTTATGTTATACTTACATAGGCTAGCACGCGCTTTGTCATCGTGGTCCCAAGAGTAAGAAACTGCGCCGGAATCATCGACCTGAGTCAATGCATGTGTATGGGTAAACACATCCCAATAACTAACAGTCCCCCCCCCCCCCCCCCCGCGTTGTCTCTCCTGAAATATGCACATATAAATGTACATTATTTATAATTTAACAAACTAAAACTTAAAATAATTAACTATTTGTCTTATTTAATATTTATACCAAATCTTTCCGGTGATGCTGGAAAGACTTGGAACCACCGCGATGTGTAACGGGGTTCCTGCTCCTGTTTGCCGAATTCCTCTCGGACTGCCTCTGCAAAAAATTGAAAACAAAAATTGTTTTGACAGTTTTAATTATTTATATATTATTTGCCTCAAACAATTTAAATTAAATATATGATAGAGATTTACCACAAAATCCTCGTTGCTCCACCAGGTGGCGAACTCATCAAAAACGGCTTCACTCATCCAATGAGGCTTTTTCCCGATGTTTTGATGTTGTTAATCGTTTCGCGATAGTTTTTTGCAATTTTGCTGCTCCAATGGCGACGGACAACTGAAACATCATAATCGGCCAAGTCCACTTCCCCCTGCACGTTTGAAAAAATATGAGCTATACAGTTGGTATAAATAGTGCAAACATGAATTGACATAATGTACACGACTACATAATGCAATAATTGTTATACCACACATACCAAAAAGTCCTGCCAGATAGCCTCCCGCACCCCCTCTGGTATCGCAGTCCACCTCGGCCAACACGAGGTCATACGAGCCATATACGCCCGTCGCGAGATCGTGAGTACTATGTTGGAAGGCTCCAACGAAAACCCACCGCTGTGTAAAAACAGAAAAAAAACATTTAATATTCTGTTACTACTATATATATTTGATAAAAGATTGTATGGAATAAAATTCAATTTTGAAACTTTATACTTACCTGCCATCGGCTTTGGGTTTCAGCCATACCATAGGCCGAACATCCGGCTGTGAAGGACCAGCATCATCACCTCTCTGTGAGCTGGAAGATCCGGAGCGTGAACGTCTGCGTCCCGACATACCTATATGAAATCATAGTATAAAGAAAAGCAAGGGTAACATTGATTAATTTAATATGCAAATGGTGTCAGAATAATGAACATGGCGTAACATACATTATGGCGTAACATAAAAGAGACTTTGTGATACATATCATATAAAATTACTTTGAAAATAGAAAAATGAAAAAAAAATACCTTCTCAAAATATTGATTAGTGGTCAATCCTCATCGCTTTCGGATTCTGACTCTTCTTCGCACTCTATATTTTGTTCCTCTATACTCTCCAATGCTTCAATTAATGCATTTGATTCATCGTTTAGAGGTCCAAAATCTATTTGATCGTCGGTTAATATTATTCCTTTATTTGCCTCGATATCTGCTTGGTAAGCTTGTTGTTCAGGAATATTTCGTCCATCAAATGTAAACCTTGGTTTGGTTTTAAAAACAGCCGACCAATCTATTTTATCTCTTCTTAAAGATGGGTAAGGAGCATAATAAACTTGAAGAGCTTGTTTGGCAAGTACAAAAGGGTCGTACTTATAATACCTCGAAGTATGTTTTATTTCTATAAGATTATATTTTGGATCCACGTTTATTCCAGAACCTGGAACGTTGTTGAACCAGTTGCATTTAAACAAAAATACTTCTTCCGCGGGTCGAGTGAAATATGTCAACTGCAAAATTTGGGTCAGCACGCCATAAAAGTCATTTATGTGATCATTTGGATCATCACTACCTTTGACAAATACACCAGTATTGTTAGTTGATTTTTCGACACCGTATTCTTTGGTATTAAATTTATATCTGTTGACAAAGAATATTGGATATTTCTTGACTATACTTTTTGGTCCCATAGCTAAATGTTTCAATCCTTCATCTACAACACAATTTGTTGTATCAAAAACGTAGTTAGAAAACCAAGCAGCAAATTCTTTACCGATATCGTCGTTTGGATGTTGTGATTCGTAAATACTGCAATTATAGAACAAATGTTGCATTATGATTAAAATACATGTGTGCATATATATTTGTGTATACATATGTGTAGACGTATGTGTATATATATTACCTAATAAATGGTGCAACTTCGGCACAGTTGAGAAGAATGTACGTGTGTACTACTTGATAATCTCTATCATCCAACCATACTTCCACACATTTACCAGTAGGCCGACCAGTTTTTTTAAAAATAGATAAAGTTGCTTGACAATCATCTTCATCAATGCCTTCATCATTACGCGTAGCACTTTCAAATGATATGTTCACATGGTCGCTGAAATAGTGAGAGAGAAAAAACGAAGCTTCTTCTTCGATGTACGATTTGCAAATCGACCTTCAACTCGAGCTTTCTGTCTCACTTTTTTCTTTAGATGATTTAAATACCTAGCAAAAATTATTTTAATTTAATTTTGTGTACATTTAATTAAACCAATATGTAATAAACTAAATAGTAACATACCTTTCAAACGGATACATCCATCCATACTGCACAGGCCCTCGAAGACATGCTTCAAGTGGAAGATGAATTGGTAAATGCTACATAACATTGAAAAAACCTGGAGGAAATATTTTTTCCAGTTTGCAAAGCAATATCGGGATTTCTTCCTCAAGTTTACGTAGACGATCAACTTTTAATGTAGTTGAACAAATCTCTTTATAAAACAGACTAAGTTCTGTTACAACAGTCCAAACTTTTACGGGCAACAGTTCTTTAAAAGCGACGGGTAACAAATTTTCCATCATAACATGACAATCATGACTTTTCATCCCGCCAAGTTTATTGTTCTTATAGTCAACACATCTACGAAGATTAGAAGATATGCCATCTGGGAATCGTAATCCTTCCACCCATTTTAAAAGTAATTTAACTTGATTATTGTCTAGCTCATAGCAAGCTTTTGGCTTTTTTGTGTCATTTGGTTTTATATGAAGCTCAAGACGATTACATATTACTTCGATATCACGTCTTGATTTCAAATCATCTTTCGTCTTCCCTTTAACATTCAAAATTGTATTAAACAGATTATCAAACACGTTTTTCTCATTATGCATCACGTCAATATTATGACGAATCAAGAGATTTTTCTAATAAGGCAATTCCTAAAATATGCTCTGTTTGCACCAGTTATGTATTGATGATTTACCCTGAATTTCAATTTGTTCTCTGGTTTCATGTATCTTTGGATAATCCTTTACAAGTTCATAAATTTCTTCGCTTGACCAAACCGTAGGTGGTCTCAAAGTTTCATGTCTATTAGCTGTAAAGTTTTTTTATCTCTTCTAAAAGGATGATTAATATGAAGAAAACATCGATGACAGTCAAACCACGAAACTTTCTTTCCATGAGGTGAAAAAATTGCTCGTGTTTCTTCCATGCAATAAGGACAAGCTAGACGATCGGCCGTACTCCAACCTGAAAGCATTGCATATGCAGGAAAATCGCTGATTGTCCACAATAAAGAAGCATACATGCGAAAGTTCTTTTTTTGGAAAATATCATATGTCTCTACTCCCTCGTACCACAATTTTTTTAATTCATCAATCAATGGTTGTAAATAAACATTGATTCCTTGTGTCGGATCATCGGAACCAGGGACGACAACTGTAAGAAACATATATGGAGTTTTCATACACATTCAAGGAGGTAAATTATAAGGTGTGACAATTATAGGCCAGGATGAATATTTCGAACCAAATTGAGAGAATGGGGAAAATCCATCTGTACATAAACCAAGTCTAACATTACGAATTTCGGTCGCAAAATCGGGATATTTCTGGTCAAAATGCTTCCATGCTTCCCCATCAGCTGGATGTGTTAACGTACCTACTTCCTATGTTCTCACACCGTGCCATCTCATATGTTGCGCAGTTACAGAAGATGCATATAACCTTTGAAGTCTAGGAGTAATTGGTAAATAATGCATACGCTTATACGAGACTTCCTTTCCCTTTTTCTTTCTTGGTTTGTATCTTTCTTGATTACATATTTTACAATTTCTAAGGTTGATATCTTCCTTCCAAAACAACATGTAACCCTTTAGACACGTATCTATTTTTTGATACGGTAAACCGAAAGCCGACATCAGTTTTTTTACTTCGTAATGATTTTCGCACATTAGATTATTATGAGGCATATGTCGTTTCGCAGCTTGTACAACAGCCGTAAATCCAGATTCTGTGAGGTTGTATTTGGATTTCATCGCAATGTATTCAGCAGTTACTGATAACTGGGTTCCGCTTGTGCAGCCTTCCCAAAGGGGTTTTTTCGCGGCATCTAACAAATCATATATTTTTTTGCCCCAATATTTGGTTCTTCTTCAGCATTACCATCGTCATCAGTTAATTGAGGAACATGAAACATTGAATATGCAGCATCTTCAACCATATGTTCTACAAGATTTGTCGTACCAATTTCATTACTCACCACCTCCTCATCTTGTATAGGATTAGATGCTAACTGTTCCCCATGACCATCTCAAATCAAATAGTTCGATACGAAACTGTACTGACGCAAATGAACTCTAACCATTTGTGGTATCAAATGCTTTAACAGTTTGCATTTACTACATGGACAACGGATTTCTTTGTAGTTTCCGTTATTACGTAAAGCAAAATCCATAAATACGCTAACACCATTATTAAAATGTTCATTTGTTGATCCTTCAGTATCGACCCTTCGTTTTTTGTACATCCAGCTCCGATCAGTAAAATAATTGTCCATACCTACGCATATAATTAAAAAGTACGATATAATTTTGCGTTGACATTTTTTATTAAATAATTTTATAAACATTCTTCTTGTTTTTGTTATATTTGTTAAAATAATACTTAAAGCTTATTTTGAAATGAACATTATATTCTATTCAAACAATTTTATTAGCGAATTTGATATTAATTGATCATTGACACTTTGTTAATGGGTCATCCTACCTCCCATTACAAATACAATAACGTAATTAAATCGCATAAATCATTTTAATTTAAACGATCCAACAAAATTTCGACAACACTTCGCTTTAGTTCCCTGAACAGTACACAATTGCGTGTACACAGGGAACATAAAGAGAAGCGCTATCGAAATTTTGCGAACCGTTTAAACTGAAATGATTTACGAGATTTAATTACGTTATTGTTTTTGTAACTTGTCCAATATAGGGACAAATCCAACAAATACTGTATACGATGAATATAGATGTCCGTTCTGTTAAAAAACGAATATCCACACAACGATCATATACAATACTTATCGGACGGGGCCAAAAACACTCTAAGGGTTTAAATTTTTAAATTAGCGATGTAAAAGTTTAAATTTTAATTTCATAAAATTTAACCTTTTATATCAATAAACAAATTGTTGAATCAACGCATATATAATGATTTTTTCCTAAAACAAAAAAAATCCAGTGTGTGCGCGCAACGTATAAAATAAACGAACAATGTTATACATATAATCGTATCACAAATCACATTCAGTCATGCACAAACTGTATCATGTATATATCGTATCATAACATGTCAAAAGTGAACAATTTATATGTCAATATAATTACTTAATTTCTACGTACGTTTTTACGCAATTCAATCACCAATATAATAACAAGTGAGGTTCATGCTTAGGTTAGTGACAATTATTAAGTTTGAAACTAATTTAATAATAAACCTAATTTAACAAATCATAGTTAAACATGCAATAATTAGTTTAATAACAGTAAGTAAGGTCCAATACACTACAATACACGAACAATAGCACAATACATACATTAAAATTACCAATTTAACCTAAAATAATTTTTTTTACAAAATTAGGGTTTTAACAAATAATACCTGATTTTGAAGGTTGTGAAGCTTGCAAACGAAGATGGGGATGCTAGAACGTGTAGAAGGGGATAAAATGGGGTTGGAAATGTTTTGGGGGGGGGGGGGAATGGGGGTTTTTGGATTTGATTTCGGGTGAAAGAGGAATGAGGAGGAAGAAGATCGAGCTGCAGGTTAGTCTCGGTTTTCCAACGGCTTGCAACGACCGCCAACGACATATTTCCAATGGCTTCCAACGGCAAATGTTCTTTGTTATTAAAAAATTCCGAAAAAATGCTTGCCGTTGCTAGCCGTTGGAGGCCGTTGCCCCCGCCCGTTGCTATAAACAGTAATTCTTGTAGTGTTTGGGGATATGTTGAAAACTCTAATTTGGCAAATTAGTTAATTATGGGTTTGTTATTGTGTATTAATTAATGGTAATATTGTATTTGTTGATTTAGTAATATTAATTATTGGTTTGATTGTTTAATTTGCAATTAAAAATTAGGGTTTATTTATAATTCAAAAATTAGTGTATAATTACTGATTGATATGCTAATGGATATATAAGTTTATGCAAATATTTGTTATAGTTAATTAGAACGTTGTTTGTTATAGTTTGCGCAAAAATTAGTGTACGGTTATTGATCAATATGTTGCTAGATTGGAACGGTTAAACATAAGTAATATTTTTTATTTAATTCGTGTGTACATTATAAGTATTAATTGTTAGTATAAAATAAAATTAATATAGTTTATTACAAGTGCTAACATCTAATTTTCGTTTACAAAATCAATAAAAAAATTAAATTGTTAACTAAATTTTAAAATAAGTTTTGAAATTTCAAATGTATTAAATAAAATATTTAAATGGTTGAACGAATTATATAATTTTGAAATGAGCATAACAACAACAAATATTATAATGAAAATCAATTTTTGTAAAAAAATTAACAAATGAATATAACAAAATAAATATTCTACTGAAATCGATTTTGTAAAAAACGAAGAAATGAATATAATAATATTAAATATTTTGCTAAAATCGATTTTTTAATAAAAATTAGGAAATTAATATAACAACAAATAATATTATACTAAAATCAATTTTGTAAAAAAATTAAGAAACAAACATAACAACAACAAATATTCTGCTAAAATCGATTTTGCAAAAAAAATGAAGAAATGAATTTAAGAACATTAAATATTCTGTTAAAATCAATTTTTTGACAAAAAAATTAGGAAATGAATAAGAACAAATATTGTACTAAAGCCGATTTTCCAAAAAGTTGAGAAATAAATATAACAAGAATAAATATTTTACCCAAATCGATTTTTAAAAAATATTGGAATGAATATAATATGGATTTGAAATTAAGCATTAAATGTTATTTTAACAAATAATTAACGCTAAAAAATTAATTTCAAGCAAGCATTACAAGTTTATTTTGCTCCATATCCATCCTTAAAAAGAAATAAAGCAGACTGGTCGGCTGTTTTTAAAACAAAGCTAAGGTTTACATTTGGCGGAAATAATATTACAGACGAAACAGCTTATCAAGCGGATCTTGAACCAAATACAGAAATAATAATAACCAATGACATTAATTTAGGGCCGTTGAATGATGAATCGAATGTTTTATTAGATGCACTTGAAAGTACCAAAAAAACGAGATAGAGTATGAGACTGAGCCTAAATCAGAAAATGACGAAGACTGAAAATTCTAAATATTTGCAACGCTTGTTGTATAATGTATTATTCTGAGCTACGTATTATTCTGAGCTATGTATTATTCTAAGCTATGTATTAATAATGATGAATAATGATGACTATGTTATGAGCTATGTACTATTCTATTTTGAAATTTCTATATATGTATGCATGAGATTTGTCCCATTTATTATGATTTAGTGGAAGTTTTACGTGATGATTACTGAAACATGCTTTTTACTAATAAATTTATGTCTTTTCATTCTATGATATTATTTATCTATGGCAGATATGTCTAGCAGGGGACACAGCCGGAGATCCTAGCCTTCTCCTTCTCCCGGTGCAGGTGCTAGTGGCACGACACTAGATTTACGTCCACTTGTAGAAAAGCGCGGAGTAAGTATCAAATTTATTTGAAGTATATTTTTTTTTAATTTATTAAATATCTACATCAAAATTTATACAGTGGCTTTGAGGTGGAGCCTTCGGATTTCAACTTACAAGTTTCCTAGAAGGCGTTTATGTGTAGAATGTCAGGCTGTTGGCCTCATTGAGACGACATTCCACCGCATATCAAGAACGCTATATTGGCTGATGTACTGGTAAATATAAATTTGTATTTTAGTTGAAAATTAATATAATATACATAATTCAAACTAATTTCAATGTACAGGAAGCCGTGCAAGTAGACCCATAGGATATGGATATTTTAACCAATCAATGGAACAAGAGGATGAGAAAAAATTATAGAGACACTCTGTCTAAGGCTAAAAATGCAGGAAAAAACCCAATTGGATGGGCGCTGATGTGTGGACTGAGTATCTCCGGCTCTAGGAAACCCCTGAAGTGAAAGTAAGTTATACACTTTTGCATTGTTGTTATAATTTTTTAAATTTCGTATGTTAGTTGTAGTAATTTAGTTAATCGTGTATCTAAATTTGTAGGAATTATCTGCCAAGAACCGTGCAAATTGAAATAAAAATCCTGCTTTGCACCGTGGCGGATCCAAATCCTTACAGGAACATAGGAGAGAGTTGGTAAATTTATAAATTGTGTTTATAAATATCTAAAATGTTGTTTAATCATATTTGTAACATTGTTTATTCATATGTATACATTTTCAGAAGGCGATGTGTAATCGCGAGCTTACAATGGCTGAGGTGTTCATGGTCACGCATGCTGTTGTGAAGACAGACGAGGAAGGTAACGTTTCATATGAGTGGACGGACGATATCCAGATCCATAATTGTAAACATGCTTATCCGTAATGGCAATGTTTCATATTCTTTTATTTCACATTTCATAACCTTTAAATTAAATATTTATCATGTCAAACTATTGTTCGTAATTGCAAGAGAGATACGAAGCGGAGCGGGCACGAGTAGCACTGTCTACCGGTCGGATAGAGTTAACGTTTGTGGAGTCAAACTGTATATGAGATGCTATAATTGATCCGTCTTCGCGAAATAGGCGGTACGGTTGCGGAAATTAGGAGGTAAATTCTTCATTTACTAATACATAAATTTATGCATGCAATTGAATTTAAACTTAAGTGAACAAATTATAAATTGAATAAAGAATCCGAATAATTGAAATAAATAAATTGCAACCAATGTGTAACATTTAATTATAAATATTAGCCGCATAATTAATCAGCATTTTATTCATACTGTTTATAATGTTCATAAATTATGACTAGATATCAACTATTTCACAGACGTTAATGTCCCAAAGGGTTACAAGAGATCCCAAACCGAGGAGGGAATTGCTCAAATGTAAAAACAGCTGGAGGAGATAAACGATTAGAGGAAGAACATATCGGCACACTAGCTAGATGGGCATATTGCAGCATATTTGGCACAACATGGGACAATGCCTGGAGATGATAGGCCGGGCGACGACGATGAGTAGGTATGTTTGTGTTTCTGTCGGATTTTCATCATCTTGTTTTGCAGTTATGTGACATTTGTGTATATATTTGATACTTGTTCGTTGGTTGTGGTGTTTGATGGGTTAGTGGACATTTGTGTATACATGTGATTGATGGATATTATTTGTATATATTGTTAAGTTGTTCGATGGATTTGAAATGTTCCGTTTGATTGGTATGATATATTTATATGGTGATGATGAAATGTTTATTTAAATTTATATTTTGCGTTATATATATGATTATTTGTGATATGTGCGAGATTATATAATAGATGAAGTGGTATTAGTTGTAAAATTAAATGTATTTTTGTCGGAGAGAGATTTTTATGAAACTAGTTGTGTGGTTGGATGGATCACAGAGCAGAATTGGATATGAAATTTGGCCTAGATTAGAGACGGCTAATGACGTCTATTTGGTCCAGTTTAGCGACGGTCTTTTGGTTCCAGGTTAGCGATGGCTAGCGTGGATTTGAGGTGCCATCTCGGTATTAACTAATTTTCCACGTGTGCAGTAGCGCGTTGCCAGATGGCGCTGTATTGGTGACGGAGCCGTTGTTTTTTTACGGGGCGGCGGGTTATTTAGCGACTGTTTGCGATGATCGATGACGTTTTTTTGCCGTCGCTAAAGCCGTCGCGTTTTGTAGTGCTTAAATCTGTCAGTTAAACAAGATTAATTAGGAGCAGAACGTGCATTGCATTTGCAGGGTGAAATGTTGCATAATTCATATATTGTATCAGGCTAACCAAGTGATTGTCGGCGTATTGTGCTTTATCTTAAGAATGATTAGACTCGCTCTAGCAGATGATAGTACTATGGTCTCATTTTATAATTTCTAATCATTTTTTCACATCCCTCGTTTATGCACTCAATATTGTTTCAAATTAAGATGTTTCCCACCTAGACTTTGATTCCGATATGTTTTGTTATGTTCCTGCCATCTCTGGTTCTCGTATCATGAGTAGATTGAGGGAATAATAGATTGCGAAAAGAGCGGAATTTGAATGTTCCTTAGCAAAGCCTAAACACATTGGTTGCGTTATGTGTATCCAATGTTGATTTCCCTTCTACTCTTGTGTCTCTGTATAATTTTGATAGGGCCACATGTTAGTAAAATTGATGTCTGACTGCGATTTTGCGTTCTTTCATTAGATGATGGCAAATACCCGTGTTTGATATTATTATAACTATACGGATAAGACGTCACAATTTGTTATTGTTTTTATTATATATAATAAATTGTACATTATAGTAGAATGTTATAGTATGTGCTGATTGCACATACGTTAACATTCACAATTAATGTCCTCATATTCATAGCTAATAACTAATAGCTTATGTATTTAACTGATCGTATCAAGTCGAGTAATAACTAATAACCCGCAAGCCTGTATCATTGTGTAGCATCATACCTATTATTTGGCATTTTGATAGATGCAAAGTAGCTAATATCATTACACATGCATTTTAATATTCGGTGCTTACCTAATTAGGTAGCTTTTGCTACATCAGAGCATGTGCAGCAACACTAGGTAAATAGGGGAGTACTGTTTGCGAAATGACAGGTAACGAGCCCTCGCCAAATACCATATGCTTTTTTATTTTTTATGAACAAATTTTGGCCAGTGCAAACAATGCAGACCCTGGATAAATAATATAATTATTCTGATACACGGATAACTAATTAATATTGCTAAAATCAGAAAACGTACCAAGGAATGTGCCGTCATTTACAAAATTTATATAATTGATTAATGATTTTATGGTCATGCAGGCATTGAGGTTTTGCAGTTAATTTATAAGTATCTATGATGCTTTGTACTATAAACAGTTTTACGGAGTCAGGAAGAAAGTAAAAAAGAATGAGGGCCGGATGATAGTATGATACATAAAACGGAACTCAAATCCACATGCACGGCTCTTCTTCGTTACCAGCACTTGTATGTCCATTTCTTTCTAACAGGACAATATATATAAAGTACGACCCACTGCTAGATTCCGTAGGAATTGACTGTGCCTTTATCAATGACACACCAATTTCTTCTCTGCGTCAGACTGACAGCTTTTAAAAAATCATGTTGCATTACGCAATTATCTGTTTTATTGTATTATTGCACCAGATTAATTACTCTGCAAAATAGTTCCATTCCTTCATAGTTCATTATTTATATATAAATGGTCTACTCTTTCTATCTGGACAAATTTTAAGTAGTTGATAACTCAAATTAAGTTTTACCATGCTTTTGCTTTTCCTCTATGAAGGTCCTCAGAATAATGTTAAGCTGCTTGAAACCAACAAACGATAGTGGAACTTGCCCATTGATTCAACCGATATTCTTATATCACAATACTGCATTTTCTTACACTCTTTTCTCTAGATTCGTTGCAGAATATATTTGTTTTACAATCAGAATAGCATGGTACGTAATTAGTTAGTACAAGAAGAAGAATATTTTTGTTTTGCTGTTACTTAAACGACCAACAAAATTTCAATCGCTGCCCACAAGTACAGACATAGCAGTTCAGTTATACAGGCTGATAATTATTATCATGTAATAGTTGCATGATTATGCCATCTCTTAACACGAAGAGTTTCTATTCTATACTTCAAAGAAATGTACTGATAGTTTAGTTAATAGTCAATTCCTGCCCCAGTTTGACGTCCTCAGAATAGAACACGATGCTCGTCTAATATGCTGAGGAGGACTCTCATTCTAACCATGTGGCCAATTCTTCACAGCGCATTTGATTCTAATATTTGAAGAGACAAGGCACAAAAAGTTCGCTTCTTAACTTGTCACAGTAATTCTATCTTACAACAGCTCCCCTTTATTGGAAAGTTGGCATAAATCATTATTTAACGCTATTTTATCCTATTTACTTGTGTGTTACAACAGTTTCAAATTTGGTCCATTTCTTTTTTATTTTTTGTTAGTAATAGGATACCACCCAAAACTCTTGGATTCATTGTTAACGACGAACACTGTTAACGTAGGCTACCTTGATTCTTCTGATTATTAATTACGTTATATCAACATCACTAAGACTCATTATCCAAGCCAATTTCATTGATCACAATTAGGAGTAAACAGGATTCCACATTTCATAGATGGTATGAAATCTATACGCTCTTCTAAGCTCCAACTGTTATACAGCTGCAAAATATAGGCACATATCAGGCTCAAAATTCCAGTTTCCGCTTCCGCTGTGGTCACTAGAAATTTTTAAATTTTTAGTTCCGTTTTGAAATTTTCGAATATTTCATTTGACTTTAACTTGTATAAGTGTAGTTGTATCAACAATTGATATATATATATATATATATATATATATATATATATATATATATTTATATATATAACAAGTTTCATTTTAGATATCAAACTCGCAACCTATGATCTCATAGTCCAAACTATCAACCAACCAAGTCAACCATCTTGGCTTAAATTTAATTTTAATTTTTTTAACTACTGGGAAGGCTTCAGAAAGCGATATAGCCTAGCGACGGCTAGTAATGGCTAAAAAAAGCGGTCATTGCTAGCCAGCGCTAGCCGTCGCTTATCGCGTTATACAAACCTGCTATCCGAGAGAAACATTTTCATTTCCAGCCTCTCCAAATCTACTCAGCTCCGCCGCCCCCCGCACCCAACCGCCATCCGCCACTAGGAGCCGCCGCAACCTTCCGTCGCTAATTTCAACCTCTCCAAACTTGTCGGTATCTCCTATTTTTCATTATCTTTTTTTATTTTAGATTTAAATTAAATTAGTTGATGATTTAGTGATTTGGAATTGGATGATTTAGGGGTTTGGAATTGATGAATATATGTTATTAGTTTATGATATATAGTTTATTATTTGAATTGGGTATATAATGGTAAACCTAATTTAGAAAATTAGTTGATTATGTGTTTGAAAGTAGTGATTATTGCGTATTAGGTGATGATAATTAGTGTTGATTTGGTGGTATTAATTAGTGAATTTATTGTTAAAATCCAAAAAATAATACATGATCATTGAATAATATGTTTATTGATAAGTTTACGAGAATGTTTGTTATATTGTTGTAAGTGCTAACTACTTATTTAGTTCACAAAATCGTTAATTAAAATTTATGTATTAAACAAAAGTTAAAATACGTTTTAAAATTTTAGATTCAATTAATAAATATTTAAATAGTTAAATGAATTATAAAATAGTTTTTGCAGTTGTTAAATTGGTAACTCATAGTTCCCATTTGTGAGATAAGGCATATTTTCCGATTTACTAATAGTTCCCATAAATTTTGATTCATAATTAAACGAATTCTATTCGGCAACATTACTAAAAAAATTAAAATTATTATTTCACCATAGACCACTAATATTTCAATATTCAAATTTTTAATTTGTGTTTTATTTCTGTGAACCTCTTAGAGAAATTTTGGTCTCGTCTGACAAGTGTTGTATATGATCGTTATATGGATATTCGTTTTTCCACAGATCGGACATCTATATTCATATGATACAATATTTGTTGGATTTGTCCTAGTATTTGGACAAGTTACAAACACAATAAAGTAATCATATTTTATAAATCATTTCAGTTTAAACAGTTCAGAAAATTTCGATGGCACTTCCTTTTTTCCCTGTGTACACGCATTTGTGTATGATACAAGGAATAAAGGAAAGTGCTGTCGAAATTTTTTATAATCGTTTAAGCTGAAATGATTTATAAAATATGATTACGTTATTGTGTTTGTAATAGGAAGTAGGATAACCGGCCGTCAAAGTAAAAAAACAATAAACTTAAAAATTGAAAATTTGAATGCAATATTTATTTGAATTTGTTAAAATAGTAAAGGGTTGTATATGAATTTTTAGAAGACTTTACTATGAAGTGTGTTGTTCAATCTTCTAACCTGCATTTTACAAATCAGGAAATATGTTCGATTATTTTCTCGATCGTAGTTGGATGTATGAACATCGAAAAGGTATGAAAGGATCAATAAAAGAACGTTTCTATAACAGTGTGCACATAATTATTAGATTTGCTCGATCTAAAAATCGAAATAACAAAGGCATTCGTTGTCCGCGTAGTAAATGCAAACATCTAAAGCACTGGAAACCAGATGTAATAGAAGTATATTTGTACAAATTTGGTTTTGTGCTGAATTATTACTTATGGGATCGTCATGGAGAACTAGTTCAACCTACAGCTAATCCTGTAGTGTTAGAGGACAATAATACTATGACCAATTCTATAGAAAACATGATGCAAGTTGCTGCACGATCAATGTTTCCTACCTTTGACCAATGTGATGATGGGAACGAAAATGTTGACGAAGAGCCGACCGCGGAAGCTAATTTTTTTTATGATTTATTGGATTCTGCTAAGAGGCCATTGTGGGATGGATGTACAAGCGGAACCAAATTATCTGTAACCGTCGAATACATCACTATGAAATCAAAATTTAATTTTACAGAAGCTGCATTTACAGTAGTTGTACAAACTGCAAAACGACACATGTCGCCTAATAATTTGATGTGTGATAGTCATTATAAAGTAAAAAAACTTATGTCTGCTTTTGGATTACCGTACCAGAAGATAGATACATGTGTAAAAGATTGCATGCTGTATTGGAAAGAAAACGCTCATCTTACTAAATGCTATGTAAGGAGGAAAGATACAAACCAAGAAAAAAGAAAGGAAGAGAAGTTCCATATAAGAGGATGCATTATTTACCCATCACTCTCAGACTTCAACGGTTATATGCATCTTCTGCTACAGCATGTCATATGCGATGACACATTGTGAGAACACCAGAAGAAGGAACTTTGATACATCCATCTGATGGAGAGGCAGGGAAACATTTCGATAAGACTTATCCTGAATTTGCGGCAGAGAGCCGTAATGTTAGGCTTGGCTTATGTACGGATGGATTTTCGTCATTTTCTCAGTTTAGTAATAAATATTCATCATGGCCTATTATTATTATTTCTTATAATTTACCTCCATGGATGTGTATGAAAACTCCATATATGTTTGTAACGATTGTCGTCCCCAGTCCCGATGATCCGACACAAGGAATTGATGTTTATCCACAACTACTAATCGACGAGTTGAAAATACTTTAGCATGAAAGAGTTAAAATGTACGACATTTTGAGAAAAAGAAATTTTCGTATGTTTGCTTCTTTATTATGGACTATTAATGATTTTTCCGCATATGGCATGCTTTCAGGTTGGAGCACATCTGGACGTCTAGCTTGTCCTTATTGTATGGATAAAACACGAGCATTTTCATTAAAGCATGGAAAGAAAATTTCATGGTTTGACTGTCATCGATGTTTTCTACATATCAATCATAAATTTAGAACGGATAAAAAGAACTTTAAAGCTAACAAAGTAGAGAGTATGCTATCACCTAAGGTTTGGACAAGTGAAGAGGTATATGAAATTGTAAATGACTACCCAAAGATACATGAAACTGGGGTACATGTTGAAATTCCAGGTAAATCGGACATTCATAACTGGTGCAAGCAAAGTATAATCTGGGAGTTACCATACTAGAAAAATCTCCTACTCCGACATAACATTGACGTCATGCACAACGAAAAAAACGTGTTTGACAACGTGTTTAATGCAATTTTGGATGTGAAGGAGATAACCGAGGACGATGCGAATTCAAGACCTGATATATTACATTTCTGTAAGCGGCCCGAACTTCGATTATACGATGATAATAAGAAACCAAAAGCATGCTATGAGCTAGACAATAAGCAAGTAAAACTCGTTCTAAAGTGGGTGGAAGGACTTAGATGTCCTGATGGGATTTCTTCTAACCTCCGTAGATGTGTTGACTTTAAAAACAGAAATTGAGTGGGATGAAAAGTAACGATTGCCACATTATAATGGAGTATTTTTTTCCCGTGATTTTCAAAAAACCGCTGCCTGCAAATATATGGAGTGTTATAACAGAATTAAGTATGTTTTATAAACAGCTTTGTTCTACGACGTTAAAGGTATATCGTATACGTAAACTTGAAGTAGAAATCTCTGTACTTCTATGCAAACTGGAGATAATATTTCTGTCTGGTTTTTTATGTAATGGAGCATTTACCTGTTCATCTTCCATCTGAAGCACTTCTTCGTGGTTCTGTGCAATATGGATGGATGTATCCATTTGAGAAGTAATTTAATCAATTTTGGTTTTTGTAGCACCATATAAATTTAATTAATTTTGTTATAAGTACCCGAATCATTTGAAGAAGAAAATTAGACAAAAGCATGAGTAGAAGGTTCAATTTGCAAATCGTACCTTGAAGAAGAAGCTTTATTTTTTTTCTCACATTACTTTAGTAACGATGTGAACTTATCGTTCGTACGTGTTCCCCGTAATGAAGAAACTATTGAGAAGGATTCTTCTCAAACAATGTTATCTACTTTTAGACAACATGGAAGACCTATTGGAAAATATGTGGAAATATGGTTAGATGATAGAGATTACCATGTGGCACACACATATGTTCTTCTATATTGTGCTGAAGTTGCACCATTTGTCAGGTAATTATGAATTCATATATAATTCAATTATACATGTATATATTAATTATAAAGGAATATAATGCATATTTGCAGCATATACGAATCACAACATCCATCTGGCGATCTCTGTAAGTAATTTGCTGGATGGTTTTCAAACTACATTCATGATACAAAAAACTTTGTTATTGACGAAGGGTTATGACATCTTGCTATCAGACCAAAACGAAATGTTAGGACTTATCCAATATTCTTCGTCATTGGATTTAAATTCAACACCAAAGATTACGGGGATGAAAAATTAACATATAACGGTGGTGTATTTGTCAAAGGAAGTGATGATCTAGAGGAGCATATAAAAGATTTTTACGGCGTCTTAACACAAGTTTTCGAGTTGACATACTATATACAACCTGCAGAGAAAGTTGTTTTATTCAAATGCAATTGGTTTAGCAATGTTCCTGGCTCTAGAATTAACATGCACAAAGATTATAAGCTAATTGAAATAAGGCATACGTCGGATTACTATAAGTATGATCATTTTGTATTAGCCAAGCAAGCTTTACAAGTTTTTTGCTCCATGTCCGTCCTTAAAAAAAGATAAAGCAGACTGGTGGGTTGTTTTTAAAATGAAGGCAAAATGTACATTTGATGGAAATAATATTCCAGATGAAGCAGCGTATCAAGCAGATCTCAAGCCAAATACTGGAATAGTGATAACCGATGACATTGATGTAGGGTTGTTGACTGATGAATCGAATGTTTTAGTAGATGCATTTGTAAGTACCGAAGAAAATGATATAGAGTACAAGACCGGGTCTGAATTAGAATATGACGAAGACTGATCATATATGGCATCGCTTATTGTATAATTCAGAGCTATGTATTAACAATAATGACTCTGTTCTGTAATATTCTGAGCTATGTAATAATAATGGTGACTATATATGATCTGTATCATTCAGAGTTATGCATTATTCTTTTCATGTACGCTTTTTTCGATGATTATGTGCAGAGTATGCTTATGTGATGATTATCACTTGATTAATAATCATGCGATGATTAATGATTTTGTGATATTGATTGATGATTATGTGATGCTTATGTTATTAGTACTCTTTTCTAAGCAGTGTATGATATTATATTTATGTGTGTGCCAGATATGTCTGATAGACGACGTAATCGACGTAGTACATCTCAGTCACCTTCACTTGGAGCAGGTCCGAGTAGCTCTGAGCCAGATCTTCGTCGAGTTGCGGAGATAGTTCCAAAAATTGCTGGGTATGTATCAAACTTATTTGAATTATATTATATGAAATATATTGAATATACACATCAACATTTCTACAGAGGGTTCGAGGTGGAGCCGTCCGAGTTCATTTTAAAAGTATCGAAGGAAGCATACAAGAGTACGATGTCTGGGTGTTGGCATCAGTGGGATAACATCCCAACACATATAAAAAATGCAATATGGGCTGATCTTATGGTAAGTATAACTTTGTAATATATAATTATGCCTTATATGAAACCAAAAACAATATGCCATCATGCCTTATGATATCAGTTTTATGCATTCTGTTTTGCTGATTGTTTTTTAATTATATAATCTCTTTTACATAACACGTATGATAATTCAATATGCAGGCAGCTGTACGTGTGGATCCGCAGGATATGGATGTTTTTGCAAATCATTGGAATAAAAATATGCGGAAAAATTACAGAGAGACTCTGTCAAGGGCTAAGAGTTCAAGGAAGAAGCCAAGTTGGATGGGGGATGATATTTGGGTTGGATTCCAACAATATTGGGAATCTGAAGCATTCAAAGTAAGTTATATTATCACTATATTTTTACATTTAAATGTGTTGAATTATTTTACTTAATAGTGTGTATAAATTAATGGGAATTATCGCCAAGAAACAAGTCTAATAGGAACAAAAACCCCGCTTTACATCGTGGTGGCTCGAAATCCTTCCAACAACATAGGAGGGAATTGGTAAATAAATTAACCAATATTTATTTTATTGATGTATATATTTACTAGTGTCTCTTTACCATATATTCTATTCTTGTATATAATCTATTCTTGTATACACTCGTGAAATTATCAATATAATCTATTCTTGTATATATTCAGTGGGCAAAGTACGAAAGGGAGCCTACAGCGGCTGAGGTTTTCAGAGTCACAAATGCAGTGGAGCATACAGATGAGGATGGGAATGTTTCATATGATTGGTCGGACGACAAGGCTGCTTTTGTAATGGTAAATATGTTTATTTCTGTAATGAAAATATTTCATATTCGTTTATTTCACAGTAAATAAGTTATAGCAATTGTGTCAAATATCTGTTCGTAATTGTATAAGAGATATAATGCAGAGCATGCACGAACAATACAAGCAAGCGGACGGGAGTCGCTTGCGGTTGATGAGTCTAATCGGATATGGGATTCAATCATTGAACTGGCAAGTCGAAACAGGCGTTACAGTTTCAGCAATATGGTATGTACTCAACGTTTACACAGTAGAAACCTGTATGCCATGAACTTCTTATTCACTTGAGTTTATTACAAATAACTTGAGTTTTCTTATTGTTATTGTATGCCATGAACTTCTTATTCACTTGAATTATTTCATAGGCTCTTAATTTCTAAAGGGCATATAGGAGATCCATAGATGAGGAAGAGATTGCTCGGATGCAAACATAATTGGATGAGCTCAATGATTGGTGGAAGAGTCAGTTGGCAACACAGATAGATGAGCGTATTGTTGCCTTATATCAGGAGCATGAGTCAATGCCCAGGGAAGGAGGTGCAGATGATGACGATGATGCTTAGTTGGCTTGTTTTGATGGGTATGCTTTATATATATATGTACATATTATGATGGGTTTGACATTTGGTACTTTGGATGTTGTGATTGATACTTTGTGTTTTGGCGGATTTGGTATTTTGGTTGTTGTGATTGATACTTTTGCACTTGATATGTACTGGTCGTTTAATTTAGTTATATGGTTTCGTGGATTTTCATATTTGGTTATGTTGATTATCTTACATGATTTTGTGAATATATGTTGGAATATGCAATATTTGATGATTTGGTTGTGTTGATATTGATTATATGGTATGATGGAATGGTTTATATGTGTGGAATGATGGAATTATATTATTTGAATTGATTGGGATTGAGGGTTGAAGGTGCTACAATGTGGTAGCAAACATATTCTAGTTTTGCTACGGCTAGCAATGGCTCTGTGGTCAAA
Organism: Allium cepa; assembly: GCA_030765085.1. Classification (NCBI taxonomy): domain Eukaryota; kingdom Viridiplantae; phylum Streptophyta; class Magnoliopsida; order Asparagales; family Amaryllidaceae; genus Allium; species Allium cepa. The sequence continues at coordinate 765,989,559 of CM060932.1, read as the reverse complement.
TATAGCGACGACTAGCAACGACTATATTGCAACGCTTTGCAACGGTTTGCATCAATAACCCGGGGAACCAACAACCCTAACGGTTGCTTCCACGTGGATACTTTTCCGTTACAAGCCGTTGCAAAAAAAAAACAATGGAGCCGTCGCTAAGGCCGTCGCTTTCTTTAGTTGCAACGAGATATTTTGCAACGGCTATTACCGATGGCTAGCGACGGCTAGCAACGACCGCCAACGGGTATTAGCCATCGTAAACAGTGCTTCTTTTGTAGTGTTTGAACATAGTTCATTAATGTCAACAAGTGTAGATCTCGAAGATCGAACTCATAACCTTTAATCCCGCAGTCTAAACTACTAATTAGATGAGTCAACCCTTTTGGCAGTTGATTACATTTTTATTTTAGCAAACCCAATCGCTCATCAAAATAACTCTAATTTATATTGAAATTATTAGCTAAAACAAAATGAATGATGCCCAACCATCCTACTTATAACCTAAAAATTATTGTTTCCATCAGAGTTAGATTACTCAAATTTCTCTCCACTCACGATCTATTCCTCTCCTCCCATCCTAAATTTCTCGTCCTCGAGCACTCTCTATGGTCGATTTCTTCTACCGATTCTTTCTCCTCCATCTCTTTAGCTCTAAGCCCAGCCTACGTATATGCCTTGAAGCCTTTGGTTGATGCTCGATGCTTACGTTTCTTATGCTCGATGTCGTATTTTTGCCTGCACGATGTCACCACATATGTAGCATGTAATTAATTATAATATTTTACTATGGTAGATCACCAAAGACAGAATATTAACAAATGCCAGCCCGATCAACGTTGGAACCGAATTGGAACGACCGAAATTTCGGCGTACTAGCCGAAATCTTAAACCTGGGTACATACCTCATAATCCCCAAACCCCTCCAACCTAATCCAATATTTATTTTACACATTCTGGTTGTAAATTATGGTGTCATGGCTATATAATGATTAACTATATACTTCAAATATCGTAGTAGGCATATCCTTGGGTAAATTTAAACAAAATTAAAACTCTAAATTTCAACATGACCTTTACCATATTCATAATTGAATACTAGAATATAATACAAAAAATATGTAGGAGCATGAAAATACAATCGAATACACAAAGGCATGATGATTAAAAATTCAATAACAATATATATATATATATATAGCAATAGATATGGAATGTAAAAATGAAAAAAATCATAACCGGAATAAATCAGTTTACATAAACTACATACATACAAAAAACAAAATGAACACATTAAATACAGTACATGGTTTCATGCACAAATATGTTTGATATACACATGTGGACATGAGATAAATGCTCATATAAAAAAGCAATCCATCTATATTTTCAAAACCTCCAACTATCTTGCTAGCATTTCTCTATACACTCAACTCATGGGCTACTCATGAGAGTACCCAAAAATTGTCCAATAAGGGAAACAATATAGACAAACGCGCATCAAATAAGAGTTTGGCGGGGAAGAAAATATCTCGGAATAAATTTTTTACATTCATATATCAACATACAAATAAGGCATAAGCAGTAACTACGAAGGTATAAATACATTCATGCCTCGTCTAACCCCTTGTTTACCTCCCACTAATACATAACGGTTTCATTACTAGTACTAGTAGACCAAAAGTTGGTCTAAGTAATGTCCAAAATCATATTATCAAGAAGGTTCAAAAGTGTTTGGGCAAGAGAGTTATCTCCCCTGCAAACACGTTCATATTTGGCTAGTCAAGCATGCAAGTATGCAATTAGTTAAATATGCAAGTCCTTAATTTAAGAGTCACAATTCCAATTCGATCTAACGACCATTGATGTCCCAAATCAAGCTATATTAATTTGTTGATTACAAAAATTAAAATGAGAAAGAAGAAAAATTTAGAATTTTCCTCTTCTTAGTAGCAGGTACGTGCCTATTTATAGACGAGTTATACCATAAGATTTCTGACATGTGGAAATTATGAGCTTGAATCATTAGGATTTTGCTAAAGTGACAATTTGAGGTTGTGACATGTGGCATGGCTCACCTTTGCTTCCTCCAAGATAACTTAGACCAATTGGGAGTACCCACAAGGCTAAATTGAGATATTTTTGGCTTCATTTCCAAACATGTGATGGTAGTATTTCAGTTATGCAATAATAGTATTCCTAACCATCGACAGCCTTGATAGAGTTAAGGATATTCCCTAGGGTAATTATATAATTTGTTAGATTTATCTTACTCGATAATCATCTTTTCCATACCTCGGACTATTGTTGATCCTGTTCATTTTGCTGATAGGACCCCACTTCTCATTCCCTTGTTAGGAAGTGGATGCCGAATGTCCACCCTGTTCTTGTGAACTCTCTCACTCGGTTGTTGCTCCATTTATAGTCCTTGAGGTAGCTGATGTTCCAGTCTCTTCGGTCATAGTGCGTCCTTCTATCTCTATTCTTTGGAGCTCTAATGAGCAGTCATGGATTCATGCCCCTTCTAATTTGAGATATTCTCCTAAGTGTGATGAGCACTACAAGTTTGTCAGTGATGTTGATGGTGAGAGTAGGTGGCTTTTCTATCACATTCAGGAAGACGGTCTGACCGTTATTAGGGTGGGTGAGATTACCAAAACGAATAAGAATTTGTTTTGGGATATCACTTGGGATATGAAATACATTTACACTGAAGCCTCCACCGGCTATGCTCCTAAACTTTCTTTTCTCCGGTTTTGTGCTTGTCATTGGTCCTAACTCGACTGACGATTGTAGTAACTCCTCTCCGAGGGGAGTTAGTTACGTTAGTTTGTAGTTTAGGCATACTGCCCAACTCCAGTGTTGTTTTTATATTTTTAGGTGGTATGACCACTATAAAGGCATTTAAATGTTTTATGGATGTGCAGAAAACCTGTTTTCATTTATTAATAAGTGGTACGACACACTATAAAGCTAGCTAGCTTTGCTAAAAAGATATTATTAATTGATAATTAATTTAAACTATATAAAATTGAAAATGCTTAAATGATATGCAATGTGATAGTAATTATAATTTGTTGCAAATTATGAAAACTTTATCACATTAAAATAACATATTATTGTAAATATTTTTGGTTAAGTTGTTTCGAAAAAGGATATGGATTCATCGTTGAGACTAGATTACATAATGCTCTCTAAATGTTGAACGATGTATTATACATGGTTGTTAGGGGAACCAAGAGATCACATACTGATGGTTATTGGATAACTATATAACGACTCACTCGAGAGTTTTCTATTGGTCAATATAACCAGGATCAAACTGAGAATTTCGAAATGACGATGTTACACAGTTCTCTCAACTTGATAATACCGTGGAATTTCAATAAAGGCGCTCTACTTTAGCTATAGCTAAACCATGGCATGGAGACGCATTGGGTGACTATAGGTAGGTCTGAATTGAAGCATGTGAAGTGAAACACTATTCAATAGAGAATTCATCTTCTTAGTTATAAGTGATCAATATCACATTCGACTATAGTCAACTCAAAGTCAAAAATTCGGGTAAGAGTAGTACGGTTCATAATAGTTTTTATTATTGAACCAAGGATTATGCCGTTTGAACTGATCGAGTTGAATGTGACATATTGAACTTTTGACCAAAACCAAATTTCATATGTTTTAAAGTAATACAGTTTTGATGAAGAGAATTGGTGTAAATAATCGTTACTATTGGTACTGTCTATAATTGTAAAATTAGATTTTAGCTGAAGATGTGTAAGTGATAAAATCATCCAAAATATGACACAACCAGCTACGGTGACGTGAATGTTAATATTCGAATTATTCAATATTAATTGCTGATTGGATTTATACCTTTGAGTTGCACAAATCAAATGATGAATACTCTGAAAAACCATACGATTTTATTTATTTATGACCATTGTAAATTCATTTAATTTATTAATGCTAATTGAATATTAACTGTTACAATTTATTTGATGTTTAAATATTATTAGTATATAATGAAATGTGTATATATAAACTTATTTTTATGTAATATCGATAAGATATTTAAATTTGCTTTAATTTGATTGCTTGTCAAATTAATATAGGATTTTTGAAAGCCCTTATAGGCTCTTTCTTTTCCAACCATGTATGGATGTGTGGCCTGATTAGATTGAGATTAGACGAGGAATTAAAGACCAATGGTATTATTGAAAGAATTGGAAATGCTTCAATTATTCCTTTAAAACAGAATTCCTTTCATTCATTTATTAATTCTCTCTCATTGATTTCCTAACTCCTCCTCCCTCTCCCTGTGGCCAAAATTTTCATGGCTTCATGAAAAAAATTCCATAGAAAAACAAATAAAATATGTACAAAAGTGGCGTTTCAGATCATTGCAACTTTTAGAAGTGATTCAATTGGATCTAGGGGTTTTTCTTCATTTAATATGTGATTTTTTGACTTCATTGGAGGTAATTTTCAACCACTTTAACATATATTACATCATGCTAGCATGGTTTAGAGCCCCTATATTTACCTCTCATTATGATTATTTGTTACATCTTGTCAATTTAGTTTATACCTCATATCTTATTCAACTAATTTATATATGCTTATAGTGCCTATCTTTAGTTTGTTATTATTTTAGAAATTAAAGTTTGGTTATAAATTTTTTAGATCTAGATCCAACTTTAATTAGTTGAAATATTTTCTGACATATTTTATATACAAATGTGAAACACATGCATAATCTGTTTCAAATTATCTTATGCAGTTGTATGTAAAATACATACATACATACATATATATATATATATATATATATATATATATATAATTCTGAATTTCAAAAACTTTTTCTTATTATGTACATGTTTGTATTCATATTACTCTAATTCAAAATTAATAAAATGACCTTCGTGCAAAATTATAGACCTAACGTTGAACTTCTTCCTAATTCAAAACTAGATTTAAAATTACTAACATTAAATTGTAGAACATAAAAAATCATAAGTTTTAGATATATACATGTTACCTTGAATTTAAATATAATTTTTTATTTTTTATATAAATGTATGTATGTATGTGTGCCTGTGTGTGTCTATATTATTTCAATTCAAAACTTATAAAAGGACTTTTGTTTTAACTTATAGATCTAATGTCGAACTCCTTATTAAGTCAAAACTTGATTTCAAATTGTTAATTTCATATTTCAAAACATATAAAATAGTCAAAATATATTTAATGTGTATATATAATTGAAATTTCATATATAATGTTAAAAAAACTATGGACAATAAAGACATATATAAAATGACAAATATGTCCATTGCTTTGTAAATCCCAATATCTGTAAACATACATATTAACCATATATACTGCTTATATGTTCCACTTGCACCATACACATATAAATGTATTTGATACACTCATTATAATATATTTTATTTAAATTAAATGAAACCCCTTTTTAAAAAAAATAAAAATAAAATAAGATTTATTTAAAACAAGATTATATTGGACCTAACAAAGCCTTTATATTTCATAGGCAAATAGATTTAAAAATATATTTTTTAAATATACTTATTTCACTCGCTTCTAACAGCTCCGGTTGTTTTAATGTCTGAATTACTATTTATCATAGTCTACTCATTTAGTAGGGTGTCTATAACGATAGCGTCTAATGTTGAATTTGGGTAACCAAGTACCCTTACGTGGCTGCTGGCCTGGCCGAAGGATGATGTAAGCCCAAGAGTTATCCCCAGTATAAAGGTCTAAATTGATTTTGGGCCTTGGACTTAATTTTAAATTCAATTTGAATATTTAAATTCTATTTTGAATCTAAAAGTTAAATTTAAAATGTTAAATAATTTTATAAAAGTTAAAAATGCATTCCAAATTTCAAGATCGCTTTGGGAAATTAAATAGTAAATTTAGAAAATTAGAAATTTAAAATTTAACCAATATGATTAATTTAATTAAATAAACTAATTAATTAAAATTTTATTAATATTAACATATATATTGATATATTTGTATAACTATAATTGTTGTAATTATTTATCTATCTAAAATTATTTGTGATAAATTAAATTTAAATTTCAAAAATCAATTAAAATTATTTAATTAAGCAAAATTAATTAAAAGATAATTAATTAAAATGTACGTACATATTGATATGTGCACATAAACAAACTATAAATGTTACAATTGATTAACTATCTTAATAGTTTAAGACGAGTAATATAAAATTTTGAATTTTTTTGATAAATTAAATTAATTAAATGTGGTCAACTAATAAGATTTAAAATTAATTAAATACGATTTAGTTACCAAGATACATGTATATATTAAAAGAGTGAACTATATTATGAAAGTTATAAATAAGTTAATACTTACATAACCATGTATAAGTATAAAATTAAGTGGAACCGAAAAGAAGCCCAAATGAGATTAAGGGAATTAGTATATACGTATTATTCATATACCATGGTTTCAGATATGCCTTACACTTGAATCACGAGGATATTTCATAAGAAATATATTATTCCTAAATTGATACTCAATATATGTATATTATATATTATGAAACACTAATATATAAGTTGTTCTCTACCATTTCTGTCTCAATATATTACCTGCATACTCTTTAGTTATTGAGAAAACTCATGCTCGAGATTTTATGTACAATACTATTTATATATTGTTAGACGACGTAAGATACATGCATATATTTGTTGAAGTATAAGCATTATACTTAGGCTATTGCAAAATGGTGGGTATAAGTGAATAATCCCTTTTGATTTGTTGAACAAACTCAAGGTTGAGATTGAGATTACGACAAATACCACATATTAAGAGTTGTATATGATACAACCTACAAAGTGTTATCCATTGCTTGCGGGATTATGATTTGCTGAGCAAACTCAAGGTCGGAATCCCAAAGCAAACGAGTCCTAATAGCCACTAGAGGAATTAAAGATTTCTATGTTTTTCTTAGGTTTTTGAGAAACGCAAAAGTCTACTGGGAGCCTTATTAGAAAAATTAAAGTGTAGCATTCAACCTTTCTAATATTGCAAGAACATATGCTATATAAAGTTAAAATAATTTACGTTAATCAATTTGTGCAACTAATATAAAATGATAGACTATTTATCAATTAAAATATATGAATGAACTAAAGTAAGATTGAAAAAAGAAATATAAATATACACCGACCAATAAATATTTTGGCACGTTGTCATTTCAAAACTCATGCAAGAGCCAAAATAATACGACTACTAAATACATTCGTATCTTGGCCATTTCAGAAGTCTGGTACTATACATGGTCTTTTATGAGTTTTAAACTCTTAGAAAATATAAGAATGTATGTATTTAATCCATATTCAATCACATATAAATGTTATATGTTAAATAGTTTTGATTTGTAATATGCGAAACTTTAATGAAATTAGTTCATTCAAAGTAAGCAAGTAAACCAAAGTGCATGATTGTTTATCCAATAGATTGATTACAGTAAAGATATTATTGCGTTATATGTAGCACTAAACCAAGAGCCACAAGCTGTACCCAGGAATTTGATCGCTAAAATATCGGTTTGATTAATTCGCGTAATGTGCAACTTATTCAATACCCTTAAATGTCAAGGATGGTCAAATGATTTTTATAAAGATTTCATTACGGACTTGTAGTAAGGTTCTCCTTTTGAATGATAAAACCACTAGGAATGGAAAAGGAATGTACGAGAGTGAATGTAATTTAGGCATAGTTGAGATGTAGAGAGTGAATGGTCACATCTGCTACATGAAGAGACAATAAAAACAAGAACTGTATAAAATACTAAATTGTACTTAATACGGAATGAGAAATGTGATTTCTATCCTAAATGTATTTTCAAGTAAAAAAATTATTATTTATGAAAGCTATTTCTTTGATTTCAAGATATTTGATTTAAAAGTCTCTACTGTAAGCTAATTACAATATATGTAGCAAAATTCCATAATAAGTGGTTGGACGAAGCTTCATATTTCGTAAGCTATTATTGCAGTAGTGGAAAATGGTGGGAAAATTAACACTTCTTAGGTGATGCATTAAGCTATGAAAAATTGTCTGCATAAACATACCAAATATTACTTATAAAATAATCGTCTCCAATATTGATTGAAACTAGATTTAGTTTAATGTCAATGTAAATATTATGAATATAAGATAAAACTATAAAATAGAATATGTTTCATAGCAGAATGGTACATTGGAAAATAGAGAAGTATCTGAAATCCTATAGTTATTTTGAAATTATAGACTAAGTTACTATAACGGCCCGATATTTTCAACCATTCGCATCTACACATGTCAGACTTGAATTACTCAAAATATCATATTGTTAATTTATATTTGGCAAAACTCAGCATATACAGCAAATAAATAAACCATAGAATCACAGACACAATGTAATATAACAATAAGCAGCGGAAAGAAAAGAATAATAGTTTATGAAGCTACTATATATATATATATATAACAGAGTTAAACAAGATACAACAGAAGTCTCGAATACAATAGTCAGGTATAAAATCTGAATACATCACTGGAATCAAGTGAATGACTGAAAGCTGGATCGATAGTTGGATCTCCAAGCAAAGCTCTAAACTCCAAGGTGAGTCTCGAATGTTGTGACACTCGGTCTGGCCCGAGCGTAAAGCAAAACACAAAATACTCGAGTCGGGATTAACATTCTTATATCAATAAATCCAACTCAACTAAAATATCAACTGAAATACAAGTAAATTAAAGGATGTTTGGGATAAATATCTTCTAAGAATCCGTTAAACTATCTACTATGTAGTAATATATGCTATTACAATAATTTCTATAGTAAAGTAAACTATTAAAGTAGCGTTAAGGCGTTACCCATTTTCCCTTTAACGCATTTTATATATTCCCATAGTCTATAAAGTACCGTAATCTCCTCTGTACTGGGCGTCGTTAGAGGGCACTCCATAGGTATGGTACAAAACAAACTCGTAGAGGTGTCGCTAAGGTAGGTGACATGGCATAACTAGGCAATGCTAAGGTAGATATACCAATTACACTTCCGGGCTGGTGGTAATGCATAACAGCTACTACCGCCCACCTTAAAACACACTCCCAAATCAAAATCAAGGGTGGCCACCAAATCAATCACAAAGTAAGAATATAGTATCGAAGGAATATGCTTGATCGGGGAATGACCTCACTTGGCCCGTCGATTGCTCCTATTTTAGCCACCTTAAGTCAGCTCACGGGAGTTGGGTCCATGTATATTCTTCATATAGGATCGTCGCCACCATCCTACTTCATTTTGGAATCTCCACCGCGTACGTAGTTGTTAAAGTGGTTTTCAGTATTGGTAGAGAGTATGACGATATCCGATCCTGGTCTCTTTAACAACAGATCGTTATTATAACACCACGGTCATTTCAAAATAGTTTATACTTCAAAACCAAAATATCATTGACATTCAAAATCATATCAATACGACATCATTTCCATTTCAAAACCATATCAATACAATATTGTTTCCAAAATCATAGCACTTCAAAGTTATAACATTTTCTAAAGCAAAACACTTGAAATTGTAGCTCTTTGGAAATCATAACACTCTGAAATCATAACACTTCGAAATCATAATACTTTGGAAAACCATAACACTTCTCTTTAAACATTTTAGATATTAATAATAGTATATATAAAAAAATAGTTATAAAATAAAATAGTTTATATAAAATAGTTATAAGTTAAAATAGTTTATATTAAAATAATTAGTATATTAAAATAGTTTATATTAAAAATAATTTATATTAAAACGGTTTATATTAAAAATGATTTATATTAAAATAATTTACATTAAAATATATAAATATTTTTAAATATAATTTAAAAAGACTTTATATAATAAAATAGCTTGCTCAAATTTCACAAATCGATTTTAAATCAACTCAAATTCCAAAATTCAAACTTAATCCAATCTCAAATCATCAATTTCAATTTATATCGATTTCAAAATAGATTTGAACCACAAAAAAATCATTTCAATTTCAATATATTTCAAAGCTTTAAGTATTCAACGTTTTTAAAACTAAATTTGATAATTTCATATATATATATATATATATATATATATATATATATATATATATATCAAATTCAATTTACTATTATTTAGTTCTGAAATATTTACTTACTAAATCCAATATCATTTAAATAAAACCTCAAATTCAAATAACTAAATATTTCCTTCAATTTATTTAAACTTGCAATATTCATTTAATCACCTTAAACCAAAATCAAGTTATAAAAATCATATCCCTTAAAATCTCAAATTCAATAAGTTGCAAATCGATTTAATTAAATAAATTTACAAATTTCAAATAAATTCAAATTTATCTTCCCAGCCTTAGCTTATAAAAATCATTAGAATTTTTTTTAAAGTATAAATTTAAATAAATACTTAAATACTCGGTATAAATACTCAGTATATATCTTCCCAGCCTTAGCTGGCATAACTTTTTCAACAAATTATAATATAGCGTCAGAACATAAAACACTCCATATACATCTATATATCGTATTTAGTCAGTATTAATAATAATACAACACATACAACTTATATTAAATAACACATTTATAAATATATATAAATACACATTCAATAAAATATATAGACCTCACATGCATGCAAGTCTTCATAATCAAACTCTGTCAAATATACCAAGATATATACTATGTTTCAAGCTAAAACTATAGCCGACCTATATATATATATATGTGTGTGTGTGTGTGTGTGTATATATACATAACAGAAAAATATATAAATGAACTGATCGGCAAACCTACCTAATAAAGCAACTTAAACTAGACCCATTTCAAAAGCAAATGTAAAAATGAAAACGAAATGAGTAGGCAAAACAAAACTGATATATATATGTATAATATATATATATATATATACTGAAATACATAGACAATGCATTATTTATATAACCTTTACAGACTATGTACAAATAGTGAACTTATACAAAATTGTTATATATATTAACTGTAACTATATATAATATACTTATAAAATAAAACATATATTTATATACAGTAAAAGCTCAACATCACTCATATATAAGCTAATACACACACACTTGCTGTAAACAATTATTTTTATAAACATATATATACATGAATCTTATACACCGATAAAGTGTAGACTTATATATATATAAACCTTATATAACATATTACTATAAAATATAAGCTGTAAATAATATAAAATCTTTCTCTATAACATAGATATATGCTTACAATCATATATATATATATATATATATATATATATATATATATGAGCGTATGTCACAAGAAGGTTAGAGCACAGCTGCAAGGTAGAGATGTAAGGCGAGCTGTGTTACGAAGAATCGATCGAGGGACAGGGGTTTGGAGTGGTGGACGTTGCATAGGATGGAGGGCTAGTGGAGGAGGCTGGTGTGAGGCGGATGTAGGCGCGCCTGAAGTGGGGTGGGCTCAGTCGTCGACGTGGGTGGTTGCGCTGGCTTGCGCTGCCGAGTTGGACAAGGGAAGAGGCACAGTTTGAGAAGTATGGGTTGCATGCTATCAAATTTGGGGAGGCAAACTTTTATATGTATTATTATTATTTTCTTTGAGAAAGATAACGAAAAGACAAAAAGGCAAGAAGAAGGAATAGGCAAAATGAAGTGATAGGAAAAGAGATGAAGAGTGGCTATAAATGAACGGCTGTTCATATAATTTTTTCGTCTCTCAAAAGCAACAATCATAAAAATGAGCAGACATAGTAAAAAGGCATACTAAGATAACGAAACGTCAATAATTTATTTTTGATAATTTTAAAAGGTTGTTGATTAACATGATGGAGAATAAAAAGACACCAGAAACCAAAAGATTTTAGAATCGTACCGATACGGCTATCCGTTTCACGGATATCGCCGGGTATGGGAAGTCCAAAACACAGAAATGAATATACCGTAGAAATCAGCACGATGAAATGATCAAAAAAGTATATAGATATCAGTGATACGATCAACCTATCAAAAGTTGATATTCGGTACCAAAAATGCTGCTAATTTTCCAGAAATAAGATAAACGGAGCAACAATAGTCCAAATTTGAAATGACGTCTCACTCAGAAGATGATTTACAAATTTATTATATAAAGATATTCAGGTTCAGAAAATATTTTATTATCATCAAATATTAGCTGATTTGATTTTAAATAAAATTACATTAGAAAATAAACTTTCATATTATCCGATGACATTTGTTATGTTTAATTAGACGTATTCCAATTATTAAATTTTTATTTCAAAATTTTTGTATTTAAACTTCACAAAAATTCAGTTAATTACATTATTAAAATCATTAAAATTTACGGCTCGTTACGCTCTTCCCCACTCAAAACTTTTCATCCCCGAAAAGGAACGAGGTAGGAGAACAGAAACAACCAGAAAGAAAAATAAATTGAAAAACAAAATAAAACAATTAATTTAAAACCATATAAATTTCAAATTTCAAATTAGTTAATATTCAACAATTGATTTAAATTAAGGTATTTTCATTTAGTTGATTAAATTTCAATTTACAAACGTTTATTACAAAAGATTTCTTTCAGAATAATTTTTTTTAAACTTATTTATTTAATCCATTTGATTTCACTTAAGATAATTTCACTAGAATCCAATCTTAATTATTTATTTACTCACATCTTATTATTCAATTATCTCAATTAACTTTTCTATAATCATAGATTTAGTGTATAAACACTTACTACAACACTTCAAATTTTATTTAAAATTCCTTTAACATCTTTTATATTGTATACTACTCAATTACATAGTTATTTTCTAAGTAATTTGGTAAATTATATATATTGAAATGCAATTAAGTATTATACAAGGAAATTTTTATCAATTCACTTATTTCAAGTTTAAACATTCATTCAAAAGTTTGGCTTCATTTTATAATTGAAATCACCCTTTAATTAAAATTTAAGAATAATTTTTCGATTAACTTCAAATAATTTAGAGATAAATATATATATACTATGTATATCAAATTAAATCAAATCTATAACCATATTCTTATATATATTATACAAGTCGCACTTAAGAATTCACATCAATTTATTTGCCAAAACAAAAGTGTAGCAAAGCTACTGGATGGTCTCTCCACTCTGAAACTCGAAAATGCATGTCGATGATGCTGCAGTCATCACCGAAATTTTTTTCCAACAACAAAAGAGAAGAGTACTGATTTAAACATCTGAAATTCTTTGGAAACAATTTCTATTTGAAAATAATTTTAAACGATCTACCCTTTAAAACTTCAAAACCAAAGTTTGAAATCATCGAAAATTAAATTCTCAATTAAATTCATTTAAAGTTCCAAATCAATTTATAAATCATGTTTATAAATTCATTTATTCAATGGTTTACAAAATAATAAATTCAGTTAACTATTGAATTTCAAAAAATTACTTATATATAATATACTTATAAATTTTGAAAAAAATTGTGTCAGTTTGCTCTGTTCAAGTGTTTTAGAAATCCTATGGATAGCGTTGATCAGACGAATCGATCGGAAACCCTAATCAACATTGACAACTCAAATAACACAATATAAAATATTTTAATATTAACACAAATACACTCCCCCACTCGATGATGCAAGGATAGATTAAAACAAGAATAAAAATCCAAATTAGAGGAAACCTAATCAAAGGAATTCTAACTAGAAAAGAGGCACGAAACGAAGAAAAGATGGTTAAATTTCAAAATAGACAGATGGGTATATTGATATTTATCGCGGGCAACCTTAACTCGGTCAACCGTGACTTCACGAATAGGATCGATGCATAATTCTGAGGAAAATCGACATCTGATCGATAAATAGAATTCAGGCATAGCAAGAGGTAGCAGCATCTAAACCGATGAAACAGAATCCTTCGGTGAACCGATGCTCATTGTAAAGGAGTTTCACCCCTTTACAAATCATACAGCATAGATATGGGATGCTCCAGAATCAAGAAGAATACGAATATGGAGAGTCAAGAATGGATTTCAGGACGAATGGGAGAGTTTCGGAATTCAAAGGAAACCTGAATCAAAGAGGAAGGAATTCAAGCTCGAACGAAAACGATTCTGTAATTAAATCCACTCTATGTGCTGAGTTTTGCCTAAAACCAGAGCTCTGATACCACATGTAATGGCCCGATATTTTCAACCATTCCATCCACACATATCAGACTTGAATTGCTCAAAATGTCAGATTGTTAATTTATATTTGGCAAAACTCAGCATATATGGTAAATAAATAAATCACAAACATAGAGTAATATAACAATAAGCAGCGGAAAAAAAAGAATAGTGGTTCATGAAGCTACTATATATATATATAACAAAGTTAAACAAGATACAACAGAAGTCTCAAGTACAATAGTCAAGTACAAAATCTGAATACATCATTGGAATCAACTGAATGACTGAAAGCTGAATCGATTATTGGATCTCTAAGCGAAGCTCCAAACTCCAAGGTGATCTCGCATGTTGTGACACTCCGTCTGACCCGAGGGTAAAGCAAAACATAAAACATTCGAGTCAGAATTAACATTCTTATATCAGTAAATCCAACTCAAGTGAAATATCAACTGAAATACAAGTTACTTAAAGGATATTTGGGATAACCCACCTCTAAGGATTCGTTAAACTACCTATGTAGCAATATACGCAATTATAATAATGCCTACAGTAAAGTAAAATATTAAAATAGCATTAAGGCGTTACCATTTCTCCCTTAACACATTTTATATATTCCCATAGTCTATACAATACCATAATCTCCCCCGTACTGGGCGTCGTCAGACGGCACTCCGTATGGTACAAAACAAACTCGTAGAGGTCTCGCTAAGGTAAGTGGCATGGCACAACTAGACAATGCCAAGGTAGATATACCAATTACACTTCCGAGCTGGTGGTAACGCATAACAGCTACTACCATCCACCTGGAATACACTTCCAAATCAAAATCAAAGGTGGCCACCAAATCAATCACAAAGTCAGAATATAGTATCGAAGGAACGTGCTCGATCGGAGGAATGACCTCACTTGGCCGTCGATTGCTCCTATTTTAGCCCCCCTAAGCCAACTCACGGGAGTCAGATCCATGTATATACCACATATAGGATCGTCACCACCATCTTACTTCATTCTGGAATCTCCACCGGTACACAATTATTAAAGTGGTTTCGGCATTGGTAGAGAGTATGACAATATCCGATCCCGGTCTTGTTAACAAACAATCGTTATTATAACACCACGGTCATTTCAAAATGGTTTATACTTCAAAACCAAAATATCACCGTCATTCAAAATCATATTTGTACGATATCATTCCATTTCAAAACCATATCAATACAATATCGTTTCCAACATCATAGCACTTCAAAGTTATAACACTTTCTAAATCAAAACACTTGTAATTATAGCCCTTTGGAAATCATAACATTTTGAAATCATAACACTTCGAAATCATAATACTTTGGAAAACCATAACACTTTTCTTTAAACGGTTTAGATATTAATAATAGGATATATAATAAAATAGTTTATATAAAATAGTTGTAAGTTAAAATAGTTTATATTAAAAATAATTTATATTAAAATAATTTATATTAAAAACGATTTATATTAAAATAATTTATATTAAAATATATAAATATTTTTAAATATAATTTAAAAGTACTTTGTATAATAAAATAGCTTCCTCGCATTTCACAAATCAATTCCAAATCAACTCAAATTCCAAAATTCAAATTTAACCCAATCTCAAATCATCAATTTCAATTCAATTCAGTTTCTCAATAAACCATTTCAATTTATATCGATTTCAAAATAGATTTGAACCACAAAATAAACCATTTCAATTTCAATATATTTCAAAGCTTTAAGTATTTAACATTTTTCAAAACTAAATTTGAAATTTCATATATATATATATATATATATATATATATAATTCAGTTTACTATTATTTAGTTTTGAAATATTTACTTACTAAATCCAATATCATTTAAATAAAACCTCAAATTTCAAATAACTAAATATTTCATTCAATTTATTTAAACTTGAAATATTCATTTAATAACCTTAAACCAAAATCAAGTTATAAAAATCATATCCTTTAAAATCTCAAATTCAATAAGTTCTAAATCGATTTAATTAAATAAATTTATAAATTTCAAATAAATTCAAATTTATCTTCCTAACCTTAACTAATAAAAATCATTATAAAATTTATTTTAAAATATGAATTTAGATAAATATTTAAATATATTACTTATTAAATAAATGAAACTTTATTAAATTAAATCTTATTATTAAACATATTATATATATGTATATATTTCAAAATAGTAAAGTTATAAGTAAATCTTAAATTTTATAATGTCAAAACTAACTTATAACCTTCAAAATTTTCAAACATGTAATTTTAAAAATCGAAAATTTAACTATATATAAAATAATATAATATTTAAAAATCAATATTTATATAAAACCATATATATATCTCTTTAAGCCTAGGAAAATCATTCCAAAAATATATATATACCAACGGTATTTGTATATAATTTCTATCCTATGGTCAAGTGATACGGATATTTATCATTTCACTCCGCAATTTAAATATATACAGGTATATATCATTTCAAACCGCAATACCAAATTCAATTCAATGAAAATCGCTTGGGTTTATCATTTTACCTATAACGATTTTCTCATGTTCTATAGATCGAGTACGTATCATTTCAACCCATAGGGAATTCTATACTAAAAGGGAACTTGTAGAGTGATAACAGATATGATAATAATATAACTGACATATATCATAAATATAAATAACAGATAATGGTGTCCAATGTCACAGGTGAACAGATACAGATAAAAGCATATATACATATATATAGCAATGTAAATAACTGACAACAACATATTTTAATTGTCATTTCAATTGAAATCAAATTTAATAAATATGAGAACGTTAATCGTGAGCGAGCAACTTTCGAGGCTAGAGATATACGAGAATGAGATATGTTACGAATCTAAGCACGAATTCCAAAGCAAAACATGATTGGCACGAATTCGACGAACGGAGTTGATAACAGGAATCAATGCGAACAAATCAAATCGGTTTTGATAAAAACCGAAAAATATATACATTGTTATTATATTATGTATACATTAAATGTTTTTAAT
Source organism: Allium cepa (assembly GCA_030765085.1). Lineage (NCBI taxonomy): Eukaryota > Viridiplantae > Streptophyta > Magnoliopsida > Asparagales > Amaryllidaceae > Allium > Allium cepa. The sequence goes on along the minus strand of CM060932.1, from coordinate 765,972,248 downwards.
TTAAGACAAGGATAATATAAAAATTCCAAAATCATTATTTTTAAACTCAAGCATTAGGAATCAAATATATTTTATATCTAAAACCATTACCCAAACATAATCTTAAACACATATATATATAACTGTTTTGAAATCAAATGATATATATATAAACCATATGTAATTTAAGATAAAATAATGATAATATATAAGGCTTATATAAATTCATGTATGTATATAATCAACATTTATAAAATTTCAGATGTAGGCTGACATAACTTTTTCAAAAAAATATAGTATAGAATCAGGGCATAAAATACTTGAATCAAACTTTAAAAAGTATTAATTGAATTTATCTCCCTCCACGATGTTACTCAGCTCCTTTTGAATTTTAATGACGTCTTCCTCTTCTTCTCTTTCCTCATCTTCTTTTTCCTTTGACTCTGTTTCGTTCCCTCCTCTTTCCTCTTCTTCATCACCTTTTTCATCTTCTTTCGTTCCATCGTTTTCTTCTTCTAATACTCATTCTATTTCCTCATCTCTTCCTATTTCTTTTGATTCTTTTCAGCTTGGTACTGAGGCTCCTTGTATCAAGAATGTCTCATCTCCCGCGAATGCTAATTGGTCCTCCCTTTTCAGGTCTCTTCCTTGTAATGCTGGGTCATACAAGCTGATTCATTTTGATATTCCTAGGGATAAGTCTCATATTGTTTTACCAGATCTAGTCAGAGAGGAAGGTGTAAAGTACTGGAATAATCACCTTGTTGGTTTCTTTTTGGATGGTACTCTTTCTTTTTTAACAGTGATTAATTTCTTGAAAAGGTATTGGAAGTTCAAGGGTGAGGTTTATTTCAAATCAGATGGGTTTAATTTCTTTTTTAATTTTTCTAATCAAGAAGATAAAGATCAAATTCTTAATTCTGATCCTATTTTTATAAGAGGTAGAATATTCATAATCACCAAATGGGATCCATCTATTGGTATTTCTCAAGCTCAGATTAAAAGAGTACCTGTGTGGATTCATTTTCATAGAATTCCTCTTTTACTTTGGACGCTTGTAGGGATTAATTGGTTAGCTTGTCATGTTGGTAGGTTAATTTGTTTTGATAATAGTACTGAGAAGCTGCAAAGATTCAAATATGCCAAGGCTTTAGTTGAGATTTCACCTGAATTTGAACTGCCGGAATCTATTGCAATACTTGAATTGGGAGAAAATTGTCCAGAGGTAAAACTGTCATATGATTGGAGGACAAAATTTTATACAAATTGTAAAATCTTTGGTCATGACACTGTTAGATGTGAATTAGTTAACAAGATCAAGGTGAATGATACACAGAAGATTGTTAATCAGAGTGAGAATGGTGATAAGAATCAAGGGAACTGTGGATTTACCAATAACAACATTATTGATCAGAACTGGAAAAATGTAGAGAGGAGGAAAAAGGCAGTATGGAAGAAAAAGGTGATAATTGATAAAGAAAAAGAACAAGTGAGTGTTGATAATATGATAAGTGAGGAAGTTGGAAAAGGAAAAGGTAGTGAAGGAAGTACTATTATTACTTCATCTCTTTCCACTGTTACCTTAAATTCTTTTTCAGTTTTATCAGATCCTTCTCTTGTTTTAACTAATGAGTCAGATTCTACAATGTCTTCTTCATCTTTTTCTTTTGATACCTTATCTGCTTCATCAATTGAACCTGCAGCTAAACTTGTATCTTCTCTTTCTTCTGCTTCTTCTGTTTCTTCCTCTTGCAGTTCACAATTTAGCTTTCAATCTCCTTCTTCTAACTCATCATCACCTTATCACCATTTATCTCCACCTGATCACATTATTCTTCCACCTTCTTCTAAATCAGGTGAATGTGTCATGATAAGTAAAAGTAATGTTAATATTCCTGGTGATTTGAATAATGGAAAAGATTTTAAAGTTCAAGAAGTACTTCCTTTATCTTCAACAAAAACTAATTCTCATTCTAGACATACAAGGAAAAATCCATCCCCTTTACTTCCCCCTCTCCCATTGAAATGAATAATATTGCCTTTTGGAATATTAGGGGTGCTAACTTGCCCTCTAAACAAGTTGAGATTCGAAATCTTATCAAAGTTAATGATATTCATTTGATATGTGTTTCTGTAACAAAGTTAAACATACAGTCTACTCTTAAGGCTGTTAATTTGATATCTCCTACTTGGTTATTTGATCATAATTTTGATGAATCAAAATATGGCTGACTGTTAACTTTATGGAATCCATCAATTTTCAAACTCTCCAGGATCATTGCAACCGATCAATTCATTCACTATAACTGTGTTCATTTGCCATCCAATTTGAATTTTCTTTTTTACATCAGTTTATGCTCAAAACTCTTTATCATTGAGACAGACTTTTTTGGATCAACTTCCCACTCTAAATCCATCTTCTGATCCTTGGTTGATAGGTGGTGATTTTAATTGTATGCTTGCTAATGATCAAAAATATGGTGGTTGTCCCTTGTCTCTAAAAGATATTGTCCCTTTTAATAGTGCTATAAGTCTATCTAATTTGATTTTGGTCAGATCTTTTGGTCCAGTCTTCACTTGGTCTAATAGTAGCAGGAGTGGAAATGCAACCCTTTGTAAATTGGATCATATTTTTGTAAACATTCCTTTTCTTCAAATCTGGCCCAAAACTTTTTATGATACACTTCAGCCTTCCTTATCTGATCATTGTCCTTTAATTTTTCATTGGGGAGTTGATGATAATGGTGGTGGTAATCTTTCTTTTAAATTTTTAAATTTTTGGACTAAGCATATAGATTATCCTATTATTCTTAAACAGGTTTGGAATATACAATTTGGCAGGAATCCTTTAGCTAATGTCTTACTCAAGATGAAGGCTCTCAAATTTCAATTAAGGATCTGGTCTGCAGCTAATTTTGGTAAAGATTCAAAGCTTTCTACTCACATTAGGAATGAGCTTATTAAGGTTCAGGAAGAATTGAGTGCTAAACTACATGATACTATTTTACAACATGCTGAATTGGAAATAAAAAAGTATCTTGAACAAGTTATTGATAGGGAACTGTTATCACTTAAACAAAAAGTTCACTTGAAATTTGAGAAGGAAGCTGATAGAAACACTAAGTACTTTCGTAATTTTCTAAAAATTAAGAGAGCCAGAGAATCTATACTTCAGATTAAAGATATGAATGGTAATGTGGTTAAATCCTCTGATGGTATTAATGATGCTTTTGCTCAATATTTTTCATCCATCTTAGCTCCTTCCAACTCTTTTGTTCCCAATATAAAACCTCTATTTGATATAAATCTTCCAGTCTTAACTTCTTATCAATCTGCTTCTCTTATTAATGCCATTACTGATGAGGAGATTAGATCTGCAGTGTTTAGTTTGGATCCTCATAGTTGTGGAGGGCCAGATGGTTTCAATGCTTTTTTCTTACAACAAAGTTGGAATATAATTGGTGTTGATATTGTTAAAGCTATTCAATTCTTTTTTCTCAACAATTACCTTCCTGCTAGTCTCTCTGCCACTGCAATTGCCTTAATTCCTAAGATTGATAATCCTACTTCAGTTGCTGATTTTAGGCCAATATCTTGTTGTAACATCATTTATAAAATTATTTCAAAAGTATTGGCTAATAGATTGCAGATAGTTCTGCCATTTATTATTTCTAATAATCAGGCTGCTTATATTAGGGGAAGATCCATTAGTGATAACATCCTCTTAACTCAAGAACTATTGTTGGGGTATGAAAGGAAAAATATTTCTCCTAGATGTATGATAAAGTTGGATATAAAGAAAGCATTTGATTCTACTGCATGGAGCTCTATTTTAGCTATTATGTCTAGGATGAACTTTCCAAAACCTTTTTTAGCATGGATTTTCACATGTATTTCATCACCTATGTACTCAATCTCGAGAGAGGGTGGTTTGCATGGATATTTCAGTGGTGCACAGGGGGTAAGGCAGGGTGATCCTATTTCAGCATACTTGTTCATTATTGTTATGGAATTGCTCAATTCTATTTTAATGGATCTAGTTGTGAAGAAAGCTCTTGATTTACATCGTAAATGTAAACATCCTCTAATTACTCATCTTCTTTTTGCTGATGATCTCATAATTTTCACAAAGCCAACTCATAGTAATATTCAGAGTATTTTGTCTTCTCTTCGGTTCTTCTATTCCATTACTGGACTTCAAATAAATCTTTCAAAATCTAATATTCTTGTTGGTGGTTTGCCTTTTTCAAAGAAGATTGATATTATTAATTGCTCAGGACTTGGGAATTGTCTACAAATTCATATTATCTGGGTTTACCAATTATAAGCTCTAGAATTTCAAACCAAAATTGTTTGCCTCTTTTTGAAAAAATTATTGAAAGGTTGCGGCTATGGCCTTGTAGTAAAATATCACAAGCTGGTAGGCTCACTATTATTCAATCTATTGCTGTGGCTATGACTACGTATTGGACAAGACACTACATTCTCCCAATCAAGTTGATTAGCATGGTTTCAAATGCTCTTAATAAATTTCTCTGGCATGGTGATCCTTTCTCCAGGAAGATTATACCCATATCTTTCTTTAAACTGTTTGAGCCTAAAAAGTATGGTGGACTTGGTATCACTAACATTTTCCTCTGGAATAAGGCAGCTATCTCTGTTTATTTTAATAAAATTTTTGCATCTGATAAAAACTTATGGTCTCAATGGGTAAACCAGAATCTTATTGGTAAGAGAAACTTTTGGAATATGAGAATACCTCAAAACTGTAGTTGGAGTTGGAGATGTATACTCAAGCTCAGGGAAACTTTCTTACCTTATATACAATGTAATCATGCAGTGATTAAAGGACTATCCTTTTGGCATTCTCCATGGGCTAAACCGGGTTTGATTTTAAGTTTTCTAGTGGATTACAATTTAAGAAGATGCTCTGAAATCTCAGAAGATGCTATAGTTGAGGAATTTATTCATGATGGTACTATTGTATTACCATACTCCAGCTTCTTTCAGTTGAGAAATCTATCGAATACCATCACCAGTTATCAATTTACAACTTGTGACAGTGCTTTAATTTGGTCAGGTAAGCATAAAATCCATTCTATTAAACTTGTATATCAGTATCTTTGTAAGTGTGATACTGTCTTCCCATGGCATACAAGAATTTGGAACACTGGTTGTTCAGCTAAGCAGAACCTGATGTTGTGGAAGGTAATGGCTAATGCTTTGAATACTAAGGACAGGCTTTGTAGAATGGGTATTATTTCAGAAGATTTATGTGTGCTCTGTAAATCAGAATCTGAATCTAATACTCATTTATTTCTTGAATGTCCTTTTGTTTATCAAATATGGTATAGGCTATTATCTAATGGTGGTTTTTACAAGCCTTCAACTGTTAGTTCTATTGAATGGTTCAATGTATTCAAAGCAACTACATGGAAGACACGTTCAACTAGGCTTTTGCTTAAGCTTTTAAAGAAATTGATTCATGCTGTGTGGACTGAAAGGAACAATAGGATATTTGGTATTGGAATAAAGAACATGTCTCAGGTTTATTCTATGATTCATGGCAGTATTTTGAGGGATGTAAGAATTGATAATATTTGAAGATTGATGACTATTGGGACTGCTACTATTCAATTTCAATACATTGCAGTGTGCACTGTTTCTCAGCTGTGTTTTTTTGGGTCTGGTCTCCTGCTGAATGGAGTGATTTATGTTTCTAGTTCAGCTCATTTGTTTTTGTTCATAGTTGTTGTATCTATGATTGTACTTTTGGTTTTATTTTAGTCACTGAGTTGTTATGAGTTTGGAGTAGTGTGAGTTGTAATTGTTTGTAATTGAACATTAGTTAATAAAATGAGCCTTTGCTCTTGCTTTTTCAAAAGAAAAGAGCATAAAATACTCTATATACATGTGTATATTATATTTAGCCAGTACTAAATACAAAACAACACATACAACTTATATAAAACCAACACATTTATAAATATATATAAACATACATTCAATAAATTTATAGTCTTGACATGCATACAAGTCTTCAAAGTCAAAATCTATCAAATATACCTAGATATATGTAATCTTTCAAGCTAAAACTATAGCTGACCAATAAATATATAATATAAGAATATATAAATGAACTGTTCGGCAAACCTACCTAATAAAGCAACTTAAACTAGACACATTTCAAAAGAAAATGTAAAAATGAAAACGAAATGAGTAGGCAAAGCAAAGCTGATATATATATATATATATATATATATATATATATATATATATATATATATATATTGAAATACATAGATAATGCATTATTTATATAACCTTTACAGACTATGTATACATAGTGAATTTATACAAAAATCTTATATATATTTACCGTAACTATATATAATATACTTATAAAATAAAACATATATGTATATATAGTAAAAGCTCAACATCACTCATATATAAGATAATATATATATATACACACTTGTTGTAAACAAATTTTTTTATAAACATATATATACATGAATCTAATAAACCGATAAAGTGTAAACTTATATGTATAAACCTTATATAACATATTACTGTAAAATATAAGCTGTAAACAATATAAAATCTTTCTCTATAATATAGATATAAACTTACAATCATATATACATGAGCATATGTCACGAGAAGGTCAAAGGATAGCTGCAAGGTGGAGAGGTAAGACGAGCTGTGTTGCGGAGAATTGGTCGAGGGATAGGGGTTTGGAGTTGGCGAACGTTGCATAGGGCGGAGGGCATGCGGAGGAGGCTGGTGTGAGGTGGATGCAGGCGCGCCTAAGTTGGGGTGGGCTCGGACGCCGACATGGGTGGTTGCGTAGGCTTGCGTTGTCGAGTTGGACAAGGGAAGAAGCATTGTTTGAGAATAATGGGTTGCAGGCTATCAAATTTAGGGAGGCAAACTTTTATATGTATTTTTTTTCTTTAAGAAAGATAATGAAAAGCCAAAAAGGCAAGAAGAAGGAATAGGCCGAATGAAGTGATAGGAGAAGAGATGAAGAGCGGCTATAAATGAACGGCTTTTCATATATTTTTTTCGTTTCTCAAAAGCAACAGTCAAAAAAATGAATAGACATAATAAAACGACATACTAAGATGATCAAATGTCAATAATTTAATTTTGGGAATTTTAAAAGATTGTTGATTAACACGGTGGAAAGTAAAATGCGCCACAAACCAAAAGATTTTAGAACCGTACCGATACGGTTATCTGTTTCACGGATATCGTCGGGTACCGGAAATCCAAAGCACAAAAACGAATATACCGCAGAAATCAGCACGATGAAACGATCAAAACGGTATACAGATATCAGTGATATGATCATCCTATCGAAAGTCGATATTGGTACCGGAAATGCTGCTAATTTGGCAGAAATAAGATGAACAGAGCAACGACAGTCCAAATTTAAAGAAACAAAATATGACATCTCACTCAGAAGATGATTTACAAATTTATTGTATAAAAATATTCAGGTTTGGAATACATTTTATTATCATCAAATGCTAACAGATTTGATTTTAAATAAAATTACATAAGAAAATAAACTTTGATATTATCTGATGAAAATTTACCATTTGTTATGTTTAATTAGACGTATTCCAAATATTAAATTTTTATTTCAAAATTTTATTATTTAAAACTTCACAAAAATTCAGTTAATTACATTATTAAAATCATTAAAATTTACGGGTCATTACAGATACTGTTTTGAGAAATAATTATTTAATTATATGGTTATAAATCATTTAGTACTGGTGAATTGTATCTCAACGATTAAGGGCAAAACACTCATTCGGTGGAAGCGACATAAGAGATGGTGAACTCTTATTATTGATACATATAGATGTAGGCAATCGTAGATCTAATGGTGCCAAAACAGTTTCAGATAGTTCATTAAATTCCCTGATGAGCCATCGTAGACATGAACATGTATATTGAGAAAGGCTCGCCTTCTATTAACAAGGCATTCTTTGGAAGGGCAAATGCTATAGTCGAATTTTCCATTGTCTTTAAACAGATTTAAACGACTAAATTATACGAGAAAACAATGAAGAAATGAGCTAAGGACTAGGAAAACATCATAAAATGGCAATATAAAGGAAATACTAAAAAATGAGGAGAATATTAGACTTGAGTTTTTCAACTCGGGACCCATGGATCGACACCATGTTGACTCAGGTCGGACACAGAAAATTCCCAAGTCGGACTCGAAGTTGATAGAGCTAGGGGTATATTCCCTAGAAGCAATTATGTAATTTGTTACATATATCTAACTCGATAACCAACCTTGTTAGAAATAAAAGATGTTTTCTTTCTATTATATACTTGATATAATGTGTAATATAAATTAATTAATCTAATTAAAAGTACATCTAATAGAAAATTCATAAATGGTACATTTTTGTTATATTAGTTATAAAATGTTGAAACCATGAGTGATTTATCACAATGAAGATAAATGTACCATTTTAAAATTCTTAGGCAAGATGTATTGAGACTAAATACTGATACATTTGTTAAGATTGGAGTATGTAATACTCTTCAAATGTTAGGTAGTGTATTACTCATGACTAATGGTGGCACTAAGAGGTTATATACTGATGGTTATTGGATTAATATGGGATGACTCACTCGATAGTTTTCTTTTGGGTAATATAAATAAGGCCAAACAGAAAAGATCTATCTGACAAATTACACAGTTCGGTTGACTTGAGTATACCGTTGATCTTCATTATGGAAGCTCTACTTTAATTATACTTAAATCGTGGCATGACGTACATCGAACGAATATAGTTACGTCGAGTGGGAACATTAAAGTGAAACACTATTCAAGAGAGGATTCGTCTCCTTTGTTATATGGGTTTAGTATCACGGTCAACTGATATCAACTCAAAGTCGAAGTGTCTGGCCAGACTATTTTATTTGATAATAATTATTATTATTGTACCAAGACTATGTGTTTTGACTATAGAGTCGAATATGGACGATATTGGAATTTTGATCATTACCAAATTGCAAGTCCTAAGTGATATAGTCTTAATGAAATTGTAAATATTAATCACAACCAGGTAACGCTTAATAAAGTAAAATTAGAATTTAACAAAACCAAGTAAATGTTGAATTTGACCAAAATGTCCACAAGCTGCTAAGTGATGTGTGAACGTGAATATTCGAATAGCTCGATATTAATTGCTGATTAAATTTACACCTAAAGAGTTGCACAACCGAACCGTTTAATATTCCTTGACCACATGATTTAATTAGTTTATAAATGTTACAAATTAATTAATATTTATGTAATATTATTTATAAAAATTTAATTCAATTTGATGAAAATATATTATTAAATGTATTTATAATAGTTGTAAATATATTAATCGATATAGGATATCGATATGTGTCTAAATTGGATTTAAATGTAAAATATTTTGTTCGAGTTTTAAATGGATTTGAAGCCTATATAGGGGGCTGGTTGGTTCGGCTATAATGGAGCATGGGAGGCGGTCATATGATGGTCCTGATCTTAACTTCTCTCTACATTTCTTACTCTATAAAAGCATCTCTATCCACTTTGTTTTTTAACGTTTTGAGCCTTAATCTCCCTCTTAGATCCAGTCGAATTCTTCGTCCCTCCTACACCATGGTCCAAATACAAATCAAATAAATTTAAACACTATTCGATAGCTGGTGGTCTGCAATTCGGAAGATAATTATTTGATCCATGATTATATGTTAATATTTAGATAATTAATATACCATACATTGCTACATTAGTTAGGTGACTGTTACTGCAATTTTTCATCTCTCAACGCTCAAGATGATCACGGAATAATTATAGCGCCAGTTACTTCTGTGATTATGAATTAGCAAATTCGAGTAATATCAAATTTGCCTTAAGGTAGAATTATGTTGTTATATGCTTACATAATTAGGAAGTTGCAATCCAACCGCTTGTTAAAATATCAAATCTAATTTATATTTAATTAAGGAAAAGATAGCAGAGAATCTGATACTAAAATGATAAGCAAAACATCGTAAAGTAAAGACATAGACATTTACGTGGTTTAGATTCTTCTGAATCCTACGTGCATAGGTCAAATCATTGTTTGCATATTTCTTTATGGTACCACTTTTATGAAAGGAAGTACATATATTTCAACATAGTTCTTTTTGAATCATAGAAATGCAATGGAAAATGATCGAGCTCTAGAATTCCCAAAAAAGCCCTTTTGCACTGCTATAATACCCTTCTATTTATAGTCCTTCCTTCCTCGAACCATATGGTGATGCTATCTCACCATGTTTCACTCTCCCTCGGATCTTTACACCTGTCATCCATCTGCCACTTGCTTTAAGAACACATGGATCGGTTTCGTGGCTTTGGGAGGGAAGTTTTCTATGTGAAGGAAGAATTGGTTTTAGATGGGATGATTTGGAATGGTGGTGAAAACCATCCAAATTTGAATAAATTATGCCTTCTTTGATTCTGCAGAGTAGCAGATTTGTGAACTGCGCTCATGTGTGAATAAAACTACTTTGGGAAATTGCCCTTTATTCGAGGATGAACCATATCAGTCGATCTTTATTAGCAAACCATGGTGTTGGAGGGTCGCATTTTTTAGTAGAAGATACCGCACTGTTATTCTAAACGATAGTCGCCATATATGAATATATTCTGAATTGTTCTTATATATAAAGGGTTGCGCTACTTCCCTTATCTTTGAGGAATGAGGATTGCTTTTTTGGTCGCAAAGTAGTTTCAGTCCATTGCTCTATCCCTTGGACATTTATGTGTGTAGTAAATATTTTTTAGGATTACGGCCCTACCTCAGTACATCAAAACCATGGTGCATCTTTATCACTTTAGCATTGACATTGGATTACAATACAGTCTTGTCTCTTCAATGTCACATAAGGATGGCGAGGCATCCTTGTAGCTTTGTTATGTGATATATGATTGTGGGGCAGAACTGGCAATTTGAATGTTAGTTTCAGTTTGTGCCGCATCCATGCTTAGGTATAGTCGTTTGAGTTTATGTGCCGCAATTCCAACTTGAGATGAATACTAAGGCTGCAGGTCGATTCCTATCGTTTGGATTTTGTTCTAACGTGCGATTATGGCTCATTCCAAGGTTGTAAAGGTAGCATAGTTCAAAGCGACTATATAACGAGCTCAAGATGGGTTTGGAAGTTGTGAACCAACTTCTCATCAGTGTAGTATAAGGTTTATGCTTCCAAAGTGTGCCGATGCAGTTTGGTTGTTGTGAATTTGATTTTTATTGGGATGTAATTAGCTAGATTTGCTTGTTAATGTGGTCTTTACTTTTGAAAGTGAAGCAGTTTACAAGTGCAACGCAGTTATTCTTATTTGGCTTGCCTCGATCCACTTTAGCTAGCAATGGTGCTGCTTAGGATGTTATACCAAGATTGCTTGCGCCTACATGTAGAATTTTGATGGCAAAGTGGATTATAAAACACGAGTATGATAATGTGGCACATCTAATCTTTATTTGGTTCAGTTGCTTAATTTTGTGCATACCAGTCTACTCTAATGTAACATAATGCGGCACTTTATGTTTGTGGGAGCTGAGAAGTTTGTTCAAACATACAATGCGTTCTGTTTGTAAATTGAAGTGACTTTTTGGCTTGCAGCTCGGTTGACTTGTGATTGGTGCGCAATTTATGTTATTGGGCCGCAGCATGGGATTTGTCTAATTAGGTAGATTTTTGATGGGATATGCCAATTTTAATAGCCTTATTATATTTATGCTTTTTTTTGGTATATTGGCACACTTGCATCTTAAGGATACGCGATCTGCACTTTGTTTTAGAGTTGTAATGACTTGATTAGGCTATGTTTTCTGATCCTACATAGCTTATTTCGTGGTTTGGCTAGCTTGATTTTTAGGTGAGTCGCTGCACTTTTGGTTGTTTAACTAGCTTATGCATCTTACTGCGCAAGTTGAAAAAGTGGTATAACACTTAGCCTCCAAGTCTGTGCTAATTCCTCTTAGTGCGGACTTATCAATTCATGTCCAATTTTTCGAATTGCCTAATCAATCATTTTACATTTAATTCTCTATACACGTGTCCCATTGTTGCTAGTTGCTTTTTCTGCCATTGTCATGTGAATCACTTCGTATCCCAAGAAGCATACTTGATTTCTTGTGAAATATAATCATGATTACCTCATCCAACTGTCATGGCTTTTCATAGTAGTTATAATTTTAAGGTCAGGGTTTTGTTGGCAAACCTATGTTATTGTTCCTTCTTCCTCATCTCCTCTTATACTAGTTCGAGAAAGGAAAGTCAATACGAGAAATGCTTTTCTCTTCAAATTAGGTTTGAATTCACCTGTAAATCGAATTTCTCTATTCATTTTTTTATAGCATCTTATTTCTTATTAATTTGATTCTAAGGTTAATTTGCATTTTGTTTCAAGGTCGACTGTTTATTTGCATGATCTTGTTTTTAGGTTGATTGGTGAAATCTTCGATTGGGATTCCTTTGTTAGTTTATTTATAACGCAATGAAAACCATATTTCCTATTATCTTAAGGTTGATTTGCAAGTAATTTATCTCTTATAATTAGAGTAGGTATTGATGGCTTCCGACGATCATCTTTGCTCCTCCAATCTTGTTCCTTGCTTTATTTAGTTGCCTTTGGCTATTCGCAAGATATGTCGGGTGGAGGGGATTTTAACTAGTTTTGGGATTAGTGGTTACAAATTCAGGGTTCCCTCACCCTCCGATCGCATTTATTTGCCCCTTAGAGATATGTTTGGGTATCATTTGAGCATATCAGGTGTGACCTTTACTTATCTCTCCACCCTCTTCTCTAGGAATGGCTTATGGCATTTGGCTTATCTCCTATTCAGTTAGCCTCGATTTCCTATTACCTTCTGAGTTGCATATATATTTTGTATGTCGAACATCTATCGTCCCCTCTTGTAGAGAATTATCCTTTTTGTATTCAATATGGGAGAACTGCTCTTAGGGGTGCATAGAATTTTGCTTTATTCCAGCCATAAAATCCCTTTTTTCCTCTTCTTTTCGTAAAACTATCGATGGGCGAATCAATTCTTTTTTGTTTCTAACTTCGATGGTTTTTCCTTCTCCTTCCAAGAACCTGGTACTGCTCCCTCTTTGATTCATATTTCCTTTTCTTTTAACTTTACTGCACTGGTTTGCATCTTCTTCTCTTTTAGCAAATTGTCCTAACTTCACTAGAGCAGAAAAGGAGTTGTCTTCACAACGTAGGGTAGACGCATTGAGGCTAATTGATGATGCACGCAAGAGGTCACATTTTTTACTAAAGATTTTTATATAGATATATTTTTTGTGCACGCACCATCATTTTTGTAGATTTATTTTTACATATGGCTTTGACATTTATGCTCCACGCGATACATACATACATATATACACACACACACACACAAACATATTAGTTATTTGTCTTAAAAATAAAGGTACGTATGTATTAACTTTGTCCATTCCACTGTTCAAATTTAATGTTGTCGTTTGCCACTGCTTTTACTTCAAAGAAGAAAGTGAAAGGAAAAAACAAGGAGGAGATCTTTCTGTAGATGAGAGTGCACACAAGCAACTAAGGGTGGACGATCCTCTGCCCCCACCGTCGAATTCTTTGATGGGTAATGCGACTCCTCTGCCTCCTATTAACATGCCTTTTCCCTCCTCATGCTTCTTAATTATTTGGATGAGTGTGCAACGTATGACCTGGTGGAGAGAATGGATCATTTACTCATTAATGACTATACTATGTTGGCCCCTTCTCCATTACCTATTTTCTATTCTCCTTTAGGGGAAGTCTTCTCAGACTTGCACCGTTATGGCTTCTAGGTTAACATGTCGTAGTGTTGCTTTTATCTAGTTGTGATTTCTGATGCATTATTATTCGTTATAATCTTCTTTCTTTTAGGTCATTGCCCTCGGGATGGAACCGCATAATAGGCCTAGTAATTTGGAGTCAGCTCTTACTGCTACCTTGAAATAAATTTTGAAGTTGAAAGAAGACAAATCGAGATTGAGATGGGATTTGGATGTTGCCTCGCTAGAATTGAAGCCGGAAATAAAAGGGAGAAGTATTACAAAGCAACACTGGAAGCGAATTCCAAGAAGGTCAAGGATATGGAACAAGATGCTGCACAGTAGAAGAAGAAAGTAAGCAGATTGGAACGGAAGCTCACTAAAGCAAAAAAATATGTAGATAAAATCACCCATAGTGTTCTTATAGTATTTGTGATCAACTGAAGATAAGTTCTTTGTAGATAAGCCCAATATAGAGGATGCAGAAGTCGATTTGAGTTTCTTGAAAAGACCAGATCTAGCCAAAGATGCCCAGGAATACTGTAGATGGAAATGGGTTTAAGTGCATGATGACCTTCTTGGTTCATTCTCTAAAGGAATGCAAGATGAATACATATCTGATTATTCTGATAGATATAAGGACCCTACTACTTCAAAAGTGTAGTCAAGGCTATTCTACTAGGAGATGCCGAGGAAGTAAATATATGAACTTTTCATCTCTTTGGTCATTAAGTTGCTCTTTTTCCCTTTTGATGGGAAAATATTTTTGCTGTGATAGTGCTGCGCATGTTTTGGTTTGACATTTTATAAATAATGATGTTTTTTTAAAACAATCATCATTATGTATATAAGTTACTCAGTTTTTAATTTTTGCCTCGTTCTTTTAGGTAAAAACTTTAAGTATTGGTAATTCCCTTTTATCAAAATCATGCGAAGGAAGTAGTTTTGTTCAATCATTTAAGCTTTTAGAAGGACAAGCCAGGAAGAGACTATTGATGAGGAAGACCTAGCATACAGGAGGGAAAATGAGTTGGAGCAGATTATTGCTCAATTAAGAAAAGATACTCAAAGGCTTATATCTAAAATTACACAGATTACTCACGAAAGGATGCGCTATGGTCTAGTACTGCGCAAGTGGGGCTCTACCTTAGAAAGCGGGGCTCTACCTTAGAAAGCGAATCTCTTCCCTTAGGACATCCCCACTTACTATGGCTTAAAGATAGGCTTATGAGCAAATGATAATAGGGTTCTTTATTTTTGTGTAATTTTAGTTATTGCAAGAATGAAAAACCTTTGCATATTATACCCATGCTCCCACATAGCCTTTTTATTAGCATAATTTTTTGCTTATCTTCTTATTGCCCATCTCTTCTCGTTTTTTTGTTGGAAGACTTATCCTTTTTCTTTCATCGACGCTACTCATTGTACACCTTGTTTGTGAGATCCTGTTTCTTCCATCGTCGTTGGGGATTATGATATATAAACCAAAGAGCTTGAGGTTGCAAATGCAGGTCTATTAGGCAGAAAGAATCGGTTGTCGATGAAATCCGCGAGGAGCTGCGCGTGTGGTTTCTGAACAGGAATAGGAGTTGAAAGATTCTAAGCAGGATAATGTAACACGATATAATTGCATTATTATACAGTGTTCAAAACTAGAATAAATTGAGGAAAAGCTCAAGTCCTCCCAGAATCGTATTGCTGAATCTGAAGTTTTGTTGAGAGATGCCGCAAATGCAAATAGGACTATGTATGTGGACGAGATCAAGCCTCTATAATGCAAGGTTGAGGAGTTGTATGATCAGATCGCTAAGCTAATTAGTGCTTAGTGTGATGCTACTACGAACTTGACTCCAAGTGTAATATTGAGGCCTAGTGCTACTCTTATGCCTCCGCCAAGGGCATATCCTGATGTCATTCTTAAGTGGAAGAATGATTTGAAAAACTATTATGAGGCCAAGTTCACCGAGTTAAAAAATCATTATAAAAAGGAATCAAAGTCTGCTGGAAGCAGTATCACGCCTGTTGTGTCTACTGCCTAGGTACTATTTGTTTCTTACTCTCTACTACTAAGAAAACGAAAGAGAAGCTTTTGGATGAGATTGAATGTCATGACCCGAAATTCAACGTTCGAAAATTGACATCAAATACCTCACTTGTACTCGACTGTCAATGATTCAAACATCGAACTCCAGTCGGATGGAGCTTATAACAATATTAGATGAATATATAACAGCGGAAATAAAATGAGTAACATGCATCACCTCACAGATACAACACCACAATAATATCTGTTACAACATCAGAGTACATAATACATGAATAACATCTCCAAATAGAATGACATAATAGAACAACTACATATCATATGCCAAAAGTCTTCAAAAAGATAGAGAATGATAGAGAACACCAACTAAGCACCTCGAGATCCAAAAGCTTCCAAAATGTCTCTAAGGTATGAGTCTCCAAAAACCAAAATACTCCAAAATATAGCTGGAGCCAAAATATAGAAACCTGCTACTAGGATGCCCGTGTAGAAATGGTGGGCACCCAGAGTTTAGAAAGGAAACAATAAACTCCGGGTCAGTCATGGGACTGGTATGAGTAAACAAAGATAATTGCTTTCAAATAAAACAAATTTTTATACAAGAAAATCGTTATGCTTTTGGAAAACGAGACTACCATAAGACCTCCCGCCACACACACAATGCAATCGCAGAATTGGAGGAGATTTCTTCTTATGATAGTCAAATATGCTTGATACGGGAAAATTCTTTGATATTATTACTAGTGCATAGTGTAGAAAGCCATTTCAAAGTAGAATATCAATCCTAGCCGGCATAGACATTCCGATCTATGCCTACTATAGCTACCATCCAAACAGTGGTGACCACCATAAGTAAATGGCAGGTAATACAACTAAAACCGTATGGGATTCGTATTGGGAATTGGGTTTCCAACAAATGGTCAGGCTAAGGAACTTCCTATGCCACATGGGTACGCCTCTGGCGGGACGTCCCGAGAACTAACGTTACGGTTAGATCTTTACCAACATAAGGCCGGGTTACCTCTGTAACTATGTAACTACTACACGAATATGCCACTCCCCGGTCCTTTGGGACCTTTATCCGAGGGCCCTCCATCACAAAGCAACAACCACACAGAATAATGAGATTGAAGCAACCACATAGGTAAGCATCTGGGCTCCATACCATGACACTACCTTTTTCCAGAAGGAAATGACATACCCTAAAGGGCGCGACCCTCATAACCTTGCCGCATCCTTCCTGTTTCGACCATTTCCGGGGTGTGAGGTCCGATGAGGTCTCGTCCACAAAGCTACGCTTTACACGAAAGCCATGCTTTGATCACAAATGATCAACAAATGATCATCACTATACAGCAGCACTTAGTATGCCACACTACCAAATTGAGAGTATATTGCTGATAACCTTCAACTACATAACCTCTGAGCTCGTACGTCTCAGAGAAGGGTGTTAAGCTAAGAGAATAAATTCTCCGTCACCAATCAGATATGTATTTGAAAGAAATCGGCTTTATATCTCAAAGTGTAGTGTCGGACACACGACCATACGAGTCTGTTCCGGGTTCGAACAGAACCGAAGGCACTTCGTCCAATAAAGGAAGAAGCCCTTGCAAATCCGGGCGTCCACAATCCCGATCGAACTTCCCATCACTTAGGGAATCCCTATACCGGAGCAACTCGGTGCAGAGACAATCGATAGGTTATCCTATCGTTTTCGAAGACACCCGGTCTTCGCCGTCGGTCTTCAAATGCAATCCATTCGTCGAATCACTATTCGGAATGGCTTATATGACACAAAGGTCCTCTCCCGGCTAATCCGAATAGTGAGCGCTCAAATTAAAACATGTGGGTGTATCAATCACAAAGGTTCACATTCAGGGTTCGATGTGGGTTTCGGATAACAAACTGAAAATCCGACTCTCTGTCCATCGAAGTTTAAATGCCGTTTTACGGGCAAAAAGGGGTTTCACAACCATATAGAAACAAATCACAAATCACAGTTCATCACAAATCAATCACAGCATCACAACAAGAATGTCAATCTAGTATAGAGTATTTGATGATGGTCGATCATCGTTAATTCAAGTTATTGTGATTAAAGTGAATTGGCCATATAATTGTCTTCATTAACCATTTTAATTTAATGTTTAATTTTACTTAATTATAAATTAGTTCAATTGGCTTAATTAGTTAGTTATCCTTTGATTTATTAAACTTATGGATCCTTAATTGTTAATTAATTAAGATTTAATTATATTTTATAAATTCCCTATTCTTTAATTATTTACTTTTAGATTGTAGAATCATTTCAAGCCTTAAGGGTTAATTATTCTTTATTTTTATAAATCAATTTGGTTTTTAGATTAGCATTTAAACATTTATTTTACTTTTAAATTTTTTGCTAAATTAAACTTTAAAAACAACTTTTATAAAATTATAAAGTTTGAAATGCCATTTGTTTCATATGCTATTTATCATTATCATTAAATTTACTCAGAATATAAATTTACTTGAGTTTTCAAAAAAAAGGCCAAAAAACAAACTAAGTTCTGTTTTAAAATCACTTCCCCGAGACCTGCTTCGGGTTTTCCCCGAGCAAATCCCCCTTTCACTTCGGGTTTTTCCCAAAGTGACCCGTGTTGAAATTTTTTTTCGAATTTTGCTTAAGGGTTTAAAAACGACCCGATAAACGCTGAAACCCCCCCGAGTGAAACTTCGAGCTTTCCCTCAACCTCCCCGTGCTGTGCTTCGAGTCGCTCCTCGACCTCCCCAACCTAGCACGCTGACACGCCACCCATCAACGTGCACGTGCACGGCTATCTCCGCCGCCGTTGGATGGTGCTGCGGCCACCAACATGACAACGTCCACCCCCCTAAATCAATTCGATCACCCAGTTTTCGAATTTATTTCGAATCACCAATCGACCAACAAAACCCAAAAAGAAGAACATCAGGCCGACACGTTCTCGCCTCGCGCCGCCTCCCCAGGCCGTTATCGGCCACCAACCTTTGCCTCCAGCTTCCACGTCATGCGACGCATCGACCTGTCCCCCGGGCACGCATTCCGGTCGCTTGTGGGTGGTGCGGCATCGTCCTTTCTACGTGAACAGGAAAATGGGGTTTAAACCCTATTTTAAATTCGAATTGAAAATTCAAAGATTTAAAAATTATCCTAGTATTTTTCTGGAAATCATGAACCCTCAATCCATCTATGACAGCGAATTCGAGGCCTATAACGCCTTCGATCATCAGATTTTGCCAAAAACTCCTTTTCCGATCAACTCCTAATTTCTTGAGCAATATGCAATGAAAAAATTTGATTTTTGTTTCTAAAATCATTAATTTTGATGGTGATTCAAATGGTGTTACTGAAATTCAAATCCATGAGGTTCGAATTTTCATCTATTTTGGGTTGTGACTGTATTTACCTTTTCCAGTGAAGTTAAAACCTGTTTTAATTAGTTTTCTGAAGCATGGTGGAAGCTCAAACACAATTTCAACTTGTTATAAGTCTATTTCAGAAGGAATAATAAAGAAGAGAAAGATTGGGTTTGATTTTGATATGCTTTATTCTTGTAAACAGAAAGCTACATGAAATTGAGTTTACAGTTTCCAGGAAGACAGAGTTACATAAACAGAAAGCTATATGCTTTAATTTATTGCTGACACACAGTATAGAGTTAAACCATAATTTTATTTTTATTTTTAGCTTGTTTAAAATCATTTCCAGAAGTAGAGAGGGAGAGAGAGAGAGAGATTTAAAACTTTGGTATAGTTTACTTTGTAGAAGCTGATACTTAAAAATGATTTTGCTTCCCTGAAGTTTGACAGGAACTAGTATTTTGAAACATCAACATGCACAGTCAACTACCATCATATACCAAAAGTATTGTATGCAAACAAGTTTAATTCTCCTATATCACCCAAGCATACACACAGCAATCAAAAAGATTGAGAAAACAAAGTTTACTCACTTGTTTCCAGAAGTTGTTGACAGTTCCAAACAGAGATGAGACTTGGCAAATTTTCCTTCTTTCCTACTCTAATTTTCTTGGGGTTTTAGATCTAAAAATTTATAGCTACAGATCCGTGATTAATGTTTGCTATGTTCATATACTTATTCATTACTTACAATAGTTTCTACTTTACTTACAGTTGGGATTCTTAGCAGAGAAGACACCTCCCTTTTTTTTCTTCTTAAACTTGAAACCAAAAAGATTAAACCTTAATCTTCCTGCAGTAAAATTAGACATTGTTGTATTAAACCCCATGTTGCTTTCATTTATTTTAATTATTAATAACAAAAAACTCTAGATTACTTACAGTTTGGATTAACAGAGAAGCTTCTTTTCTCTGCAACTTTGAAAACAGAAACTTAGAAACCAAAAAGAAAAGTAGCTTTTAATCCTTGACCCCTCCTGCAAAAAATTTGATATTATTGTATAAATCCTTGCTTCATTATAGATTATAACTTCAAATTCAACTTTAAAAAGGAAAGTTACTTGCCTTTAAAATTTATTTCCAGAAATCACTGCATAAGCCAACCTGAAGCTTTCCTCCTTTCAAGCTAACCTGCAGTTTAAGTTTTGAATTGGTTTTTTGAAACTAGATTTTTTTTTTAAAAAAAAATCATAATTTTCATGAACAATAAAGTTTAAAAAAAAACTTACCTGAAGATTAACATATCACTACAGTTTAAAAACACTTCATTTTATTTCTTTGAATTGAAGAAGACAGTTTGTTTTCTTTTGAACTTTTTTTTTTCTTTGATTGTTTGAAGTAACTCTTGCAAATATCTTTTGATTACTGAGTATCAGGTGTTGGGGATTTAAAAATTCGAATTTTAGAAGGTGGAGAGTTTTCTGAATTTTTTTATTTGGTTATTTTATTGAGGAGATGATGGTTTGTGCCATTTGTAAGAAGATATCTTAAAACATAGATCTTGTTAATCATTAAATTTATTGAGAAGGTAAGTTTCAGCTTTTGATGTAACAAAGCAAAAGAAATTTATAGATTTCATTTCCTATATTATATGCATATACTTTTATAAACCAATATACATACATTATATTCATTTATATGTATATATGCATATGTACTATGTTTAAAAGAAAAGTTGTCTTGACCATTGTGTATTTTGCTTCTCAATGATTTTCAATGCTACTTAATTTTTTTAAAATATTTATTCCAAATTTAAATTCAAATCTTAAAATTTTAAATTTGAAATATAAACATTTCAAATCCAAACGACTTCTAAACAAAACATTTATCATCTCAATATTTTTTTTTAAACATAGAATAAAATTAGAATTCATTTCATACAATATTTTCACTTATTTTATTTGTTTTAGATTTTTTTTCAAATTTATTCTCAAATCAAACCCCAAGACTTTAAATATATATTATTTATTTTAATTGATAATTTTTTGGGATGTTACAAATACCCCCTCCTTAAGAAAATTTCGTCCTCGAAATTGAAAGAGAGCGAAAAAATAGACAGAGAATATACGATTCAAAAAGAATAAGGAAATGGCTTACCGGCTAAGCCGAGATATCCACCCTGCATTTGGGATAAGATTTCTGCATATTATCTTCAGTTTTCCAAGTGCAGTACTCTGGATCGCCACTCCATTGAACTTTAACAAGCTTTACAACCTTGTTCCTTAATTGTTTCTCCTCACGATCCACAATCTTTATCGGTTCTCTTTTAACGGTTAGATTGGGAGTGATGTCGAGATCCTGTTGGGCAGCTTCTTTAATAATGCTGTCCGGATCGTGCACATACTTCCGAAGGCTAGAAATGTGAAATACATCATGCACACCCGACAACCAGCTAGGCAACTGCACACGGTAGGCTAGAGAACCAATCCTCTCCAGAATAGGAAAAGGACCAATATATCGTGGTGCTAGCTTACCGGTCTTCCCAAATCTCAATACACCTCTCATAGGAGATACTTTAAGAAAAACAGAGTCCCCAACCTGGAATTCCAAATCTCGTCTTCTACGATCATAGTAGCTCTTTTGAAGACTCTGAGCTGTCTTCAGTTTCTTCCGAATAAAATCAACCTTTTCGGTGGCTTCTTTAATCATATCCGGACCAAGAATGAGTCTATCACCTGCCTCAATCCAGCATGCCGGTGATCGACACGGTCGGCCATATAAAGCCTCAAAAGGAGCCATCTCAATACTGGCCTGATAGCTGTTGTTATAAGAGAATTCAACCAGATGCAAATGGTCCTCCAAGAACCACCAAAATCAAGTATACAAGCTCGCAATAGATCCTCCAAGATTCGATTGATCCTCTCTGTCTGCCCATCGGATTGTGGGTGATAAGCAGTACTGAAATGCAGCTTGGTTCCCAATGCGTCTTGAAACGCCTCCCAAAATCTACTAGTGAAGATCGGATCACGATCACTCACTATGCTGCTAGGAATGCCATGGAGACGGACAATTTCTTTCACATATAAATTAGCTAGACTTGCAGCCGTGCGGGTAGCTTTTACTGGTAAGAAGTGGGCTGACTTAGTCAAACGATCTACAATGACCCAAATCGCTTCATTGCCCTTCCGAGAGCGAGGCAAACCGTCGACGAAATCCATCGACACTTGGTCCCATTTCCACTTGGGCACCTCTAAAGGCTGAAGTAGACCCGCTATCTTCTTTTGGTCGCTCTTGATTTGTTGCCAAGTGGTACAGCGACTCACATAAATAGATATATCTCTCTTCATCGTCTTCCACCAGAAAGTTCTTTTGATATCTCTATACATCTTGTTAACTCCTGGATGGATGCAAAGCTTAGATTTGTGACATTCGTCTAGAACTTCACGTTTCAGATCAGGGAAGTCTGGAACACATATTCTTCCTTTCAGCCTTATAACTCCTCTACTATCCATCTCAAAACTAGTGTCTTCTCCTTGGCATATTCTTTTATAAATTCCCCGAAGAAACTCATTTTCATACTGCTTGCTCGCAATCCTCTTAAGAAGAGTAGGAGCGATAACAAAGTGAGCAAGAATAGCA
Source organism: Allium cepa (assembly GCA_030765085.1). Classification (NCBI taxonomy): domain Eukaryota; kingdom Viridiplantae; phylum Streptophyta; class Magnoliopsida; order Asparagales; family Amaryllidaceae; genus Allium; species Allium cepa. The sequence goes on along the minus strand of CM060932.1, from coordinate 765,949,339 downwards.
TGCTTTCTACTCAAGGCGTCCGCAACCACATTAGCCTTTCCGGGTGTATATAGAATATCCAGGTCATAGGATGCCAGAAATTCCAGCCAACGCTGTTGTCGCAAATTCAGATCTTTTTGGGTGAAGAGATATTTCAAAGATTTGTGATCGGTGAATAGTTCGAATTTTTCACCTAGAAATAAGGAGAGTTCGATAAGTATATTGAATTAAATTAAATTCACAAATTGATAAGAAAGCTGAAAAGATTCTTACCCAAAAGGTAATGTCGCCATATTTTTAAAGCGAAGATAACAGCTAGAAGCTCCAAATCATGGGTCGGATAATTTCTTTCATGAGGACGTAATTGTCTACTTGCGTAGGCAATCACCTTCCCATTTTGCATCAATACTGCACCCAAGCCTTCACCGCAAGCATCGGTATAAACAGATAAACCCTGATTCCCGTTGATAATAGCAAGAACAGGAGCGGTGGTTAATCTCTTCTTCAATTCCTCAAAAGCTTCTTCACATTTTGGAGTCCAAATAAACTTTGCATTCTTCATTGTTAGCTTGGCCAATGGACTAGCTAACTTCGAAAAGTCCTGCACAAACTTCCGATAATAACCTGCTAGGCCCAAAAAGCTTCAAACTTCCTTTGAGGTAGTAGGTCTCCTCCAATCAAGAATGGCGGAAATTTTGCTAGGATCCACAGAAATCTCTTCTTCATTAACAATATGGCCAAGAAATTTGACTTCTTTGACCCAAAAGTGGCATTTGGAAAATTTAGCATATAGAATATTTCTCCTCAATATCTCCAAGACGATTCTAAGGTGTTCGGCATGCTCCTCTTCGGTCTTAGAATAGACCAAAATATCATCAATGAATACAAGCACAAATTTATTCAATACATCCCGAAACACACGAGTCATAAGGTCCACAAAGTATGCTGGGGCATTGGTTAGCCCAAAAGGCATGACTAACCATTCATAGAACATATTGGGACCCCTAAAAGCTGTCAAATGAATACAGTCTTCGGCGATTCGTAATTGATGGAATCCTTGGGCTAGATCCATCTTCGAAAAGAAACAAGCGCCGTGCAACTGATCAAATAAATCATCAATTCTGGGCAGTGGGAATTTATTCTTGAGAGTCTGCTTATTGAGATCGCGGTAATCCACGCACAACCTCAAAGATCCGTCAGACTTAGCAACAAATACGACGGCTGAGCCCCATTCAGAAACACTGGGTCGAATCAACCCTTTTTCTAGTAAATCTCTAGTTTGCTCGACTAATTCAACCCTTTCTCTAGGTGCCATCCTGCGATTTGGATGAACGACAGGACGAGCATTAGGCACAAGGTCGATTCTGAATTCTATTTCTCGGTGAGGAGGTAGAGATTTCACTTCATCAAACACATCTGGAAAATCTCTAACAATAAGAATGGACTCCAAGATGGGTTCAGGATAACCCAAATTATACATCAACCCTTCCCTTTTAGGACTAGGGTCCTCACAAGAAATTTCGATAAAATCCCCAAATTCGGTTTTGATTGAAATTAATCGATTATTGCAATCCAATTTGGCTTCATATTTTGCTAGCCAATCCATCCCGAGTAAGACTTCAAACTCGTTGAAGTCTAGAACAAAAGGACTAATAGGGAATTGATGGCAAGAATATGAGATAGGAACATCTCTACATCGAAGACAGAGGTTTGCGGGACCTCCAACTGGATTCCTAACACATATAGGCTCATCAACAAAATCAGGTTCAATATTCAATTCATTAATAGCTTGTTGAGATATAAAACTGTGTGTAGCGCCAGTATCAAAAAGAACTCTAACAATGCTATCATAAATGGTAAGAGTACCTTCCAGAACGCCCTTTCCCTTTTCTGATTTGGAAGATGTAGGCTTGTCTTTGACTGAGTATACTTTAGCTGTTTGGTCTTGCTTCATAACTGGGCAGTCCTTCACTTTATGTCCCACCTTCTGACAATAATAGCACTTTCTGGGCTTTGCTTGAGTGGATTGATCTCTCTTGGGCTTTTTGCAGCTGGTAGAATAGTGGCATTTCTCCGAGCAATTATAGCAAGTGACATTCTCCATAGTGCTCCCTTGATTGCCTTTCTTCTTCTCCTTGCCGTGCCAAGGTTTCTTGCCTCCAAATTTTCTCTTCTTCCAATTCTGATTGCTTGAGTTGCCTTTCTCCCTCGGTGCCTCTTGCATGTCTAGTGTAGCATAACGATATCCCATATCAACCAAATCTGAGAAGGATTCTTTCACGTGGCCTGTCATCCTTTCGTGGAACTTTTTATTCATCCCACGAATGAATCGCTCATTCTTCTTCAACGGTGTGTTCACTAATTCTGGACCAAAGCGTGACAATTCATTGAACTTATTGAGATACTCCTCGAACGACAGACTTCCTTGCTTTAAATCCATGAATTCTTGGTACATACGAGAAATCCCGGATGATGGCAAGTAGCGCTTCTCAAATGCTTCTTTGAATCTGCCCCAAGTGAACTCATCCTCAGGCTCATCAATAGTGACGGTCTCCCACCAAGCTAAGGCTTCACCCTGAAGTTGCCAAGTAGCTATGAGACGCATCTGATCATCTTGTAGCTTGAGCCCCTTAAAGATTTTCTCACAAGACCTAATCCATGCCTGGGCCTCAATAATCGTCTCTCTGCCGGTAAATGGCTTACCCCCAAGCCTTGAGAAGTTCTTATATAAGTCAGCCAGATTCGGCTGACTCTGAATAGGTAAAGCTGCATCGGTGGTAGGGGGAACTTGGCTAGGTGCTGTGGCATTTCCTCGCCCCCCAACTCTGCCCCTTCTTCCGCTCATCCTTACTATCTGTAATTAGAAAGAAAATTTGGCTTAGATATTTGGACGAGATATCTTAAGAAATATCGGCAATTAAAGGAAATAGACTAAGAAAAATTTTGAGGTGTCAATTGATTATTCTCATTCTAGGGTATACTTCACCCTATCTCTAATGAGCCATCTAATGTGTTATACTCCGTAGCTAAAGTTCTTACTCAACCTTTAGCTCTGATACCAACTGTCACGACCCGAAATTCAACGTTCGAAAATTGACATCAAATACCTCACTTGTACTCAACTGTCAATGATTCAAACATCGAACTCCAGTCGGATGGAGCTTATAACAACATTAGATGAATATATAACAGCGGAAATAAAATGAGTAACATGCATCACCTCACAGATACAACACCACAATAATATCTGTTACAACATCAGAGTACATAATACATGAATAACATCTCCAAATAGAATGACATAATAGAACAACTACATATCATATGCCAAACGTCTTCAAAAAGATAGAGAATGATAGAGAACACCAACTAAGCACCTCGAGATCCAAAAGCTTCCAAAATGTCTCTAAGGTATGAGTCTCCAAAAACCAAAATACTCCAAAATATAGCTGGAGCCAAAATATAGAAACCTGCTACTAGGCTGCCCGTGTAGAAATGGTGGGCACCCAGAGTTTAGAAAGGAAACAATAAACTCCGGGTCAGTCATGGGACTGGTATGAGTAAACAAAGATAATTGCTTTCAAATAAAATAGATTTTTATACAAGAAAATCAGTATGCTTTTGGAAAATGAGACTACCATAAGACCTCCCGCCACACACACAATGCAATCGCAGAATTGGAGGAGATTTCTTCTTATGATAGTCAAATATGCTTGATACGGGAAAATTCTTTGATATTATTACTAGTGCATAGTGTAGAAAGCCATTTCAAAGTAGAATATCAATCCTAGCCGGCATAGACATTCCGAACTATGCCTACTATAGCTACCATCCAAACAGTGGTGACCACCATAAGTAAATGGCAGGTAATACAACTAAAACCGTACGGGATTCGTATTGGGAATTGGGTTTCCAACAAATGGTCAAGCTAAGGAACTTCTTATGCCACATGGGTACGCCTCTGGCGGGACGTCCCGAGAACTAACGTTACGGTTAGATCTCTGCCAACACAAGGCCGGGTTACCTCTGTAACTAGGTAACTATTACACGAATATGCCACTCCCCGGTCCTTTGGGACCTTTATCCGAGGGCCCTCCATCACAAAGCAACAACCACACAGAATAATGAGATTGAAGCAACCACATAGGTAAGCATCTGGGCTCCATACCATGACACTACCTTTTTCCAAAAGGAAATGACATACCCTAAAGGGCGCGACCCTCATAACCTTGCCGCATCCTTCCTGTTTCGACCATTTCCGGGGTGTGAGGTCCGATGAGGTCTCGTCCACAAAGCTACGCTTTACACGAAAGCCATGCTTTGATCACAAATGATCAACAAATGATCATCACTATACAGCAGCACTTAGTATGCCACACTACCAAATTGGGAGTATATTGCCAATAACCTTCAACTACATAACCTCTGAGCTCGTACGTCTCAGAGAAGGGTGTTAAGCTAAGAGAATAAATTCTCCGCCACCAATCAGATATGTATTTGAAAGAAATCGGCTTTATATCTCAAAGTGTAGTGTCGGACACACGACCATACGAGTCTGTTCCGGGTACGAACAGAACCGAAGGCACTTTGTCCAATGAAGGAAGAAGCCCTTGCAAATCCGGGCGTCCACAATCCCGATTGAACTTCCCATCACTTAGGGAATCCCTATACCGGAGCAACTCGGTGCAGAGAAAATCGATAGGTTATCCTATCGTTTTCGAAGACACCAGGTCTTCGCCGTCGGTCTTCAAATGCAATCCATTCGTCGAATCACTATTCGGAATGGGTTATATGACACAAAGGTCCTCTCCCGGCTAATCCGAATAGTGAGCGCTCAAATTAAAACATGTGGGTGTATCAATCACAAAGGTTCACATTCAGGGTTCGATGTGGGTTTCGGATAACAAACTGAAAATCCGACTCTCTGTCGCATCGAAGTTTAAATGTCGTTTTACGGGCAAAAAGGGGTTTCACAACCATATAGAAACAAATCACAAATCAATCACAGCATCACAACAAGAATGTCAATCTAGTATAGAGTATTTGATGATGGTCGATCATCGTTAATTCAAGTTATTGTGATTAAAGTGAATTGGCCATATAATTGTCTTCATTAACCATTTTAATTTAATGTTTAATTTTACTTAATTATAAATTAGTTCAATTGGCTTAATTAGTTAGTTATCCTTTGATTTATTAAACTTATGGATCCTTAATTGTTAATTAATTAAGATTTAATTATATTTTATAAATTCCCTATTCTTTAATTATTTACTTTTAGATTGTAGAATCATTTCAAGCCTTAAGGGTTAATTATTCTTTATTTTTATAAATCAATTTGGTTTTTAGATTAGCATTTAAACATTTATTTTACTTTTAATTTTTTTGTTAAATTAAACTTTAAAAACAACTTTTATAAAATTATAAATTTTGAAATGCCATTTGTTTCATATGCTATTTATCATTATCATTAAATTTACTCAGAACATAAATTTACTTGAGTTTTCAAAAAAAATGGCAAAAAACAAACTAAGTTCTGTTTTAAAATCACTTCCCCGAGACCTGCTTCGGGTTTCCCCCGAGCAAATCCCCCTTTCACTTCGGGTTTTTCCCAAAGTGACCCGTGTTGAAATTTTTTTTCGAATTTTGCTTAAGGGTTTAAAAACGACCCGATAAACGCTGAAACCCCCCCGAGTGAAACTTCGAGCTTTCCCTCAACCTCCCCGTGCTGTGCTTCGAGTCGCTCCTCGACCTCCCCAACCTAGCACGTTGACACGCCACCCATCAACGTGCACGTGCACGGCTATCTCCGCCGCCATTGGATGGTGTTGCGGCCACCAACATGACAACGTCCACCCCCCTAAATCAATTCGATCACCCAGTTTTCGAATTTATTTCGAATCACCAATCGACCAACAGAACCCAAAAAGAAGAACATCAGGCCGACACGTTCTCGCCTCGCGCCGCCTCCCCAGGCCGTTATCGGCCACCAACCTTTGCCTCCAGCTTCCACGTCATGCGACGCATCGACATGTCCCCCTGGCACGCATTCCGGTCGCTTGTGGGTGGTGCGGCATCGTCCTTTCTACGTGAACAGGAAAATGGGGTTTAAACCCTATTTTAAATTCGAATTGAAAATTCAAAGATTTAAAAATTATCCTAGTATTTTTCTGGAAATCATGAACCCTCAATCCATCTATGACAGCGAATTCGAGGCCTATAACGCCTTCGATCATCAGATTTTGCCAAAAACTCCTTTTCCGATCAACTCCTAATTTCTTGAGCAATATGCAATGAAAAAATTTGATTTTTGTTTCTAAAATCATTAATTTTGATGGTGATTCAAATGGTGTTACTGAAATTCAAATCCATGAGGTTCGAATTTTCATCTATTTTGGGTTGTGACTGTATTTACCTTTTCCAGTGAAGTTAAAACCTGTTTTAATTAGTTTTCTGAAGCATGGTGGAAGCTCAAACACAATTTCAACTTGTTATAAGTCTATTTCAGAAGGAATAATAAAGAAGAGAAAGATTGGGTTTGATTTTGATATGCTTTATTCTTGTAAACAGAAAGCTACATGAAATTGAGTTTACAGTTTCCAGGAAGACAGAGTTACATAAACAGAAAGCTATATGCTTTAATTTATTGCTGACACACAGTATAGAGTTAAACCATAATTTTATTTTTATTTTTAGCTTGTTTAAAATCATTTCCAGAAGTAGAGAGGGAGAGAGAGAGATTTAAAACTTTGGTATAGTTTACTTTGTAGAAGCTGATACTTAAAAATGATTTTGCTTCCCTGAAGTTTGACAGGAACTAGTATTTTGAAACATCAACATGCACAGTCAACTACCATCATATACCAAAAGTATTGTATGCAAACAAGTTTAATTCTCCTATATCACCCAAGCATACACACAGCAATCAAAAAGATTGAGAAAACAAAGTTTACTCACTTGTTTCCAAAAGTTGTTGACAGTTCCAAACAGAGATGAGACTTGGCAAATTTTCCTTCTTTTCTACTCTAATTTTCTTGGGGTTTTAGATCTGAAAATTTATAGTTACAGATCCGTGATTAATGTTTGCTATGTTCATATACTTATTCATTACTTACAATAGTTTCTACTTTACTTACAGTTGGGATTCTTAGCAGAGAAGAAACCCCCCCTTTTTTTTTCTTAAACTTGAAACCAAAAAGATTAAACCTTAATCTTCCTGCAATAAAATTAGACATTGTTGTATTAAACCCCATGTTGCTTTCATTTATTTTAATTATTAATAACAAAAAACTCTAGATTACTTACAGTTTGGATTAACAGAGAAGCTTCTTTTCTCTGCAACTTTGAAAACAGGAACTTAGAAACCAAAAAGAAAAGTAGCTTTTAATCCTTGACCCCTCCTGCAAATAATTTGATGTTATTGTATAAATCCTTGCTTCATTATAGATTATAACTTCAAATTCAACTTTAAAAAGGAAAGTTACTTGCCTTTAAAATTTATTTCCAGAAATCACTGCATAAGCCGACCTGAAGCTTTCCTCCTTTCAAGCTAACCTGCAGTTTAAGTTTTGAATTGGTTTTTTGAAACTAGATTTTTTTTTAAAAAAAAAATCATAATTTTCATGAACAATAAAGTTTAAAACAAACTTACCTGAAGATTAACATATCACTACAGTTTAAAAACACTTCAGTTTTATTTCTTTGAATTGAAGAAGACAGTTTGTTTTCTTTTGAACTTTTTTTTTCTTTGAATGTTTGAAGTAACTCTTGCAAATATCTTTTGATTACTGAGTATCAGGTGTTGGGGATTTAAAAATTCGAATTTTAGAAGGTGGAGAGTTTTCTGAATTTTTTATTTGGTTATTTTATTGAGGAGATGATGGTTTGTGCCATTTGTAAGAAGATATCTTAAAACATAGATCTTGTTAATCATTAAATTTTATTGAGAAGGTAAGTTTCAGCTTTTGATGTAACAAAGCAAAAGAAATTTATAGATTTCATTTCCTATATTATATGCATATACTTTTATAAACCAATATACATACATTATATTCATTTGTATGTATATATGCATATGTACTATGTTTAAAAGAAAAGTTGTCTTGACCATTGTGTATTTTACTTCTCAATGATTTTCAATGCTACTTAATTTTTTTAAAATATTTATTCCAAATTTAAATTCAAATCTTAAAATTTTAAATTTTAAATATGAACATTTCAAATCCAAATGACTTCTAAAAAAAACATTTATCATCTCAATATTTTTTTTTAAACATAGAATAAAATTAGAATTCATTTCATACAATATTTTCACTTATTTTATTTGTTTTAGATTTTTTTTCAAATTTATTCTCAAATCAAACCCCAAGAGTTTAAATATATATTATTTATTTTAATTGATAATTTTTTGGGATGTTACATTGAATGGACCAGGAGGTTTGCTATGGAGTGTGTGAATGCTCTTGAAAACACAATTTCTTCCTTATAATCTCAATCCAATATATAGAACCTTGGCTGAGATCCCGTTACTGCACCATATGGAACCTCCGCAACTTCTTTGGGTACTTCGGATAGGGCTTCCTTGGTAGAGCTACTTCATACAGAGAGACTCAAGTGGGTTCAGTCAGGCATTGCGGTAAAGCAGGCAATTGATGTTTTCACTCACCTCTAGCTCTATCTCGACTTAACCTTTTTACATAATCGTGCGTACTATGTTTTCAGTCCGAAAAACTATGGTGATGCTTAGTCCGGTGCTACCTACGATCCTTGAGTTATATACGTTGGTGTAGTTATTAGCTGTTCATCAGTTGGTATTACTGATCTAAATGATTCATTCCCTGTTTCCCATCCTGAGGGAAGTTTTACTCAACGCTCAACATTAGACGCCTAAATACCAAATCGTCACAAGAGAAACTATAGTTGGTACCACTTCTGAGTCTGAGTAAGACTCTTGATGTAGTTTCGTTTTGTTACGATTTTAGTTTTACGAACTCGACTTTGATGTAACCCATGTTGTGATTGTTTTTATCTATTTTACTTGCAAAGTATGCATAGATGTGTGGAACATATAATTATGCATAGATTCTAATAGTGTATCTAGAACTAAGTAAATATGAGTAGATCTTGGTTTTCGATGTTCATCTACCAAGCTTTAAGCAGTTTCCAGAATTGTACCTGATTTGTAGGTTGTTTTATGTTCCATGTATCATCTCTTCTTACCATTTTAGCTTAGATCCTTGCATAATTCATGGATCCCGAACTGAGATTTTGACATGCATGTTTTACTGCATGCTTGGTATGACCTTCCCCACTATTTGGGGGTAGTTTCATATTCCAATGCTCGGCATGATCCGCTTCACTATTTGGGGGCATACTATATTTTGACTATGAGGTCAGGTCATATATTTACAACCCTTTTAATTCATGCGCATGATTTTTATACTAGTTCAGGCTGTCGAATAACCTTACGTCATGTGTAATGCTAACTATATTATAGAAATTAACACAGAGAGATCTTTATACTGGTTCGTGCCGTCCAATATCCTTATGTTTAGTTCATTGTAATTTAGCTAGGAAATCGGACCAGGGATATGTAATCCCATTTTTATAGCTATATAGGGCCGTCAAATATCCCGACGTCGAGCACAGTAATAGCTGAAGAGTTGGATTGCGTTTATATAATTCCAAGTGTTTGCATTCAGTTTTACCACTCTAGTGTTGATATTTCCATTCTTCTCTACTAACCGAAGGCTTGGCTTGGCTAGCGACTGTTGGCGGTGAACTATAAAGGGTCAGGAGAAGGTTCTCCTTAATGAATTTTGAAATTCATGTTTATTTTGGGCCGTCCATTTTTCTGGCATATATGAGATTCGTTTTGAAATCCTTACCCATGTGCGTTTTAGTTTAGTACCACTGTTCTCAATATCGAGAGTGCCATTTTTGCTCTCCAACAACTTAATTAGCTAGGCTGGAGGGCATTGGCAGTGACCTGCAAAGTAATGGGGGTAGGTGTGCATGGTTTTTAATGTTATTTAGACAACTAAAGGAATAACGCATCCTATAGTTAATGCTAACTAAAACAAAGCATATTATCATATGCAAAAATAACATAGTTGACTTTGCTTGATAAATATTTTTCCATGCACTTCATTAGAAAGGTTGTAATCCATATTACATGAAATATTTCTTATTTAAATCAGATTTCAAGATGGATTATAACCAACATGTAAGATAAAGGATGGATTTATGATAATTTACTTTTGGAAGCAGGATTATATGCATAAATAGCAGTAACGGGGAAAATGATAAATAATATAAAAATTCGGCTCATGATGTAATATTACTCTTTGTGTGATATCAGATTGCTTCTGAATACCACAGATCTGAGCACCTTTGTTGAGTTGGTTTGTGAATGAAAGCTTCTTCCAATTCATGTTGCTTGTGGCTGTTAATATAGTGGTCAAAAGGAAACTTGGTGGAGGTTAAGGACATCCTTTTTGTGCCAAACTGTTGGTGACATTTTTCATCTCACAACAGCCAAGATGATCATAGAATAATTATAGAACCAACTACTTCCGCGATTATGAGTTAGCAAATTCGAGTAACATCAAATGTATCTTATGGTAGTAATTAAGTTGCTATATGCTTACATAGTTAGGAAGTTGCATTCCAAATGTTTGTTAAAATGTCAAATCTAATTCGTATTCAATTAAGGAAAGGACGCAAAGAATCTGATATTAAAATGATAAGTAAACGCAGTAAAAGAAAAGACATGAAAATTTACGTGGTTCAAATTTTTCTAGATCCTACGTCTACGGGTCAAATCATTGTTTATACATTTCTTTTTGGTACCACTTTTATGAATGGGAGTATATGTTCCAGCATAGAGCTTTTCAAATCATAGAAATGCAAGGGAAAATATCCAGCTGTAGAATTATGGAAAAAGCCCCTTGGCACTACTGCAGTGCCCCTCTATTTATAGATTTGCCTTCCTCGTATCATTTGGTGATGCTATCCCACCATGTTTTGCTCTCTCCCTTGGATCTATATGCATATCATCCATCTACCTCTTATTTTAACCATGCATTAGCGACTTCACTATGGACGAGAAGTTTTCCATTGGTAGAAAGATTTGGTTTTAGGCGGGATGATTTGCAATTGAGGTGGGAACTGTCCAAATTTAAATAAATCATGTCTACTTTGATTCCGCAAAGTAGCAGGCTTGTGAACTATGCACATGTGTAGATAAAACTGCATTGGGTAATTGCCTTTTATCTTAGGATAAATAGTATTAACTCCATTTCATTAGCAAAGTGTGGTGCTAGAGGGCTCCATGATTTTGTAGAATATGCCCCGCCAGTATTCTGAAGAGTAGTCGACCTATGTGAATAAATTCTGAGCCATTCTTATATATAGAGGATTGTGTTACTTATTTTGTCTTTGAGGAATGTAGCTTGGTTATTTTGGTCATGGAGTAGTTTCAGTCCATCCTCCATCCCTTGGACCTTTATGAGTGTGGTAAGTACCTTTTAGGGTTACTACGCCGCCTTGATACATCAAGACTATGGTGCATCTTTATCACTTTAGCATTGACATTGGATTGCACTACAGTCTTGTCTCTTCAATGTCACATCAGAATGGTTGGACATCCTTGTAGCTTTTTTTTATGATATAAGATTGTGGCGTAGACTTGCCAATTTAGATGTTAGTTTCAGTTTGTGCTGCATCCCTTTTTAGGTATAGTCGTTTGAGTAGATGTGTTGTAGTTTCAATATCAGATGAATATTAACGTTATAGGTCGGTTCCTGTTATTTGGATTTTATTCCAATATGGGAGTGTGGCTCAGTCCAAGGTTGTAAAGGTAGTGCAGTTCAGAGTGACTATGTAACACGGTTTAGATAGGTTTGAACATTATGACCTAACTTCGCATTGGTGCAGTATAAGGTTTATGCTTCCAAAGTGTGCCGACACAGTTTGGTTGTCGTGAACTTGATTTTTATTAGGATGCAATTGGATAGCTATGCATGTTGAAGCAGCCTTTCCTTTTAGAATTGAAGCAATTTACAAGTGCGGTGTAATTGTTCTTATTGGCTTGCCTCCGTCCACTTTGGCTAGCATTAGTGTCGCTCAGGATGTCATACCAAGAATGCTTATTCATGTACTTAGAATTTTGATGATCGAGTTGATTATAAAAAATGAGTACGATAATATAGCGCGACTTAGCTTTATTTGGTTTAGTTACTTAGTTCTGCACATAACGGTTCGCTCTAGTGTGTTATACTACAATGCTTCATATTTGTGGATTTGCGAAGTTTGTTCAAATATATAACACATTCGATTTATAAGATGAAGTGCTTTTCGGCTTGCAGCTCGGTAAACTTGTGATCGGTGTGTAGTTTATGTTATTGGGCCCAAATTTAGGTTTTGTCAAATTGGGTAGATTTTTGCTAGGACATGCTAATTTTGTTAGCCTTACTATCTTTGTGCTTTATTGTGGTATATTGGCACAGTTGCATCTCAAGAATACGCAATTTGCTCTTTGTTTTAGAGTTGTAGTGTATTGATTAGGTTATGTGTTTTGATCCCGCATAGTTTATTTCATGGTTCAACCAGCCTGCTTTTTAAGTGAGTCGACGCACTTTTGGCTTGGTTGTTCTAACATTACCTATTAGTTCTTCATTTAACTATCTTATGCATCTTATTGAGCAGGTCAAAAAAGTGTGTGATGGTGACGATTCTAGTATATCGTCACATTCAAGATAGTTGTCTGTTTATATGCTTATATATATTTTTTCTAAAAGTTTAACATATATACGCCATGTGCTCACGATTTAAGATAAAAAATATTGATTTTTTTATTATTTAAGTGAAATAATATACATTATTTAAATGACATAAAATCTATTATTTAAATACTAAACTTTATAGACATAAAATCTATTATCTAAATACTAAACTTTATGGTATACCAAATATGTTTTAAAATTACATACAAATAGCTTTGTGCCTGGCATAATTTTTGGCATAAAAATAAATTGTTAATATATATATATATGTATATGTATATGTATTAATTAAATATTATTTAATCTAAATTATTTAAATAAATCTCTAAGCAAATAATTTTATCATGTAAAATATAATTTAAATTTTATAAATTACTTTTCACCTAAAAAACTCTCAAATGTAAAAAGAATTAACTTTTTATAATATTAGTATAAATGTTAAAAGTTAAAATTTAATTTTTTTCTTTTAAATTAGAAAATATATTTTGAAATATTCAAATGCTAAAATATCATCTATATTTTTTTATAAAATATTAAAAACATAACTATAACTTTAAATCATAATTTTATGTATAATATTAGTATTTTATTTTAAAGTAGAAATTTTAAATTAAATTTAAAAATAAACAAAATCTAATTTTACCATGAGCATTATTATGGCAAAGCCATACAGTTTTATAGTGGATCGTCCATTTTCTATTACCAAAGTATGAGTTACAGTTTAAGTACAGGAGTAAGGCAGATGAATGTTAACTACTAAAAAGCAAGAAAATACAGCACATGATTGTAGTCAAAATGCCACAACTACTATAATGACCTAAAAACTATTCCCAAACAATATGAGCGAAGACTCGAAACTGCATGCCAAGACCAGAGGCAAAGTCCACTGACTCAGGAGAGAAAATGAACGACCTTTCCCAAGTGACATCAGCTAAAGTATCTTCATTCTTTTTTGCAATTTGACCTTTTGTAGCAAGAAAAAATGAATCATCTGATATGCAATAATAAAGACATGTGAGGTCCAAGTCGTCATTTGACACAAATCTGGAAAAAATATCATCCAAAGGGCTATATTGCGTAGCAGTCTTCTAATGAATCCAAGTCCATTCCTACGCATCTAGTTGATTAGCGAGGCAAGAGATGGCTTAGTAGGTGGAACGATATTGACTGAAGCCATAGGATCAATCAAAAAGGCGGCAAAATCAACAAATGGAGAGCTAGTGAGTGGAGATGACATCATGGGAGACCGGGCAATAACTGCATCAACGGCTGGAATGCCAGAAGAAATAGCAGTACCAACCAAATAATCACCAAAAATAGGAGGCGGAGGCACAACCACATGAGATGTACTAACCATCGGAACCCAATTCAAAACTGGAGGTTTCAGAAGTGGAAGCCGAGAATATAAGGGCACAGCTGTACCATTTATAGTCTTACGAGTACAAGCTTCCAAGACATGTCCCAAGGACTGACCGATTGAGCAAATATTTGGCTTCCAACCATAATGTACAACCATCTCAACAACACAACCATTAGCTAATCTAACTCGAAGTTTATCCGAAAGAGGCTTATTCGGGGTAATTTTAATCAGCGCCTTAGCATAAACTAGTTTTTCCCTTGCAACAGTATTAGCATCGAAACATTTCAAATCCCCAATATTACTAGCTAACTAATTCAAACCAACCAATGGTTGCAAAACCGATGGGATAGCAAAAAATAAGTCCAAATCGGAATAGATAATACCTTCTCCCGAGCACTATCAACCGAAAGACTCTAAGGAATAACAATAAAGGGACTCCCTCTAATAAAAGTAGGATCCAAACTAAGGACATGCTAACGCTCCTAGGGCCTTGAGAACTTTAAAAATTACATAAATTTATCCATATGGACCTGAAGTCCACCTCTAATTTGCCAAACTTTGCCACAGTGGTCCTTAACTACAGAATAAGGGGGGCCGCATCCAACAAAAATTCAACCAGACAATCCTTTGAATAGTCTGCCCCAGCCTAAATCATCTCATCTGGAGGAATTAAAGTTCCACCATATCAATACTGCAAGGCACGTAAACACCGGCATTTCTTGGCAATTTATTAAACAAAGAAGACCACTTAGAAACATGAGGCACCGAGACAATGATTATAGGCACATTGTTAGCACAAAATGGCCTTTGCGAACTACTAACATCAGAATGAAATCTGTCTACATGCAGACAAGCAAAGACTAAGGGTTTTACAACTTTCTCAAACACTTGAATAGAAGTATCAGCACTTGAGTGTGTGTGTATTACCTTTTCCAAGGAAGCTAGATTACCATGGGCATTATCATGAGCACTTAGAGTGCGATCTATACAAGGGCATTATCACCATTCAATACGATTTCAATTCCAACATCACTAGCAGCACCAATTTTATCCATTCCAACATTACCTAGCAACTAGACGATTGAATAAAAGCTAAAAGGGGAGAAAGACAATTCTCACCAACAGGCGCCTTGGAATTTACTCGAGGAGCGGAAAGGGAAGCATTAACATCGGTAAGCAAGGCAGAAGGTGTGGCAAACTTTGAACGATTACCGGATTGATTGAGATGGGATGAGGCACAACGTCTGACTCACTGCCCTTAGAAGGAGCAGGAACACTGAAGCATTGCCGAATCTTGTCATAGAAACTGCCACCACTTCTATATTTAAAGATCTAACCGAACAAATAGAGCGAATGTTTTCTTCTTACGCATAGAATAGGAGGAGGCATAGCGAAAGTGGAGGGACGAGAAGCGATGAGGAGAAAGGTGGGGGAAATTGGAGACATCGGGTCAGAAGATTAAAGAAGAAAGGGAAACTATCACCATAAACCATGACCATCGTTATATATATGTGTGTGCATATTATATATATACATATATATTTCATTCATATATTTTTAAACATATTATATATTTATTTACAATTGAACTATTTATAAGAATATGTATGTTTGTATATTATACAAAGACAATAATTTGTTTTCAGCTTTACAACAAAATAAATAATTAAATTTTATAATATACTTAAAATGTTTTATAAACACAATTATATATATATATATATATATATTGTATAAATTCCATATGTATACACACACACACATATATATAATCATTCAAAATAAAGTTTATATATATAATATTTTAAATAATAAATTAAAGTATATAAACATTCTTTTGGATGATATATTTGTATACTGGATGAGCTAACATGTCCGTTGCTGTGTAATACCCAAAACTTATACATGAGCATGTTATACCATGCACGGTTTGCTTGTTACACATGCACATATATATATGTGTGTGTGTGTGTGATACATGTATATATGTAATACTAATACATAAAATAAAATTATTTTATCAATTTAAATAAAGTAATAATTTTATTATAAAGAAATTTAAAAATGTTCTAAATGAATTGGACTTTATAGGCCTAATAGAGATCCAAAATGGTAAAAATAAAATTGAAATTCACTTATTTCTTCTACTATGGGCTGTCTTAGTTCCAACAATGGTATTATAGACCAATTGCATACGTGGTCTATTCATATTATGACTAACTTATTAAAGCTTACCTATATAGTCGGGTATCCAGAAATGTAGTATCTAAGATTAGGTTTGGGTAATCAAGTACTTTGCCCTATCTGGCTACTTGCCTGGTCTGAAATGGTGATGTAAGCCTAAAAGATTATCACTAATAGAAAAATGCCAAATTCAATTAGGCCTTGAGCTAATTTTCAAAAAAAAATTTGAAAATAAAAATATAAGATTTTAAATTTAAAAGCTAAATTTATAATAAGATATAGATCTATTATAAAAGTTATAATATAATAAAAATTTCAAAATGTTTAAAAAATAATACAAATTAATTTTGAAACTTTAAAGTTATTAATAAGATTAATTAATTAATTAATCAATTAAATTTTCAAGGCACATATACTATACTTAGGACGTCGCGATATGGTTGTTACGAGTGAATAATTTCATTTTGTATTTTTTAGCAAACTCAACATCGAAGTGAAAATAGAAAAAGGTGTCAAGGGTTAGGAGTTGTATACGATACAACTACTAAGAAGTTATCCATCGTTCATGGAGCTATGACTTGTTGAGTAAACTCTTTCAGAGCGAACGAGTCCTAGCACCCACCAGTGAAGTTAAGTACTTTTATGTTTCAATTTAGGGTTTAATGAAACATAAAGGGCAGGTAGGAGCCTTATTAGAAAAATGAAATTATAACATTTGACCTTTCTAATATTGTAAGAATATATGCTATATAATATTATAATAATCTATATGGATAAACATGTACACTTAATATGATTGATAAAATGTTTACCAATTGAGATATACAAATGAACTAAACTAAAGATTGACAAATAGAAATATAACAAATACTTACTAAAAAATGCTTATTGCATGTTAACGTTTCGACACCCATGCAAGCACCTAATTCTACAACTACTAAATACGTCCGCAATTTAGTCGCATATGTGTTTATTTGGTCGAGACTATGTATTGCATTTTATGAGTTTCGAACTTAAAGGAAATACAATACTATGGATATTTGATCCATATACAATCGCACATAAATGTTATATGGTGAAAGGATATAATTTTTAATATATAATGTTTCAATGAAATTAGTTCATTCAAAATAAGCAAACAAATCATAGTGCGAGATCGAGTATTCAATTTTATTGATTACAATAAAAGATCATATTCCATTAAATGTAATAAGACCCAAAATACAATATAGTTCTAAGTACTCGATCGTTGAAATGTCAGTTTGAACGGTTTACGTAAGGTTCATTATATTTGACGTCCATAAATGTTAAGGATATCAAGTGCATTATTGCAAAGTGTTGATTATAGTACTATAGTAAGGGATTTCTTTTGAATGGTTCGACCATTTAGAAAGAATAATGAATGTACAAATGTATTGATACTTAACATTGGAATAAGAAACATGATTTCTACTCTGAAAAGTATTTTCGTATAGAAAATTATTTTATATGAGATTCATTTCTTTGAGTTCAAGATATTTGATCAAAGAACTCTCAACTGTAAACTAATTGTAATATATGAAATTAATAATCTATATTATGTGAATGATGGACGTTTGAATTCAGTACGTTATTATACTAATGCCGGAAATAGTAGGAGCATGCCATATATCACTTACTGATTGCATCAAGTTATGAAGAATGTTTTTGTGACGACCCGGAATTTTCAAGCATCTAAAATCGGAATATTTAATTGATTTTAAGTATTCAATAGAGTAATTTTAATTTGAATTACGAATATCACTAATTATTGATAATTAAATTTATTGAATTAAATAATTTGAAGCTGAGTAAAATGTTGAATCTGGAATTTTAAGCTTGTTAAAAATAATCTGAAGGCTTATAAAATTTATATTGATAACACTGAGGATAATAGAAATTGTAAAATTGACATTAGCAGTGGCTTGTTCAGTTTTGAAATTTTATTGTTTAAATTGAATTTAAAAATAGCCTTCCGAGGCACAGTCTCGGAATTAGACGAAACCAGTTCCATTGGATCCGAAATATTTAATTATTTTCGGATTTCAAATTTCGTTTTGATCGGAGTTGTTGTGTGAGCACACGATAAATAAAAGTGTGGAAAACTAAGTAAAACTTTAAATTGATCAACAAGTTGAAATAATTTCACACGGTCGTTTTTCTTTCATCTCGAAGGTGCTATAGCTTACCTTCTGAAGCACGCCACCCTTCAATCTTTCACTTCATTAAATCGCATCGCCCCCTTTCTCTTCTTTTCAACCGAACCCTTTGTATTAAAAACCACGCGATCCCTTTTCTTTAACAAGAGGAGCCGAATCTAAATCTCTCTGCAAAGCAAAAATCAAAGTATATATAAAAAAAAATTGGCGACAGATTTGGTGTATCAAATCGCCTACTTCAGGAACGTATGGGAATCTGTCAGGAGCATTTCATGTCGTCGATCCATCGTCTTCGTCCTATCGATTTCGCAAGTTGTCGAAGGGGGCGTCGTCGATTTCGTGATAAGGCAACATCGAGGAGGGGGCGTGATGAAGTCGCGATGACAGATTGTTGATGGACCGAGCTCGTCAATGGCGATCGAAGGATGGATCTGGGCTCGAGCATGGTGGGTCTCAGCGTGTCGAAGTGTGTTCGCAAGCAGGACTTAAGGGTAGGTTTTGTTTTCTTTCTGTGAATTTAAAAATAAAATGTATATGAATAATATACAGAGAATAGGTATGTGTTTGAAGAAAATTTTCACAGCGATTTAAAAGAAGATTTTTTTTAAATTTTTTCCTAAGATTTATATTTGTGGAAATATTTATACACAATTATTTACAGTAAGGTAAAATTCTTTTTCGATTTGAAATAAATTTATATATATGATTAAACATGTTTACAAAGAATGTTTTTATATACAGTAAGTAAAGTTTATTATTGTTCTTCAGAGAGAAAATTATTTGGAAACCAGATCTATATATATATATATATATATATATATATATATATATATATATATATATATATATATATATGAGTATAGGCAGGAAAAATGTTTACAGTAAATTTAAAAACTTATGTTAGTTTTAATTATGTATATATCTAGTCAGTTAAAAAAATAAATAAATAAATAATAAAAATCAATGAACTGTAGTTTTGTTAATTTGAAAAGAAAATATAATAACTATTAAGAGGGTCAATTTATTTAATTAGCCTATTTTGTTACTTTTGTCATTAGAAATAAATTATTTAAAGGAAAATTAGTTTGAATAAAATTCTTAGTTAATCAAATTATGAATTAATTAAATTGTAAAAAGGGAAGGTTAATTGTATGATCAATTCAAATAATAATAAAATAATCTAATGTTTACTCAAGGTTTGAAAACGTGAAGAAATCAAGCTGGGTTGGATGGACTGCAAAATTAAGTAAAAGGTGAGTTAATCTCACTCAGTTGAAATTTTAATTTAAATGATTAAATTTAAATAATTGATTGTATAGTTGGATTGATTGATGTGATAGAGTATAGTACAATTTGAATTTGGCATATTATGTAATGCCGACGTCTGTGGATGCATTGAAAACAGGTTGGAGGGATCGAACTGGATCCCTCAACATTTATTTAAATTATTTAAATTACCCTGTTATGATGATTTGATATTTTACGATGGATTATGTTGAAATATTGAATGCTATGGTTTGATTGGATAATTGGGTATAATGAATTTCCAAAAAAAAATATAACTTGGATGTTGGAAAGAAAAGAAAGGAAGTGAATTTGTAAGTAAAAATATTTATGGAAATTTGAATAATTTTAAGAATGAAATAAAAATAAAAATAAAATAAAGTGACATAAGAATTCTAATTTATAAATCTTGAATATAGAAAAGAGATTTTTTTGAATTAATAGAAAGTTAATGAATTGTAAACTTCAATGCTAATATCTAAAAGAACAGAACGTTTATTTTAAATTTAAGATTTTAAATTTTGAAAGGAACAAAGAAGAAAATGGGAAAGCCTGAAATTTGTATATTTTAGTTAAAAGATTTAAAATCAAACATCAAATAATAATAATAAAAATAAAGTCCATAATTAATAAATTTTGAAATGTACCGAGCAAGTAAAGAAATTTATTTCAAATAGAATGAATTGGAAATCAATTTGGAAAATTGATTTAAGTTATTGAGCTTGGAAATTTCTCTCTGAATAACCAAGTACGCTTTCAAAGTAAATTTTTAAATATAAACTAAAAGTTTAAAGTTGTTTTAAGAAGTATGTTTTGAAAAATTTATTATTTCTAAATATTTAAATTCTAAAGTAAGTATTTTTCTCAAATCTATTATAGTAGTAATTATATTAAAAGTGACTTAGTATTTTGTTTCAAAAGTGAAAATCTAGTTTTATATTTTATTAAGTAACTTTAATTTCAAATATTCATATAAGATGTAGTTTTAACAAATTATTAAAGTAGTTTTAAGTTAAATGTTTTAAAAGTTTATATTCAAAGTAAAGTGGTTTAAATAATTTTAAAAATCTAGTATTGTCCTTGGTGAATTCAGAGGAGGTATAAAATATTTGGGAAAAATTGATTTTGAAAAGAAAGATGGTTTTGAAACTGTTTTCAAAGGATTGAAAATAGAAATATATCTTGTGAAGATATTTCTGGAGATTAATAAATAATTTGGAAATTTTTTTTTTATTGGTTGATGGTTGTTTTGTGAATAAAATTGATAGTTAAATCACCAACTATCACTATTGGCCAAATGCGTTGATCGTTTCGAAGAGGCCGGGATCGAGATTTATTTCTCGAAAACCACTTCGATCCGTTTTGTACGTTTCGTGAAAACGATTTTGGATTCGAAGATGGAGCAGTGAAGTGCAAGGGCTAGTCGCTACTAATCCTGAGGATATTTCCAATATGGATGTAGTAGGAATAGTGCCTTCGGTTCCGTTCGAACCCGGGACGGACTTGTATGGATGAATGTTGCGAAACATAGTCAGGTGGACGATGGGCATTCTAAGGAATATGTTCTATAAAGGTAACGCTTAGCCTCAAGCCTCATCAAATGGGAATGACTGAAAATCAAGGGTTATGCAGCAAGGCTAGGTAGGTAGCACCCAAGCAGGGTGAGGTCATTCCAGTCTAGCTGTCCCTTTTTATTTTTCGGCTTAGTGGGCGGTTGTTGATCCCAATCGCGGGGTGATCTCACTCGGGACTGTCCAGTAAGGGATGGTTCCGGCCTTGTGTTGCAGGGGAGCGGACGTACTCCTCGGTACGGTGATCTAGGCCTTGTACTGTGACAGGTGGTACCCCAGTGCCTAGTCATTAGTTGGAAATCCATTCTCCCTACGAGCCTTGTACGATTTTGTTTGTATTACCCACTTTTGTGGCTAGTAGCTGGAATTTAATAATGTAACAATTTCGGCTATTTTATAAGTATTTGTGTATAGACCCTATTATAATATCAAAGGATTTCTATAAAAATTGTTTTAGCTATCGTAAGGTAAAAACCCGACATGTTTATTTGTGGCGTGGTCTTACGAGATGCTTTTGTTTTCAAAGGATTTTTGAAACTTTAATAATCAATTGGGTGTGATTTTCTCACGCTGGTAATCCAGACTGACTCGGGTGTTATTTAACTGTAATGCTCGGGTCAGACCGAGTATTATAGGATACAGGATTTGATGCTGTGGGGCTCAGGAGACGAGCTGGATGTCGATACGTACTCTCACACTTGTTTATATATATATATTCCGCTGTTTAAGTTGTTATGTATCCATTGTATGTTATTGATGTGAGCTGTGACTGATGTACTCTGATGATGTAATGTATGTAAACAGATATATTTGATTTTAAGTAAAGATCATTTATTATCTATTATATTTTATTCCGCTGCGATGGTTAGATTCTGTTGTTGTTTTCAATTTTCTTCTTTTACCTCTTCTTCTTTAACCCAATGGTTCGTATTTCTGTACAACTTGAGTTGATTGTTGTAGAATAGTGTTGACTCAAGGGTATGGATTAGCGGGCTGTTACAGTTGGTATCAGAGCTTAGGTTGGTGATAACCTTGGCTCTGGTGGGAATTACTCATAAAATAGAGACTGTAGTACTCTATAATGAGTTTGAGCGTATTAATAGATATGAGCGCGTATTTGTTAGTGAATATAAATTGTTTTAATATTGTGTTGATTGGTTTATTGAGTGGCATATGAACCTTCGTCGACATATCTGCGCAACTGTATAGAAGGGGTTTCTAAACATTTGAATAGAGCAATCGACACGGTATTGTTTTAAATATGGGTAAATGAAATAATTTTACCCAAAACATATTTTGATATAAAGAATAGTTTTTTTTAAACTATGTAGCTAATATATGGTTGCTTGGATGTTAGAAATGATAATATTAACGTATTATCAAGTGAAAGTTTAAATAGAAATTTAAAGATAACTAAAATTTAAGGGATTAAATTCATTATGAAATGAAATTTATAAATATGAATTGTAAATTTGAATTATAAATTAAAATATAACCAAATAAGAATTTGTATGAGCATAAGCTATGCAAATAAAATTATAGTAAAATTGATTTAAAGCAGGATTTGGAAATTTAAATCCCGGAAATTTGGAAGTGTTTGTCAAAGTATTTGAAGATGAATAATAGCACAATTGTTTTGGAGATACTTCCGAAAGGAAATTTGTTTTAAAATGGATTTCGAAAGTGAAATAGCATTGAAATCACTTGGATTATTGGAAAATAATTCTGATGATGACGGCCGCATCATCAACATTCATTTTCGAATTTCTAAGTGATAGATGGCTGCCAAAAAAATTTTGATTTGCTCAGAAGAGCTAGTTGTTTTTGAAAATTTCAGAGAAACATGTTGGGAATAAAACCAGGATTGGTTTAAAATTCTGAGAAGTATGATTTGAGATGTTGGAGATTTCAAGATAAGTTGAAAACCAAAGTCAGGTGTTTAAAAATCCGGTTGAGATAGGTGGTAAGCTTATGAATTGAGATGATTTTTAAATCAGGAAGGAAATATAAGTTTGAATGTTGGAATTTAAATTTAAAATGAAAAGTTAAAAATGAGGTTAACTTGGATTGGAGAATAAAATTTAACCGGATTGAAATAAATCGAATAAGCTGAAAATAATATCCAAATGTATTCGAATCAAGTTGAAATCAAATTGAGTTAAATAAATTTGAGTTAAAGTAAAATTGAATTGGGATGAGAATTCAATTGAATTAATGAATGGAATAAAATTCCTACCTGAACAAATGGAAAATAAATTGGATAAGGATTGGAATGGAAATAAATAAATTAGAATAACTTGTAAAGGGATTGAAATGCATGGAATAAAATATGCTTGAGTTATAAATGAGTGTAAAACTCGAGTCAAAAATAAAAGATTAATATATTCAAGCCTATAATGAATGGAATAGTGTAAATAATAAGTTGTGACTTATAAAATTGAAAATGGAATACAAATCCAAATAAATATTGTTGGATGAATTGAAATATAAAATAAAAATCCAAACTTGAATTATAAAATAAATGCGAACTTAAGAAAATTTAAATGAAAAGATTTTGAGATTAAAATCTAGTTCTGAATTTTAAATAGGGAAAGAGCTATTTAGAGGATGAAATATGTAATGAGAACCCAATGTAGTAAAGCAGAAGCTGAATTATAAGCTAATAATGAAGATTGGAAATAAAACTCAAGTTATAAATTGAATTCGACTCAAATTGTTGAGTGAAGTAAATGAGACTGAATTGTGAGTTCATAAAAGTGAATGGTAATTTGAAATGTATAGTGGAATCAGAACTTGAGTTATAAACTAAAATTTAACTTGAAGTGTTAGCAAATTAAATATAATTGGAAAGGTATCGAATAAAAATGAAATTAGATTAAAATAGTAATGGTTTGTCTTGCGAATAAAATCCGGATATGTGGAAATAAATTGGATATGGCCTTGGAATCAATGGAGTTAAGTTGAGTATAAAAGAGGAAAATTTACTTGTAAAATGAAAATGAGCTTAAGTGTAAAATTTGAATTAATTGAAGTAAATTGACTTAAGCTAAATAGATGGAAGAGAGTTGAATTTAATTCAACTTATACTAAGTTTAATGATATTGGGTTGGATTTAAATCAAGTGAAAATAAATTTAAATCGAAATAGAATCCGATGAGTTACAGATAATATTTAATGGAATGAAATTCTTAAATAAATAATTGTAAACCATTTAAATTGTTAAGAATTTGAAATAACTTGGAGTCTACAAAGAAATTTGAAATGGTTATTGAATGAAATAGCTTAGATTGTCTTCGAGCTAAATAAAACAGTTTGGAATAAACAAATATGGAATAAAATGTAAATAAATGGATTGTAAATGAAATTTAAAAGGAGTGTGTCAAGCTAAATAAATGGTTGTGAATGGATTAAAATAAAAAGGAAATTTAATTGGCAATTAAGATGAACCTAGGTTGTAAATGGTTTGAATGAACTAGTTGGTTAATAGAATGAAATGCAAGTGAATGTATTCAAATTTGATATGCAATGAAATGAGAATATTTAGATTGTGAATAAAATTGGAAATGAAATAGGATTAAGTATAAATCGAGTTGAAATCCATTTAAATTGGTTATAAAACATAAATATTTGTTTGTTCGCATAGATCTTGTCAAATTTGTACAGAATAAATATCATTGGATGTAAATGGAGGTAATTAAAATTCCATGAATTAATAGGAGTGAAATAAATTGATTTTTGAAAGCAATGGAATTAAATATGAATTGACTTTGCTTAAGAATAAATTAAATGTAAGCGATTGAGTTCTTAACCGTTCAAATTTGAATGAAAATGGTTTGTAAATTAATTGCAATAGTTGAATTACTATGAAAGTTGTAAAAATGGTTTACGGAAAATGTTGGATGTGCATTTCTTTAGAATTCATATGTTTTAACCATTGCAACTAAGTGAAATATAGTTTAAATTGCATACATTTGGCATTTACATGTTTAAATTGAGTAAGTACAGGTATCTGGAAGTCGTGTGGCTGGATTTGGTTATGCTATTTGCTAAAATAATAAGCGCTTGCTTAAAATGCTAAATAAGATACGCCTACGCAATAAAAATAGGAAATATGAACTGTTTTTGGTTTTTTCGGCCGTGTGGGTCGATGTATATATATTTATCTCTTTTGTCAAATTGCAAAAGCTCCTCCGTACAAAGGGGACTCTGCCAGAATTTTCCAGAAATTTTGGGAGTTAGAAAATTTTTGGAAATTTTAGAAAATTTAGTTAATGGCAAAACGAATTCGAATTTGAAACTAATTTAAGATAATGACAGAATCAATATAAATGAAATATAAAAATTTTAAATTTAGAGTTAATGATGAATTAAATTCATATGGATATGGATGAATCAATTTGAATAGGAATGGATATAAACTAAAGTGGTAAGATGAAAATAAATATAAGAAACGTATAATAATGCTTATACTAACTTAGGAAGGGAATGGTGAATGCTTGATGGGGAATCGATACTACAAATAATATTGGAATGAATAGATATTGGCATTTTGTGAGGAAGTCGATAAAATGTTTTGGGTTATTGTGATTGGATATTAGTACTAAGTAGGATATGTAGGTAATATAAAGAGAAAAGAGAATTGGTTTTGATCTCCGATGATAAATTTGAATTGCCCGACAAAAGGTATGTATTTAAATTTGGTATGAAATTTGATTGGGATTTGGATTGAGCCACTTGGCCTTTTGTTTTCTCTTTGGATTTGGGAGGCCGTAGAGCCATTTTTGTAGTAGTACCGAGCTAGCCGCGCAAAGGAGACACTGGCAAAAAATTTCGGGAATTTAGGGAGTTAGAAAAATTTTGAGAAAATTTTCGACAACTCAAAATTTGGTTTTGAATTATAATTTGAATGATTGTATAAGTAAAGTTATTAGGGAATTAAGGGAAAAGTTTGGGAAGTTAGTAAGAATTGTAATGGGCCTTCTATTAAAAAGATAGTTGGTAAGATGTTGAATTGTTAAGAACTGATTGGTTTTGGGAAAAGTAAACGGGTATTGGACCATTCTCCCTAACTTGTAATTTTGGGGACGAAATTCTTTTAAGGGGGGAGGAATGTGACGACCCGGAATTTTCAAGCATCTAAAATCGGAATATTTAATTGATTTTAAGTATTCAATAGAGTAATTTTAATTTGAATTACGAATATCACTAATTATTGATAATTAAATTTATTGAATTAAATAATTTGAAGCTGAGTAAAATGTTGAATCTGGAATTTTAAGCTTGTTAAAAATAATCGAAAGGCTTATAAAATTTATATTGATAACACTGAGGATAATAGAAATTGTAAAATTGACATTAGCAGTGGCTTTTTCAGTTTTGAAATTTTATTGTTAAAACTGAATTTAAAAATAGCCTTCTGAGGCACATTCTCGGAATTAGACGAAACCAGTTCCATTCGATCCGAAATATTTAATTATTTCCGGATTTCAAATTTCGTTTTGATCGGAGTTGTTGTGTGAGCACACGATAAATAAAAGTGTGGAAAACTAAGTAAAACTTTAAATTGATCAACAAGTTGAAATAATTTCACATGGTCGTTTTTCTTTCATCT
The DNA here is from genome assembly GCA_030765085.1 of Allium cepa. Classification (NCBI taxonomy): domain Eukaryota; kingdom Viridiplantae; phylum Streptophyta; class Magnoliopsida; order Asparagales; family Amaryllidaceae; genus Allium; species Allium cepa. Next base: position 765,922,388 of record CM060932.1, on the reverse strand, counting down.
CGAAGGTGTTATAGCTTACCTTCTGAAGCACGCCACCCTTCAATCTTTAACTTCATTAAATCACGTCGCCCCCTTTCTCTTCTTTTCAGCCGAACCCTTTGTATTAAAAACCACGCGACCCCTTTTCTTTAACAAGAGGAGCCGAATCTAAATCTCTCTACAAAGCAAAAATAAAAGTATATACAAAAAAAAAATGGCGACAGATTTGGTGTATCAAATCGCCTACTTCACGAACGTATGGGAATCTGTCAGGAGCATTTCATGTCGTCGATCCATCGTCTTCGTCCTATCGATTTCGCGAGTTGTCGAAGGGGGCGTCGTCGATTTCGTGATAAGGCAACATCGAGGAGGGGGCGTGATGAAGTCACGATGATAGATTGTTGATGGACTGAGCTCGTCAATGGCAATCGAAGGATGGATCTGGGCTCGAGCATGGTGGGTCTCAGCGTGTCGAAGTGTGTTCGCAAGCAGGACTTAAGGGTAGGTTTTGTTTTCTTTCTGTGAATTTAAAAATAAAATGTATATGAATAATATACAGAGAATAGGTATGTGTTTGCAGAAAATTTTCACAGCGATTTAAAAGAAGATTTTTTTTAAATTTATTCCTAAGATTTATATTTTTGGAAATATTTATACACAATTATTTACAGTAAGGTAAAATTCGTTTTCGATTTGAAATAAATTTATATATATGATTAAACATGTTTACAGAGAATGTTTTTATATACAGTAAGTAAAGTTTATTAATGTTCTTCAGAGAGAAAATTATTTGGAAACCAGATTTATATATATATATATATATATATATATATATATATATATATGAGTATAGGCAGGAAAAACGTTTACAGTAAATTTAAAAACTTATGTTAGTTTTAATTATGTATATATCTAGTCAGTTAAAAAAAAAATCAATGAACTGCAGTTTTGTTAATTTGAAAAGAAAATATAATAACTATTAAGAGGGTCAATTTATTTAATTAGCCTATTCTGTTACTTTTGTCATTAGAAATAAATTATTTAAAGGAAAATTAGTTTGAATAAAATTCTTAGTTAATCAAATTATGAATTAATTAAATTGTAAAAAGGGAAGGTTAATTGTATGATCAATTCAAATATTAATAAAATAATCTAATGTTTACTCAAGGTTTGAAAACGTGAAGAAATCAAGCTGGGTTGGATGGACTGCAAAATTAAGTAAAAGGTGAGTTAATCTCACTCAGTTGAAATTTTAATTTAAATGATTAAATTTAAATAATTGATTGTATGGTTGGATTGATTGATGTGATAGAGTATAGTACAATTTGAATTTGGCATATTATGTAATGCTAACGTCTGTGGATGTAGGGAAAACAGGTTGGAGGGATCAAACTGGATCCCTCAACATTTATTTAAATTATTTAAATTACCCTGTTATGATGATTTGATATTTTATGATGGATTATGTTGAAATATTGAATGCTATGGTTTGATTGGATAATTGGGTATAATGAATTTCCAAAAAAATATATAACTTGGATGTTGGAAAGAAAAGAAAAGAAGTGAATTTGTAAGTAAAAATAATTATGGAAATATGAATGAATTTAAGAATGAAATAAAAATAAAAATAAAATAAAGTGACATAAGAATTATAATTTATAAATCTTGAATATAGAAAAGAGATTTTTTTGAATTAATAGAAAGTTAATGAATTGTAAACTGCAATGCTAATATCTAAAAGAACAGAACATTTATTTTAAATTTTGAAAGGAACAAAGAAAAAAATGGGAAAGCCTGAAATTTGTATATTTTAGTTAAAAGATTTAAAATCAAACATCAAATAATAATAATAAAAATAAAGTCCATAATTAATAAATTTTGAAATGTACCGAGCAAGTAAAGAAATTTATTTCAAATAGAATGAATTGGAAATCAATTTGGAAAATTGATTTAAGTTATTGAGCTTGGAAATTTCTCTTTGAATAACCAAGTACGCTTTCAAAGTAAATTTTTAAATATAAACTAAAAGTTTAAAGTTGTTTTAAGAAGTATGTTTTGAAAAATTTATTATTTCTAAATATTTAAATTCTAAAGTAAGTATTTTTCTCAAATCTATTATAGTAGTAATTATATTAAAAGTGACTTAGTATTTTGTTTCAAAAGTGAAAATCTAGTTTTATATTTTATTAAGTAACTTTAATTTCAAATATTCATATAAGATGTAGTTTTAACAAATTATTAAAGTAGTTTTAAGTTAAATGTTTTAAAAGTTTATATTCAAAGTAAAGTGGTTTAAATAATTTTAAAAATCTAGTATTGTCCTTGGTGAATTCAGAGGAGGTATAAAATATTTGGGAAAAATTGATTTTGAAAAGAAAGATGGTTTTGAAACTGTTTTCAAAGGATTGAAAATAGAAATATATCTTGTGAAGATATTTCTGGAGATTAATAAATAATTTGGAAATTTTTTTTTTATTGGTTGATGGTTGTTTTGTGAATAAAATTGATAGTTAAATCACCAACTATCACTATTGGCCAAATGCGTTGATCGTTTCGAAGAGGCCGGGATCGAGATTTATTTCTCGAAAACCACTTCGATCCGTTTTGTACGTTTCGTGAAAACGATTTTGGATTCGAAGATGGAGCAGTGAAGTGCAAGGGCTAGTCGCTACTAATCCTGAGGATATTTCCAATATGGATGTAGTAGGAATAGTGCCTTCGGTTCCGTTCGAACCCGGGACGGACTTGTATGGATGAATGTTGCGAAACATAGTCAGGTGGACGATGGGCATTCTAAGGAATATGTTCTATAAAGGTAACGCTTAGCCTCAAGCCTCATCAAATGGGAATGACTGAAAATCAAGGGTTATGCAGCAAGGCTAGGTAGGTAGCACCCAAGCAGGGTGAGGTCATTCCAGTCTAGCTGTCCCTTTTTATTTTTCGGCTTAGTGGGCGGTTGTTGATCCCAATCGCGGGGTGATCTCACTCGGGACTGTCCAGTAAGGGATGGTTCCGGCCTTGTGTTGCAGGGGAGCGGACGTACTCCTCGGTACGGTGATCTAGGCCTTGTACTGTGACAGGTGGTACCCCAGTGCCTAGTCATTAGTTGGAAATCCATTCTCCCTACGAGCCTTGTACGATTTTGTTTGTATTACCCACTTTTGTGGCTAGTAGCTGGAATTTAATAATGTAACAATTTCGGCTATTTTATAAGTATTTGTGTATAGACCCTATTATAATATCAAAGGATTTCTATAAAAATTGTTTTAGCTATCGTAAGGTAAAAACCCGACATGTTTATTTGTGGCGTGGTCTTACGAGATGCTTTTGTTTTCAAAGGATTTTTGAAACTTTAATAATCAATTGGGTGTGATTTTCTCACGCTGGTAATCCAGACTGACTCGGGTGTTATTTAACTGTAATGCTCGGGTCAGATCGAGTATTATAGGATACATGATTTGATGCTGTGGGGCTCAGGAGACGAGCTGGATGTCGATACGTACTCTCGTACTTGTTTATATATATATATATATATATATATATATATATATTCCACTGTTTAAGTTGTTATGTATCCATTGTATGTTATTGATGTGAGCTGTGACTGATGTACTCTGATGATGTAATGTATGTAAACAGATATATTTTATTTTGAGTAAAGATCATTTATTATCTATTATATTTTATTCCGCTACGATGGTTAGATTCTGTTGTTGTTTTCAATTCTCTTCTTCTACCTCTTCTTCTTTAACCCAATGGTTCGTATTTCTGTACAACTTGAGTTGATTGTTGTAGAATAGTGTTGACTCAAGGGGCATGGATTAGCGGGCTGTTACATTTTTCGTAAAACATAGTGAATGTTATTTATGAAATAATAATTATTTTTTTGGTGTTAACTAAAAAATAGACACGGTTATACTTCAGTGTAAATATTATGAATATTTTTAGTGAAATAAAACTATAATGTGGTAATTGTTTAATAACAAAAGTGATGCATTTGACAATACTAAAGTATCTAAAATTATTTACAATTATTTTGGAGTTATAGACTAAGCTATAGTTTTGAGAAATAATTTTTATCATATGGTTATGAATCATATTATACTAGTTGATTATATCTTAGACAGTTAAGGGCGAAACACTCATTCAGTGAGAGCATCATAACAGTTAATGAACTCTTTGGACTGATACATGTAGATTTATGCAATTGTAAGTCTATTGATACCGAAATGGTTCCATATACTTCATCGTATTCACTAATGAATTATCGCAAACATGAATATATGTATGTTATATACATGTATAAGTCTATGATAAGCTTATAGAATATAAAACGAAGGTTAAAAATATAACACACAACGGAAATGATTCGATTTGGCCGAATATGCGACTATATTGGAAAGATTCTGTATGTAACTAATATGAATAAACATTTAGTTTCAAAGGTCACTATGATATATAATAATGTATTGATAAGGAGAAATCAAACTTTGTTAGACAAAGCACGACTATTGATGAGTGAAGTTAAATTCTTTTCATAAGGTGTGTGCTTAGGTGTATTACACAAGGCTAAATTTAATTTCATCCAAAGAGTAATTTACAAAACCATACGGGATAAGGGTTCATAAGAAACTCTTACATAACCTAGGCCGATGAGTTGATAGGTTGTGGTCGAAAGACTGCATGTAATAATTATACATAGAGGATCTTGTATGAATCATCCCAAGAGAATTTTGGAAATGATGGTCATTAGATAACTAATTTATGTTGTGAACATAAATATATTGTAAACTAATGATAAATCAATTTTATATAAGGTAATTCATAAAATGCTTATCCGTTGCATCGAGAAACAACTGTCATTTTGAGAAACACTAACTTCGTAGTGAAGGAATTTCTTTAAGAATTATTAGTATAAAATGGATTTAGATACAGTCTAATTATAAAAATAATTACATGGGATGAAATGAAACCGATCGAACTTAACTAAACACAAATACCTTAGAAAGCTTATTGAGTATTCTTATACATTAAAGAAACCCTTGAGTTTCTTGTCAATGTCAAAAATAAATAATTCTTGGTTGTTCAATTAAACCATTAAGAATATTGACTCTATGACATGGTACGATGCATAAACCCGAAATAATTCCAAGCACATTATCAAAATATAATTTTGATAGTTATATCCGAAAGCATATGATCCATTGGCTGCAAATGTATCTTTAAAAGAAAGACAAATGCAGTTGGAATATAAAGAGCCACATTAATAAGAATAATACCATGAATTCAGTTGTTGAAATTAATGTAACAGATCCACCATTTGATGTGCTTAAGTTGGTTTGGATTTACTCACAAAATTATTACTTAGTATGACTTATGGAAAATTCTAAATAGTGATTTATAATAGACTAAGAACACATAATAACCAAAATATCTCAAAGTCGGTGGGAGCGATATTGAGTTTGTGGATTTTCAGACACGGTCCAAAAAAGATATGAAAGTATATTCATAAAAGCATTAAAATTGAACAAGTGTTTTGATAGAAATATCAAATAGTTTGATTATCAATCAAATAGCAAAGGAAACGTGTGCTTATAAGAAAGAAAATTAGAAGGTACATAAATATTTCTAAATCATAAGCAACAATACATTATTGACAATTAAAGATGTCCATGTGTTAGAATCTGCTTTAGTTGTTTTAATACTTAATATTAGATTTGTAAACGATGCCTTTTATAGTAAGTATAAAAGATATTGGGAATGCCCCAAACGATATACGAAGACACATTATTAAAATGTTTAGTACGAAACATGTAAGATGAATTCCTTATGCATTGGCAATATGAATCATCATACATATTATATTAGCAATGATATCATAATTTGTTTCTTTATTTTGATACATGAAGTAAATACCAAATCCTAATTAATATCACTAAATGGTTGTTTGAGGTGCTATCGTGTATTTATGAAATACTAGATAATTGTTTATAGAAACAATAAACTCCTTAAGAAGGAGTGTTTCGATTCAAACTTTCATAAGTAATATTGAGTACAATTTGTCAATAATAAATTCAAGCTAAGAATCTTTAAGTTGGAAACAGTCCAATTAAAAAATGTGGTTGATTCAAAGTACGTTTACTTGAATAGCGCTACAATAAAAGTGATGTATATATAATAAATGCATAAATTTATAACCGAGCCGAGGGTGATTCTAAATGTTGAAAATCCTATAACACAGTTATATGATAACAATGTCATGATATAGTTCGTTACAAAACTTAGAGCTCACTAGAAGTCGAGAGACATACTTTGAATTGTTTCACATGATAAAATATTTTATCAGCATCGGGAGAGTTGATACACATAGTAGATAATTAGACCATCATAGCATACCATTTACTGAGGGTTTGATCCAATTGGTTTTGAGAAAACTTATTGGAGAAGCTAGAATGAGATTCCATAATTGACACCAATTGCGAGTAGAAGAATGATAGAGTTAATGAGTATGCTCAAGGGGCAATTATCTAATTTGTTATATATATCTAATTTGATAACCAATCTTATTCGAAATAAAAGGTGTTTTCTTTCTATTATATACTCGAGATAATGTGTTATAATAATTAGATAATTTAATTATAAGTATATTTAATAGAAAATCCATAAATAGTATGTTTTGTGACAGTAGTTACAAAATATTATAACCAAGAGCAATTTATCTTAATGAAAATAAATACACCATATTAAAAATTTGTCGACAAGGTGTATCAAGACTGGGTATTGATACATCGGTTGAGACTAGAGTACTAACGGTCTCCAAATGTTGGAAAGTGTATTAATCATGACCATTTGGGGGCATCAAGGGGTTATGTATTGATATTTATTGGATAACTATGAAATGAATCACTCAATAGTTTTATGTTAGTTAATATTACTAAGGCCAAACAGAAAATATCAATGTAACAATTACACAATTCTCTTGACTTAAGAATACTGTTGATCTTCAATATGGAAACTTTGCTTTGATTATAGTTAAAATGTGGAATGACTTCCACTGAATGACTATTGTTGGGTCAAGTGGAAGCATTGGAAGTGAAAAACTATTCAAGAGAGAATTCATGTCTTTGTTATATAAGGTTAGTATCAAGGTCAACTATAGTCAACTCAAAGTCAAAATCTATCGCCAGAGAATATTGGTTAGCAAAAATTGTTATTAATAAAATAAGAACTTTGTATTTGGACTATAGAGTTGAATATGGACGATATTGGAATTTTGATCACTACCAAATTCCATAAATTCAAAGTGATATAACTTTGATGAAGAGAAATTGTGTAAATATTAGTCCTAACCAGGTAACGCTTAATAAAACAAAATTGGATTTTACCGAAACCAACCAAGAGATGAATTTGTCCAATATGTCAGACCACCTGCTTAGTGACATATAAATGTTAATATTCAAATAGTTCAATATTAATTGCTAACCGAATTTGCACCTAAAAAATCACATAACTGAATCGTTGAATACCTTTGATCACATGATTTAATTAGTTTAGAATTCTTATAATTAATTAATATTTATGAAATATTAATTATAAAATTTTATTTTGATTTAATGAACAAATATTATTCAATGCATTTCTAATTGTTGTAAATATATAAATTGATATACGATATCGATATGCGTTTAAATTGGATTTAAATGCAAAATATTTTATGCGGGCTTAAAATGTGTTTGAAGCCCATATATGGGGCTGGTTGGTTAGGCTATAATGGAGCATAGGGGTTGGCCATATATGATGGTTAAAGGGGTTTGGTTTGAATGGATAAGAAGAAATAACTAGTAAGAGAGAAATGCGGATCTTGATCTTTCTTCTCTCTACATTTCTTCCTTTATAAATGCATCTCTACCCACTTTCTTTTCTAACTTTTTAAGCCTCATATCTCTCTTATATCTGGCTAAATCCCTTCTCCTCCATGGTCCAAGTACAAATAAAATAAAATAAACACTATTTGATAGCTGATGGTCTACAGTTCAGGAGATAACACCTTAAGAATTGTTGATTCGGGAGTTTGTTTCAATGCTTCAAGGTGTGGTGCTTTAGTGTCAGTGAAAGGTAATTATCCGAGCTACAATTATGTTTTAATATTTAGATAGTTTATATATTATGTATTGCTTTATTAGTTTGGTGACAATTAAAGTATATCGATATATCATTACATTCAAATTGGTTGTTTATTTATATGCTTATATATATTTAATTTTTTTGACATACATATGCCATGACGTTTGCGACTTAGAAAAAAAAAATTGATTTTGTATTATTTAAATGAATTTGATATACATTATTTAAATAACATAAACTATATAATTTAAATACTGAACTTTATACTACATAAAATACATTTTAGAATTACATACAAATAGTTTTACACTTGATATACATTTCGGCGTAGAATAAATTTTTAACATATATATATAATAGTTAAATAATATTTAGTTTAGGTTACTTAAATAAATCATTAAATAAATAATTATATCATATAAAATTTACTTTAATTTTATTGAATTATCTTTTCACCTGTTAAACTCTTGAATGAAAAAAAGAAGATAGCGGTGCATTCCTGTTGCTTATAATGTTAATATAAGTTTGCGGTGCAGCCTTACTTTCTTTTATGTTAGTTTAAAATTGTGGCACTTCCTAATCGCATATAATTGCTTTAGGGTTTGTGCTGCAGTTCTTATCGTTGTGCTACTTTTGAGGTCGTACACAATCTCTACATCTTGTTATTATTTAAAGATTATGTCGCAGTTCGAACTTAGTAAGGCCCACTGTTTGGAACCGCTGTACAACTTTCATGTTTGGTAATTGTAGGTTGTCCCGCAGTTATACTTATTTAAGCCGTTGTTAGGATTTCAGATTAATCCTTATATTTGTGGCCGCCTTAGGTCATTAGTGCAGTATTGTAGTGTCGAAGCGATGCTCAATGAAAAGGCATGGCCCTTATGTTTTGTTACTATTTTGGATTTTGTTATAGTGCTACCTAGGCTTTTGCTCTCGCTCCCTTTTCGTAGTACAACTTCTACTATGAGATCAGTTATATTGGCTTTGTACTTGCATCAATTTTCTTTTGGTAGCGTTCGAAAAATATAGGTGTAACACTTGCACCCAAGTCTGCAGTAATTGTTTATTGGCGTAGAATTGTCTCTACATCCATGTTTTCCTGTAATCCATCACTCCATATTTTTCTCTTTCTTCACAAAGGAAATATTGTTTATTGTCATTTCGCATTTAATACCCAATTACATGCGTCATTCCTTTATTGGTTGGTTATCTTTAAAACTGTGCCTTTATTCTTTTCGACTCCTAAGGAAAGTTGCATTAATCCTTGCGTTAATCTCCCTTGTCATTAGTTAGTCGACGTTTTAGAGTTCTTTCACCATTACACTTGTGTGGATGATATTCGAATCGACTTAAGTACATACATTTCCTCCTCTTCTTCTCCATTCTTTTACATGCTTTCAAAATTTTTGATTGCTAATCTCATCTTCTCCAAACCTAGTTTCTTTTTCGAACAAAAGTATGGGTATTCTTTTTCTTGCTAGTTTTCCTTTTTCCCTTAACTCTTAGTGATAATCGATAGTCGATCCAATTTTTTTTTTGATACGAAAACTATTTCCACCTCACCTTTATCTTTTCCATCTAGAATAAGTGATCTAGGGGAAATAAAGGAGATTTATGGTCATTTGTGTTCGAGGGTTATGTTGATAGGGTTCTTGAATCTCATGAGCATATCCATATTCGCCAGATAGTTTTATTTCTATTAATTCTGTGCACATTTGAAGTGGACTTTATCTTACTCCTAATCAAATTCTTCGTGACTAGCTATCTACCATTGGAATTACACCCATTCAATTCGCTCCAAATTCTTATTCCATTATAATCGCTACCTTCATTCTTTATGTGGAGAAGAGCTCTCCTCCTTCCTGTGAAAAACTGCAATTCCTATTCCACATTCATAAGAGTCCTTCTGGGGGTGACTTTAGGTTTTATTATTCCCAGGTCAAGAAGTCGGTTCTTGCATCTATTCCTCGAAAGACCCAAAAATGGAATGTTCAATATTTTTTCATTTCATATTTATATAATTTTCTTTCTTCTTTCCAACCACATCTGAACCATCCTATCTTTTCCCCTGAGGCCATTAGGTCATTCGTATCTTGTAGGAAGGACATCATGGACTTGGGTGAAGATGAGAGGTAAATAAAGTTATTTTTCTCCGAGTCTTTACAAATTCTTGTGTACTAGCCAAAACTTCTTATGTTCCATCTTCAAATTCTCTTCAGTTGCTAACAATTCTCGGGATGTAATTTGTTAAGTAGGATGTTGAAATTATATTTCCAAACCTTTAAAAATACGGTTACTTATCCAAAAATTTCCTTCATATAAATGTGAAATAGCTGATGAACTTTCAAATGCGTTTCTTAAAGAACCTACACCGCAAAAATTGATGGAGGTAAAAAAGAAAAGGGAAAAGGGAAAGGCTCAAGGAGTTGAGGCTTCTAATCAACCTCTTAAGAAGCCTACTCTATCTCCTTCCCTTCCTCGCTCTGAAGTGCTTCCCATCTCATATCACCAATCCTTCTATGACCCAAACATTTGTTTCCTACCTTTGCCTGAGAGTATTATTATTGATCACCTCGAGAGCATAGGGAGTATCACTCTGAACGGCTTATCCCACATCGACTCTACCCCACAATCTTATTTCATTACTCTTCCATTTCCTGCGCTCTCTGTCCCCGAGCTTGCTACTAGCTTGAAAGGCCTTTGGTTTATTTGTGTACTTTCTTTCCCTTCTTTATTCGATGGTGATCCGCTTTATCGATTTCCATTTTATCTGTCTTTGTTTTGTAATAGGCGAGTGCCTTGACGGTCGAGGCTCTGAAGAGGGAAGAGGAAATTTATGTTTTACCCGTTGCCTTCACTACTAAGCTTTGGGAAGACCTTGTAGTGATAACTTTTAAGAAAACCCGCCTAAAGGAGGACTTAAGGACTCAACGGGTGAAAGCAGAAAAGGTAGACGGGGGAACGAAGGCAGCGAAGGAGGCCTAGGTGTCGAAGAGTCGGGAGTTCATAGAGAAATATAAAATATTTATGGAGAAGGGGGAGGCATTGAAAGAGTCTAAGACAGAGCTTGAGCAAATCACTTATTGGGAGCTTTACAAGTTGTACACCGTCATCAAAACATTAATTTTTCTCCAACCGTTTAGATGATTCTACTAATAAGGTTAACATTAGCTTCCTGTGAGACTCCGAAACAATTGATAAGGCCCTTACCTATTGCAGGGATGATTGAGCTAAGGAGCTTGCCATGGATAAAAATTCCCCTTCTGCATCCCAAGACGCCTCTGTATAGCAAGGCGATGAGGATGCGAGGTCTTAAAAGATAAAGGCCACCTCTGCTTCTCAAGCTCACGTAATTACTTAATCTTTTGTAAATAATTTCACCACTTCTCTATCTATAAAAAAATGAATATGTTTCCTCATTTTATTGTTATTAATTCCTTTAATTATTTTATTGTCTTGTTACTACACTACGAATGACCATTTTATTTTCATTCCTTTGTTCTTTATAGTCTTATAAGGATGTAACTCTTTCTAAACTTCTAAAAAAGGCATGGAAAAACTTCAAACCCAAATTGTAGATCATCTTGGTCTTAGTGCGATGATAATTTACAGGCCTGAAAAGGAGTTAGACGAGGCATTTACATAGCCTAAAGAAGAAACTCAGGGCACTACAACAACAGACCTTTTTATAGCGTTTGAAAACCACTATTAAAGCCTTCTGTAGCGTTTCTATAAACGCCATAGTCAAAAGTTGTAATAAGTCTGGTAGATACATTAGAGTTTCAAACTTGCAATGGAAAACAGACTTTTAACAGTGTTTTTATTGCCATCTTGGACTAGATGTATCGGTACAACTACTTTCTATAGCATTTTGAAGCTTGCTATAGAACTTTTACACAGAGTTGGGTTTTATGATATTAACAATTATGGCCCAATTTAACTGCTATAATTTTTTGATATGCCATATTATTGCACGTCTAAAAACGCTGTGGAAATGTTATGTCAACTTCATTACGCATCGAAGCGCTCTAGAAAATTCATTACTATCTATTAGAGCATTATTTTTTGCTATGAAAACTGTTTAATCCTTGTAGAATATTTTGTATAGCACTAGCATAATGTTACAGTATATGAAAGCTGTAACAATTTTTCTTTTCGTAGCATAGTTAAAATGCTATAAAAAGTTCCATTACATCATTTTATTGTTATATACATTCAAGCTTACAATTTTCAATTCTACTAAACTTATTTCAGCTAATATATTATAACAATTCAAAACATTACACTTATCACATTGCAATGTACATAGACAAACAGAGTCATGAGACAAACCACAATATATATATATATATATATATATATATATATATCCATAATATTTCATACACGAAGTATTCAGCCGATAAATGTGTGAGCAAAAGTAATAATACATACAAATGTAGCTAACCAAAATGACACATGCTAAAAACAAAGACGTATGAACGTCAATGTACAATACATTAATGCAAGCATGGCCGATTTGAAGGAGAAAGAGTGCAGCATCATGTAGCAACATCAAAAGCATCATACATCACTTATCAAAAAGAAGCACATACGTGCGCATGTTAGTCATAAATGTAGAAATATATAAGTACTAAACGTCATGGTTTCAAACAGAAACTTTATGAATTTATCTCTCAAAATAACTAAGAAACGTCCATAAAGGCTAGCTCAAAGTAGACAAGCAACTCAGATAAGACCAGCTATTTCATGTGACTTGTTATTTCATGCATACTTCTAATCTGATAGAAAATGTCCATTCTACTAGCCAAATAAACTTGTTATCTCTTCTTCTTCCACTCAAAACTGCCTTATATTCTTAATTCAAATCAAAATTCTTATGGATTAAAACAAATTTGCATTTCTCCAATATGTTTTCAACTATTCATCAGGAGGAATTTGAAATTCATTGGGTAAGGTAATTCACAGATTGTCATGCATGATCTCTTCTTTCAAATTCAAGAAGTTGAATGATTGACCGTGTTTAGTCATTATTAAGCTAATTTTGATTATGCTTTTTGGTGATAATTCAAAATATAATTAGTGCAGACCAAATCATAACCCATTTTTCGTGATAATTCGAAATATAATTAGTGCAGAACAAACTTCTTCAACCAATGCCAATGACGAAACAAAAACTACCTGAAACTGAGAACCAATTTTCTAAAGTGGCATAATAACTATTAGTACCTACAACATATTAACAATTCAACATAGTATCATTTTTCTAATGACCGTATGCGATCAGTATCTTATATTCTTCTTACGGTAATTTAGGTATTTGTTTTGAATATATGTTCATTTAAGATTACTAATCCATAATTTCACCTAACCAAAACATTCACAACCAAGAAACCACAACATCCATCTGAAATAACCCTGGTCATCTATTATCAACAACAAAACCCTACCTGAAACTTCAAATGAAACACTCCTGCTTCTGGAATCTAATGACATGCCAAATATCACATTCCCTCATACTTCACACTAGCAACCTTCCACCCCCATCTCATCGATCTATGTCCCAATCAACAAGTAAACACTCTGTTTCATACAGTAGTGGTTTTAATTTATTTTTCACTCTGCACTTTCGATCATCATCAATTTGAATAGCGATGATAAATCATTACTAGTGTACATTCTTTGTGTAAATATATTGAATGTATGTAGGCAAAATAAAAGGTTTTTTGATATTACTAACACAAAGTTATGGGCTCTGTTAACTAGAGGGCGAGGATAAACATGATTGCAATATTAACTTAAAGATAGAATTTAACACGGTAAATGTACGATCTACTACTATTTCTCTTGTTGTAAGGAATTAATTTAGTACATCATGTTATGTTGCAAGTTATACTGATGTTCATGTTGATAGCACAAATGTACTTCGTTTGTATATCAAGTACTCTTTTCTATTTATTTTCATTTTAGACGGTTACTTTCCATTGAAAAGATTAACAAATGAGTTTAACATTATGGAAAAGGACATGTCTACTAAGATTAGTATACGTCTATCATTTCCAATCAAATATTGATAGGAAATTGTTATGCTCAAATAGTACATTAGGTAATTTCACATTCTAATGACTAGGCATTGTAAGAATTTTTTTCATCAGTGTTGGTCTTATCAGTTGGTTTTTCTAATTGTTTCAAAATGGCAAATGCCATTGCTTTTCGTAGTGCGTAAATAAGTGTTTCAAATTGTCTCGAAGCTCATATACACCCAGTTTTGACAATAGTGAATATCTCTATCATGAACTCCTTTCCATATCATATGATCATCATACTGATATTTGAATAAGCCCTTAAAGTCGCAAAATTTTGAAAATAATCAAAGCCAAATTTTGAAAATTATCCAAACTGTAGCAATTATACAAATTTTGATGATTTTGACTGCGATACTAATATCTGTCAATTTCACCATTGTGAATCTACGGGCGTGGATTGGGATATCTTGATGGCTGATGCCACCTGTGGGTTCATGGTATTAGGCTCCGGTGGACCATCTATTGACCCCATCCAACAGGAAAAATGGGTTGCAAACGGTCCCCAAATAGACTGAGTTTGCTAACAGAATTGAAATCGTGAGATTTGAAATCCTTTTGAACCTAGTGCATACGTTTGGTTTTATATAATCATCAATTTGATGCAAAAAGAATTTTCTTTTTTGTGTTGTTCATACAACACTGGTTTCATATAAATTACTATAGAGTATTTGTGTGTTCCATGTTTAATTTTTCAGTGTTGATTCTAACGAGCCACGTCAAAACTATTTTAATTCACTGAGTTGACATGGAAGATGGAATATAGGAATAAAATTTTATCCTTGGATACGAGTGAGACATGTTGGGTATAGCTCAAAAAGATTTGATAACGTATGACCTTTTTTTTGAAAATCTTCTAAATTCTACTGCCATTTAAGTCTTTGAACAAACAAATGCGAATGCTTTTGCTAGAATCTAAATATCATCGACCTTGACTTCGATAATGTTGGATTTGATTTTGAAAGTGATTTTATTTCATGCTTCACGCATGCTACAGTTTGGACGATGGAGAACAATTTTAATTTTATTAGTCATTTTATATACCATTTAAAATGATTTGTTACTGAATGTTGCAAATAATTGTTATTTAATACTTAACTTGATTTGGTCTAAGTAGAATAAAATTTGTCAACCTACAAAAATAATAACACATGATGGCCACTGTCACTATTTATTCAAATTCTTCCTATGATCATATAAAATGTAAATAGAGGTCATACGACACCACAACCATAAAATGTGTATTCGAATAGTCAGTGTACTTCCTTTCTAAACATTATTGCTTAGTAGCTATATGCATATAACCAACCTAATGCTAGCTTTATGGACTTAGGCCCAATCATGGTGATCATATCACACAAGCAAGTTCCAAAAGCCAATAAGAAATAGACAATATTCAAACAAATTAAAAAATTGTCATATCTAAACAAAGTTTGAATTATTTTTACTAGAAATTGATTCCATTGCAACGTTCGCAGTAAGCCAAGGTATTGTAGTACCAAGATATCCCAATTATACTTACCACTTGAGGTACATTTGCTTCATTCCAGGTTTCTTTTCTCTGTCAAACAAATAACGTAAACAACATTAGTGAAAATGTTAGCAATAATGTTTAATAGGGTTTTCGGGTCTAGTTGAAAGCACAACAACAACAACTAAAAATGTTTTGAAGTCTAGTTGAAAGCACAACAGATCGCCTATTTGTATTTTTACAAGTGGAAACACGGATACAATCTTTCTATCTGAATTTTTGCAAGTGGAAACATGGCTACAATCATGCCTTAACTTTTCAATGATGTGTTGCATAAAAGGAGCTGGAGCATGACAAATGAAAACATGGATACAACCATGGAAATAGAAGGAACTGGAACACGGATGCAAACATGGAAACATGACACATTACGAAAGGGTGCATTTTGTTGATTTGAGCAACAAATCATTGTATTTGAATTTCGGTTTGCAAACCGAGTTGTAATTTGCAACTCAATTGTTTTGCAAATTGAATTGCATTTTAGTTTGCAAAAATGAGTTGCAATTTGCAATTCAGTTGTTTTGCAAACTGAAGTGCATTTCAGTTTGCAAAATTGAGTTTCAAATTGCAACTCAGACGTATGCCAAATTATTCAATTGTCAAACTAGAACGGGTGCATTTTTGTTGTTCTGAGCAACAAATCATTGTATTTGAATTTCAGTTTGCAAACTGAGTTGCAATTTGCAAACTGAGTTGCAATTTGCAACTCAATTGTTTTGCAAACGAAATTGCATTTCAGTTTGCAAAACTGAATTGCAAATTGAAACTCAGTTGTATAGCCAAAATTGTTCAATGGTCAAACTAGATCCAACAATTTCATCGTCAATTGGTCCAGCAGTTGAGTTGCCAATTTATGTTGATGCACTACAAACTGAGTTGCAACAAATGCAACAAGACCAGTATCTCAGTCAACTCTGAACTAATTGACATTTGGCAACAGTTCAAGACAACGTAACCTATGCAATGAAAGGCTCCAACTAGTAGTATTGTTAATATAGCTTGGCATTACGACTCTTATTGTGCGTGTGTGTAGTAAATAAGTATTTCATGGGACATAATAAACTAAATTTATCAACCGTGTACCAATTCCTACCCAAAATGGAATGCATATATCAAAATATGAATTCAAAATTATTATTATTTTTGAGAAAATTTAATCTTTTCTTTCACTTCGTCAAGAATCAAGTATAAAAATAACCCCTTATGGTCATGTTGATTATTGTACAAAATGTAAAGACTAGATAATGCATACACAGGATATGCTCTCGTAGGAAAAAATAAAATAAAAAGTTTTAGATATGATTCACATACATTAAAATATGAAACAGATAAGAGAATTGAGATCTGTACCATACACAACATAAAGGATTGAATTTATTTTTATTTTGTTTCTTTTTGTCAACATTATTCAACTTTCTTCTTCAATTACCCACTTCATCAAGATTCCAGAAAGAAAAATCAAGTAAAAATCAAGTAAAGCGGTACAAACAATGCATTTTAGTCATTAGCCTCACCCACGTGTATTTTTGTTCTCATCCGCTATATTCAAGTTTCAACTTATCCTCTTATTCCTAGATGTTTCAAAACATCAGTTTCTTCTTTACAATGAAATCAGGTTTTATTTTAACTCCCACAATATGAGTAATAAGTAGACAAGCAAAGACTTTAAATTTAATGCTTAATTTTGATTTTTTGGTTGAAGTCTTGATTTTGTTTCTCTCCAAAAGAAGGCTTAGTTCTTCGAAATGTTTCAGATCCAAAACCAAGTCATGAAATAACATGTTCTCTTTTATAATAACTGGTAGTTTGGAGTATTTACCAAAAAAATTATTGTATATTTCAAGACGTCAAATGAGTGTTATATTTAAATCAAATATCACTTTTGCTCTAAGAGAAAAAATCATTTTAAAAAATCGTTTGAAAAATTCATTAAAATTAAAATCCAAAAGTTAATAAAACTAAAATAAAATTTGAAACCAAATGGGTTTATGAAATAAAAAACTAATTTTTCAAAGCAAGCAACACCAAGCATGTTTCAAAAATTGGAAAACACCACCAAATAAGAAATTGGAAAATAGTCCATACATTTAATTTATAAGTTGATACCTACCTAACATTTTCCACTTCAGTTGTTGTGATAAATATTCTTTTTCTTAACAGAAAAAATAGCAAGCTCCCTTTATCAGTTATTAAACCAAAGTCGAGTATTGGTTTTCTTTTAGCAAAATCCTAATTCAATCGTATAAAATGTAATCGAAAATCCATCAAGAAAATCTGCATTAAAACAAAGTCTTGGTTTTTTTTCAATCATGTTTTTCTACAATAAAACACATTTGTCATTTTAATGCAACTTCCTTCTTCACTCACCTTTCATTTTTCTCCATCTGCTTTAATTTTGCGTTAAACAATACAAATTTGTTTTGGCGGATAACATTACTAAATCAAATATTTTAATTTGAGGAAAACACAAAATTGTAAATTTAAAATTTTCTTTCCATAAATCTAATTTTTAAAAATAAAAATAATGTTGGTTAAACATTTGGCAGATAATGAAATAAGCAGCACCAACGTTCAACAAATAGCAAAATGAAGAGGAGAAACTACAATTCGACAAACAAAAAATGGAGCGGACAAACTGTAATTTTACCAACAAGAAAAATATGAAATGTTGGCTAGATTTAAGATTGCAATTTCTTAATTTTACTACAATTTTATCTTATGATTGTATCAATATATGCTATCATGATCAATATTTCATATTCAACCATAAAAAATTACTGTATAGACTGCATAAAACTGACTGTGACCTTAAAGATTAATAGACGTATATCAAGCTCATACATACATCAAGCTTATGAATGTTTCTGTGAAAAAGTATAAATTATAAAATTGAGTTCATATTTTTGCATTTAAAATTCATACAAAAAACAAATTGATAGCTTCAATTGTGAAATTCATATTACAAAAAATTGAACTCATGGTTGGAAGGTCCCATTTGCAATATCAGTTAGGTTAGGTGCTTTGACATAAACAATTGTATATTATTTACAAAGTTAGGCAGAGTAATCGTGAAAAGAAAAAACAAATTGAAAAAACAACCAAGGCTCAAGAGAAAACAAACATTTATTTTGTTAAGCCATGATATAATCATCATCTCACTCATATGAATTGATTTATGTGTTAGCATTCAAAAAAGAAAAAAAAATACACACACGCACGTATGTATGTATGTATATATGCCTGGGGATCCAAATAAAAATTAGATCATAGAAACCAAAAGTTTGCTATTTAACCAAGTGCGCTGGGTACTTATGCGGTTTTCAACCTTTCACATGAAAATTTAACAAAAGAAATTAAGTTATGTTTATCTCACTATACAAAGCACTTACTAATCTGAAATTCAATTAATATCCTCAGTTTGTATCAAATCAATATCATGAAACCTAATTGACTGACTTTTGGCTTAACTTTAGCATAAATTAGTAAGTGGAAATTAGTATGTTCTTAATTCCTATTGACATGTAAAGTAAAATTATTGACCCAAGAAAGTTTACCAATTTTAGTTTATCATCATTGAATAATTACGAAATAAATTCATAAGATGATTCAACAAGGAAATAAAATAGAGAAACTATAAATTATACCAACAGTCAAGTTCCTGAACGTGAAATCATGATTCAGCTTCATTGAGGAATTGAGCTTGGTTGAGTAATCGATCGTTGAAAGTGCTTAAGCTGCTTAGAAGAATCACGATTCATCTTCTTCAAGGATTCCCGCTTCAGTTTCCTAGAGAGTTGCAGCAATTGACCGCCAAATTTGAGAGGGATTCGTGGGTTGCCGGTTGGATTTGAGACGGATTTATGGGTTGCGAATCAGATTTGAGAGGGATTTTGTAGGTTAAAGTAAGGATTAGGGTTGAAGGGGGGATTTAGTTTTAAAGAGAGGTTCCATTTGGAGAGAAGTGAAAAGCAAAATTTAGATGGGCAAGAATAAGAAGAAGGAACTAGACCATGAAATGAAATTTTCACTCCTAATTAATTGTTGTGAAACACGTCATCTATTGGCCTAAAAAGGGGTAAGTACCAAACCATAGCAAGTCAATTTTGTATGCAATTCCTACTTGCTATTAAAACAACATTTTATTGTAGTAGGGGTTTTATAATATCCCTACTTTCTACGCCATATTTAATCAAAATAAAAGTGTTCGAATCCAATTTGTGATAATTAATATTTCAAAAATAAATTTTTAGCTGATTAGATTCTATTTAGTAAAAGATTTTGTTGTAATAAACTGAATTAAATTAATAAATTCTTTTTAGATAATTTATTAAAATTACATAATAAGTTTTAATCAATATGAATATTTGGAAGCGTAAATAATATTTCAAATATGTTGGAATAGTTGGAAAGTAAATTTATTTTGTAACAGTATAATGAATGATTAAATAAAAATGAAGGAGCATCGAATTGAATACTATTGTCCAAGTATCAAAATATAATTTGTAAAATGAAGAGTAAATTAATTTGAATTGGATGGGAATAAATTTACAAACAAACAAAAAGATTTGTTCAAAAGAAAGGAATGGTAAATTTAATTGGTTTAAACTAGAGTCCAATATGCAAGCCCAAGCCCATTTTAATTCGTTCCTTTCTAACATTCTCAGGAAGCTCCCTTTTATACTTGAATGCCAAGCCTGTACCCCTATAGCCATTTTTATCCCTAATTTCCCAAACTAAAATCATGACAGCTAAACAAATTATCATGCTCAAGGCACACATTGCTCGGCTGAGGAACACTGCAAGAGGGGAACAAGCGATGGCCGATGATGCGAGCAACATGATATGATGGATCATGCGAGCATGTTAGCATGGTGGATGCAGTTAAAGGCGTAGCCCGTCAATGGTTGCATGGGTTCGGTCATGACTTGTTGGATGCTGGGTTGCTTGTCATAGTTGATGGGACATGGAGGGTATAGTGAAGCAGAGGCTAGAGGAGTGGCTGAGGTCGTCGACTCTATAAGGTGATGTAGTGCTTGGTGGTTGTCGAGTAGATGAGCTTTCTAGTGCTCGAGGAGATGTGGCGTCAAATGAAGTAACCATTTGGTTGGCGGCTGAAGTTGTTGTATAATTCATTCTTCCCATAACATTTCGGTGAGTAAATTCTTTTGCTGCCTATTTGTGTATAGTTTCTTAATCAAAATTGCTTGATTTGCTTGGTTTAATTGATTGTTGGTTAATTGGACGAAATTGCTCGCTTAATGATGATTGATGGTTGATATGATTTGAATTGATTAGAATTGTGTTGTGAACAATTGTCTACTTGTTGTGAAGATTATTGGTTCATTAGCGATTATACATCTATTGTGTGGTGTTTGAGTAATAAATCGATGTTTGTTAATAATCAAACTTTCTTAGAAATTGATCAGAAATGATGTATAAAATGAAAAATTGAAATAAATAAATTATTTGGTAACAAATAGTCAACTTTGGAATGGTTTATTTATTTAATATTAAAAAAGTTGTAATTAAGGCGAAAAAAATTCAAAATGGAATGAATTTGGGAAGACAAAAAAATGAAATAATTTTGAGGATTGCATGAGAAGAAATTTTTGGTACATGATGGGTTTTGAGATTATATTGAATAAGTGAATTTTGAAGATGTATAATTTTATTTATTTACTGTTGATTATAAAAATATTTAAAGGGTTTTTATATAATAATATTTGAAATCTATGTTTTATAGTGATTAGTTAATTTGGATTTTATAGACTAGAATATTATGAAATAATATTTTGAAGCATTGTAAGCTAAAAACAATCTATTTATTGAATAGAAATGATCATTTATGGGATTTGTTATATATACTGTTAAGTGAATTTTTGAAGGCATTCTGTTATTGTGGTTGATGTAGAAGTTTGGTCTGATGGATCAATAGTTTTAAAAGAATTTTAGAATTTTAATAACAATTTAGAATACATATATATATATATAGGGTTTGGAAATATTTTGGATTGAGAATACTCTTTTGATTTGATGTTTAAAAGGTTTTTAGAAGATATAAATTCCTTTTGTAGTATTTCCATATTTTAGAAATGGAAATTTGAAATGAAAGGATTTTAGAGGTTTTAAATATATTAATGAGTTTGAACAAAGGTTTCTTCTAAACCAAATAAGTTGTTTTAAAAATATGGATTTTGAAATTAGATGAGAGGTTCAATATTTATTATTTTAAAAGAGGAAGAAAAAATAAAAGAGGTGTTTTGTTGTTAAATTAAATTGAAGTATTTTTCTAAAAAGAGGAGAATTATTTTAATGAAATGTATTTAAATAAACATCCATCTCATAAATTATTAATTAAATAATATTTTGATTTGTGTATGGTTGGATTGTTACAAATAAGATGAAGTTAAATTACTTATTAGCTGAACTATGAAGTAATGAGAATATAGAATAATAAACTAAAGTAAAAATTAAGCGAGAGTGGATTAATAAGCGAAATGGAAATTTAATTAATGTTGATTAATTAAAAGTGTTATGTTTATACTCGTATTACATCAGATGGCATGGGACGTCCATAGGGAGTATATTTATTTACTCAACACTAGTATAAAGTTTGGTGATTCATTGAAGATCGAGTATTTACCACTTGGACATTTGTGAATTTCGATATACTACACAATTATTAACCGATATTTCTTAGATTTCTAACTAGACCTATGAGTTGTATTATATGTTCCATTATTTTATTTAAAAAGCAAGGACATGATTCTCTGCTTTTGAGTAGAACAACGTGTGCGAAGTCTCTTATGTAGATGTGATGGCCATAAGTTTTGCTAGGACCATCCTAGCTTGACCGACCATGAGATCACTCCCCGATAGTTGTGGCGACATGACCCCTTCATCACACCATCATAGTCTACAGCACGGGCCAACGGGACGAATACAGAACAAGACGAGATGGTAAACTACTGAGAGCAGGTGCGAGAAAGCAACATGCGTTTATTATGCAGCGAAAGACTAGTAAGGACGTTCACATAAATTTACGAGTAGGGTCTCCCTTTGCATTTGAGATTGACGAGGTTCTGGTGTAGACTCGGCTTTTGGCTACAACAGCAATAGAAGCAGTCACAATAATGAAGATGAAACTAAAAAATAGAGGGAATAAATCAAATACAATTGAATAAACAAGAATGAATGGATGTATGTTGTTTGCGAAGGATGTGATGTGTGTGACGAGTGTGATGTGTGTAGTTCATGATGTGTGCGGTGTGCGTGATGTGTGCAGTGATGTGTCATTGGTGCAATGGATGTTTCGTCTATGTGGTGTGACATGTGTGGTAGGTGCTTTATGTTGAATATGCACTTATATGATTTTTGTTTGATGATAATAAACATATATACATTTGTTTAAATGTATTTGTTAATGTACTATTTTATTTTTCATAGATTAAATAAATATTGCTGTTAAATACACAGAATTTGATTTCAAACAGAAATTTTATTTCAACAAATATTTATTACATTTTGAATAGTACAAATTCAAGCTCTCACTATACATATACAACTTTGATTACAACTGCATCACAATTTAATTTACATAAATTCCTCACTATATATCACTCACACTCGTATTTTATCTTCAACTTCATTCCAGTTAGAATCCAGCATCTGAGCAATCTGTAAAAATATTCACTAACGCAGTAAAATTGAAAAAGAAATATTTTTGCAATATAAAATGAAATATTTTTTTTTGGAAATATGATTTGCCTCAGTTATTTGGGTTGTTCGTCATCATTTACATTTGAATTCATCATACACGAACAATGTGACATGCACAGTGTATCACTGTACATGCCACATGGCCGTGCACATCGATATACACTTGATAATGCTATAGGGACAGGTGAGCACAGGTCAAACCCAAATGAAAAGCCGGGTTCAACTCACGTGCAATATATTTAAAATCACGATACGAGCACAAGGTCAAACCCGAGTTTTGAAATTGGATTCAACACAAGTAAAATTTCAAAAATCAACATGAAAGGATGCAAAGACCGGAAGTCCAATTCCAAACAACTCAACAGAAGTACGCAATGCCGAGAAACAATGTACAAAAGATCAGAGACAAAGTATGTACACAAGTATACAACTACAGGTCTCAATGTCAAAGAAACAACTCAGCATTGAATACATGGAGGCAAGATCAAAGTGCAACAGACACACAATGAAAATCAGAGAAAGGATGAAGACAACAAGTAAAGTGCATCAAGTACAATCCAGTCCAAATGCAACAAGCAACATAAATAAACCAAAGTGCAGACCAAATAAAGACACGGTGCAGAACAAGATTGCCATCAATATAACAGAAATGAAGACTGCAAAATTTTTGCAGTGATACAGATACACAACAGTCTTTGAACAAGAAAACCAGTGACATGAATGCAGTGTACATGAATGCAACATCAATGAACCAAATACTCAATTTGATTGTAAGCATGTACAACAGGACAGAGAAGTGAACAACATGAATGCAACAGAAAACAACAGAGCATCAAAGCACATGTATGCAGACTCAGTGGCAAAATGATCAGAATACACATAGCCAAAAATGTACTCCAGATCAAAGTATGGTGACCAAAGTATGGTGTGTGCAAGTGCAAACTCAAATGAGCAAGTGCAACAGAGGACAGCAACATGTACACATGGGGAAGTGCATTTATCAAGGATACCATGAAGCAATACCACAATATTAAGTTCAAGACTACAGTTACAAGATATGACATCACAACTACCAGGCAGCATGAACAGCAATATGTTAAAAACATATAAACCAGCAAAGGCCAAAATCTAACAAAGGCAAATTCACCAGAGAATCATATGTGCAGAGGAACAGTGATGGTCGAAGTAATGCAGATTCGTGAATGTATACAGTCAAGAAAATCAAGTGCGTGCAATTTTTGAAAAAGTCAAAACAAATAAAAGAGGAAAGTTTTTGCTGTATTATTCAAGGGAAATCAAACGTTTAAAAATCAAGGCCGTGAGTAACAAGGTGAAAATATATCAGGAAAGCCGTGCGTATCAGGCAATTGAAAATTAGGAAAGTATCGAGTTATATGAACAAACTCAAGTATTTCGGTATTCATATAAATACCAGCACCAAAGTATCATCATCGGCATGAAAAAACAATTGAACTCAAGCAATCAAACCTGAAAACGAAAGAAATAAATAACATACCAGAAGAAAAGACGAATTCGATCATCTCGAAGCAACCAAGCCGAACCCTAATTTCACAGACAAATCAAGAGAAGCAGCCGAGCGCAACTCCAAGTAGCTGTAGAGCATCAATATCAATTGACAAGAGCAACGAAATAAATTGGCATTCGAAAGCCCTAATCTGGATCGAGAACAAAGCCTAATTTCACAAAGAGGAACGAACGAGAGAACGGCCGCACTTTTCCCAAAGGAACGAATAAAAAAGGATCGGGTCGAAATAATAAAAGGGGTCGGCCATTAAGTTTTAGGGTTTTTTTTAAATAAGGGCTTTAGTTTTTAAAATAAGGGCTTTATCTTATTTTTGTTTTAAATTTGTTTTTAAATTTTAAAACTCTTTTCAAATCGTTGTATTTGCTAGTCGTGTGACTAGGGGACAAGCTATGTGGCGTAGCTTGAGAATTCGCAACTCAGTGGCTGAGTTGTGGCAGGGTTTTGAGCGTAGAATTAGGTTAGTCAGTAGCGAGTGTCGCGAGTTTACGTGTGTAAGCGTGTGACTATCTAATTTCTAGTAGAAACCTTGGGGGCAGCACGTAGGCAGGGTTTTGCCGAAGCTGGGTAAATTTTGTGTCGTTTCTATTTCTGCATTTATTATTCTGCTATTATCTGTGCTGCTATTATTCTGTGATCTGTGTTGAAAGTATTTTATAAGCTTTCGCGATAAATTTTTACAATTAATACTATCATCATATTCACCCCCCCTCTAGGGTGAAATCGATCCTACAAGTGGTATCAGAGTTAGGAATAAAAGTCAATTTTTTTTAAATTTCATTTTTCAAAAATTAGTTCTTGTTTAAATGTTCGATTTTTTTTTAAAAAAAAACATGGCCTCTTTTAATAATGCTTTTGCTGAGGGTCAGTCCATAGTTATACCACCAATGTTCAATGGTGAATATGCCTACTGGAAAAATAGAATGAATTTTTTTCCAAAAAACCATTGACGCTTGGAACATTGTTGAGACAGGTTATAGATCACCAACTATAATTGTAGACAATCAGGAAATAGATAAACCGATGGACTAATGGACAGAGCTAGAAAATAAATTACAAAATGCTAATGCTAAAGCTATGAACTCTATTATCTGTTCATTGGACCAATTTGAATTTAATCGTGTCTCTCATTGTTTAACTGCGTAGGAAATATGGCACACGCTCGAAGTAACTCACGAAGGAACATCTCAAGTCAAAGAATCTCGCCTAGCCATGTTAAGCAGCGAATACGAGAATTTCACAAAGGCAAAAGAAGAAAATGTCAAAGAGATGTACGGACGACTATCCAATACAAATCAAAGGCTCTTGGAAAATCGTACACAGAGTTCGAGATAGTCCGAAAAATCCTCAGAGTTCTTCCTCGAAGCTTTGAAGCAAAAGTCACAGCTATTCAAGAATCAAAGGATTTGAAACAAATCAAGGTGGAAGAGCTCATTGGAAATCTCACCGCTTATGAACTAGAGCTAAAGTTCAAGGAAGAGCGAGAAGGAGGCGATACTCGAAAGAAGTCAATTGCTTTCAAAGGAACAACTGAAAATGACGATGATGATAATGAGGATGGTGAAGTTGAATTAGCAGTATTAATAAAGAGATTCAAAAAGTGGAATCGCAAATATAGAAATCCAACCAGAAATCATCAAATTAAAAGCAGAATAAACAAAGCACTAGACATTTCGGAGAAGCAAGAGATCATCTGCCACAAATGTAATAAACCAGGCCATATCAAGCCAAATTGTCCTCGAAATCGAGCAAACCAAGGAAAGAAACCGAAGAAGAAAAGTTTTGCGGCTACTTGGGATGAAATTGATGAAGATGAAAGTTATAGCACTGAAGTGAAAGAGCAAATCTATGTCTTCATGGTGAAGTAACTGACAGTGATGATGATGAGCCAAGTGAGGTATCAAAACTTTCTCATTCAGAATTACTTATATATTTTCATGAAGTAAATGGCTGTTTTGAACGACTTAAGGAAAAGTATGCCAAACTTGAATCACAAAAGGATTCTTTAATTTATTTAAATAAACAACTTAACCAATTAGTTAAAACCTATCAAAGCAGAATCCCTAAGTGTGATAAGTGTCCAACATTCGAAGAAGAGATTGAAAATTCAGAAAACAAAATTAAATCGCTTGAAAATGAAATCCTGCTTTTGAAAGAAATTGAAAACACAAAAAGAGAAGACTCTATTAAAAGGTGCACACAACTGATAAATGAAAATGAATCTCTCAAAACCCAAGTCCTACAACTATCAACAACTTTAGATAAATTCTCAAAAGGAGAAAAATCATTGAATATGCTATTAGGGAAACAAGATATTAATGCATCTAGGCAAGGACTTGGATATAACAAATTTCAAAAAGATAGAAACCAAATTAATCAAGTCAATTCATTTGGATACAATCAAAATAGTTGTTGGTATAAACCCGAACATGTGAAGACTATATCGATTTGGGTTCCAAAAGGCACAAATATAAAATCTCTCAAAGTAAAACAAATTTGGGTGTTTAAAGGAACATGTATAAATAGTTTTCAGTCTCCTCTAAATTATCTTCCAAAATATTTTGCCGCTAACAATTTTGGACCTATAAAAACAAATAGGTCACTAAATTTTTTTCTCGTGTAGGTATGCTGGCAGGCTAAGGAACAACAGCAATGGTATCTGGATTCTGGCTGTTCCAGACACATGACAGACGATAAATCATAGTTCCTTAGCCTAGAAAAGTATAAAGGTGGCAGGGTCACAATGGGTTACAATGAAAAGTGTAAAATTGTTGGAAAAGGTAAAGTAGGTAACAATACATTTACCCTGAATGATGTACTGTATGTTGAAATTCTGCACCACAACTTTATATCAATCAGCCAGCTATGTGATAAAGGTATGAATGTTATTTTTGACTCTGACTTGTGCAAAATTGTTGACCATTCATCTAAAGAAATCTTATTTTCAGGTAAGAGGAAAGGTAATATATATTCTCTATCTTTTGATGATCTCACCCTTTCTAAATGCTTGGTAGCTAAGGATAGAAGTAAATTTATGGCATCGACGTTTAGGGCATGCTAGTATGAACTTGCTAAACAAATTAAAAAGGAAAAATTTGATAAGAGGGTTGCCTTCACATGAGTTTGAAACAGAAAACATTTGTAAAGCATGCACTTTAGGAAAACTTAAAAAATCATCATTTCATGCCAAAAACAGTGTAAGCACTTCTAGAGTACTTGAGCTAGTTCATATGGATCTATTCGGACCTAATGACATTGCTAGCTTAGGAGGTAAGAAATATTGTTTTGTAATAGTTGATGACTACTCAAGATATACATGGGTATATTTCTTAGCCAAGAAATCAGAAACATTTTCATACCTCAAGAATTTCACAAAATTAGTCCAAAATGAAAAGGAAGTTTCTATTATTTCACTAAGATATGATCATGGTGGAGAATTTGAAAATTATGAATTTGAAATTTTTTGTGATGAAAATGGAATTAAACATGAATTCTCTGCACCACATACTCCACAACAAAATGGGGTAGTAGAGAGAAAGAATCGAACTTTACATGAGTTGGCTAGATCTATGATAAATGAGTATGAACTACCTTTACATTTTTGGGCAGAAGCAGTAAATACAGCATGTTATGTGATGAATAGAGTTATGATTAGACCGATTCTCAACAAAACTCCCTATGAGCTATGGTTCAACAATAAACCAAACATTGCTTACTTTAAAGTGTTTGGATGTACTTGCTATATTCTCAATACAGGTGATCAATTAGAAAAATTTGAAGCAAAAGCTGATGAGGGTATCTTCATGGATACTCTTCGAGAAGCAAAGCTTACAGAATCTACAACAAAAGGACTAAAACAATCGTGGAATCAATCAATGTGAAATTTGATGAAGGCATTGATAATCAGGAAACATCCAAAAGCAATGTTGAAGAGGAGAAGGAAAAAGATGAACATGAAGAACCAAAAGAAACTGATGATATCAGAGAAACTGCCATAACTCCAGAAGTCCGAAGGAATCTAGATCTAGCAAAACTGAAATTCAAAGCAGACCATCCTCCAGAATTGGTAATTGGAAACCCTATAGCAGGTATACAGACTCGTTCCTCCTTTAGAAATCTATGTGATCTGTGCTTATATAGTGGATTTATTTCAGTAATAGAACCAAATAACATAGATTCAGCCCTTAACGATGAAAACTGGTTTATGGCCATGCAAGAAGAGCTAAACCAATTTGAACGAAATAATGTTTGGAGTCAAGCACCTAGACCTAAGGATTATCCAGTTATAGGAACAAAATGGATTCTTAAAAATAAATATGATGAATCTGGAAATGTAATTAGAAATAAAGCTAGACTAGTCGCTAAAGGATACAATCAAATTGAAGGAGTTGACTTTGATGAAACTTTTGCACCTGTAGGTAGACTAGAATCAATTAGAATATTATTAGCTTTTGCTTGCTACAAAGGATTTAAACTAAGATAAATGGACATTAAGAGTGCTTTTCTTAACGGAATTTTAAAAGAAGATGTGTTTGTTGAACAACCAGAAGGTTTTGAAAGTCATGAATATCCAAACCATGTATATAAATTGAAAAAGGCATTATATGTATTAAAACAAGCCCCTAGAGCCTGGTATGAATGTCTTAGTTCTTATCTCCTTGAAAATGGGTTCAAAAAGGGATGTGTAGGCACCACACTATTTCTGTTGCATGAAAAAGATGATCTTTTGATTGTTCAAATATATGTTGATGACATCATTTATGGTGCTACTAACAAGTTATTGTATGAGAAATTTGAAAAGGTCATGCAGGAAAAGTTTGAAATGGGCTTGGTTGGAGAGTTAAAATTCTTTTTAGGATTTCAAATCAAACAAAGCGATAAAGGAACATTCATTTCTCAAACAAAGTATATTAGGGAACTTGTCAACAAATTTGGATTGAAAGATGCCAAACCAGCAAGAACTCCCATGAGTACAACACTTAAACTTGACAAGGATGAAAAAGGTAAGACAGTTGATCAAAAGCAGTACAGAGGTATGATTGGATCACTTCTTTATCTTACCGCTTCTAAACCTGAAATCATGTTTTCTGTCTGCTTGTGTGCACGTTTTCAATCTAACCCAAAAGAATCTCATTTAAAAGCTGTTAAAAGAATTATAAGATATTTGTTGCATACCCCACGATTTGGTCTTTGGTATCCATCAAACGATAACTTTGAATTAAAAGGTTTTTCAGATGCTGATTACGCTGGAAATTTAGTTGATAGAAAAAGTACTAGTGGAGCATGTTTATGTTAGGACATCCATTAGTTGCATGGTCAAGCAGAAAACAAAATTATATTGCATTATCCACCACAGAGGCAGAGTATATTGCTCTAAGCGGTTGCTCTGCTCAAATCTTATGGATGATACAGACTTTGCAAGACTATGGTCTAAATTTTAAACGTGTACCACTAATGTGTGATAGTAAAAGTGCAATTGATCTCACAAATAACCCTGTGCATCACTCACGAACAAAACATATAGATGTTAGGCATCATTTTTTTCGAGATCATATTTGCAAAGAAAATATCAGCATAAATTTTATTTCAACTGATTCACAATTGGCAGACATCTTTACAAAACCCCTTCCAGAAAACAGTTTTTGCAAACTAGTCTCAGTTTAGGTGTTTTAGAAATTTGATTGCCTAATTAACAAATCTATCCCCCTACTAATTATCAAAAAGGTAAATAGTGACTGAAAAATGATAAGGGGTGATATTAATCGTACATTTTTCCTCAAGACAGTATACTTAGTAAATTTTTTTAGAAATTCAAACAAGAGTTATAAAATTCTTTGTTTGGCAAAGATTCCATGACTAGTTCTAATTCTATCATAATTCTATCGACCATCGCTTATCAAAAATCCAATATAGTTTGTCGATATGTGGTATCATAATCAGGAATCATTCGTTTTTCAGTTTATAAAATAAAATAAAATTCAAAATATTCACTCTCATTTAAAAATCCTCACGGTTATGCATGGGTGAATTACTTGGAATTTGATATGTAGTTCCATCCTCATATGCATGTATGGAATGCATATCAAAATTAATTTATTAAGTAAACAAGTTGATTCTAATCTCATTTAAAAGTCCTCACGGTCATGCGTGGTTAGAAGATACTTGAATTCATTTTTAAAGAAAAAAAATAAAAAAAATTGAAATACTACTAACCTCATTTAAAAATCCTAAAGGTTATGCATGGTTAGTAGAAATTCAGATTCCTAATAGATATATATCACAACTCGACATAACTATATGATTTTATGATAACATCATTCCCATCATCTCTAAAATGGAATATGCGCCTAACAAGAATAGTTATGATTTTTGTTTGATTTTCTATTTAAATTACATAGTTATAGTCGATTGACTATTAATGTTATATTACTATCTATCACCTTATCTCTATTTCATGACACTTTTACTCTTTTGCCGATAACAAAAGAGGGAGAGAAACGTTGGATTTTGGCAAATAAATCTTATACTACTATGCATATAAGAAGGGGGAGTTTAGTAAAGATGAAGCATTTAAATAGGGGGAGCAAGCATTTAAATGGTGGAATCATCAAATACATTTAATATGTTTCAAAATCCTAAATATATGTTTGTTATCATCAAAAGGGGGAGATTGTTGAATATGCACTTACATGATTTTTGTTTGATGATAATAAACATATATACATTTGTTTAAATGTATTTGTTAATGTACTATTTTATTTTTCATAGATTAAATAAATATTTGCTGAATAAAATTAAATACACAGAATTTGATTTCAAACAGAAATTTTATTCAAACAAATATTTATTACATCTTTGAATAGTACAAATTCAAGCTCTCACTATACATATACAACTTTGATTACAATTACATCACAATTTAATTTACATAAATTCCTCATTACATATCACTCACACTCATATTTTATCTTCAACTTCATTCCAGTTAGAATCCAGCATCTGAGCAATCTGCAAAAATATTCACTAACGCAGTAAAATTGAAAAAGAAATATTTTTGCAATATAAAATGAAATATGATTTTTTTGGAAATATGATTTACCTCAGTTATTTGGGTTGTTCGTCATCATTTACATTTGAATTCATCATACACGAACAATGTGACATGCACAGTGTATCACTGTACATGCCACATGGCCGTGCATATCGATATACACTTGATAATGCAAAGGGACAGGTGAGCACAGGTCAAACCCAAATGAAAAGCCGGGTTCAACTCACGTGCAATATATTTAAAATCACGATACGAGCACAAGGTCAAACCCGAGTTTTGAAATTGGATTCAACACAAGTAAAATTTCAAAAATCAACATGAAAGGATGCAAAGATCGGAAGTCCAATTCCAAACAACTCAACAGAAGTATGCAATGCCGAGAAACAATGTACAAAAGATCAGAGACAAAGTATGTACACAAGTATACAACTACAGGTCTCAATGTCAAAGAAACAACTCAGCATTGAATACATGGAGGCAAGATCAAAGTGCAACAGACACACAGTGAAAATCAGAGAAAGGATGAAGACAACAAGTAAAGTGCATCAAGTACAATCCAGTCCAAATGCAACAAGCAACATCAATAAACCAAAGTGCAGACCAAACAAAGACACAGTGCAGAACAAGATTGCCATCAATATAATAGAAATGAAGACTGCAAAATTTTTGCAGTGATACAGATACACAGCAGTCTTTGAACAAGAAAACCAGTGACATGAATGCAGTGTACATGAATGCAACATCAATGAACCAAATACTCAATTTGATTGTAAGCATGTACAACAGGACAGAGAAGTGAACAACATGAATGCAACAGAAAACAACAGAGCATCAAAGCACATGTATGCAGACTCAGTGGCAAAATGATCAGAATACACATAGCCAAAAATGTACTCCAGACTAAAGTATGGTGACCAAAGTATGGTGTGTGCAAGTGCAAACTCAAATGAGCAAGTGCAACAGAGGACAACAACATGTACACATGGGGAAGTGCATTTATCAAGGATATCATGAAGCAATACCACAATATTAAGTTCAAGACTACAGTTACAAGATATGACATCACAACTACCACGCAGCATGAACAGTAATATGTTAAAAACATATGAACCAGCAAAGGCCAAAATCTAATAAAGGCAAATGCACCAGAGAATCATATGTGCAGAGGAACAGTGATGGTCGAAGTAATGCAGATTCGTGAATGTATACAGTCAAGAAAATCAAGTGCGTGCAATTTTTGAAAAAGTCAAAACAAATAAAAAAGGAAAGTTTTTGTTGTATTATTCAAGGGAAATCAAACGTTTAAAAATAAAGGCCGTGAGTAACAAGGTGAAAATATATCAGGAAAGCCGTGCGTATCAGGCAATTGAAAATTAGGAAAGTATCGAGTTATACGAACAAACTCAAGTGTTTCAGTATTCATATAAATACCAGCACCAAAGTACCATCATCAGCATGAAAAAACATTCGAACTCAAGCAATCAAACCTGAAAGCGAAAGAAACAAATAACATACCAGAAGAAAAGACGAATTCGATCATCTCAAAGCAACCAAGCCGAACCCTAATTTCACAGACAAATCAAGAGAAGCAGCCGAGCGCAACTCCAAGCAGCTGCAGAGCATCAATATCAATTGATAAGAGCAATGAAATAAATTGGCATTCAAAAGCCCTAATCTGGATCGAGAACAAAGCCCTAATTTCACAAAGAGGAACGAACGAGAGAACGGCCGCCATTTTCCCAAAGGAACGAATAAAAAAGGATCAGGTCGAAATAATAAAAGGGGCCGGCCATTAAGTTTTAGGGTTTTTGTTTTTTAAATAAGGGCTTTAGTTTTTAAAATAAGGGCTTTATCTTATTTTTGTTTTAAATTTGTTTTTAAATTTTAAAACTCTTTTCAAACCGTTGTATTTGCTAGTCGTGTGGCTAGGGTACAAGCTACGTGGCGTAGCTTGAGAATTCGCAACTCAGTGGCTGAGTTGTGGCAGGGTTTTGAGCGAAGAGTTAGGTTAGTCAGTAGAGAGTGTCGCGAGTTTACGTGTGTAAGCGTGTGACTATCTAATTTCTAGTAGAAACCTTGGGGGCAGCACGTAGGCAGGGTTTTGCCGAAGCTGGGTAAATTATGTGTCGTTTCTATTTCTGCATTTATTATTCTGCTATAATCTGTGCTGCTATTATTCTGTGATCTGTGTTGAAAGTATTTTATAAGCTTCCGCGATAAATTTTTACAATTAATACTATCACCCTATTCACCCCCCCCCCCCCTCTAGGGTGAAATCGATCCTACACTATGTATGTGGTGTAATGTATGCCATGGATGCTTGATGTGCGTTGTGTGGTTTGTGTGATGGCGTTTGATGTCTTATAGATGTTCTATTATTCTTTTGATTGGATTTCTTTGTTATGTCATGTTTATTTCATTCCTTGAGATACCGTTTACGTACTTACCAATGAATCTAAACATAGTCCGATCTGTTTATTATTTATATAATACTTGTGTCTGTCTGAAACATTATAAGTTTAGGAACATGGTGACTTGTTTTTTATTGTTGATCCTATGATGTGGCCCTATGGGCATTTGACTAGTTTTGTAGACCCACTTGGACTTGTGTTTATTTATTATTATATGTTATCGCATTGTAGATGACTCTGTGTTCTCTGAAACTAATTTAATATTGTATACACTTCTGTCCTCAAGAACTGCTTTTGTTTATTCTTTTGTACCGAAACTATTTACACCGAGATAGGAATTTTGATATCATGTGACAATTCAATGTTGGTCCAAGGGAATGTTCACATGTGTATCACCCACATCACCTCATTCTCTATGTTACTCGATTGTGTCATCCAATAATACTCTCAGGTAATATGGGTAAAGAGGTGGGGTGTTACAAGTTGCTTTGTAAGATTGAACAAGTAATCAAAGAAAAAGAAGCATGTAGTGATTTCGTACTATGCCATTAGTGCTTTCCCTTAGAGAGTAGTTCCTTTCTCTTCGATGGTCCTTATTTTGAGTGGTCTAGGATTAGGCTTATTGTTTTAAATTCGAAGTGAGCACTATGTATTATTACTATTATTTTGTACGTGAATTTGTTGCACTCTTCATAAAAAATTGACCTTATGCGATGTGTCCCTAAACTTCACTTTGTGTAATTTGATTTCTATCGAAATAAATTCTAACTACTATCAACTAGCTAGGTTGTCTTTCTTCTCCCGTACGGGCACCCCTCAAAGCCTATCGAAAGCTTTATTTTCAATGAGCCTTTAGTTCCCACTATCTATAGCCCTAATGATATAGGCGCTCCTGATTTTTGAATTTACAATTTCAACTCATGCTTCGAACTTAGAGGAAGAGAAGATTCAATAGTGCTTATGGATGAAAGGCTTGAAAGAGACTTAGGATGCTCTTTATCGCTTCAAAGAAGTACGGATGCATATGAGCGTCAGCTCCAATACAATGTCAAACTACACACCAAGCTGAACAATGCAAACGTAAAGGTGGCCGAACTACACTAGATGCTGAAGGAAAGTGAAGCGCTCCATAGGATTGTCTATGCAGAGGGGATTAAAGGGTTGGAAAAGATTATAGAAAGCATGTCTCTTTAGGCTACCCATCAACATAAGGAGAATAAGGGTGATGAAGAAGGAGAAGTGGTAAATTGATTTGGCTTAAATGCAGCCCCTACTCCTTCTGTAGGTGTGGACGCTCTATTTGCGGATGAGTGGAGGTGGAAAGTGGAATTACACTATCAAGGTTAGCTTGAAGAGATGGTGGCCCACTATAAGAAACAGTTGGAGTGATTGAGGCCGAAGGATCTCCCTCGCACATAAAGAAATGGACAGAAAGCGAATGCTCTTAAGTATTTTGGTGGTGTTTCAAGGCATTCAAACATGACAAGGGATGAATTAATAAATACTTTAGTACAGACAAGGGAGACTTCCATCCTTAAAATATATGAGCTCGAAGATCGTCTACAGGAAGCTTAGGCTCCTTCAAGTATTGTAGTGATATCTGTTGATGAGCCAAGGCAGGGTCGACTTGCTTATTTTAAAGAGAAGCCTAAGAGGAGAATGTTCAGTGTAAGATGAGGCAGATTTCTTTGTAACTGGCTATTGATGTTTTTAATTATTTCTACCTTGCGCTTGACCTAAGTTTTCATTACAATAAAGAAGGCTTCATTGTGACTGCGGAGGATCCGATTGACCCCTGGATAGGGGCCAACTATGACCTAGGAAAACTTTTCGTATCATAAGGAACCAACCTTTGGCTAGTGTACCATAGGTTAGGTCATTCGTTATCGGAGCAGTATTTTTGGACTTATACTTTTGTAGGAGCACGTTGAAGAAAATATTTTTCTTTAAATGAGTATAACTACCTTGTGAGCCTTAGATTAATTACACTTTATTTTTGTTCTTTTGGATTTTCTTGATTTTTAACCTTGCCTCACTAAGCAACGCTTGGAGATAGATGACTTGGGAGAAGGGTTTAAGCTTGTTGTAGCTTGCATTACTGAACTGGAGGGATTATTGAAAGATGCCAAATGTGTATATAAGGTTTCCTATAAACATAATTTCAAGGTACTAAATGACATAGTTGTAGAGTTGTCTTTTCGGGTCGCTAAGCAAACTAGTGCAGAAGATGATCCTATTGCATCATTGGCTCACAACGTTGTATTGAGGTTAGGTGCAGCTCCTTCGCATCTGCCGAGGGGCTGATTTGAAGAACTATTATATGGCCAAATTCCATGATTTGAAGAATTACTATGAAAAGGGCCAATCCTCGGCTTCTCAAGTAAGAGTTGATTCTTGTCAACATCCCACGTTGGGTTACTGCAAGCCTTTCCATTATGAAAGAATCATAATAGATGATTCTTCTGAGGGCAAGTTAGAATTGTAACGTAGTTTGTTTTATCATAAGTAGCAGTTTCTTGCTTAACTTTTGATGTAAATTTGTGAGATGGTTTGCGATGTATGTACAAATGTGGGAATATGCAAATATGAGTAGATTTCAGTAAATATAAGCATATCTTAGTTTCTAATATTTACTAGGCAAACTTTTTGTATTTTCTGAAACTATACCCGATTTGTAGGTTGCATTATATCCTCAGCATTTTCTTTTGCCGCAACTTTTGATTGATTCCTCACACAGTTCATTCTTTTTGAACTTGGTTTTTTGGATTCATACTTTAAC
The DNA here is from genome assembly GCA_030765085.1 of Allium cepa. Lineage (NCBI taxonomy): Eukaryota > Viridiplantae > Streptophyta > Magnoliopsida > Asparagales > Amaryllidaceae > Allium > Allium cepa. Next base: position 765,885,168 of record CM060932.1, on the reverse strand, counting down.
ATATACTTAGCACAGTCTGCCTCGCTATTCAGGGCAGGCTATTTTTTGACTACGAAATCAGGTCATGTGTTTACAACCTTCTTAATTAATGCATATGGTTTTTTGTACTAGTTCGGGCCTTCTGATATCCTTACATCCAGTATAATTGTTTGGCTGAAAAGCAGAGTTGTATAAATTACAACTCAATGTTTTTAACTATGTCAGAAAAGTTAACGCAATAAGATTTTTATACTAGTTTGGGTCGTCTTACATCCTTCATCCTGTTCACTGAATTACTATTTTCATAATAATTACAATGTTCATTACATAAATAACTATGCTTATATAAAATAGGATCTGAGATGCTAACAATTTCATGTCATTGGAATTTCATGTCATTGGAACTAGATTTCCATCCGGCCTTCAAAGTCGGTATGCCCCATTAGCTAAGGCTTTTGCTACAACCAGTGACCTTCCTAATTCGGGCCAAGAGCTCCGTCTTTCAGATCCTTTGTGTTATCCATTACTCTTCGTAGCACTAGGTCTCCTTTATAGAAGTTTCTCTCCTTGAGTCTAGCATTGTATTTTCTATCATCATTTGTCGATAAGTGGTAGATCGTACTACCGCCACATCTATTCTTTCTTGAATTATATCGAGGGCCGCTTCTTTTAACTCTTTGTTCAATTCTACCACATACGATATTTTTCTATGGGATAGAAGCTTTGTCTTGACTGGGAGCATAGCTTTATAGCCATAGGATAAGGAGAAATGTATGTGGCCAGTTGGAGACCTCGATGAGGTTCTGTAAGAACATAGTACTAAAGATAACTCCTCCGCCCATTTTCCTTTAACTTTTAGCAGTCTTTTCTTGTTTAGCTATTTGATGGTTTTATCCTACTCTGACTTGTATGTTCGCCAGAGGGTGTGCGACAAAGAAGAGACTTTTTATTATTCCATTTCTTTTACAAAGTATTATAAACTCCTTACTTTCAAACTGGGTTCCATTATCTAAAATTATTTTATGAAGGACCTCAAATCTTGTAATTATATTCCATACAACACAAGTGACTATTTTCATTGCGGTGATTGTAGCTAAGGGTTCTGCTTCTACCCATTTGATAAAGTAGTCCATCGCCATCACGACATACTTTGCCCCTCGTTTTGACATGGCAGAAGGTCCTATCAAGTCCATGCTCTGTATGTTGACAGCCTTGGGTTGGCCAATGGGAATAGCGCATGGGAAGGTGGTCTCGGGATACTAGTAAACCTTTGACGTTAATCACTTTTTCTCACATATTCATGTGCATCTTGAAGTTGGGTGGGCTAGTAGTAACCGTGCCTTAGAACCTTTTTTTCCCACTTGGCTCCACTTGAGTGATCCTCGCATTGCCTTTATATACTTCACCCAAAACTCATACTCCTCCTTCTTTGGAAATGCATACAAGATAAGGGGTAGAGTTTCCTCTCTTGTATAACATGCCATCAAAGAAAGAAAACTATGAAGCATGGTATCTTATTTTATGGGCTTCATTCTTGTTTTAAAGTAGAACTGCATTTATCTAGAGTTGTTTGATAGGAGTCATCCGTGTGTCTTCTTTTACCAACTGAGGGATGGGTGCAATTGGGAGCTGCTCTTGAGTACTTTCAGCTATCACTTAGTTTTGGGCTTCTCTGACCATAGCTCATTGCGCCATAGTTAGGATCAGTATTTGGTTGACCTCGGTGATTCTTGGTTTGGCTTAATGCCCTATTAGGAAAACTTCCATTTCCTACGCTATTCTAGTACTAGCAAGTTTAGCTAACGAGTCTGTTGAAGAATTGTTCTCACATGGGATTTGCTCTATGTTGAATTGATTAAACCGCTTTGGCAACTTTTTGGCCAGTTCCACTGTTTGGCTAAAGTTGGTTCCTTCATTCGGTAATTCCCAAGTACTTGATTTACAGCTAATTCGAAATCATTATGAACTTTAACATGTGTTACCTTCATTATCGAAGCTATCCTTAAGCCTGCAAGGAGGGCCTCTTGTTCTGTCACATTATTAGTGCTTAAATCTGAGCTGCACTAGCCTATATAGTATATGTTCTTCTGGAGTGATTAGCACATATCTGATCACTGTCCCCTATTCATTCAATACCCCATCCACAAATAATTCCAGAACTGTGGAGCGGGCACTTCTTCCTTTGATTGTGGATTAGTAGGTAGCATGTATTCCATAATGAAATATACTAATTCTTGGCCTTTGATTGCATTTCTTGGATAGTAGAAGATATCGTACTAACTGGGATCCATTTCCATTTCAGCAAATAGTCTGATGTCTCTGACTTTTGTAGTATTTGTTTCAACGGTTTGTTTGTGAGGACCTTGATAGCATGCACTTGAAAATATGGTCATAGTTTCCTTACTGTATGAATCGGGTTGTAAGATTGCTTTTCAATGACTGAGTAGTTGAGCTCTTCTCTTGACAGGCGCTAGCTCATGAAGTTGATAGGCTGCTAGGTACCTTCATCTTCTCGAAACATCACAACACTATGAGCTATACCAGTTACTGCTAATTACACATACACGTGCTCACATATTACTGATTTTGATAGGATAAGGGTACTACTTAGATGGTCCTTAAGATTCTGGAATGCGATCTTGCATTCCTTATTCCAACAGAAATTTCGTCCCTTTTTCACTTGGTCGAAGACAGTATACACTAGTCGGTCGCTTTGGAAATAAATTTTCTTATAGCGGACACCCTGTCGGTTAGGCTCATGGTATCTTTTGATTTGGACTCCTATATTCCTTATAGCCTCAATATGCCATGGGTTAGCTTCAATGCTGCAAGCGCTTACTATGTGCCCTAAGATTTTTCTAACCGAATAGAAAAAGTACACATCAAGGGATTCAATTTCATACTATATTGTCTTAGAACTGCGAACGTTTCCTCCAAATCTTGCACATGACTTGACAGTGATTTTGACTTGACTAGCATGTCATCCACATATACTTCGATGTTTTTATCAATTTGTAAGAACATCATATTCACAAACCTTTAGTAGGTTACTCTAGCGTTTTTAAGTCTGAACTGCATAACTTTGTAGCAGTTTAAGCCTTTTTCCGTTACAAAACTGGTGAGCTCCTAATCTAGCTCAAACATGGCTATCTGATTACAACTTGAGTATGCATCCATGAATGGGAGTAGTTCATCTCCACTAGTCGCATCCACTAATTGATCAATTCTAGGTAGGGAAAGTCTGTATGTTCTTTATTTTTAATAGACTACTCACAAGAACAGGGTTGGTGATCCACTTTGGGTAATACATTTCCTGAAAGAATCCATTTGCTTTCAGCTCCTTAACCTCTTTATGTAGAGCATTATACCTTTCTTGATCTAGGTTCTGCGTTTTTCTCCTGACTGGATGAGCATTAGGAATGAGGTTGAGTGCATGGTATATGATAGCTGGATCAATACCCATCATATTCGAGTGTGGCAAAACAAAAACATCTGCTAATTTATTGAGGAAGTGTATCAGCTCCGCTTAGGTTTCAGCACTTAGATTTTTTCCTATCTTGAGAACCTTCATGGTGTCTTTGGGATCTATTTGTATATCTTTAATATCATTTAATGGTTTCAACTCTCTTTGGTTCCCCCAATCTCGGATCTATCTCTTTTTGTTGTTTCTCTTCGAGTTGGGAAGCGGCAAAGAGTTCTTTTCTCTGAGCTTCTTTGGAAAAATACCGCGCATTAACTAAATTATACTCATCAGTGCTAATAATTTGCGTATACTTCCTCTGTTCTTTCTTAATCGATGTTGTGGTTGAATAGCGACCTGTTTCAGCATCAGCTTTGGTACTTTGTACCGATGTAGTTTCCGAAACTGGCCTTCTATTGTACTCAGTTTTGGTACTTTGTCCCACATAGATTTGTTTCTTCTGATCCTAGCATGAGAAGCTATCTGTAGTGCTTCTTCATAGGAAAGCACAGAAGATGCACCTCAGATTTGAAGCGCTCAATGAAGTTGCATAGGCTCTCATTTTCGTCCTTCTTTATGCAGGCCTTAGTATTCACATCTAGGGAGGGCTCTCTCCAAGAGTTGAATGGTCTTAATAACAATGTAGCCGGCAGCGGCCGGGAATGAACTTCTCCTGGTTCACACCTTCTAAATTATCAACACTCTACCCCATCTAAGCACCTTAGGAAGAGCTTGCATCTAGCCATCATTCCCACCTTCAAAATGTCCATGTAGTAATCAAAGGTGAAAATATGGTCATCTGGGTTGGTAGTCATATCTCATTTATTTATTGATAGGGCTTTAAAGTTATCCGGGAAGTGTTCTTCTACAATAGTTTCACTAAATGGGGAAGAATCCTCTTCCCTAACTTCCGCTCTATTGTTTTGCCAGCAAAGTCCTGTCAGTTGCTCTATACAAGTTTTCAGTTGACGGATCTCATCATCCTTGGCATCTACCATGGATGATCCATCTTTACAAAGTGAAGTAACGTCATAATCATCGGGCATAGTTTGTGCTTGCCTTTTTAGAAGTAATGGATTTATGTTCACAGACTTTGATTTTAGCTGGGGATTGATTTGAATTTTTCCTTTGAGCTCGGTATTTATTTTTCGACCCCATCACCATTCTCACTTTTGACATTGCCATTATCAGTTATACACTATGTAGTTAGTGCAGCTTGTGAATGATGGCAATGAGCTGCTGGAGGTTGAATGGAGATTGGCTAAGGGGTAGGATATTGGGCTAGGGATATCTCTATTCCATCTATGCATTAATCCAATTGGTTTGTGAAGGCTTAAAGAGCAGCTAGGACAAGATTTGGGGTAGGCTCTGTAGAGGTAACTGCCTAAGTTTGGGTCATGGAGGCAAGGAGTTGCTTTTTTGGCATTTTGAGGCCTAGTGACGTTGTTCTTGGTTGAGAGGAGTATTGGAGTCGGTGTGATTTATGGTGTTGTAGTGGCATCTAACGGAGATGTGAGTAAAATTTTACTAGAAAGGGAAATTGACTCTCCTTCTAGCGCCAAAAATGTTCATGAGATTTTTTATCTCAGAAACACCCAAGTATTTTTCTTAAAGTAAATCACGACGCTGAATGCTTATGTGACTAGGAATCAACAAAATTAAGTAATTTTAAGATTATCTTTAATGGAAGTAATTATATGCAACAATGTTTACACAATTATGGGGGGAAATATTCGAAGTTTTATGACAAATACTTATTTAACTCATTTAGAAATATATTACAACTCTAGCACTAAAAACAAAAAATTAAAGTAAAGTACTAAAAGCAATAAAATGACACAGAGAATTTACGTGGCTTGGATGTTAATGGTCCTATGTCCACGGAAAATTATCCTTTTCATAGTACAAACAATGGCCGAGTTTTCGTCTTCAATATTTCTAAAAGGAGTAAAGTCTAAAAATTCCCACTTCTTTTCTAAATACTCCATTTATTCAAAGCACATAGAAATTCACGTGGATTGCCAACATAAATCTTCCACTCCTTTGATTTCTGCCTTTGGATTATGCCATCTGTCGATCACTATGCAGTTAATGCCTCGCAACTACCCCGTTATAACCCTGCTATATCTCATAGTGGATTTCTACCACTGTGATTTTTTCATATAGCCTCAAATATAGCCTTTCCGCTTTAAGCCCAGCTATTTTCGCTATATCCCGTTATTCCCACTATATTCTGCTATTTCCGCTATATCCTTTTTAAAAGAAATGAATTTAAAAATGGAATTTATATATATTATAAAAATTATGAAATTTATTTATTTATTTTAATTTTTAATATATTTTTAGAAATGAAAATACTATAATAATCTACAAAGTTCAATTATGCTATATAACAGTTTTACGTTTATTTGTAGTATATTCGCACATGTTTTTATTTAATATTATTTATGTATTAATTATAATTCAATTGAATGTTAATTTTTCATTTATTTACCATTTATATATTTTAAAAATATTTAGTACGAATTTTATATGCTATTTTAGAGTCATCCGCTATATCCCGTCATATCCTCGCTGTATTCCTGCTTTGATTATTTGCACCTCCGCCGCATTAAATCTGCCGAGCGGTTTAACTACATAGGTTGATCATCCGTCTCACTTATTTATTGTACATGGATTGCCAACGTGGCCTTAAGCGAGAAACTGTAATTTGAATTGGTGAATCTTGAATTTGGCCGATAAGCTTGAAATTGAAGCGGGAAATCCCAATTTTGAATTGATCATGACTTGATTGTTCCATAAAGCAATAAGCTGATGGACTGTGCACATGTAAAGGCAAAACTCCTTGTTTATGCTGAGTGGCAATACCATACAACATCTGGACTGCACTGACGTTCTTGAAGCTGCACCGCACCGTTTATCAAAGATAGAAACGAAATACAATATTAGGTTGTAATTAAAGCTGAGCTATATGATTCAGTAAACAAAACTACGCCATCGTCATATAGGTAGGTCATATCGCCTAAATTCATTCTGAGCTATACTTGTCGATGGAGGAGTATGCCACTGTCCTTGTATTTAAGTTGTATTTGAGACCTTGAGCATGAAATCATGGCTTCTCGGCTTTCTTTTGGGGATCTAACCAAGGATTATGGTTGTAGAGTAGCTTTTTACCATAGCCTCACACTTTGAGCTGTTGTATCCGCGTGTAGTATTTTCTTCGAAATTGCAGTGATGTTATGTCACTTCAATTTCAAATTAGGATGGTGACTTCTCATTCACTGGCTGGTTATGAACGCCGCGTAACATCACTTCCCTATTGCTTTTAATGTTAATATCAGATTGCGGAGAATCCTTGCCTCATTTTATGTTTGTTTAAGATTGTGGCGCATTCTTATCACGTATAATTGCCTTAGGGTTTGTGTCGCAGTTCTATATCATTAGTGCTACTTTTATGGCCACAGCACAATCTCTACATCGTGTTGTTATTTAAAGATTATGCCACAGATCGAACTTATTAGGGCCCACTATTTAGAACTCCAGTACAACATTCATTTTTGGTAACTGAAGTTGTTCCCATAATTCAATTTATTGAAGCGGTTTTAGGATTTCAGATCAATCCTTATATTTTGTGACCGCCCAAAGCCATTGATGCAATATTGCAGCGCCAAAGCAATGCTCAATGAAAAGGAGTGGTCCTTATGTTTTGTTACTGTTTTTTAATTTGGGCGTAGTATTATCTGGGCTTTTTCCCTCGCTTCCTTCTCGTAGTACAACTTCTATTGTGGAAGCGGTTCTTTTGGCTTTATACTTGCATCAATTTCCTTTTTGTAGTGTTCAGAAAATATGAATGTAACAACTGGTATTTATACATTACAACATGTGACTAACAGGACCATAGGGTAAGCAATAACAAATAACTGATCAATTTATTGACCTAAATTGCATATTTCATGAGGATGATCCACTAGTAGAATGGACGTAGAATCCACTACTTGATGATATAAGCAACAAATCTTGGTCAAATAATAGTAATGTATCTGTGAAAAGAACAAAAGATCAAAATAGTGAAAATAGTAGGTCATCAGATGATGATTCGAGTAATGTGGGTACGTACTGGTGCTAATGGTTTTGGTGTTTATTCATTTTTGGTGAGTCACAAAGACATACCCACAACTAATCTAGGAGAGATACATATAAGTAGGGTGAACGCAGAGATAAAAATTTGAGAGATCAACATAATTATGATGGCATGCACACAGATAATAATGTTTTTGGTTATAGGTGTTGGAATTAGGCCAGCCCACAGTAAGTAATTGGATAATTTTTTTTTTTTTTTTTTACCTATTTGGACATTTACCGGGCATATATAGTCTAATTCATTTAGAACTTTTCTAAATTTTCTATCAAATAAAATCAATATTTTATTTGAATTTATAAATAAAGTATTATTTTATGTGATTTATTATAATATATGTGTGTCTGTACACCATATAACCATTTGTATGTGCATGCACGTGCAACATAATAATGTGTATGTGGTATGAAATGCTCATGTATAGATATCGGGATTTAAACCACAACAGACATGCACGCCCCTTATATATACATATGGATTGTCTAAATGTATATGTATATATATGCACAAAATTATATATATATATATATATATATGAGAATCTAATTATATAATCATCATATGTCATCTATATAGCATCTTATATTAACAATAGACTGAAAATTAAAATATATAAAACTGCAACAAAAGTTTGTTAATCAGGTAAGCTACAAAATCTTGCACTACACTAAATGTGACTAAATAAGTAGACCAGATTGAAGCGGAAAGTGGTGAGATAAGGAAGCCTGAATGGGTAATGTGATTTGATTGGAACGATAAAGAAGCATATAGGACAAGCATGGAAACTTATGAAACTGAACAAGCAAATGTCGATAGGAACTTACATGCACAGAAAATGCATGGTTGAAGTGCATGGACATGTACAATAAAAACATGCATGAACAGTTAATGCTGGAGCAGCATAAATTTTTACAAAACGCGACATGCATAGCTGGTGCTTGGAAATGCATAAATTTTCACAAAAGTGGTAGTCTTTTATTTTTATAGTAATATATTTTAACAAGCGCTCTTCCCAATTTGAGGACTGCTCTTTCTCCAAAAAAAACAAGTCCATAATTATTATATAATATTAATTATGAATTATTTACTTAAAACATTAATTAAAGTACATATACATATGTATTGAAATATATAAATAAATAGGATTAAATTACAGAACTATTTTAAAACTAATTTGCAAAATTATAAATTTTATTGTAATATAAAATTCTAATTGGAATTTTTAATACACACACACACACACACATATGTTTATTTGAGATAAATTAAGTACATAATATATATATAACTAGTTATAATACATGATTATATATATATATATATAAGTATAAATATAATTTGTAATTAATATTATATTTCAATGTTATTTTTGGCCTGATAATAAAAATAATTTATTGTTATTTAATTTCTGTTTAAATAATTTATTAGATAAAATACATAATTAATTAAAAACCATAAAAAAATTAATTAAAAATTGAAACTACAAAGTATATTTTGTTATATCTAAAAAAGTTCCAGAATTTTTACATTTTTTATAAATAAATAAGTAAATAAATATATATATGAACGTATTCAATTTATATAAACAATTTTGAATAAGTAAAAGTGTATATATATATACACACTATCAAAAAAAATTAAAATTTTTAATTATCGAATGTCATTCTTACTAAAATAAAGTTTATAATGATTTAATATAATACCATATAATGTTAAACATTAAAATTAGATTTAGTATTATACTTTATATAATATTAAATTTCAATTTATTTTTTTAATTTTAGGCCGAGAGCATTTGTAAACAAAATGCATAAATTTTATACATACACACACATATAAAACCATCAATATAAGATAATCCATCGATATATCGATTTGTGATATTTCTAACAACACGGTATACGTAATAATTATTATATAAGCATTAATATAATATTAAACCTGTAGAATACCTTTCATAAGGGCCCAAAGCTCGCACCAAAAAACGAAGTAGTAAACTTCGTGAATCGAATTCAAATCCAGAAGTTGCTAGCTCCCAAATTGCTTCCAACGACGATCTAATCAAAGTGGTTTGATGTGAATTTGTACTTAGATTTTAGGGATTTGTGAAGGGGACTGCTAGTCGAAAATATCACAGAGGATGGAGTAAAGATATTTCTAAAATGATGTAAAAGGTGGCTTACAAAAGAAATTAAAAAGAGTGGAAAGTGGATCACATCTTAATATCTTTCACTTACCATTTCCACCCTTTAACCATTCAAAACCCTCTCTATTTGTCATTATATGGCTGGCCAAATGATATCCCGCTACACCCGAAATTAGCTTACCCATTTGGTCCTCAAATCTAGTCCAAATCAGAATAATATTCACTAGAATTTAAGTCTTATTTAAACGTTTATCGATATCTATGTCGATCAGTGTATTTATGACTATTATAAACACACTAATTTATGTTGTTCAATAGTCATCAAATAAAATTTGTACTTAATGTTTCATAAATATTAATTAGTTTAATTAATTTATAAAAATTTATAAATTAATTAAATCCAATAGTAAAAGGAGTATTCAACGTATTGGTTATGTAACTAGGTTTAAATTTGGTCAATGATTAATATTGAACAATTCAAGTTCAAGTGTCGCTTAGCAGGTGGTATGAATTATGGCCAAATTTATCACTTATTTGGTTTGGTAAAATCCTATTTTTACTTTATTAAGTGTTACCCCTAGTGATAATTATTTACACCAATTCTCTTCGTCAAAACTATATCACTTTGGACTTATGAAATTTGGTAATGGTAAAGACTCCAACATCATCCATATTTAACCCTTTAGTCAAAACATAAATTCCTTGGTTCAATAATAATAATTATTATTAACAGAACTGCTTTAGCCATCGATTTTGACTTTGAATTGACTTTAATTGACCATGGCACTAACCTTGTATGACCAGAAGACAAATCCTCTCTTGAATAGTGTTCCATTTTTAATACTTCCACTCGACCCAACTATAGTCATTCAATGGACGTAGTGCCACGAGTTGACTATAGTCAAAGTGGAGCTTTCATATTGAAGATCAATAATATTCTCAAATCAAGAGATATGCTGATGTTTTGCCACGATTGACTATAAGAAAAGCGGAGCTTTCATATTGAAGATCGACAATATTCTTAAGTCAAGAGAACCATGTAAATTAGCCACATTAATATTTTTTGTTTGACCTTAGTTATGTTAATCAATATAAAACTATCGAGTGAGTCATTCCATAGTTATCCAATAACTATCAGCACGTACCCCTCCTGGTGGCCTCAACGGTTATGAGTAATACACTGCCCAATATTTGAAGAGCATTATGTAGTCTATTCTCCATGGATGCATCAATATCCAATCTTGTGGCATCTTGACTAGGAATATTTAAAACGATGTATTTATCATATTGTGATACACAATAGTGGTGATGACAACTATTTATAATTACTATCACAAGCACGTAATTTATGGATTTTCTGTTGAATATATTTTAATTAAACATTTAATTATTTATAACACATTATAACAAAGCAAAAAAGAAAACACCTTTATTACGACTGAGAATTGATTACAGAGTCAATAATTTAAAATCAATTATGGAATTATCCGTAAAGCATACCCCTAACTCTATTAATAGGTATTCTATGTTTGACTGTATTAGAGGTTATTCATATTATAGGGTAAATCAAACATATATTGTTGAAATGTTAAGTAGCCAAGATGAACCCACACCATTTTGTAATATAACGACAACTTTTTTGAATACAAACAAAATGCAGCAATACATTTTTCCAGCATATTGTAATCCGATCCAAGATAAAGACAATGATGACCACAATGGTGTGATTTGAAAGAAATATTTTTTGGTATTAAATTTTTATTTTGTATGTTTTGTTTCTTCTATGTAATTTAAGTGATGTAATATAATTTAGTATCAATATTGCATATTTATTGGCATATTTACAAAGGGCTGGCAACATCAACGGGCAATTAAGAATTAGGTATATACGAATCTACTTTGAATGGGAGGAAATTAGAGGCGGAGATAGATTAGTGGTTTTTGTTTATCCCATAGTGGCCCGTAGTGTAATTTGGTGGTTGAAGCAGCAAAATTCATTTATAACATAAGTACCAGAATTCGCAAATCAAAATTAAAGCGGAATTTCAAAAAGGAAACCAAAACTTTGATATTTTCCAATGACATAAACGAAAGTGGAAAACAAAATTTTAAACCTTAGTTTCTCCAAGTCTTCAAATGTGCCAAATTTTCTAATATGCTCTGAAATATGTCAAGCTCGTTATCACAAAATCAAAACTTCTAATTCAACCAATATATATACACATGTGTGCGTATGTACATTTGTATGTTGAAAGTTTTTCACAAATTATCTAAATTAATTACCAATACGAAGGGGGGTGGCAACCCCTTAGGTGAGGGTGTGAGGGTAATGCTCCGGAAGATGGTGGTCGAGTGTTCTTCTGTTTTGTGCAAGTGATCACAACTTGCATATACCCATTGTTTTGTATACTGAAACAACGTTTTCAACAGCCCTCTATGATCTGAGATAGGAGAAAATATTCTTGAAAGAAAGTGATTCAACCATACCTTGGATTGATATATCCAACAATTTACGACACACACACGCACACACAAAAATTTCATGTATAAATTAGTGCAAAGTTATGATAGCTTATATATGCTAAGTATAATAAAGCAAATCGCATAATCGATAATATTTAATTTTCCACCATACCTTAATTTGGCTACACTTCTAATTTCCATTGATTTCCACAAGTCTTGATTAAAAAATAATATTATCTCTCTCTTTCTACTACACTATAAAAAATATTATTATTTAACTCAGAAGTTGTGGTGGAAATCAAGAGAAAATGAGTCGTAGCCAAATTGAGGTGTAGCCAATCCTTGTCCATTAATTTAGCACCATTAGTAGCTGTATCAACCCGCACCCCAATAGACTTAAAATTTCCCGAAACTGAAAACCCAAGTCAACAAAAGTATAGATCGTTTGTTTGGTATCTTAAAATTAAACAAATAAATGCATACCAGAGCGCTATCGATATAACTCACAGCGGAATAGTGAAGTATAACAGAACATATAGTAGCTGCTCAAGGTTGACAATTCCAATGTCCACTGTCCTTATCAATGCCGAGGCTGCATTAGGAGACCTATCCTTCTGTCTTTCCCGCCTTGAACCAGTACTTGTTCCCATAATGCTATCATGTGGATTGTAATGAGGAGGGGGTCAGAACAACATTCTGGTGATTGGTAATTATACACTTTATACAAAAATTAGCTTATGTTGATTGCTTTCTGTTACATGTTATGCCTCTTATTATTTTATTTAGTCATTTCGACTCCACATGTGCATACGATACGCCCCATCTACTCGAAGTAGATCACAACTACATAAGGGTGTGTGCATAAGTACCATAATCCCACTTTGGACCTGATACAATCCCTGCTAGTATCCGTAATCTGGCACCACATCAGGCACCATCATCAATGTAATATCACGTCCATACGAAACTACATCTCATATTACAACTACCCGTACAACTACGCATTGGGGCAAGGGACCCAAAATGAAAACTCACTGGTGTGTCTCATTATATGCACCCTTGTCTACCTCTTAATGGTAGCCTACACCTCGTCGTGCGCCTCATAGTGCCTAATATGACTTCACGATAATTTAGTCGTACTCTAACTTGCATTTTCAAGGATTTATGACTTGTCTGCTTCCTGATTTGTTGACTCGACTCTGTGAATTATAAGTATGGTAGACTTAGCACCACCGATTGTGGACTCAACTCCACGGAGTAACCCGTGCATTTGTAAAACTTCTCTAAAAGGGTTAGCTAGCCTTGCCTCCTAACAAATAAACAAGTGGCGATGCATAACCTAATATGGACCGCACACTAGTAGGGAATGTAGCCCATTAGGTGCAACCCCTGTCTTTCCCATTGACCACTAAGGATTGATGACGTTCACGACCTGTACGTAGCCCATACTCCTTAATTTGGTACCTCCATATAGCACCATTCTTCGCTCATTATCCGATTTAGATATCCTATTGCAATCAAGGTAATACCCTCTTTTCCATTTTTAAAGTAGATTTCACTTTCTATTGGGATGTTCCTTTATCGATATGCATGTGTATACTCTCCATGTGTCATACAGTTGGATATGTCTCATATCAGTATAATGTATACACAACTGTTGGTAGCCCTCTGCATTTGATATACTTCTACTGTGTAGCACTACTGACTTTGCATTCCAATCCATTCTAATGACTATGTCGTTCTATTTATTTATTTATTTATTAACTTTAATAGTTCACATCCGTCATAATAGCATACTTGAGATCATGTGTGTACACACACACATATATCTATATACATATCTTTAATCATTATTATTTATTTATTACGCCTTTACTGTTCACTATTAACAATATTTTCTTTACTTCTTTATGGTTTTACATCTTACTTAATTTAAGTTCATTTACCGCTTCCTTTTATATATCTTTTCCTATTTATTTCCCTTTTTCGCTTACAATTTAACCTTTTATTTTCATTCTCATTTTAACCTTTTAATCCCTCCCTTATTTTAGTGGACTCTACGTAACCCTTAATTTTAAATTATGTCTTGTCTACCTTTCTATTTCTTTTATTTCACTTCTGTTTTACTTGTATTACACATATGCTTTTCATATATCTTTTTTTATCAAATTTATAATTATTTACTTTATTTTTAGGAATTTTTGTATTTAATGCATTGGAATTATATTTCTCTCAAATGAAATGGTTAACGCTGTGAATTTCCATATCTTATCCAAAAGGGGAATTTTTGTTACGTTAAAATTACAAGAAATTATATTTTTCATAGTTATTGAAGTAGACGGTACAAATTACGGTAATCAATCCCATTTTATATACCTTTTTCTTTTTAGGTGTATTTCCCTTGTTATTTCAACCGCTACACTTTTATTTATAAATCCAAAATTTGTCATCTATAGAAATTAAAATTACATCTCGCTGTGTATCTCAATAAATTAAAATACTACTTAAATCCCTACAAACTATGATAATTAAACCTACGTCTTTATTTGTACAAATCATTCTAAATTCACAAATATGGAACCATTATATATGTATATATTCCAAAATTCAAGGACTATAATTATCCAATTTTTTTAGATTTACATACATACATAATACAGTTCAAGTTATAAATCATAGAATATGTAAGCAGGGTTTATAATTTCATTTCACGGATACAAATTTATCCTACAACCCTAATTTACATTGCAGACATATAGGAATAGGTCTACAACGATATATATCTAACATTATATAAAAGTATATATTCCACTCACCATTTTAGCTTCCCATATCTTCAGATCTAATCTATGTTATTCCACTTTGACTCCCTTTTTCTTTCTATTTGGATCTATACACCGCAAGCGCATATAGGTTTATCAAAGGCCCAGATTAGAAAGGAAAGTTGGAATTTGACTTTTAGTTTTGATTCGGATTTACAATTTACCCTGGATTTGGTGATTTGATTTGAACCTATTCCCTCCGTTAATCATCTTCTACAATTCTCCAATTGGGTATACATATAATTTAGATCTATTTCTAAGAATTTAGAATTTTAGAGGAGAAGAAAAAATGGCAGAGCTCTGGCATCGCTTTGAAAATATGAATTTAAAAGTGAGGGCCTAGATCTATATTCATAGGGTTTCAAATCGATGCCAGCCGTCGATTAAACTATAATAAATTCGAGTTATTTAGCCAAAAATATTTGTTGAATTAACATAGGAAATAGTTGACCATTTATGACATTAGGTCGACCGCTATCGATCGACCTAGGATCGTCTTGGTTAGACCGTTGTTTGTATAAACGGTGATTTATTTAGTGCGTTGATTTGTTTAATTTTCTTTTTTGTTTAACCGATTGCATTCATTTGTTTCCCACTTTACATATCTTCGATTTGATTTTACTGTTAACATTTCTTAACGTTTAAGGTTTCACTAATATTGCCAATTAATGCTTAATTTATTTTTATTACCATAATTACATATATAATTTTTTTCGATTCAAAACTTGAAACGTTAATAACTTTTTCGTTTGAAGTCCGATCGGAATACTTTATTTATGAAAATTGATCAGAGAATCACCCCGAGCCCAATGCTGTAAGTTTCATAGACAAATTCTAACACGTTTGTAAAAATACTATTTTTGGCACTAATAATATTATTAATTAATTCTATTAATTAATTATTGAATTTTGTGGGGTGTTACATGCTCCCCTCCTTAAAAGAATTTCATCCTCGAAATTCCTTAAGGACAGAACAATGTTACATAATGTACAACCAATCTAAACTAACCAATCAATCAGTGTGCAACCAAATTTTCAACTAATTTTATACAAGTGCATGGTGTATTACGACATATATGATACGCCTAATGAGCAATTCCAAATGGGGGCCTCCTATATGAAAGCATCTTCTTAAAACAGTTTTGAAAATATAGTGCAAACAACTAAAGTATACTGGAATTCTATATATGCATACAACTTTCGAAAACCAAAAACTTGTTTTTACATCCAAATTTCCACACTTCTATGAATAAAAGTACAACAAAACCAATTTTGCAGCAAATACCTACCGTCGAAAATCCTAGCACATCATTGCTAACATCCAAATTTAGAAAAATCCAATTTTCTATCAAAAAAAGGTTTAGATGGATAATTCCATATTTCCATCATTTTCTTGTGTAACCCTTTTCCACTATAGCTTGGAACTTTCACTTTTCTTCCCAATTATTTTCTAACTTTTATGAGTACAATTCACATAAGTAAATTTAGTTTTACATTTTTTAAGAATTTAAAATAAATTATTATAAAATCAATTTAAGTTCACCGACTAACAAGGTATGGAGAAAGTCGTTTCATAGTTATAAGAGCTTTCTCTCTTATCTCTAATTGCACATTATTTTTACTATCACTTCTGCCGCATAGTAAATCCATGCTAACAATCTCATCAACTATTCCCCAATGTCAAGTATGTGGTATTTCAAAATTTTGAAAATTTATTTCCTTTTTGCCTAAAAATAATTTTTATAACACTTTTTAAAATATTAGTAAATGCTTTAGACTTTAAAACAAAATTCATCACAAAATTTTTAAAACCTTTCACAAGGGTATTTTATTTTTTAAACCATGAATTTTAAAAAAATATTCTTAAAAGTATCCATATTATATATTTTTGTCAAAATAATTTATGTCACATCTCATGAAATCGGGGTTTAGTTAACAATCTAACATCCATAGTGGACTTCACCTAATTTTGCGGTAAAATTTAAGTTTTGAAACTTTTATTTATTATAGAAACCAACACACAAGTTTATTTATAAATTTCGACTTTTAAGATACATGGACATTATCCCTTGGCTTCATAACAACTTTCCCTTATTGTAACACCTTATTTTTAGTAACATTACTTGGAATATTTAATTAATTAAATAAAGTAAAATAATGTAAGATGAGTAATGGATTGAGATTTGTGATTTTATAAGGAATAGTCATGCCATGTTAAACAAGTGAACTAAAGAATAAAAGAGGATAAAATGTTAGGAAATATGCAATGTCAAAATAGGAATAAGGCACATTCTATTATCCTAAACCGTTAACCCCTCAACAGTCACTTCATTTTTCACAAATTAAAAATAAAAGCTAAGGTCGACCACCATTAGCAATCTCAAGAGAAGGTAAAAGCTAGGATTTTAATAAGAAGAATCAAATCACTTAATTAAGAACAAATCTCACATCTTTAATCAAAAAGTTAAGGTGAATAATGACTACATCTCAATTTTTTAATGGTTTTCGGTTTTTAGTATGAAATCTGAATTATTTGCAAATGTTTTGCCATGTTTTGGATGATAAATTGTATATCTATACGGTGTTAATGGTTTATGCTAATTCACATAGATTTTGTGATATGTTTCTATATGAAAACCCTATTATATGACATCTAATTGCCTTGCAAATTTGAATTTAGATTAGAAACAACAATTTAAAAATGGATTTCAATTTTCCTAATTTTTTGAATTAATGTGGGTTTTGTATGAATTTTTTAGTGAGAAAATGCTATTTTGGGTTAAAAATTAATTATGGCCAAATTATATTGTCTTAGGGTCTGAAATTTATATATGTTCGGAAACATATTAAAAATGATTTTTTGAAATTTTTATAGAATTTTCATAACAGTTATAATGGACTATATAAAGTCATTTAAGGTATAAGACTTAAATGTTTTATACATTTATAAAAAGGAGAAGGGGTATTTTGTAAATAATTCAAATTGTTATTTCTAAAGAATGGAAGTACTTTTGGAAAAGAAAAACTTGAAACCAATCATAATTTGACAAACAAGGCAGGTAGGTGCAAAGGGTTAATTTAAAAATCAATCAACATGTTTTCTCCTCTTTCAATGCTTTCGACACCAGGCTTCCGACTACTTACCCCCGCCTCTGACTTCATCGAAACCAATGAATATGGTATCAAAAACCTGACATGGTGAATTGGTACAGGTGGAAAGTACTGGGTCAAAACAAAAGGGTTCCATGGGGATTGAAGCATGCTTTGTTTTAAATTGAAAATGCACCTACTTTTGCTTTCGAAAGAAGTGCTTTTGACTTGGTTGGCTTTCGACCGAGTTAAATGTTTTAAAGGAAAGGTTTTGAATCTGTTGTGCCTTTTGTTTTAAATGAACGCTATCTAAGGGGTCGAAACCCCTGACTACCGCTTTTAACATTTGGATCTAGAATGGTTTTGAAAAGGTTATCTTGTTTTAAAATCAAGCCACTTGTCCAATACTTCCGAAGGGATAGTTTCGACAGCATCACTTCTTTACTTAGTAAATGCTTTCGAAAGGGATGCCTTCTACTTAAATGTTTTAGTGACACTTTTTCTCTATAAAAGGTAAAACCCAAATGGTTTCGAAAGAGACAGTTTTAGTGGTTTCGAAAGGTGTTCCACATGTTATAAATTGAACCCAAATGCTTTCAAAAGGCTTGATGCTTTAATGCTTTCAAAAGGTTTTAAAGAAAGGTTTCTAAGAGTTGGTTCCTCAATGGTTTTGAAAGGTCTAAAAGGAAAGGTTTTCCAATGTTTCCAAAAGGCAATGTTTAAGTGTTTTAAAGATATGACGTCTAAGGTTTTAAAGCTTTCAAATGAGATGTTTTCAATGCTTTCGAAAGGATAAATATGAATGGTTTCTAAAGGTATGATTTGGAACGGTATGTTTTGGCCTTCGACCTAAGGTATTACTTGTATTAAAAGGGATACTTTCAAAGGTTTCGAACGGGGTACTTTCGAAAGTTTAAACACTTCCATCAACAAGGTTTGTATAAAGAATAAGTAACATGGCAAGGTGATTTGAGTAAAGCAAAGAGTATTATATAAATAATTTCTTGTTTAAAGAACGATTTAAAGTTTTAAATCAATTTGAAAGAAAAGGTTTTCAAGGAAATTTTATGGGTAGATAACCCTAAGTAAAATGACACAGATATTAGAATACTAGATGGGACTGATATGAGGTCGCGCCATATACTTCAGCTAGTATCCCTAGCTAAAATAGGTCCAAAAATTCCAGTGCGTAGGGATTTGTCAGAAGTAAGACTAAAATTATGCTACACATAGAGAGGAATCTAAAAACAAAAGGCAGATTATTGGTGAGCCTGCAAAACCATTAGGATCGGTTAGATCTGGAGAAGTAAGCAGAGCCATATTGTCTGGAAGAGGAGTATCTAACAGATGTTAGATTTTTATGTTTTTCTGGTAACCCCAAGTCAGCTAACGGTTAATAGTTAGCTAAAAAAACTACATTGTATGGACAAATAGTCCATCTGATAACTGATATCTACATATACACGATATTGCTTTACATATTTAACCAGTTTTGGTTGTAGGATTATAATTTGCAAATGATAGGTTTAAAAGAATATTAGTGAGAGGAAACATGTTCCGCTAAGCGGCGTAGTCTCACTTAATATCAGATAGCCGAAATGTATAGTATTACTCACACTAGGCTTTATATCTGACTCAAAAGTTTTGTCTTCCCTTAAAATCTTGGATGCTCAAAATTGATTTGAGTAGGCAGAAGGTTGAGATTTACAGGTTTTAGTAGGATTGGCGAATAAAGCTTCAGTTAATGAGCCGGTGGCTGATGATAGCTAATTAGGAGTTGCGGTTTATTTTTGATGTATTTCCGTTGTGTTTATATTAAGTCAATTAGGACTATATAGTGCTCTAGTCAACCAAGAGGCATCATCATATGTCGCTCTTGGCGTATTTATTAATATTACATTTTATCTAAACCTGGGAAATCGATGGGATTATGTAATTTGAATATGGAATATGTATTGGAAATGTAATCAAAATTGTTGTTCTTTTTGAAATCTGTGATTTTGTTTCCTATTCAAGTGCTTCTGATATTATGGATACCATTAACATTACCGTATTTGGTCACCGGATGTTAACACTATAGATGACTGCAGCATTTGTAGCGCTTAGCTTTGGACCTCCAGATAGGAGATGTCACAAATTGGTATCAGAGCGTTGGTTTATGAAAAAACTTTAACTAAAAATGATTTTTGAAAAACATAGTCCTAAGGAATTAGGGATAAGACCCGAATATGGGATAATGCTATAGTAATGTACTTATATTAGCCATATAAAAGTATGCGCTTTATCTCTATTAGGTTATTTTTCTGTATCTCACGATGGTTTGAATGCAGATATGGATTCTCGAAGAGATAATGTTGGAGAAGGAGGCACCACTGCAGATGAAATACCAGACCTAATACTGGAAGGAACCAAGGTCCGGCATGCGTTGGAAATATTAGTGCTGAAGTCCCGCAAGTTGACATGGGAGACATGTATAAGTTTTTCGTCAATATTATGCAAGCAGGGATTGCTGCTGAAATAGTTGGAGGAGGAGCCCATGAAGCTCTAGTAGTCAACAATTATGCTACTTTGATTAGGGACTATGCTTGGTTGGGAGGAAAACCATTCATTAGGACCGAAGACGCCATAGAAGTAGGGAACAAGTTTCTGCATTATGAGAGGATTTTTACAGATTTAGGGCTCAGTGATGAGCAGAAAAGAAGGCTCGCTCCGAGGCAGCTTTAAGGAGCAGATTTATACTGGTGGAATAGTGTGAGGGTTGGAGTGGATGAAGAAACGATGACATAGGTTAATTTTAAGAGGAGGTTTGAGTAGAGGTTCATGTCTGTGATAGCAAAGTCTACCTTGCTCAAAATTTTTGTCGAGTTAGAGCAGGTAGAGATGGCTATGTTAGAGTATGCCACAAGGTTTGAGGAGTTGGCAAGACATGGCCATGCCATCGGGGATACCATGATTAAGAGAAACGAGAAGTTCATTATGGGTTTAAAACCTGAATTGGCCAGAGCTACATTACCTCATATCAGGGATCCTTGTGATGTTGTAGTAGAGATGGATCTAATACACGAGGAAATGATTGCTTCTTTGGAGAGGAACGAGGTGAAGGAGTCTAGGTGGGGCAGAGTCAGAAAAGGAAGTTCTTTCCTAATAATGTTTCCTAGAAGGGTGGAGCCGTAAAGAAGGAAAAGTCAGAAATTGTCTATTTTAAGTGCGAAAAGAAAGGGCATTTTGCGAATGAATGTTGTTCTAGAAAGGCAAAGAAGGTGACTGCGAAGAAGAATATCAAATGCTTCAACTGCGATCAGATTGGTCATTACAA
The DNA here is from genome assembly GCA_030765085.1 of Allium cepa. NCBI lineage: Eukaryota > Viridiplantae > Streptophyta > Magnoliopsida > Asparagales > Amaryllidaceae > Allium > Allium cepa. The sequence continues at coordinate 765,863,754 of CM060932.1, read as the reverse complement.
AAGCTAACGCAAGGAGCCTGCTAAGGATGGGAAGGGCAAAGTATATGCATTGGAGCTAGCTACCTCGATACCTACGATAGGGGAAGAAGAAAAAACAATGTTGGGAGGTACTCTTATGTTCTTGGTATGACAGTTAGTGTTCTGTTTAATACTGGTGTGTTGCATTCTTTTATGTCTCTTTGTTTCGTAGATAAGATTAACCTAGAACCCTCATACCTAGTTATTTCCTTAAAGGTTGCAAATCCGATAGAAGGATATGCAACACTTGGGATGAGATGTAACCACCTAAAGTTTGACTTGTTGGGTCATACTTTTGTTTGCAATTTGCATGTGTTTGATTTCGTAAAGTTTGACATTATTTTGGGTATGGATTGGTTAAGTAAGTACGATGCTAGAGTATTTTTCCATGATGGGAAAATATCACTTAGACACCCATATTATAGAGAGCGGATTGTATATACCATAGAAACCCTAGCTATGTGGTAAATGCTTTGTTGGGTGTTGTGAAGATAGAAGACGAGCTGAATCAGGTTTTTATGGATGGAGAATTCGTGGTTATTTTTTCTCCCGTTATTGCCACAAAACGAGCTATTGAGTTTTAGATAGATTTGGTGCATGAAGCAGAACTAGTAAGTAGACTACCAAGCAGGATGACACCTACCAAGATGAGGGAGCTCAAGGCGCAGTTGGTGGATTTGAAAGGAAAGAATTTTATTAGACCTAGTAGTTCACCCTAGAAAGCAGCTGCAGTGTTTGCTAAGAAGCCAGATGGATCATAAGGTTATGTAACGATTATCGTAAGTTGAATGAGAAAAAGATAAAGAATCGATATATGTTGCCTAGGATTAACGTTTTGTTCGATCAGTTGAATGGAGCCAAGATATTTTCGCATTTGGATTTAGCGACAAGTTTCCATTAGCTTAGAGTGACAGAGGATAATATTCCTTTGACGGCGTTTAAAACCATTGCGGTGGGAAGATTGTGCAACACTACCCGACCTTGCATTTCAACCCATTTTAATGACTATGTCATTCTATCCATTAATTATTTATTAACTTTAATAATCCACACCCGTAATAAATGTATACTTGAGGCTACATGTGTGTATATATGTCTATCTATGCATACACACATATCTATGTACATATCTTCAATCATTCTTATTTATATTTTAAACCTCTACTGTTCACTGTTAATAATATTTTCTTTATTTCTTTATGTGTTTACATCTTATTTAATTTAAGGTCATTTACACTTCCTTTTAAATACCTTTTTCCATTAATTTTCCTTTTTATTTTACTGCTTAACTTTTTATTTCCATTCTCGTTTTAACGTTTTATTCCCTCCCTTATTTTATTTTAGTGAACTCTTCATACTCTTTTATTTTAAATTATGTCCTGTCTACCTTTATATTTCTTTTATTTCACTTTCGCTTTACTTGTGTTATACATATTCTTTTCGTATATCATTTTTATCACATTTATAATTCTTTACTTTATTTTTAGGGATTTTCGTATTTTAATATGTTGGAATTACATTTCTCCCAAATGGAATGGTTAACACTGTGAATTTTTATATCTTACGCAAACGAAGAATTTGTGTTACGTTGAAATTACAAGGAATTATCTTTTTCATAGTTATTGAAATGGAAGGTGCAAAATACGGTAATCAACCCTATTTTATACATCTCTTTCTATTTCAGTTTATTCCCTTGTTATTTCAACTGCTACTCTTATATTTATAAATCAGAAACTTGATAATCTATAGAAATTTACATTACAACCTGTTGTATAATTTAATAAATTAAAAAACCACTTAAATCCTTATAATTTACTATGATAGTTAGACCTATATCTTTATTTGTACAAATTATTCCAAACTTACAAATTTGGAACCATTATATATGTATGTATTCTAAAATTTATGGAATTATATTTATCCAATATTTCCATATTTAAATACATATAGAATACAATTAACGTAATTAATCAAAGAATATGTAGGCAGGGTTTATAATTTCATTTCACGTATACAAGTTTAGCCTATAACTCCAATTTACCTTTCAGGAATAGAGGAATTTATCTACAACGATATAAATCTAACATTATAAAAAGTATTTAATTTCTCATTCACCTTTTTAGTGTTTTAAATCTCCAAACATAACCCATGTTATTCCACTTTGACTATATTTTTTTACTTATTTGGATTTATAGACCGCAAGCGCATATTGATTTATTAGAGATCTAGATTAGAAAAGAGATTTGGAAGTTGAATAGATTCAGATTTACAATTTATCTTTTCTTTGACGATTTGTTTTGAACATATTCCCTCCTTTCAATCATCTTCTACAATTATCCAATTGTGTGTATGTATAGACTATATCTATTTCTAAAAATTTAGAATTTTGGAGAAGAAAAGAAAATGACAAAACTCCGACATCGTTCCAAAAATATGAGTTTAGAAGTGAGGGCCTATGTCTGTATTTATAGGGGTTCAAATCAATGTCAACCGTCCGATTGAATTATAATAAATCCGAACAGTTTGGCCAAAATTTACTATCGAATTAACATAGGCAACGGTCGTGCATTCATGACCTTGGGTTGTCCTCTACCGGTCAACCTAGGAGCATCTTGGGTCTAACCTTGTTAGTTTAAACGGTGGTTTATTTAGTGCTTGATTTGTTTAATTTTCTTCTTTGTTTAACAATTACGTCCATACGTTTCCCACTTTACATATCGTTTGACATTTGATTTTAATATGAACATTACTTAACATTTAAGGTTCCATTAATGTTACTAATTAACGTTTAATTATTTTTGTTACCATAATTATAACATGTATAATTATTTTTGATTTAAAAACTTCAAACATTAATAAATATTTCGTTCAAGATCGGAAGATTTTATATATGAAAACTGATCAAAAAAACACCACAAACCCAACGGTAAAAGTTTCGTAGCCAAATCCTGGAAAATTCTATTCTTGGCATTTAATAATTTACTAATTAATTCAAATAATTAATTGCTGAATTTTATGAGGTTTTATAACAGCCCCTTGATATCACCACAAGTTTTATTTAAATATTTGCTCCATGTGATAAGAGGGAGAAAGAACAAATATTTAAATAGAAATTTGTGACTGATATCAAGGAGATAAGAAATGGTGCTAAATAAAGTAGGTTATTGATCTTAGCCCATATATGTATGCATTGTAGGCCACAACAACCTATGATTTTTGTTTGATAATAATAAACATATATATATATATTTATTTAAATGTATTTGTTGTTGTACTATTTTATTTTTCACATAATTAAATAAATATTTGTTGAATAAAATAAATAACTCAGAATTCATATTTAAACAAATATTTATAACAAATTCAAATAGTATAAATTTGAGCTCTCACTACATTTACACATTTTTCAATTACATTACAATTTCAACAAAATTTTCAAATATACAATTTTTTTATATATTTTTTGCCTCACTACATAATTCACTCAACACTCGTACATTTGATCTTGACTAGCCCCAGCTTGTATCCAACCATCTGTTATACCTGTTAAACAAATAGCGCAGTAAACTGAAAAAGAAACAAATTTAAATTTCAAAATTATAATTGAATTTAAAATTTGTTTTTGCCTCAGGTTTTTGGATTGTTTCTTTTCATATTTTCTAATAGGGACCAAATATATGTGCACGAACAACTTATAATATTCATAGTGTATCACTGTGAATATCCTAAGGTCGTTTCCCAATTTCATCTCACAAATTAGCACAAATGCACACGTGTACAAATCAAATATATATAAATATGACACATGTATTACACAACTACACATATATGCATGCATACATATGCATGTATATACATGAATATGTGCATGTTTTTCAAAATCAATGAGCAAATGCAGGTTTAGAACTCAAACCAGAGACATATGCAAGTTCAACTTCAACATGTACGAAGTGGTGCGCCAAACAGTGACAAGAATATATATATATATATATATATATATATATATATATAGAGAGAGAGAGAGAGAGACACACACACATATATATGCAACCAAGCAACTGGACATAGATGAATACAAGCGTTTCAACAGACTATAGTTACAAAGGCACAAAGCAAAGCTTCATACCAATATGGACGTAGTAAAAGGTTCAGACACAAGGGGTGCACACAAGTACACATTGGAGCATGCAGCTCAAACAAAATCAATGGTCAGTCAAGAGAACCACACATGAACGCAAATAGACATCAAACCAGACACTCGGTCAACATACATGAAGATACACATAAATGTACTCAACATATGCAAGTGCAATAAGACTTCCAATGATACAAGAACAAAACCAGATCAATAAAACAGGAAGACCAAACAAACGTACACACACAACAAACTATGGACAAAGGTGCACAATATCAGGATAACCCAACAAGCCAATGAAAGGAGCCTACCAGACCACACATGAAAGCACTTGAACAACATCCAATACACATGAAGTATCGACTCAAACCAGAAATATCAAGTAATGCAGACAATAGTTCAATGTAACCAAACATGCAACATTTTACACCAGAAGCAGCATACATATATACATGTGTGAACACACACACACACACACATATGCAGTGGAAACCAGACTTCATTCAACATGAACCAAGAAAATAGTGAATGGTGATGTGCAATAAACAATGTTATAACAGGAAAGCGTTTACAGTAAATACTAGTAGCAGTTCAAACACGTCAAGAAATGGTTTCAAAAAAAAAATGAACAATATCATTGAATTGATCAAAAATTTGATCATTGCCAGCAAAGAATGGAATCAAAGAAAAGAACGGAGCAAAATTCAAATTGATGGAGTAATACGTATGAGGTAAACAAGTCAGAATAATCAAACAAGCACTCAAGTAAAGATCGAATGGAACTTGAAAATACGAACGAATTAATAGGGTTTCAATCCCTATTTAACCCAAATTCATCATCGACAAATTAGCATTCGAGTTCAAGCAAAATCAGAGAGCAAACATCGAAATAAATCATGAACCAATCCAGAACTCGAATCAAGTCGAGTATATAAATCGAAAAAGAGAAAACACGTACCAATTCAAAGCACGAATCAAACTCGACAAAATTGAAGCGGCCGCAAGTTATCAAAGCCAGGAGTCGATTGATGAAAACATTCAAAGCAAATTAATCACTGCAATCGAACAATTAGAATCGACAACTTCAATTTGGAAGAAACCCTATTTCCAGAACGAAAAGAAAAGAGGCGGTCACAAATAAAAAGAGGAAGACTTCTTCATATTAATTACATACTTAGGCTGACCTTATTTATTTCTATTGGGCTTATATTTTGAATAGGGTTTTTTGTTTAGTCTTTTATGTTACATTTGTAATTTTCCTTTTGAAATTTTATAACTTTCTAGTTGTACAATTAGGTACAAACTACGGGGCGTACTTTGAGAATTCGCAACTCAGTAGCTGAATTGTCATAGGATTTTGAGCTTAGAGTTAGGTTAGTCAAGTTAGTGGGTGTCGCAAGTTTAAATGTGTAAGCGTCTGACTACTTAATTCTAATAGAAACCTTGGATGCAGCACGTATGCAGGGTTTTGTCGAAGCTGGGTAAATTTATGTGCGGTCTCTTCTGCACTCCTTTTATTTTCGCATTAATTTTAGTATCACCCTATTCACCTCCCTCTATGGTGAAAACGATCCTACGTGCATATGTGTAGTGTAAAAGGTTCTTTATTAATGACGTGACAAAAACAATAGGAAACTCGCCTCTTTAAAAAAAACCTTACCAACGTAGCAAGGAAATCCCTATTACACAAAATTAATCCCTATTACATAAAACAGGGGTATACATCTACAACGCAAAGAAACATGTTACATAGAAAAACAGACCCATATACATGTGGTCCATAAAACACCGCCATATCAAACTTCATCTACCCATCTATCCCGAAAACAAAAATAACGCAAAACCCTAAAGATCCTTCCAGCGTCGCATTATCTAGTATTACACAACTCAACAGCCAAACGTCGCACTATTTCCATCTCTCTTCCGGAAATGTCTCTACTTCGCTTTCACCTTATAAGCTGGCATCTGACATCGATTTCCAGCGGTTTGAATCAATGTGCCACAGAGCAAGATTTTCTCTCAAATTTCCTACGATTTCTTTCACTCCAAATAAGGTGAACGAGCATTGATGTGGCTGTGTAGGCTAGATCTTGTAGGATTCCAGGAGGTTGAAATTGAATTATAATGTCTTCAATCTTTTGGATCAGTGTCATATCAGTTAATGGTGGAAGCATTCGCTAGCATCAAATCCCATAGATAAGTACTATAATTGCATCGCATAAATAGATGCTCATAAGTTTCCATATGATCTGCACATAATTCACATGTGTTAGTATTCGTGATTACCCAATCTACGAGTCTCTCCATAGTTGTTAAACTTTCTAAACATGCTTTATATGCTGAGAATGAAATTTTCTTTGCCGTAGACTTCTGCCAGGCTAATGTTGAGAAATTGCTAGGTTCAGTTGGCTGTCGAATTGCATTCCAAACTATTGCAAAGTTAAAATTTTCTTTGCCGTAAACTTTTTCCAGTAGTTATCTAAATTGTCTGAATGTAGCTTAACTTAACGAATTGCGGTTGTTTCAAAGAGTAATTCCGGTCTAATTCCCCATTTTGAACAATTCGGTTTACTGTAAAATCTGAACTGTTATATAGTTATTGTCTACTCTGCCCCACTAAATCCACCAGCGATTTGTGGTTGATCCAAGGATCAAACCACAGCGAAGTACATTCACCATTAGCCATTATTATATTCATCAGCCTACAAGCTGTATCCCCTTGCCTTAAGATGTGTTTCATAGTGCCAAAATAGTTATTATTATTTGCCATCGTCCAGAAATTGGACTTTGAACAGTATTTTGCCTTCATCCGTCCGGACCATAGGCAGTCTTTTGTAATTAAATTCCAGACCAATTTAATACGAGCTGTAGTGTTGGGATTAGAGAATTTCTGCAAACCCACTCCCCCTTCACTTTTTGGCTTGCATAGGGTATTCCAAGAAATTTATGGCGTTTGCCACTCCACAAAAAGTCAGAACACATTTTATCCGCTTTATTCAGTACTGTGGTTGGTATATGGTATATTAATAACCAATACATTACAACTGGAGTAATTGTGCAATGTATAAGTTCAGCTCTTCCCATTGTAGATAGTAAGTTGATATCCTAGCCATCTAATCTAGTACTATTTTTATGTAACAGGGGCGTATAATGCGAGGCATGTAAATAGCCAGATGTAAGAGGAACGCCAAGATATTTGACAGGTAACCTCGCTTCTCCGATATGTAAAATATTCGAAATTTTTGCCTTTTGCTGTGCATACGAACTGAAAAACACTTGAGATTTAGTGTGGTTTATACATAGGCCCACCATGTCTTCTAATTTAGCAAATATTTCATTCATACAGTGTGCATTGTCTGTGGTAGCTGCTAGGAAAACCATAACATCGTCCACATAAAGTAGGTGTGTTACAGCAGGTTTAATAGTAGAAATAGGCTTTATTCTACCTTCATCAACTGCCTCCTCCATTAGTACAGAGAAATATTCCAGGGCAAAACAAAATACATAAGGAGATAGGGGGTCTCCTTGTCGTAGGCCTCTAGTCGATTCAATAAAACCATACACGTATCCATCAACCATAATTGAAAAAGTAGGTGATGATACACGTTCATAAATTAAGTCGATAATGGATTGAGGGAACCCGTAGAAAAGAGCATATGACATACAAACTCGTGGTTTACCATGTCGCAAGCCTTTTGGAGGTCGACCTTATTGCACATTTTACCCTTGCCCCTGCTTAGCAAAATCTCGTACTTGTTCGTGTGCTAACAACATATTTTAGCCAATACTCCATGTTGGTATGAATGGTGACTGATTTTATACAATCAAAAAAGGCATAAAATCCTTTATTCAATTGCATAAAATTTTGGCTACAACTTTATATTATACATTAGCATAAGATATTGGCCTATAATCTGAAATGGATTGAGGCTTATCATTTTTTGGCATTAAAGTGACGAAGTTGTGATTCAGTCCTTTTGCTAGTTTCCTTGTTTGAAAAAAATTCTGGAATAACCTCCATCATCTCATTTTGTAGCGAATTCCAGTGGAGTTTATAAAATTTTGAAGAGAAACTATCTGGTCCTGTGCTTCTGGCATCTTCGATGGAGAATAAGGTAGTTTTAACTTCTTCCAAAAGGATTTCCGAAGATAAGTATAGTTTACCATTATCATTAAGTAACATTCTGGGTTGGACAGTGGGAAATAAGTTACATTCACCATTAAAGAGAGCCATAATAATTTATTGCTTCCTCTTTTATTTTGTCACCATCATATATAGTTTCCAGCGCATCAAGCAGAGAATGAATGTTATTTTTGTACCTTCGTATGGACATTCTAGCGTAGAATTTTTTTGAATTCATATATCCTTGCTACAACCGCAAGTTTTTGCTTTATTGCTTTAGAAATTCATGATGTTTTTTTGAAAGCTCACTTATCTGTGTGCTGATGTGATACATATATTCAAAGAGATCCTCATTCTCCGAACGTTCGTCGCCTTGGGAAAATGCTGTGTTTAATTCATCTTGTTATTTGGAGATAGGACTGTCTTTTGCTCTTAATCTATTCAAAGCCTTCAAATTAGCTTTAACTGCCTTTAGCTTATGTGTGAATTGACAAGTGGCCAAACCCCATGTTTGTGTATGTAGCTTCTCTGTTACACATTCATTATAACCTTGCATGTGATATCTGAACGGAACACCTTTTTCTGAAATTTTTTGCTGGCTAAAACGTATGAGAACTGGGTATGGTCACTAATCGGTGAGGGGATGGCTACAGTTGAAAATTGTGGAAATGGACAAAAATCCATAATTCACTAGAATTTTGTCTATATTTGTTGCAACACTCCTTTGCCTCCGTGTGTACTTGAACCCCTGCGTGTTAGATTCAACCAAACCAGTTTTTAGAAGGCAGTTTTTAAAAGTATTCATATAGGTAAAATGGATGGGCAAACCTCCCTTTTTGTCTTTTGGATTGAAAGCATTATTAAAATCCTCCATCACATGCCACGACATCCATATAGTTGAGGCATCGAGACAGAAAATTGCCCACAACTCCTGCCTTTTAGTAAAAGAGTTGCTAGCGTAAACAAATGTACAAGTGCATTGTAATCCACCCCTATTATTGAGTAAAACAGTAGTAAGCTGCTTCATCATGCTTAGAATGGTGGATGTCCATATAGTTTCGTCTATAAGTACCGGAATTCTGCCCTTGCTTCCAGTTTCGTTGATATGCAGCCATATCCAATTTGATTGCAGTGTAGGCTTTAAGTCGTCGATATTTTTTGTACGTAATTTATTTTCCACGAAGCTGAGTACAGCAAGCTTGTGGGATTTAAAAGTTGAACGCGTGTCTAATTTTATCGTCTGCATTCATACCTGTAATATTCCATGATAGTGCATTCAATTACCTTTTGAACCTTGTAGATCTTTTAGAAAGAGAAACTGTAGAAAAAATGGGTTTACATGCCATCTCACGCTTCTGCTTGTAGTTAGGATTTATCGTTAACATGGGGGATACATTTTTCTCTATTACATTCTTCTTTCCAGTTTCTTGTATGTTCTTTGCAATACTGTAGATGAATGAGTGTTTTGAGTTGGAGGCAGTTTTTTTTAATCTGAGGAAGTAATGGCATCCTCTACGATAACATTATGATAGATATTTGGTTGTGTTATAGGTTGGTTTGCACTTTGCATGTCTTGACTTGCTAGTATGTCAGATTTCATGCACACAGTTATGTCATCTTCACCTTGTTTTTGTGAGTGCAGGTATGATGCTTGGACCAGCCATTTCTGTCTCAAAGGAGCCAGATACACTTTTCGTGCAGAGTACTATGTGCAGTTGCAAGATTGGCTTCAGATGACTCAGCTTCAGATGATTCAAGTGCGGAGGAATTTTTCAGATGGACGGTAGAGCAATTAGCAGCAGCGGATCCATAATGTGTAGAAGCTTGATTTGTGCTGTCAAAGTCAGTGTGTGTATGAGAAGATGCGGTCTTCTGAAAACTTTGTTGTGGAGTTGATGTAGAATTCAATTCTCGTGTTGTATCTTTATTGTGCTGCATAAATTCTCAGTGTGTCCAAACAAGCCTAGAGTTAGAACATGGCTTTAGTTATTTTTTACATTCAAGTTGTACGCTATCAATTTCCCCTATGTATAATTCCATGTCTACTGTCGGGTACCGAAAATCATCGTTTACTATGATCGGTACTTTGAAGTGGTTTAGTCTACTTTCCATTGTAGTAGTAGAGTCCATCTAGAGACCCAAAATGCTAGCAACTCTGTTTATTCCTTCGATGTTTCAATACTCCGGTTTTTAGTCTTTCAAACGGATCCAATGGGGATAGAGGAAAACACATCTTTATTCAAATTCATACCAGGTGTCCATTCTTTTAATAACAATAAGGATTCTGGAATTCAAATTCATACCAGGTGTCCATTATTATCTCTAACCTGATGAAAAATGCGGTAGCCATCCGTTGTAGCAACCCGAACCAAAACATCAGAAAAGTTTATCAATTTCAGATGTACCAAGAAAAAGAAATGAACTTGACAGTTAAAAATGAGTTGTTTATCGGACGCATACCTTCCTTAGTGGATGAGAAGAAGCATAAAATGTGCAGCAATCCAATTTTTTTAACAATAACGTCTATCGTACTAGCATTGATGCACTATATCAGAACCCACTTCTAATCCTGCATATTGTGAATCAAAATTGGAGGTTTTGCTTTCAGTAGATAGACCAATTCAAACTCTTCAACAATCACAACTAATAGCAACCGTAACTATAGGCAGAACTTACATGATAACATGCATAAACATTTTCGCAAATATAGGCATGTAAAAGTGAAATGCTGAATACGATTGTATTGCTGTAAAGAATCATATAAAGTTAGATGTAACCTTCATGTGCCACGATACATATATGTATCTGCACTGAGTGTTGAATTGTGAAATACACAATAAATTTACTTTCCACACCAAACCGACAGCATAAAAGATCATGTGCATTGTGCAATTTTCTGTTTTCATTGTATTTTCTTTCTATCTAAACAACTTTAAGCGGTTGATAACTCATATCAAATTTCTCCATGTTGTTTTCTATCTTTGATGCATCATCACATTGATTCAACCTATATTCTCATATCAGCATTCTGCCTCTTTTTACACTCTTTTCTTTGTATTCTTTACATCCTTTCTAACAATAAGAATAACAGTACGGTAGCTATAACTTAGAACAAGAAAGAAAACGATCTCTGTTTGTTTTGCTAATAGTTACTTGACAATTAGCAAACTCCAATCACTATCACAAGTACAGACAGCTGTTAGTTACAGGCAGATTATTAATCATGTAAGACTTGTAGGATTATGCTATTTCACAAAGAGTTCCTATTTCATACAACAGAGAAATATTGTACTGGTAGTCTAGTATTTTTTTTAATAGTCAATGCTTGACTCCAGTTTAACGTTTTGCAAGTAAATGCGCTCTCTCTAGTAAGCAAAGGAACTCTCATTTTACCCATGCGTCCAATTCTTTACGACGCATTTGATTCCAAAATTTAAAGAGAAGCAAAAAGTTAACTTTTAACACTGAAGAAGTACAACTACTCCTTATTGCTGGAAAGTTGATACAAGCCGTTATTTAACACTATTTTATCCTATTTACTTATTCACTACAGCAGTTTCTGTTTGGACGATTTCTTTTAATTTTTATTAGTAACAGCCTTTTTATTATCATTAGTAGGCTTCCTATCTAGAATTCAAAATTCTTGGATTCACTGTCATAAGATCTTCAGTCATCTGCTGGTTGTAACAATACATTATATGACAAACTATTCACGTTGAAGTAATAAGTGATGTAATATTTAATAGTCAAGTAGAAGAAATTATATCTTTCACATAAATTATAGGATTCTTCTTAATTCTCCTTAACCTACTTTAGGTATTTATTAATATTTTATATTAAAGACTGATACAATTTATTTATTTTGAATTGTTTTATCGTTTTACATTCAAAAGCCAAGGCTATGTGCTTTCTACTATTATTTTCATAGTTTTCAATTTCTACATATAATTTACATTTTTAAGTCTGTATTTTTAAATTAATTAAATAATTTAACTATAAATTGTTTAAACAAAATCAAGAAATCATTATTTATTAATTTGTCTGATAACGATATCAACAAGTATTATCATTTACTTTCTTAAATGATATCTAACGATAATAAACACATGCATAATAATCAATGCTCTCTTTATATTTCCTCACTAGTGTTATGTAACGACGGTTGGACCAAGCTTTCAATCTCCAGCACGTGGCGTACACATATGGATTGGCTCACACTTTATTGTAACAAAAGGAACCTCCAATGTTACGTATTTACCAATTCATATTTATACACCACTTCTCTAAGTTATTTAGCGATGCAAGACTATTCCAATTTCAAACAGACGCCTTTTAACATGCAAGACAATCCTAACGGTCTTCCCCTTGACTCGCATCCCCTTGGAGAAACTTTTAAAGCACTGTTTGCTTGCATGGCTCATTTCGCAACCATCATCTCCGATATCATTGTTATGTAACGGCGTTCGGACCAAGCTCCTTATTTCCAGCACGCGACATACACGTATGGGTTGGCCCACACTTTATTGTAACAAAAAATCTTCAATGTTACGTGTCTACCAATCCATATTTACACACCATTTCTCAAAGTTATTTAGCGATGTTGAATTATTTCAATTCCAAACTGTCATTCCTCCTTTTAACATGCGAGACAACCCTAACAACATCATATTGAAGTATAATTTACAAATTGTTTGGAATTTTCTCTTTAATTCCATTTAACTAAGCTATATTCGAGTCTATGTTGTTATTTTATTATAGACTTACATACACACAATAATAGAAAAATATGACTTACAAAATATATGCTTACATTAGCATATTACATTATATATTAACTATTTAACTATGTTTATTTGACAATTTCTTTTACAACATTATCATGTATGATGCACGAGACACACACTAGTATAAATGAGTAGAAAAGAATTTCGTCACGACTGTAACAAGCATATTATAGATGACATTCGAAGAGAGAGCCTACGGAACAGAGAAAAAGTCTGAGAATAATTGTCTATTCCATGAACTGGATGGGTATAAGACGAACGAGTGCAGACACTTGAGAGATTTGATAGAGGAATAATTTTGGAGTAACCGACTGTAAGAGCATGTGATGAATCAGATGGCCATAGCACAAACTGCAGTGGTGTAGCAGGAACAACCACCAACTATGGTGGACATCCCCAGTCAGAGGATGTGCACATGGCATGGTTATCCCATGATCATTACGTTTATTTTTCATTTGAACTTTCTTTTGCTTTGGATAAACTATAAAGGACTTACACATATGCACGATCTCAATCAGTCCCATAGGCATGATCTGAATTAAAACTCGAGAATGATTCTTGATTTGACTATCTGCTTAGTTTGCTGTTTTATGCACTAATTTAAACCTTGTGAATGATATATTGATTAGTATTTAGCCGTGAAATCATTGAACATGATATTTGACTTTGACATTGTTGCAGATACTAATGGAATTTGATTATCTCTTATATTTGATACATAGATTGGCAGATTGTGGTTTCTCCGACCGAAAAGAGTGGGCGATGAACCATGAAATACAAGTCTCATCACTAGAGAGCAGGTGGATGGACTTGTATAACATAGCAGGTCTCATCATCGAAGAGTGAGTGAGTGAGCTTGCTTCAAACTTTAAGCCCCTTCATTGGAGAGCGAGTGGATAGATCCAACATAGGTTTGCAACTACTTAACCGTGATAGATTAAAACTTAGCTTCGATGTATGAACACCTCTTGATTCAAAATGATTTGATTATGATCACTGAATGATTGATTAATATTATAACATTGACCTGGTTAGACTTACTTATAATAGAATGCTAGGAGATACAAGACAAATTAAAAGTAATGCTCCAATCAAGAGCAATATGCCACCATGATTTATGTTGTACAATAAAAAGATGTATGGTTTATGAACCTCGAAAGAACACGGGATTATAATGATTTGTGACCGATATTTAGGCAAGGATTCGAGTCCTTAACCATGATGGGTCTAGAGCGATCTTTGATTTGAGGGTTAATCCAAGCAAATGAAATGATTCATCACAGCCAACACTACACCAAAACAGGCAAATTCTAACATTTATAAGCGTTACAAATAATTTCAGTAACACTTTTTAAGTGTTACTAATGAACTGTGAGGAATGGAGCGGTCAAATTTATAACACTTATAAGTGTTACAAACGTACGTATTACTAACACTTATAAGTGTTGGTATCTAAATATACGGCAACACTTTATAAGTGTTGGTACAGAAATATACGGTAACGCTTATAAGTGTTGGTAACGAAATATACGGTAACGCTTATATGTGTTGGTAACGAAATATACGGTAACACTTATAAGTGTTGGTACGGAAAATATACGGTAACGCTTATAAGTGTTGGAAAATGATTATTTAGTAACACACACATATATATATATATATACACCAAAACTTAAACACAAAGTTTAAATATAAACACTCTGCAAATAATGGTTTTCATATTACAAATAATTCATCATACATATTCAACGCAAAGTTTAAACGCTCTGCAAATGTAGTATAATATATCGTAAACAATTATTTACATATCTAAAATACCACTATGTCATATATTCAGAAATTATTACAAAATAAGCTTCAAAAAAAAATTGTAATACTTTTATTTATATTCTGTAAAAATACACGAACAAATTGCAAACACAATAAGTAAACGATTCACACATATATATCTCAAGAATGTAATGTGCAACCCACACTTCATCGCCAGCTGAAGTACCAACAGATGGACCGACTTGGAATTCCCATTCTCATTCAAGCAAGCTTCAACCATCACCATATCCTACCAGACCCTCCTCCATCTCAACATACTTCAATTACACCCATCTAACACTTGACCACAAATACACAGTCACAAACTTCTTCCACCAACCATTTCTAACACACCGACATTTCTGCCATCAACCATTAATACTGACCATCATACCAACCATTGCTCATCCACCAGCCCCCTTCAAACTACAACAGCACACTGTCTCCCTCGACCTGATCAAACAGCTCCACTCCCCAGACCATAGTGTACTTCCATACAACAATTACCAGACTTCAACATTCCTCCACCCCAAACACTTGCTGTCCAGTGTCTTGCTCCATACATCAAATAAGTTTTTTCCCTTATATAAAAAACTGCTGTACCATCTCTTTTAACTGCCGAGCCACCATCGCCTTCATCTCCATACCACTACATCTCCAACCACTTACTTGCCTTTGCCCACCCACTCATCAAACCAGCAATTGACCATCATTAAATCACAGCACAACACAACAGTTCAATATCAACACAAAAGTGCACAAACAGACATCACAGTGCACACACTCCAGCCATCTACCTACCTCACTGCCTGTAGAAGCATCTACAACCTCCTAACTGCATACAGATGTGCTCAGAAACACTGACCAAATGCCCCTGAACACATCAGTACACTACCTCTACTACAAACACCATCAACAACCACCACTGCTGACCATCATCACTCAACTACCCTCCACAATTCTGCCACTGTCAACGGCCATCAAGCTCATTACAACACTACAGTGATTGTTACTTCACAGAACACTACCCTACCCAACCATCCATCACAACTATCAAACAATCTACCCTGCATATCACTGCATACACACTACTGTCATACACCAGAGCTCCATCCATCAACAGTGCACAAACAAAATCTCTAAAAGCACAAACTCCACTAACCTCTATTAGACATCACAAACCATACTTCATTCAACACTGAACCCAAACTGTTCACTGCACTTCAACACGACAAACTCCTTTACCATAAACATTGCACGTGCGCAACCATACAACAGCTCCACCATAGTCGTACCCTCTACCAGTCATCATCCTCCTTCAACATTCAATTGCATACAACCTCAACCACCGCCTCTCCTCGTAACCGCAACTGTCGACCTCGATTCAAAGTCAACGACCGTGATTGACCCAAACCCAATTTCCTCCAAACGCCTCTACAACCCAATCACGATCACAAGAATCGAACAATCCCCAATCGAACTAACATTCCCAACTCCAACAGCAACCTCAAACTGCTACTAACCTAAACCACTCACCTGAATGCCGCTACATCAACAAAACCACAGCAAATCGCCTGAGATCACCATTGCAAGTTACAGAGAAGAAGTAAAGTGCACAATATGTTTATTACTCAAACCTGGACAAAGTAGTAAAACAATTTAATATATAGGACAGAGTATGGAGGAAACCATAATAGTTAACTTAAAACATTATTTGTTTCTTGGGCACTACACATATAAATTTACCTTCACTTTTGAAGCCGAAGCTCCTTCTACTGCAACTGATTGCCCTTCCATCTGCTTGTGGAACTCTATGTGCAATTCAGGTGCCTAACAGATTAAAGCAGGTCAAATGAACAAAAATAAGACAAATTTAAACATCATGACATAGTATCATTCACTGAGTTCCTTTTGATAGTCCTTTTCATAGTAATTTTATTGATATTTCCTCAAAAGAAGTACCACATTGCTATATTTACTTGTCACTTTTAATAAATCTAAAGGAATATGTGGTTTTTGCTTCACTATATTTGTCCAATAAAAACTTAGATATTTGTCTCATTATATAAATTCAGAACAAATTATCACACTAACACCGTACTCATCCACCATTAAATGTCCATCGCTTCCAAAAGGTTAGGTGTCTCCAAAAATCATGCTACATTTTTATAGTATAGGCATGGTTCATAAATACTATATCCAAATATTAGGTTCCCTTGTAATGTGTGATGTAAGTGATAGATTCTGTATTTATAGTACATATTTTGTAAAACTCACAAGTTCACAATAATAACATTAAGAAGTACTTAATAAATAACTATCACACCAGAAATTGAAGATGGGAAACAGGTTACAGTACTAAAAATGATTCAGCTTGCAAATGCAGCTTTTACAATTTGGATTAAACATATTTTAAATAACAATCTTGTAAAATATGAAGGCATAGATAAAACTTTCGTGATAAACAAAATAATTGCACGCACAATGTCAGATGTACAAATAAAAATTGCATTTCAGCATTACAAAGTAGGTGGAAGATAAAACTTTTTTAATTTATTTTATTTTTTTACAAAAATGCGGTCATTAAAGGAAACAATTTTGAAAAGAAGATAGATAATTTCACACATGTTCTTTAATCTGAGCAAAAGAAACCAATATTTTATGCTTATATATAAACACATAGCAATTTGAAAAAACATAAAAAGTACAGTATTTTTATTTTTAATAAAGCATGTTACAATTTAATTTCAAGTCTTCTCATTGCTAAATCTCATTCTTCTCGCAGTTGTTCCGCTTCTGGATTTCTATAATTAACGTCTGAAAATGAATGGTAAACTACACAGTCTAACCACATTCTAAATTAGTACACAATTCTGATATAACTAAAAGTTTTCATTAAAAATTACACAAAGTTCAATTAATTGCTATTGATATTAATAACCATTAATGCCTACTTTTACTTAGGATCATATGGTTGCATTGACCAACAATCATATGCTCATGAGTTCCTGAGACTACAAAAGAAGCAGAATTGCAAACCAGACAAAATTCATGTAGCTTCAATAAGAATTTTCATGTATTCCCTTATCCACCAATTCTCAGTTTTGCAATTGCACGACTAAACAAATTAGAATGCAATGCTTTAGAGCACATAATGAACAAGTTATGCTGCCAAATGTAACATGACATTGAGTTCGCTATAACTTGTTCCCCAAAAATATTTACTTACTGTTGAAAACAAATCAAAATTATCTAAGTAATTATGAAAAACAAATGTTATGCTTTCTTAGTAGGTTCATGACAAATTTAGCAAAAACTAGCATACAGTGAAGACACATGTACGTATGTAACAATAGATTTAGTCCTTCTGGACAAAAATTACATTGGCTAAACTGAAATTTAGGGAGTCTAGTGGGGTAAATTTGTCATTTTATATAGTGTAATGCAGACTCATTTTTCTCTGAACATGTAAACTATTATACATTCTATACACATACTACAGATGCTTTCATCATTGTAGTTATGAAATATGAAAAACAATTAAGACAACTAATTAAGTTCAAAGCAGCAAGAGTTGATTAAATGAGATTTTTACCTTGAGTGATAAATCTAAGGATTTCTGGTATAGTTCATTTGTTGGCTCCTGAGAAGCATAAGAATTGTGAGATTGGCAGTAAATATCAAATACAGAACCTTCAAAATTAAACAAGGAAACTGACCATAGTTGTTGCTTGTTGGAAATATTGAGTAGCTTTTGCAAAATATCATACTGCAGTCTCATGTTCTTTTGTGTAAAAGCCATGGGAAGTGTAGGCATTGCCTAAGCACCAAAGTGTTTCATGCCTCTCAGGATCAATTTGTAAGGCTTCCTCTAATTTAGATTTAGCAACTGCCAAATAACAAAAATATTAACCAAAAATGCTAAAGTGTGGTTTCTGCCAAAGTAATCAAATTGTAAACATAGCAAACTTGGAACAAAAGGAAATAAAAGGCACTATGTTTGTTTAAAACATTCAAAGTTATTGTCACTGTTTACTCCAAATGTTCATGCAGAGTTATAAATGACAGCTTCAGTAATTCATTAAGAGGCATTGTCCATTTCATTTGCTCTTAACATTAACAAAAATAATTAAAACGCATTATAAAAAATAAAACAACAGTATATACAACACTCATATTGTTAGTTATACTTTATGTTTTCGCATGTTTCTGATGATACAAATTGATTTATAAAACTTTATGTAAAAGACTTTTTGCAATGTGGCACACTATTATGTCAAGGTAAAGAAAGTCCATCCTCTCTAGCAAATAATAGTTTAACAGCTTTATTAAAGGGACGCAAATAAATATCAAGATTAAAAATTCCGGTTTTGGTTCCGTTCCAGTCCCTAGAATTTTTAAATTTCCTGTTCCCCTCTAGATATTCTGTTTCTATTCTAGTTCCGGATTTTTAACTTTCCTATGCATGCACACACATATATGTATACACACACATGTATAGCATTTTATTCGTAATAATTGGTCTGTTTAGATTATATTCACACATAGTTAGCTTGGCTAAATGAAAGTCGGTTCAAACTAGCTATAATACTCTGAAGCAGATCATAATTGAGTCAATAATAAGCATAGGCCATTGGTACGGATGAAAAAAGAATGGGAAAAATTCAAAGTTGTTATTTGCACATGCAACTAAAGTACAAGATGATGAAGAGTTAAAAAAGTGTAGTTTACTCATCTTTTTTGTTTTAGGAAATGGTCTCTGGATGATAAAATGTTGCTGTAAGTCTAAACTGATAGCAATTAAGATTATCTTCACATGGGAATATTTTCCTACTTGCTTCCTATCTTCGTCTGTGCTTTGTTCCCACCTTAACTTCAGCTTTTGTTGTTAGTTTTTTTAAATGAAATCTTCACCCATTAAGAATAAAAAATCACCCAATCAAACATATTTTATTACAGTGATTTCAAATTTATACATATATATGGAAATTTTGAGTGGAGCCGATGAGATTTGATTTCTAAGTTTGTTATTTAAGGCTGTTTCTCAAAACATGAAAGAACAAGCATAGGTGTCTCATCCATATTCATACATTGCATTCAGAACCATTTGCACGAACATGATTCTTTCCGCTTTTTATTTGCAATGTAAACAATGTTTGTAAAAGTTACAACACCCAATTTTTTGCTTTGTTTTAGAATCCTTGTATGAGAAAATATAGGGAAACGATAAAAACAAAAATTTAATCCGACGCTTGACGATATTTATAAAAAGCTAAAGAATAAATTAATGATTTGGACTTGCTAAACCATAAACTTTCAAATGTTCATGACGAATACCAGTATACTAATCTGATTAATTGGAACTAGGACAAAAAAAACTAGACCGTAGTTCGTTTTTCCCAAGCCAAAATTGCAATAAGCCCCAAGGTTCGGTAAAGTCTTTTATTCTCACATTTCCAGTAAAATTTTGCATATCTTGTTTGTTTCCAACATGCGTCTTACCATAACAATTAATTTGTCTAACCTCTGCCTTTAAAGGCAATTTACTTATAGTATATAACATACATTGCGTTTATTAACTGTTACTGATTAAAACTTCAAAAATAAAATTGGTTGCTAAAATTCATTGACTACATATTTCATTTCAGTATAATTCCATTTAAAATTCTACAAATTTTACAGAAATGGAAAAATCAAAACTAAAAATAGTCCATCAATCTGGGGCATGCTCACCGATCAAGCACAACGAAGAACCTACGCAAGAAAATATTATCAAAAATGACCAAATTAGAGTCAAACGGGATCGGTAGAAGATGTACCAGGAGATAACGCAAGAAAATATTCTCAAAAATCGACCCCAATTTCAATCAAATGTAAGAATGAAAATGTATTGGTGCAAAATTAAAAAGTGGAATCGGTAGAAGATGTACCTAGAGATGACGCGCCTGTCCACAAATGGGATGGAATGGAAAATCGTAAGTAGATGTAGAGATGAAGCACCTGTCAACAAATGAGTTGCGAGAAGAAATGGAGGATGCGCGAATGGGAAAGCGGTAGAAGATGGTGATGAAACGCGGGAACCCTAATTAGATTAAAAATTAGGCGGCCGATAGTGGAGATGGAAGGTAAAGCATGAGAAAAATGCTGCATATACAAGGTTACAAAAGAATCCAATTTTTAGTGAGTTATTTACAAATTTACCAACTGTTCTAACATTTTTTTGTGTTGTAAATTATAATTGATGTGTTGGAAAGTTTATAAAAACATTATTTATATTTTCCAACACTTTTTCAGGTATCCTAACACTTTTGTATTGTCGCTAGGCTGTAACACTTATAAGTGTTAGAAATTAACAAATATAAAATGTTGCAAAATCACTATTTTGGTGTAGTGCGACTTGATAGGTGATCCAAGAATACCAATGACAATTTACCAGACTTGATACATGTTTCTGATCAAAACATGTTTTGTATCCAAGGGGCAAGTGTTATCAATAAAATTTTCAATCTTAGAATTGACTCGGATCAAAGAAACATACTACAAGTTGATGAAGGAATGGATTAAGAAGCTCCGAAGATGTGGAGATTGAAGAATGATGAAAAGTTGTCAATAATTGGGTAACTCAGATCGATCAGTATCGACCAATATGGATCGGTATCAAACGATCTTGATTTCTCAATTTGTGTGCCTAAGAGCTAGGGGAATATGACCAAGTGAAAAAGCAAGTCAAGGGTGTGACAAGACATCAGTCGATACCGACCGATATTGATCGGTACCGAACGATTTTAAAGTTTAAATTAGCGCCTTTTGACTCAATCTTCGTGGTTGAAATTTTGGAATTGAATGTTTACTTCTTCAAAACTATCATGCTGACTCTGATGCGAGGGTTCGCCTATAAATAGCAAGCCTTCATCAACCAGAAGAGAGACTTTTTTGATATTCTTCTTCCTCCTCATTAAGCTTCGAGCAAAATCAAGATCTAAAGGTTGTAAATCGAAATTCTATTGTAAATTGCGTATTCCGAAGAAAGTTAATCAATAAAAACAACTAAGTGGACTTAGACCATAGATTTTTGTCGAACCACTATAAAAGATTGTCTTTTCTCTCTCTTTCTTTGATTTCTTACTATTTCCATTTGTTTATTTCATTTCTAATTGAATTGAGGAGTTTGCCCCTTTTATGTGCAAATAATTAGACTACTAGTTTGGGTATTTAGTTAGGATATTTCGGTAGTTACTATGATTTGACTTGATTGATTATTGATGTACCTTCCTCATGCATTTTGCTTGTATTCACCATATGTTTGTGTCCATTGTTCATTGGTAGATATCATCTGTATCGTGTTGAGGATATTTATACGATTTATTAGATGATTGTTGTGTATATTATTAGGTAGTTGATTGGATTTGTTGTATATGCTTGAATTATATTGGTATCTTATTTTATATGTAATTTAATTGTATTGCATTCATGTAGCTAATATAGTTATTAATACAAGTATGTTAATAACTATTATGTAGCTAATGTAATTATTTAAATATAATTATGTTATCGATTATTGTGTAGTTATATATGTTGATACATTATTAGCATTTTATGAAATTACTGGATAGCAGTTAGCATGATATTATATTGTGTTTTGCTATGCTAATTTATTGACTATTAGAAATGTTGTAAAAATCGCTAAGCAGGCAAATATGGATTAAAGTTTAATCGTTTAAATGGGAATTAATCGAGGATTAATCAAAGTTAGGTGTTTTAAATAAAATTTATTTGAATAAAAATTTAGTATTTGATTTGATAATAAACGATCAAAAATGAAATTTTGGGGTTTAGATGGGCTTAAAAGCAACCTGTAACATCCCGAAATTTTTGAACTTAAAAATTGGTTATGTATTTGAACTTTTGGAACTTAATTGTTAATATTAATATTATAAAGATGCATAGAATTTAAATTAATATTGATAGTTAAGTATTGATAAATAGATAATAATAATAATTAAAGAAAAGAGCATATTTAAAATAAGAAATTGTTTTAAAACCATTAAATGAAATATGGGTTATAAATTTAAAATATTGATAGTTGAGCTTTTAATAGAAATAAAATTGTTAAAATAAGTTATGATAAAATTATAAAATTTAAGTCACATAATTATAATCTAACATTTGGCAAATAAACAAATAAACAAGAAAACAAAGGAAACACACACTTTCATTTAGCAAGTAAACTAAGATAACAAAAGAGTATGAAGAAATATAAAACTGTAAAAAAAAAAAAGCGAAACAAAACACTTTCATTTTGGCAAAGTCAACAAACAGGTTGCATAGGAAGTGAATAAACAAAAATAAAAACACATAAACTATACATATATAAGAAAATGCAAGAGAGTAAAGCATTCAAACAAAATAGTACTTATAAAAATCAAACAGCATGAAACATTACATGCTTCCATTAAATGCTTGCATTTAGTGCCTATCCTCTCAGCACTACTTGATACCATCTCAGCCGAAAAACAAGCATTGCTTAGTCAACAAAAGAAATAAACCCATACCTGATAACACCTATTTGTATAACACGGTTTTCCTCTATCTATATAAGTATGCAATGCATCCTATTTTAGTTGTTCAGCAAAACTTAGTAAGCCTCAGTTTACACACAACCTGTTATATACATCAATCTACTTTCTCATTTCAATTCATTCGAACATAACTTTGTAAACCAGAGAACAAATATAAACGTCACTACACTTTACAAACTCAAATCCATTCAAGAAAAGAAGATTTTTACCTTGCAAATTCAAGCTTTTGTCATTCCTGGATATTTAAGTGAGTAACTTTAATTTAAAAAAAATCTGCTCAAGTATTTTTACTAACATTTCTTCTATCTGAAATAAGTATGTTATCTATATGTGTGTGTATATATATATATGTATATATATTTGTGCAAATTCGATGACATATGAAGTCTGCCTGTTTAATGATCTGGAAAAAAAAAGAAATGTTGTTTAACCCTGTACCATATGTCAGTAATAAATCAAAGCAAGTTAGTGATTTTCTTGTTGCTGGAAACTCTGAAACACAGTTACGTATAGCTTTCTGTTTACAAGAGTAAACCATATCAAAATCAAATTCAACTCTCTCTCTCTCTCCCTCATTCTGAAATGGATTGTAACCCAAAGTTGAAGTTGCTTTAAAAAAAATGCTTGTCTGAATGGTTGTTCCTTCCCTGTTCTTGACACAGGCTTTAAAATATTAGTTTAAAATACTAAATTTTTGTATACGGTCATTCATAAACTCTGCATTCGAATAGATTAGTTAAGTTTAAACTTAATCTAAGATTAAAAAAATATGAACAAATATGTTTAGTTTGAAAATTTCCAGTATCTGGAAGAAACTGTGGTAATTCCTGTTAGTATGATAAAATCAAGTATTAAAATTTTACAATCTAATTTTATAACTGGAAACACTTTTGGAAAATATGATTTTTAAGATAAAAATTACAGATTTTAGTTTAGGATTTCGTATGCAATTCTAGGATGACTGGAAAGTGGATTCGAGGAAACTGCTGATGATCTCTGGAAGATGAGGCCTCGGGGTTTCGTCAGAAGATGGAGGAATGAGTGGAGGGTCTTGGAAAAATGACCGGCCGAGCATCTGGCCATCGGGGCATCGTCGGCGAGCCAATTTGCGTTTCTAAACCTAATTTTGGTCAGGTTGTTAACTGAGGCAACGCGTGATCTCTAGTGGATCGAGTCGCACCGTGCTCTGGCGATAGCTTCGTGGTGGGTTCGCGGAGGTGTGGCAGGGGTTTCAGAGGCTAAGATGGTCGGAAACGTGGGTGCGACAGTTTTCTCTGGCGGTGGTTGGGTTTCCTGGTTTTCCCGCATCCTCGATTTTTAATTGAGGGTTGTCGACGTGTTCGTACGATTGAGGATGGATGCTGGCATGATGGCCGGATTGTTGACGTCACCAGAGGCAATCAACGTCGACGATATGGGTTGTGCACGTGCACGCCGGTGATGATGGGTCAGTGGATATTTGGAACTTTGTTTCCAGGTTTCACTAAAGTTTTGAAGAAAAGAAGAAAAGAAAAGGGTGGGGAGAAGAACGTGGGTTGGGCTCGAGTAAAAGCACGTTTGCCTCTGAATGAAACTCGCGTACGCGAGTATCCTGGGTTTGACCACGTTTTTGAAAAAAAAAATTAATAAGAAGAAATGGGTATAGGGAGACTCGGGGAGAGATGGGGAATTCACAGGGTTGAACTCGAAGTTTTTTCTGGGTTGCTCGGGTTTACTTCGAAAAAGGGTTTGGACCTAAATAAAAGTTAACTTTTACTGTTACCAGGTTTTAAGGCAGTGAATCTTGACTAGGCTTATAACTAATTTTAATAAACTAAGTGGATACTCAATAATCTAATAAATATTTTAAATAATTAAATTTAAAATAAGAATTTAAGTTTATTAACATTAAACTTTTTATAACTATAATAAATTGATTTTTAAGTTATAAAGGAGATTTTTCAAATAATAATTAAGGTGAATAATTTTTATTAATTAATGATTTTGAAAAGAAATTAGGATGACACACATTTGAAATTAAATCAAGTGTTCAAATTTAATAGTAATTGAGAATTTGCTATTCAAATAAATTTAAGTTGATTAATTAAGAAAATTAGCCGTTAAATTAAATAACAAATTTTGAAACGATAAATCGAGTAAATTAAGATTTAATTTATTTATCCAAATTTTTATCATTGATTTAAAATAATTATATGGTAAATTTATTTAAACCACATTTGAAAATGATTAACTAGCGTTGTGCACTATATTGATATTTCTGTTCTGAGTGTGATACTGTGTGATATAAATTGCCATGTACTGTACTATGATTGTGATTCGTTTTGTATTGATGTGAAAACCCTGTTGCCCGTAAAACGGCATTTAAACTTCGATGCGACAAGGAATCAGATTTCAGTTGGTTGTTTGAAACCCACATCGAACCTGTGAATATTTGTGAATGACATCCACATGTTTTAAAATTTTGACACTCACTATTCGAATTAGCCGGGAAAGGACCTTTGTGTGGTATAACCCATTTCGAATATGTGATTCGACGTTATGGATAGCATTTGAAGACCGGCGTTGAAGACTCGGTATTTGCGAGAGCGATAGGATGACCTATCGATTGTCTCTGCACCGAGTAGCTACGGTATAGAGATTTCCTAAGTGATAGGAAGTCCGATCGGGATTGTGAATATCCGGATTGCAAGGACTTCTTTGGAAGTGCCTTCGGTTCTGTTCGAACCCAGAACAGACTTGTATGGATTGTATGTCTGACATTACAAATTGAGATATAAAGCAGATTTTTTTTCAATTATATTTCCGTTGGTGGCGGAGAATTTATTCTCTTAGCTTAACACCCTTAGAGGTTGTGTAGTTGAAGGTTATCAGCGATATATTCCCAATTTGGTAATGTGGCATGCTGAGTGTTGCTGATCATTTGTTGATCGAAGCATGGCTTTGTGAAAAGCGCAGCTTTGTGGACGAGACTTCGTCGAGCCTCACACCCCGGAATGGTCGAAACAGGAAAGATGCAGCAAGGTTATTGGGGGTAGCACCCCTTAAGGTATGTGCATTTCCTTCTGGATAGAAGTGGTATCATGGTATGGAGCCCAGATACTTAACTTATTTTGATATCGCAGATATATATATATATGTATTACTTTGTGATTTGTTGCTGGGGCCCCGGTTAAAGGTTGGTTACAACCGGGAGATGGCATACTCGTGTCAGTAGTTACCCAGTTAGGGGTAATCCGGCCTTGTGTTGGCAGAGATCTGGTTTGGCTCTCGGGAACGTCCTTCCAGAGGCGTTCTCATGTGGCAATAGGAAGTTCCTTGGCCTGACCATTTGTTGGAAATCCAATTCTCAATACGAAACCCTGTACGGTTTTAGTTGTAAAACCTACCATGCAGCATGGCGGTAACCTGCCACAAAACATGGTAGCTATAGTAGGCATAGTTCGGAATGTCTATGCTGGCTAAGATTAATATTTTATTTTCGAAATGTTTTCTTCACTATGCACTAGTAATAATATCAAAGAATTTCTTTTCTCGTACCAAGCATATTTAACTATCATAAGAAGAAATCTCCTCCAATTCTGCGTTTGCATTGTGTGTCTGGCGGGAGGTCTTATGGTAGTTCCATTTTTAAAATCATACCGAAAGTTCTTTTATAAATCTAGTTCTTTGAAAGTAACTGTTGTTTTTGTTTACGCATACCAGTCCCATGACTGATCCGGAGTTTATTGTTTTCTTTCCTAAACTCTGGGTGCCCATTATTTCCCCACGGGCAGCCTAGTAGCAGGTTTTTGTATTTTGGAGGAGCAGTATTTTGGAGCTCTTATCTTGGAGATATATTAGGAGCTTTTGGAGATTTTCAGGTGTTTAGCTTTTGGGAGTTCGTTATCATCACTCTCATTTGAGGACTTTTGGATATATGATCACTATTGTTTTATCATGATGTTGTATTTGGAGTTGTGGTGTATGTATTATATACTCTGATGTTGTATGGATATTATGTTGATGTTGTACTGTGGTGATATTTATGATATTGGTTTTGTTCTGCTGTGTTTTTTATATTCATCTAATGGTTGTTATAAGCTCCGGCGATGCGAATTTGATATCTTTTATCGGACATCGAGTTTGGGTCGTCACAAGTGGTATCGGAGCTGTTGGTTGAGTAAGAACTTTAGCTACGGAGTATAACACATTAGATGGCTCATTAGAGATAGGGTGAAGTATACCCTAGAATGAGTATAACCAAGACTGAAACTCTAAATTTTATTAGTCTATTTCTTTTACTGCTGATATTCCTTAAGATATTTTGTTCGTGTATTTAAATCAATTTTCTTACTAATTACAGATAGTAAGAAATGAGCGGACGAAGGGGAAGAGTTAGGGGTCAAGGAGGTGCCACAACACCTGATCAAGGTCCCCCAACGGCAATAGCGGCAGCTCAGCAACAGCCGAATCTGGCTGATTTACATAAAAGTTTCTCGAGACTTGGTGGTAAGCCGTTCAACGGCAAGGAGTCGATTGTTGAGGCTCAAGCCTGGATACGACCGTGTGAGAAAATCTTCAAAGGGCTAAAATTGGAGGACGATCAGAAGCGACTCATAGCTTCTTGGCAACTGCAAGATGAAGCTTCAGCTTGGTGGGAGACAATCACGGTAGATAAGCTAGAAGACGAGTTTTCTTGGGAAAATTTCAAAGAAGTGTTTGAGAAGCGATATTTGCCATCAGCTGGAATTTCTCGAATGTATCAGGAATTCATGGACCTGAAGCAGGGAAGTTTATCATTTGAAGAGTATCTGAATAGATTTAATGAATTGTCTCGTTTTGGTCCCGAATTGGTGAATACGCCTTTAAAGATGAACGAAAGATTCATTCGCGGGATGAATAAGAAATTCCATGAAAGAATGACGGGCCACGTTAAGGAATCTTTTTCGGATTTAGTTGATATGGGTTACAGATACGCTACCCTTGATATGCAAGAAGCCCCGCTAGAGAAAGGAAATTCGGGCAATCAAAATTGAAAAAAGCGGAAATTTGGAAGCAAGAAATCTTGGCAAGGCAACGAGAAGAAGAAGGGCATTCAGGGAAGCGCGACAGAAAATGTCACTTGTTACAACTGCAAAGAGAAGGGCCATTATTAAAATAACTTCCCAAAACTAAAGAAGCAAGCTAAAGAATGTTACAATTGTCACAAGCCGGGACATGTTGTTAAAGATTGCCCAGTGATAAAGCCAGCGTAGAGGGCAAAAGTTTATACGATAAAGAAGGACCCCTCATCTTCAAAAGCTGATAAAGGGAAAAGTGTTTTAGAAGGTAACCTTACTATTTATAATAGAACTGTTAGAGTTTTATTTGACACAGGAGCTTCACATAGCTTTATCTCCCAACAAACAGTAAGTGAATTAGGACTTAAAACTAAATTTGTTGACGATCCTATTTGCGTGAAAAATCCGGTTGGAGGTCCCACAAATCTTCGTTCATATTGTAAGAGAGTTCCTATTTCATATGCTAGCTATCAATTTCCTATCAACCTTTTTGTCCTCGAATTTAATGAATTTGAAATCTTACTCGGTATGAACTGGTTATCGAGATACGAAGCTATATTGGATTGTAATAATCGGACAGTTTTAGTCCAAACGAACCTAGGAAATTTTATTGAAATCTCTTGTGAGAATCCAAGTCCAAGGAGAGATAGATTGATGTATACTTTGGGATATCTTGAACCCACTTTGCAGTCTATACCTGTTGTTCGGGTTTTCTCCGATGTATTTGAAGAAGTG
This sequence comes from Allium cepa, assembly GCA_030765085.1. Classification (NCBI taxonomy): domain Eukaryota; kingdom Viridiplantae; phylum Streptophyta; class Magnoliopsida; order Asparagales; family Amaryllidaceae; genus Allium; species Allium cepa. The sequence goes on along the minus strand of CM060932.1, from coordinate 765,834,532 downwards.
AAATCTTTACCTCCTCACCGAGAAATAGAATTCCAAGTTGACCTTGTACCCAATGCTCGTCCTGTTGTTCACGCAAGTCGCAGGATGGCACTCAGGAAAAAGATTGAATTGGTTCATCAAACTGATGAACTATGAGCAAAAGGATTAATTCGACCCAGTGTTTCTGAATGGGGCTCAGCCGTCGTATTTGTTGCCAAATCAGACGGATCTTTGAGATTGTGTGTAGATTACCGCGATCTAAATAAACAAACTCTCAAGAATAAATTCCCTCTACTAAGAATTGATGAGCTATTCGACCAACTTCATGGCGCTCGTTTCTTTTCAAAAATGGATCTTGCCCAAGTATTCCATCAACTACGAATCGCCAAAGATTGTGTCCATTTGACTGCTTTCAGAGGTCCTGATATGTTCTACGAATGGTTAGTTGTGCCTTTCGGACTAACCAATGCTCCAGCATACTTCGTAGATCTTATGACTCGTGTGTTTCGGGAAGTTTTGAATAAATTTGTGCTATTATTCATTGATGATATTTTGATCTATTCTAAGACTAAAGAAGAGCATGCCGAACATCTTAAAATCGTATTGGAAATATTGAGTAGAAATGTTCTATATGCAAAATTTTCCAAATGCCACTTTTGGGTCAATGAAGTCAAATTCCTTGGCCATATTGTTAATGAAGAAGGAATTTCGGTAGAACCTAGCAAAATTTCCGCTATTCTTGATTGGAAACAACCCACTACTCCAAAAGAAGTTCGAAGCTTTTTGGGTTTAGCAGGCTGTTACCGGAAATTCGTTCGAGATTTTTCTAAGTTGGCTAGCCCATTAACTAAGCTAACAATGAAAAATGCAAAGTTCATCTGGACTTCAGAATGTGAAGAAGTTTTTCAGGAGTTGAAAAAGAGATTGACCACTGCTCCTGTTCTCACTATTGTTAACGGGAACCAAGGCTTATCTGTCTATACTGATGCATGTGGTGAAGGGGTAGGTGCAGTATTAATGCAAAATAGAAGTAGTTGCCTACGCGAGTAGACAATTACGTCCACATGAGAAAAACTACCCGACGCACGATTTGGAACTTTTGGCTGTTGTTTTCGCCTTAAAAATCTGGCGACAATATCTTCTGGGTAAGAATCTTTTCGGTTTTCTTAATAATTTATGAAATTAACTTAACTAAAGAAATATACCTAATAAACTCTCTTTGCTTAGGTGAAAAATTCGAATTATTCACCGACCATAAATCTTTGAAATATCTTTTCACCCAGAAGGATCTGAATTTGCGACAACAACGTTGGTTGGAATTTCTGGCATCATATGACCTAGATATCCAAAATACGCTGGGAAAAGCCAATGTGGTTGCTGATGCTTTAAGTAGGAGACATGCTGTTCTTGCATATCTTGTTATCACTCCTACTCTCTTTGAGAAGATCACAAGACAGCAATATGAAGATGAGTTTCTTCGGAGAATTTATAAAAGAATTTGCCAAGGAGAAGACGCTAGTTTTGAGATGGATAATAGAGGAGTAATAAGATTAAAAGGTAGGATTTGTGTTCCAGACTTCTCTGGTCTGAAACTTGAAGTATTGGACGAATGCCACAAGTCCAAACTCAGCATCCATCGAGGAGTTAACAAAATGTATAGAGATATTAAAAGAACATTCTGGTGGAAGACGATGAAGAGAGACATATCTATTTATGTGAGTCGCTGTGCTACTTGTCAGCAAATTAAAAGCGACCAAATGAAAGTGGCCGGTTTACTTCAACCTTTGGAAGTACTGAAATGGAAATGGGATCAGGTATCGATGGATTTCATCAACGGATTGCCACGAACCAAGAAAGGCAATGAAGCTATTTGGGTTATTGTGGACCGTCTAACCAAAACTGCTCACTTTATTCCAGTTAAATCCACTCGGACTGCGGCAAGCTTGGCAAGTATATAAAGGAAATTGTTCACCTCCATGGTATTCCCAGCAGTATAGTGAGTGATCGCGATCCGATCTTCACTAGTAGATTTTGGGAGGCATCCCAAGACGCATTGGGAACGAAATTAAATTTCAGCACTGCTTATCACCCACAATCTGATGGGCAGACTGAGAGGGTCAACCGAATTTTATAAGACCTACTGCGTGCTTGTGTTCATGATTTTGGTGGTTCTTGGGAGGACCATTTGCATCTGGTTGAATTCTCATATAATAACAGTTATCGGGCCAGTATAAAAATGGCTCCTTTCGAAGCTTTATATGGTCGTCCGTGTCGATCACCTACATGTTGGATCGAATCAGGTGATAGACTTGTTCTTGGACCGGATATGATAAAAGAAGCCACTGAGAAGATAGACTTTATTCGAAAGAAGTTATTAACTGCCCAAAGCCGTCAAAAGAGCTATTATGACCGCCGAAGGAGAAATTTAGAATTTCAAGTTGGAGATTCTGTATTTCTGAAAGTATCTCCGATGCGGGGAGTATTGAGATTCGGGAAAACTGGAAAACTAGCGCCGCGTTATATTGGTCCTTTTCCTATTCTGGAAAGGATTGGTCCTCTAGCATATCGATTGCAGCTACCCAGTTGGTTGTCTGGCGTACATGATGTGTTCCACATTTCTAATCTTCGAAAATATATGCACGATCCAGATGATATTATTGAAGAAGCTGCTCAGCAGGATCTAGAGATCACTCCTAACTTGGCAGTTAAAAGAGAGCCGATAAAAATTGTAGATCGTGATGAGAAACGATTAAGAAACAAGATTGTGAAATTGGTCAAAGTTCAATGGAGTGGCGATCCAAAGGACTGTACTTGGAAGACTGAAGATAATATGAAGAAATCATATCCCAACTGCAGAATTGACATCTCGGCTTAATCTGTAAGTCATTTCTTTATTTTTCTGAATTCGTATATTCTTTGTTTGCATTTCTCTCTTTCAATTTTGAGGATGAAATTTTCTTAAGGAGGGGATATTGTAACATCCTGAAATTTTTGAATTTAAAAATTGGTTATGTATTTGAACTTTTGAAACTTAAAAATTGAGAATTTCAAGAAAAAATAAATATTGTTAATATTAATATTATAAAGATGCATAGAATTTAAATTAATATTAATAGTTAAGTATTGATAAATAGATAATAATAATAATTAAAGAAAAGAGCATATTTAAAATAAGAAATTGTTTTAAAACCATTAAATGAAATATGGGTTATAAATTTAAAATATTGATAGTTGAGCTTTTAATAGAAATAAAATTGTTAAAATAAGTTATGATAAAATTATAAAATTTAAGTCACATAATTATAATCTAACATTTGGCAAATAAACAAATAAACAAGAAAATAAAGGAAACACACACTTTCATTTAGCAAGTAAACTAAGATAACAAAAGAGCATCAAGAAATATAAAACTGTAAAAAAAAAAGCAAAACAAAACACTTTCATTTTGGCAAAGTCAACAAACAGGTTGCATAGGAAGTGAATAAACAAAAATAAAAACACATAAACTATACATATATAAGAAAATGCAAGAGAGTAAAGCATTCAAACAAAATAGTACTTATAAAAATCAAACAGCATGAAACATTACATGCTTCCATTAAATGCTTGCATTTAATGCCTATCCTCTAAGCACTACTTGATGCCATCTCAGCCAAAAAACAAGCATTGCTTAGTCAACAAAAGAAATAAACCCATACCCGATAACACCTATTTGTATAACACTGTTTTCTTCTATCTATATAAGTATGCAATGCATCCTATTTTAGTTGTTCAGCAAACTTAGTAAGCCTCAGTTTACACACAACCTGTTATATACATCAATCTACTTTCTCATTTCAATTCATTCGAACATAACTTTGTAAACCAGAGAACAAATATAAATATCACTACACTTTACAAACTCAAATCCATTCAAGAAAAGAAGATTTTTACCTTGCAGATTCAAGCTTTTGTCATTCCTGGGTATTTAAGTGAGTAACTTTAATTTTAAAAAAATTTTGCTCAAGTATATTTACTAACATTTCTTCTATCTGAAATAAGTATGTTATCTGTGTGTGTATATATATATATATATATATATATATATTTGTGCAATTTCTATGACATATGAAGTCTGTCTGTTTAATGATCTGGAAAAAAAAGAAATGTTGTTTAACCCTGTACCAAATGTCACTAATAAATCAAAGCAAGTTAGTGATTTTCTTGTTGCTGGAAACTGTGAAACACAGTTACGTATAGCTTTCTGTTTACAAGAGTAAACCACATCAAAATCAAATTCAAATCTCTCTCACTCCCTCATTCTGAAATGGATTGTAACCCAAAGTTGAAGTTGCTTAAAAAAAATGCTTGTCTGAATGGTTGTTCCTTCCCTGTTCTTGACACAGGCTTTAAAATATTAGTTTAAAATACTAAATTTTTGTATACGGTCATTCATAAACTCTGCATTTGAATAGATTAGTTAAGTTTAAACTTAATCTAAGATAAAAAAAATATATGAACAAATATGTTTAGTTTGAAAATTTCCAGTATCTGGAAGAAACAGTGGTAATTCCTATTAATATGATAAAATCAAGTATTAAAATTTTACAATCTAATTTTATAACTGGAAACACTTTTGGAAAATATGATTTTTAAGATAAAAATTACAGATTTTAGTTTAGGATTTCGTATGCAATTCTAGGATGACTGGAAAGTGGGTTCGAGGAAACTGTTGATGATCTCTGGAAGATGAGGCCTCGGGGTTTCGTCAGAAGATGGAGGAATGAGTGGGGGGTCTTGGAAAAATGACCGGCCGAGCATCTGGCCATTGGGGCATCGTCGGCGAGCCAATTTGCGTTTCTAAACCTAATTTTGGTCAGGTTGTTAGCTGAGGCAACGCGTGATCTCTAGTGGATCGAGTCGCACCGTGCTCTGGCGATAGCTTCGTGGAGGGTTCGCGGAGGTGTGGCAGGGGTTTCAGAGGCTAAGATGGTCGGAAATGTGGGTGCGACAGTTTTCTCTGGCGGTGGTTGGGTTTCCTGGTTCTCCCGCATCCTCGATTTTGAATTGAGGGTTGTCGACGTGTTCGTGCGATTGAGGATGGATGCTGGCATGATGGCCGGATTGTTGACGTCACCAGAGGCAATCAACGTCGACGATATGGGTTGTGCACGTGCACGCCGGTGATGATGGGTCAGTGGATATTTGGAACTTTGTTTCCAGGTTTCACTAAAGTTTGAAAAAAAAGAAAAGAAAAGGGTGGGGAGAAGAACGTGGATTGGGCTCGAGTAAAAGCACGTTTACCTCTGAATGAAACTCGCGTACGCGAGTATCTTGGGTTTGACCACGTTTTTGAAAAAAAAAATTAGTAAGAAGAAATGGGTACAGGGAGACTCGGGGAGAGATGGGGAATTCACGGGTTGAACTCGATGTTTTTTCTGGGTTGCTCGGGTTTACTTCGAAAAAGGGTTTGGACCTAAATAAAAGTTAACTTTTACCATTACCAGGTTTTAAGGCAGTGAATCTTGACTATATTGAGTTAAAGGCTTATAACTAATTTTAATAAACTAAGTGGATACTCAATAATCTAATAAACATTTTAAATAATTAAATTTAAAATAAGAATTTAAGTTTATTAACATTAAACTTTTTATAACTATAATAAATTGATTCTTAAGTTATAAAGGAGATTTTTCAAATAATAATTAAGGTGGATAATTTTTATTAATTAATGATTTTGAAAAGAAATTAGGATGATACACAATTTGAAATTAAATCAAGTGTTCAAATTTAATAGTAATTGAGAATTTGTTATTCAAATAAATTTAAGTTGATTAATCAAGAAAATTAGCCGTTAAATTAAATAACAAATTTTGAAACGATAAATCGAGTAAATTAAGATTTAATTTATTTATCCAAATTTTTATCATTGATTTAAAATAATTATATGGTAAATTTATTTAAACCACATTTGAAAATGATTAACTAGCGATGTGCACTATATTGATATTTCTGTTCTGAGTGTGATACTGTGTGATATAAATTGCCACGTACTGTACTGTGATTGTGATTCGTTTTGTATTGATGTGAAAACCCTGTTGTCCGTAAAACGGCATTTAAACTTCGATGCGACAAGGAATCGAATTTCAGTTGGTTATCCGAAACCAACATCGAACCTGTGAATATTTGTGAATGACATCCACATGTTTTAAAAATTTGACACTCACTATTCGAATTAGCCGAGAAAGGACCATTGTGTCGTATAACCCATTTCGAATATGTGATTCGACGTTATGGATAGCATTTGAAGACCGGCGTTGAAGACCCGGTATTTGCGAGAGCGATAAGCTGACCTATCGATTGTCTCTGCACCGAGTAGCTACGGCATAGAGATTTCCTAAGTGATAGGAAGTCCGATCGGGATTGTGAATATCCGAATCGCAAGGACTTCTTTGGAAGTGCCTTCGGTTCTGTTCGAACCCAGAACAGACTTGTATGGACTGTATGTCTGACATTACAAATTGAGATATAAAGCAGATTTTTTTCAAGTATATTTCCGTTGGTGGCGGAGAATTTATTCTCTTAGCTTAACACCCTTAGAGGTTGTGTAGTTGAAGATTATCAGCGATATATTCCCAATTTGGTAATGTGGCATGCTGAGTGTTGCTGATCATTTGTTGATCGAAGCATGGCTTTGTGAAAAGCGCAGCTTTGTGGATGAGACTTCGTCGAGCCTCACACCCCGGAATGGTCGAAACAGGAAAGATGCAGCAAGGTTATTGGGGGTAGCACCCCTTAGGGTATGTGCATTTCCTTCTGGATAGAAGTGGTATCATGGTATGGAGCCCAGATACTTAACTTATGTTGATATCACAGATATATATATGTATTACTTTGTGATTTGTTGCTGAGGCCCCGGTTAAAGGTTGGTTACAACCGGGAGATGGCATACTCGTGTCAGTAGTTACCCAGTTAGGGGTAACCCGGCCTTGTGTTGGCAGAGATCCGGTTTGGTTCTCGGGAACGTCCTTCCAGAGGCGTTCTCATATGGCAATGGGAAGTTTCTTGGCCTGACCATTTGTTGGAAATCCAGTTCTCAATACGAAACCCTGTACGGTTTTAGTTGTAAAAACTACCATGCAGCGTGGCGGTAACCTGCCACAAAACATGGTAGCTATAGTAGGCATAGTTCGGAATGTCTATGCTGGCTAAGATTAATATTCTATTTTCGAAATGTTTTCTTCACTATGCACTAGTAATAATATCAAAGAATTTCTTTTCTCGTACCAAGCATATTTAACTATCATAAGAAGAAATCTCCTCCAATTCTGCGTTTGCATTGTGTGTCTGGCGGGAGGTCTTATGGTAGTTCCATTTTTAAAATCACACCGAAAGTTCTTTTATAAATCTAGTTCTTTGAAAGTAACTGTTGTTTTTGTTTACTCATACCAGTCCCATGACTGATCCGGAGTTTATTGTTTTCTTTCCTAAACTCTGGGTGCCCATTATTTCCACACGGGCAGCCTAGTAGCAGGTTTCTGTATTTTGGAGGAGCAGTATTTTGGAGCTCTTATCTTGGAGATATCTTAGGAGCTTTTGGAGATTTTCAGGTGTTTAGCTTTTGGGAGTTCGTTATCACCTCTCTCATTTGAGGACTTTTGGATATATGATCACTGTTGTTTTATCATGATGTTGTATTTGGAGTTGTGGTGTATGTATTATATACTCTGATGTTGTATGGATATTATGTTGATGTTGTACTGTGATGATATTTATGATATTGATTCTGTTCTGCTGTTTTTTTTATATTCATCTAATGGTTGTTGTAAGCTCCGGCGATGCGAATTTGATGTCTTTTATCGGATATTGAGTTTGGGTTGTCACACAACCAAAGAGACAAGACCGTCTAAAATTAACAATAGATGCTTATACAAGGCATCAAAACTCAATTAATGTCTAATTGGTGCCTAGATACACATTTGGAAGCTTAGGCGAGAAGGAGTTAGAATTGTCTAGGTGAACTTAAACGGATGGCTAGGCGGTAAGCCTTGTCTAACGCTTATGTAGGGTTTAGACGGAGGCCTGGAAGGATTTTTACAATAGAAACGGTTGGTAGCATATACTATTATACGTTAATCATTATGGAAAAGCAAGGTCACGCGTGAGTTTAATTTAAAACGAACTATGTAAGATTGATCGTTGAAGGATGCATATGTGTTGAATTTTCAACATCTCCTTGCATCCATATATGTATACGCTTCACTAAATATATTAAAGGCAAGACCAATTAACAATAACTTTGTTGGCCACGTCATAATTGATTTTGCCATCTTCTTCTCATGAAGCGTACATGATTATGGCAACACTTACTATAACAAGAGAAATCATTTATTTTTACATGCTACCAATCTCATGGATATATCCATCTTCTTTTGAAAAAATCTTGTGATGTGAGACTAATTATAAGTATCCACACTCATACAAATATAATATGAGTCAGGTCCCTACCAACTCTTAGTTGTTGAATGAAGTTGCTGCCACCTATCAGGAATTGGTTAGGCCGTTCTCACCTTTTAGTAGTTAGATCAAGCTACTTACACAAAATCCTCTTTTTCACAATTGAATCGGGTTGCTTTCTAACATATATCTCCATCATAACGAGCATCTCATGCTCAGCCTACATTCCTAAAGCATATTTAGGTCAATGCTAAAGTTTTTATATCGATCCATTAAGCAATGATTATGTTTATCATTCTACGGTAATGATTATGTTTATCATTATGCGGTGAGACTTATCAATATGCGTAGGTTTTATTTTGGTTATTTACCTGACAAACCACTATTTTGGTGTTTGAGAAAAACGTGCAAGTGCAAGTAAGGACATTTGACAAGTTACTAGTGGTCACTTAATTTATATAATCAATTAATATTGTCAACGTGGTTTACCTTAATTCTCATCATTAATTGTTGTTGTATCAGTATCATTAAAATTCGTTAATCAAATCAATTTAGTTGATCATAATTAAAAGCAAACAAGATACTAAATTTCAGAAATTCAAGCAAAATACTACACTTCAAAAATGTTATGGAGTCCAGCTATTCTTTTAGTTTATCATACAAACATAAATACACACACATATTTTTGAGCTTTGTAATTGGTCTCGATGATTTTTGAACCAATGCCATATGGATTTAAAGTCCAAAAGCTTAAGAAATTTGTTAGTAAACCTTGATGTAACTTAGAAGAATGTGCTAAGTAAGTAAACTCAACTCTCCATAGCTCTTAAAAAGAATGTCCATCTCGAGGATGGTCTTTTTGATTCCTTATTCGAGAACTACGTTCTTTGGTTTTGGAAGTGAACTATCTCCTTGTGCATAAGAAGAATTTGCACTTCAACCGGAAGGAATCTGATTTGGAAGAATCAAATTTTCTATATTATGATCGCCCTAACTATACAAGAAAGGGAATGGTAGAAACCTTTCCAAATCACTTCTTGCTTTTATTGTGAGTATCTAATGATGATTTCAAATCCAAAGGTCAACCTTCACAATTTTACACACAATTCAAAAGAGATATAACTTTGCTTTAGTCAATCGGTTTTAAGGAGAAATGGTACTTTTTTTTTGGCTTATGAAGTTGATAGACATGTTTGTCTCATTGTAAGGAAACAAAGATAAAATAGAACTTTCGTAAAACACCATTTTTAACTTTCAAAACACTCAGCCGTCACTCCTCAAAAATCAATTATAGAAAACATGTTTTTTTTAATTTTAGCCAAATGCAAATATTTGTAGTTTCTAAAGCTGTAAATATATGCACTTTCTTCAAAAAAAAATTCTCATAGAAACATGTGATTAAGTTTGGATTTAATTTTAAAAAAAAAACGAAAAAAAATTGTCAAAAATAATTTTATGGATGTAATTTATAGCTGCTTTTAGGAGAAAGCTTGAAAATAAGGGGCACATCCAAATTTCCATAAGATAAAATACAAGTTTATACTGCAATAAGTGTTCATCTTTATTATTTCAAAGTTAGTCTGGACTATTTTTTCTTAAGGATACATCTAGACACAACGACATTTTAGTACCATGAAGGATGAAAAGAAGAAACAAATACTAAGAAATCATTTTCAAAGAAAAATTGATGTATGTTCAACTCAATGAATCACACCCATTGAAAAGAAGCATTTTGTTTTGGTTTGATACAAAAATATAAAACAAACCAAGATGGAATTGAAAAGTCAAAGCAAAATAAAATAGACCTTATTTCGACTACAAAAAAATCATCTTAGAATACTTTTGTTAAGAAGGCGAAAAGAACAAAATGGAAAAAAAGGAAATATCGGATTTTTCAAAGGCATTTGATTCCTTAAATTGGGTTTTCCTCTTAGAGGTGCTGAAAGCCAGAGGTTTTGGAAACAAGTGGTGTAGTTGGATTAGTAGGCTTTTACACAGTGGGATTTCATCTGTTTTGATGAATGGAGTGGAAGGTAGAAAAATTGTGTCTAAAAGAGGATTAAGACAAGGTGATCCTCTTTCTCCTTTGCTGTTTAATATTGTTTGACATATTTGCAAGGTTAATCAGAGCTGCAGTTAGAAATGGAATGTTAGAATTTGTTGGAAATTCTTTGGTCACTGGTGGTATATCTTCCCTACAATATGCAGATGACACAATTATATTCAGTTCTCCCAAACCTCACTATATCATTACACTTAAACTCCTGTTGTATGGATTTGAGAATCTGTCGGGTCTGAAAATTAATTTCAATAAGAGCTTAGCTATGACAGTGGCAGGTTCAGATTTTAATATTAAAGATGTTGCACTGACTTTAAATTGTAGGATTGGTAGTTTTCCTTTATCTTATTTAGGAATGATTATCAGACCTAAAACTTTAAAGAATGAAGATTGGTTACCATTGATCGACAAAATTGGGTCAAGATTAGCAAGATGGAAAAGTCATACACTCTCAAGAGCAGGAAGATTGGTTTTAGTAAACTCAGTTCTTTCTGCTTTGCCTTTATTCTGGATGTCTTTATACAAATTTACTAAGCGGGTAATTAACAAAATAGACATTATAAGGAGAAATTTCCTCTGGAAAGGATGCAGAAATGGGAGTTCTTTAAAGAACTTAATAGCATGGGAGATAGTCTGTAAATCTAAAGATCAAGGTGGTTTGGAGGTAATAAATTTGCAAGAACTTAATTGTGCTTTTTTATGTAAATGGTCATGGAAAATTTCTGATAATAATAGTTCACTTTGAAAAAGTTGGGTTGAAAATAAATACCATGCCGGTAGTTACAACATTGAGGTCCTCTCATTACATGGAACTCCAAAATACTGGTCAGACATTATTAAACTACAGCCTATTTTCAAAATTGATTTGATTTGGCAATTGGGTAATGGTGACAGAATTTTATTTTGGCATAATGTTTGGATAAGTAATATACCTCTGAAGCATACCTTTTCTGATTTATACAACATTTGAACCAAAATGCCAGAATTTGTGAGCTTTATTGCAAAGTTGATAATGAGCTAAAATGGATTCTTAGCTTCAACAGAATATTGGTTGGTGATTTACTATGCCAGTATTGTAAGTTAATAAACATGTTGGAGAACATATTCTTTAGTAATAATAAGGACAATATCTGTTGGGCTTTAGAAAAGAATGGAAACTTTAGTGTTAGTTCAATCTATAGAATTCTAAATTTTGGGGGTGTCAAGGTTAACTACAGTAAAGCTCTATGGAAGATGAAAGTGCCGACTAAAGCAAAGCTTCATGTGTGGATTGCTATCAATAACAAGTTGAACACCAAAGTCTTACTTATTCATAAAGGTCTAAAGATTGATCCATTATGTCTATTCTGCAATTTCAGAGATGAAGATATAAATCATTTATACTTTCAATGTCCTTTTACCTTTCTTCTCGGGATTCAATGTTTTTTGATTTTTCATATTATTCCTCCTCCAAATTTCTTCAATCTATTCTGGTATTGGGCAATGGACAGAAAACAAGTGTCTAACAAGATTGATAGAATTCTAGCTGACTTCGTTATTACGAGTATAACTTGGGTTGTCTGGTGTGAAAGAAACAATAGATGCTTCAATCATATAAGTAAAACTTTTGATATGCTTCTTAAATATATTTTATCTTATATGATGATTTGGCTAGGTATGGAACTTCTTATGGGCAGGAATGGAAAGCAATATTGCCTGAGTTACAAAAGAGAGTAAGGGAGAGCTTGGACTCGATATGAAAGAGGGTGGTGCGCAGAAAGAAAGGAGAAGATGCAGTTTGAGTGCGTAGAGAGAGGATGGTGCTGCTGATGTTCATGTTCTATTAGCTGGAAGTTTATGGTTGTATGCTAGTTTCTGCGTATGATATTAGCAATGCTTATTTTGTAACCAATATGTAATGGGTCTGTAAGCTTTGGGTTGTATATAAGTTCGTATGTAAGGGGTATGTTTTGTTTTGGGGTTGTACTAATGAATGTATGAATTTTTCTTTTATGTTAAGTTAATAGGCTGAGATTTTATTCCCATCCCGGTTATAACTATGAAGTTACTAACTAGTTAATTCCAGTTGTAATGCCAGAAGTAGGGGAGAGATATTTTCACCTTTGAGATCCTTTGAAGGCAACCAAGGAGATAAAAGCCCACATAGCGGCAAGCTAAGCTGGAAATAGAGGATCAAAACTAACATACAACTCTAACCAAGTGGGGAAGGTTGACTAAAAGGAGAGCTCTAGCTGAAGCTACTGAATTAGCAAGAGCGCAAACAAATCGATGAATTTCTTAATCGATTTGAGCACGAGCATTTTCGCCAAAGTATTTTCTACATGAGTTATTTCTCTTAGTTAACAATACTAATAGTTTTTCCATGTCAAATTGAGAGAGATAATGATATAAATTAAAAAAATCAACTTGCCACATGTTTGGCTCAATTGGTTGGTAATTCAGTCTATTAGATTAAAAGTCACAAATTCGATTCTCAAGATCGACGCTTGTTGGCATCTGAACCGTGTTAAAAGAAAATCCAAAACATTTTTTTCAGCAGAACGTTTTAATGACTCTCTGACCATGGAGTCAAAATATCATACTTCGTGTGATTTACATGGTTCAAATGGGTAAAGTTGCCTACAGACACAGTAATGGTCTTTATTTCAGTTGCCCAAGCCTAATTTAAATTATTTTGTTTAAAACTTTTTTTGCGAACTTTTTTAGAATCTTTGAGTTAAGATCTAAAAGATTCTTAAACAATTGAAATACATCTTTCAAAATCACTTAACGTACTTATTTTTCTTCGAGTAAAGCGAATATCATATTCATAAGTTTCTTATTTTATCTTACATGGACGATTAGATCCACACGATCCTCGCATAACTCTTTTAATTATTTTATCGCATGTACCTATAGCTAAACTTAAATAGCATCCTTTGATTCACTTATTCAAGCTTACACTCTATAAATAGTTTCAACACAAAATAAGGAAGAGTCTCTGCAACACATAGAGTGAGTCAACTTTAAGTAACTGAGATTTTTGAAAATCTCAACTAGACAAATCCAATCGTATTTCATTTGTTCCTTCCTATAAGAATTCAAAAAAAAAAACTTTAAGATTAAACTAAGTGAAGGATTGAACAGTCTAATGTTGAAGAATCGGCTGAGCTGTGTCTATGTGTAAAATGTCACTCAAACCCTGAGTCATCTAGCTCTCCCCAAGAAGCATCAAGGCACATTAGCTGACCGGAGATTTAGGAATTTCTTAAATATTGATGCAATACGAGTCTGTTTCTAATGCTGATTAAAGGCTTTCTTATACTTTGCTTTTCATTAAAAAAAAAAAAAAAAAAAAAAAAAATCAAATTAACGGTTTCAACTAAATCTTTCAATATTTTATTTTACTATGTTCAACTTTAACGAAATGGATTAAGGTGAATTTTGACTCCACCACATCCGAGTTCATTTCTCGTTGTTCACGCCTTATATTATTTGAAAAGAAAACTATCATCAATATTTCAATGCAAAATGAAGAATAAACTTATCACTATTTTTTTTCTTTCCAACTTCATCCAAGCTGGACTTAATCTATAGTCAGGATTTAGTTTTAAGATTTGGCTAAGTACTTGACTTCATTAACATGTTCCTTAAAGAATAAGATCATATATTTTTTTAACTTCTTTGTTATTAATAAATACCTTTTGTACCTCACCTTGAAATTTTCTACTCCAGAGGATGAAGTGTCAATTGTCAAGTTAAAATGATATGACGCTATTGAGTTAAAAGTGGAGAAAAGATGTTCGATTCAAATTCAAGAAAAGTTGATACTTGAGCGTCCAAATGTTAATTAATATGGTAAATGGGGAGTACAAGTTACCAATTTATTTTCAGATTGGGATATAGCTGCTCTTCACGCAAATTTTTGTTTTCAATTATTAACATAAGGTTATTCCATTTAGTGGACAATAAGTAATTTTACTTTTTAATTAAATAAATGATGAGATTTACTATTGTTTGTCACCTTATCTCAGAGAATTCCAATTTTTTGACCTATCATTCGATTCGACCTAATCGGTGGAATCTTCTTCCTTTAAGAAAATATGTTTTTTATAAGCGTACAAAGAAAATATTTTGTTACGAACGAACAAGATATAAAAGCATAGTCAATGCCCAAAGGTACTGCTCCAAGTAAAGTAATGCAGATGGAGGAATACATAGAGTTGAATATAGTAAATAAGAAATTGAAATATTTCGTCAAAATTGTTCGTTTAATAATTCCCTAAAGCTTAAATGGGATAAGAATAAATCAACTTGGCTTTAAATTTGGTAAAAATTAAAATCATCATTTCTTTTGAGTTGTATGACTAATAATTTTCTATAGTTCCACAAGAAAATGAGAAAATGCTTGATCTTATCAAGAAATATGTAAAAAATACATGGGTAGAAATTCAATATTTTGTGACCAAAACAACAAATTTGGTATGCTTTATGTAATTATTTGTAACTGGTGAAAATATTTTATAATCTAAAATAAAACAAAATTTATTCGCATAAAATAGACAAGTCATGTCCTCTTTTTATTGTCCTTTTTATCATTTGGTATGCGTTTTCTTTGTATTGTCCTCTTTTTTCTTTGTATTTTTTTTCTTTAACAAAATACAAACTAAGTCATGTCCTCTTTTTAATATTGTCCACTTCTTCTTTTAATCTGAATAAATAAGTGTCGTCTTTTTTTTTTCTTTGTATTTTTTTTCTATTTCATACAGAATAAGTTCTTTGAAAATGTATTAAATTTACACAACCACAAATTTTTGTGCTTTTCCGACACTTATAGTTTGAAACTTTATATTATTCATTTTTATGACAAATTTCATGTATAAACTAGTGTAATGTTTGTGCTAACTTTTATTATACTAAGTAGAAAAATGCAAAGTCACATGGTAAATAATATTGAATTTTGAACGTTTATCAGTTAAACTCTAAAAGTACTCGCACACATTCATGGTTACACTTCGATTCACAAACACACTTACCAAGTCTCCAAATGTGATTATCAAACTTATATCATAGTCGCACAGAAACATAAAATATCTATGGCCTGGATGAAAATGTCAGAAAAAAGTACATCGCTAATTAATGTACAAAGCATAAAAATGAACTTGATAGTCGAGAATGAGCTGTTTATTGTGTGCATACCTTCACCAGTCGATGAGAAGAAGTACAAAACGTGCAGCAATCTAATTATTCAACAGCAAAGTCTAATATACCGTTGATGCATTATATCGGTATCAACTTCTAATCCTGCATATTACCAAGCAAAACACATAGTTTCACTTTCAGTCGATAATTCAATCACTTGAATAATTACAACTGATAGCAACCATAATATGGGTAAGAACTCTTACATGATAAGATGCATAAACATTTTCACAAATCTACCCATGTATAAAGTGAAACGATGAATACAATTTGACTGCAGTAAGTAATTAAATAAAGTTAGATGTAACCTTTATGTCTCAAAATACATCACAATCCAAGTATGTATATGTACTGAGTGTTGGGTTGTGAAATGCAAGTGATGTTCTCCGCTTATATTCACTAGGAACAAAGAGTTTCTTGTTTAGCATCTGTAAATCCATTATTTTCAATGATCGATGAACAACCAACAGATTCCATTTGCCTATGCAGACATAACAACGCCTCGTATATTCTATTAATTTCAGGGTGTGATATATCATCAACTGAAAATTCATGAAGTTCGTTTCTAATTCTAATCCTACTGCATCCTTTGTTTGTAACTCCGATTCGGTTCACTAGCGATCTTAATGTAGAAGCTCTCTGCCATTTACTGAGAATTTCCTGTACACTTGAGATGGTTATATAATTTACCAAGTTCTCTGGTTCTGATTCTAGCATGCAGCTTAGAAGAGATCCTCTAATCCTTGAATCTTGATGTTGTTTAAAAATCTTGAGTATTGGTTCCAATATATGAGATTCATCTCTAATAAGATACATTTCAGACACAACCTTAAGGGATTCTTCAAAATTACTGCAGCATGCAAGAAAATATACCAAATAATCATAGTCATCCTTTTGCGGCGTAATGTGATATTTACCAACCATATCCATGAAAACATCTAAACCTTCATCGATGTAATGTGCGTGAGTACATGCCGATAAGAGAGATGTAAAAGTTACACCATCAGGCTCCATTCCTAGCTCAAACACATGTTTATAAAGAGAGAGTGCTTTTTCAACATAACCATGATATGATAGTGCACATATCATTGCACTGTAAAGATATATATCTTTGTTTGGGACGAGTTCAAATATCTTATTAGCAAGCTCCGTATTACCACAATTTGAATACATACCTATGAGAGTTGTCTCAACTGAGAAATATGAAACAAACCCGTGTCTTAAGACATGTCCATGCACCGATTTTCCATGTCTTAAATGCATAATATTTGAACAAGCTAAAAGAACTCCTACTATGCTTATAGGACTTGGTTTGAACCCATTAGACTGCATTTGCATGAAGAATCGAATTGCTTCATTTTCACATCCATTCTGGATCAAACCAAATATAAAAATAACCCATGTTATAAAGTTAGGATTCATCCCATTCATTTGCATTTGTAACAACATATCTTGGGCCTCGTTAACTTGTCCATTTTGTAAAAAACCGAGAATAACCGAGTTCCATGAAATTACATTAGGAGGCACTCCCTCTAACTGCATCTTGTAGAATAATTTCAATGACTCGCCACTCAAACCATGCTGTGCATAAGCAGAAATTAGTGTATTCCATAAAACCAAATCTCTTGAAGACGTATAATCAAATATTTTCTGTGCATATTCTATCCTATTACAACTTGCATAAAATTCAATAATGCTACTGGCAACTGTTATATCAGACTCAAGATTGTTTCTAATGCAAAATGCATGACAAATTCTGCCAAGATTAAACATACTTGCATAAGTGGAAGCTGATAAAATCGATGATAAAGTCACAGAATCGAATTTTATGTCTTCCTTTTTCATCTTATGGCACGTGTATAATGCTTTATCGATTCTCCCATCTTGAACATAGCTAGAAATGAGCAAATTCCAAGTTACGGTATCCCTATCCACCATAAGTTTAAACACAATCTCAGCATTCTCAACTAAACCAACTTTGCAATAGAAGTTGACAATAGAAGTTCCTAAAATATTATCCAGTTTTAAACCTAGTAATATTGCAATGCCATGTGCTTGCCTTCCTTCATCTACAGCTTCCAAATTTGCACATGCAGATAGGAAAGTAGCAATGCTAGCCCTAGTAGGCGTAAAGCCATCTGATATCATATCATAAAACGTCTCTAATGCTTTTTCATCTAAACCATTTTGAACGAACCCTGCTAACATAGAATTCCAAGTAACAACATTTCTTTCTAGCATTTCATCAAATACTTTTACTGCATCCTTCATAAAACCACATTTTCCATAAAAATCAACCAAACTACTCGATACAAACACACAAGAATCAGACCGGATTTTCAAAACATAACCATGTGTACATTTTCCAAAATTAAGAAGCTGTAATGCGGAGCATGC
This sequence comes from Allium cepa, assembly GCA_030765085.1. Lineage (NCBI taxonomy): Eukaryota > Viridiplantae > Streptophyta > Magnoliopsida > Asparagales > Amaryllidaceae > Allium > Allium cepa. The sequence goes on along the minus strand of CM060932.1, from coordinate 765,816,480 downwards.
TTTAAGCACATTTGGTGTTATAAAATTGTCAGGGACCCCTCCCATTTCAATCATCTTGCAGAAAAACAACAAAGCCTTTTCATTTAGACCGAGTCTAGAATATAAACCAATTAATGCAGCCCAGGAAAAAATATTAGGCGGTCGATTCTGTTTAACAAACAACTCTTCTGCTATAGAGAGACGATCGCATTTTGCGTAAAATATGAATATTTTTGTTTCTATGTACTCATTTTTGTAGAAATATGCACCATTTTTTATTATTCTTGAATGTATTTGCTGGCCTTGATGATATGCACGTTCGTAAACGCAGCCCTGAAGGAGCTCGCCATATATTTCGGGGCCAACTGGAATTTTGTTTAGTTCCATTTCATTCAGAAGAGAGAATGCCTTATCAAGTGAGCCGTCTTTGCATAAAGATGTGATTTTGAGGTGATAGTCTGTCGAAATATTTGTAATTCCTGAGAGCAATTGGGTTGATTTCTGACACTTTATTTGATACCTTGATGTTTGTAGCGGTTTGGGTGATGTGGGAAAAGAGAATGAAGCCATGAAAAGCATACGATACGCAGAGGATGGATAGGGTGGCCACTTTAGTAGAAATTCATTCCTAGCCTTGTGTGGTGGTATTTTGTTAAGATTCAGCCAGCAAACACGAAATCAGATCATATTTTGTCTAGTTTTGTGCGGTATTTGTTAAAGACTTCCAAAGTGTAAAATCAGATAATAATTTCGTCTCAATAACTGATGTCATTTTAACGGGAAAGTCCGAAAACAATCGCAAATAATCTTAATTATTAGATCTAACATTTCAACCTTGAAATAGTCTTAATACTGAATAAGTCGGTATCATGCAATAATGACTACATTGAAAATTCAAGATAATTGTTGATAATTTCTCCTCTTCTTTTCCTTCCACTTCTCCTCTCCATCTACCACTATTCCTCTTTCATGGCAAATCAAAAGAAATGGCAACCCTCAAAAGTCCGTTATTGTTGATATTGATGAGGAGGGTTTTCAGAGAGAACAGAAAGGAACAGGCTTCAAGTTTTCAGAGAAAACATGGCTCAATACATCAAAATCCTTTTCTTGCAGAAAAAACTATACCAAGAAAGTTCAATACCCAATCAAGAAATGTATTTAAACCTCTGATGGACTCAAGAAGCTCTGCAACCAACTTTTCAGTGAGTGCAGACGCCACACAAAAGAATCAGACAACCTCCTCATGGACTGATCTTCTTAAGAAAGGAGGGTTGGATTTAGATTTTGATCTACATTTTGTTGCTTCTATCAGTATCAACAATAAAAGAATGATCGCTGTGAAAGATGACATAGATAAACGAACAGAGAATAAATGGGGATACTCAGTTGCAACTTACGTGTTTGGTCCTCATCCACCATATTATCACTTCAAGACTTACATTCCCCGCACTGGGAATCCCTCAGGTAGCTTTGAAATTTTTACTGAAACTAATGGGTTATAATCAGATTTTCCAATCCCGATCATTGTAAAAATAACTTCAAAAGGAGGATCTTACTTTATAAAAGGCAAACTCGTTATCTTGAAAAGGTGGAGCAAGAAAATGAATTTTAATAGGGATTTACAAACCACTATGCTAATATGGACTAGACTGCCTAAACTTAGCCATAAACTGTGGGACAATGATGCATTTAGTGCTATTGCAAGTGTGGTGGGCATCCCTCTGAAGTTGGATGAACCAACAGCCAAAGAGACCAGATTGAGTTATGCAAGAATACTCGTTGAAATAAAAGCAGATGTAGACTTGCCAGATGAAGCAAACATCATAATATATGATGGTGATTGCATAGTGCAAAAGATTGAATATGAATGGATCCCTTCAAGATATAAATCATGTGTTTGTTTTGGTCATACAAGTGAAAATTGTGGTGCTAAAAAAAATCCGGAAAGAAAAAATTAGAGATAATGGTGCAGAAACTGTGATGAATGCAAAGGAAGAATTCAAAAAAATTGGATGCAGGAATAAAAATTGGATCTGATCTACAATCAAGAAAATTTTTCTATCAAAATCCTTCATGTGATTTAGAGACACACAAATATTATGGATGTATGCGATTCAATAAATGCAGACATTCAGAAAGATTTGCAAAGTGAAAAAAATAACTTCCCTTAGATTTTGCAAGGAAACAATGCTGATACTATTGAGTTTGATTTCCCAAATGCATGCTCCACTTCTATGGTAGAGACTGCTGTTCATAAGGAATCTGCTCTGACGAATAATTTAGGGGACAACATGAATGTTGATCTCTGTCCTCCAAAAAATTTGGATCTCCTTGATTTGCATGCTTTTCCATAAAGCACTGGCATTGCTTCTCTTCCAAACACACTTGCTCTGCAAAATAGAAAGTCTTTATCTGAAAAATCCATCCAAGCAGCCGTTAATGTTGTGTCATCCCTATCATCTATAGACAAAAACAAGAAAAAGAGGACGAAAACTAGAACAAGACTTAAAAGTTTAAATGATATCTCTTCTGCAGAGCAAGTTGTGGAAGCTACAGATAAGGATTTTAGGGAAAAGTACATTGCTAAAATTGAAAAATGAGAAAAGCTTCTAAAGGTTAAAAATGATTCAGCATGTAAAAAGAAGGGGAAGAAGCTGGAAGTGCAGGAAGACGAGGATAGTTAAAGTGATTCGTTGTAACTATCTACATATCCTTTGAGTATACTTTATTATATTTCCATTCTTTAATTTAATTATGTTGATTATTTCTTGGAATGTTAGAGGACTTAACTCTTCTATAAAAAAAATTGGATGTTTCTAATTTAATTGTTACCGAGCCAAGTATATTAGGTCTGTTAGAGCATAAATTAGATGATACAAAAATTGTTGATTATTATATTAGGCATCTCTCCAATTAGAAATTTATTAATAATAATCAGATGGGCGGTAATGGTAGAATTTTATTATTATGGGATGATAATATCTGAAATCTAATAGGCCACTTCTTAAATTTTCAATTTATTCATTGCTTGTTTACTAATAAAGGTGGTCTACATCTGGAAGTCACTTTTATCTATGCATCAAATTTTGGAAATGAGAGATTTGCTTTATGGAATCATCTTGAGCAATTAAATAAGCAAATCACTCTTCCCTTGATTATAATGGTGACTTGGAAGTCTGGTATTGTTGAAGCTAAAATAATAGGTGATAGATTCACTTGGAAGTCTGGTAAATATAGAAACATACATTGTAAACTCGATAGGATTTCAATTAATCAAAAGTTTTTAAGCATGTTTCCTTATTACAAATGTTGCACATTACCCCAAGCTACAAGTGACTACACCCCTATTCAAATTTTTCTTACAGAAAACTTGTTATGCAAGAAGAATATTCCATTCAGATTTATAAATGGATGGGTATTTGAGGAAAATTATAAAGATGCCATCAATAAATGTTTATCATTCAGAAGTCAGGGCACTGCCCAATTCAATTTTTTCAAATTTTTGCAAATTGCTAAGGGTCGTATTAAAAGCTGGAATGACAGCAGAAACAAAAATGAGCTTAAACAAGTAAGAGCAGACTGTGAGAAATTACAGAATGCTATTGATATTGATTGCTCAGACATTAATATTATTAATAGTATTTTTTAGGCACAAAATAAACTTATCTCCTCCCTTCATGTGCAACCAGTTAATTTAAGGCAAAGGCCAAAGTTGACTGGCTAACCAATAGGGATGAAGCTAGTAAATTTTTTGATGCCAGAATGTCTAATTGGAAAAATAGAAATGTCATTGGTAAACTTATTGATGCAAATGGGAATGCTTTAAAGGATTTAAATATGATCGAGGGGGAGGCCATTAATTATCACAGGTCTATTTAACACAAATGAGTATGTGACTATTTTTCCTATATTAATACCAAATTCTTATTAAAAGAGAGTAGTCGGGAACTTCTTTTAGCTCATGTTAGTTTTTGGATACTAAAAATATTATTTTCAATGCTAATAATGACAAAAGCCCAGGTCCTGATGGATTTGGTGCTAAATTTTATAAAACTCGTTGGTTTGAAATTAGCAATAGTATTTATGAGGTTATTTCTGAATTTTTCAAGACCGGGAAACTTTTAAAATCTTTCAATTATACTTTCATAACCCTTGTCCTAAAAGTTAATAATCCTATTGGATTGGAAGATTATAGACCTATATCTTGTTGCAACTTCATTTATAAAATCATATCTTCAATTTTATGCAATAGATTAAAAGTGTTTTTAAAACTTTTAATTTCTGAAAACCAATGTGCCTTTATCCCTAGAAGGCTTATTACTGAAAACACACTGCTTTCTCATGAGAACATTAGAAACTTTAACAATAAATAAGAGTGCTATGTGTATTAAAATTGATTTACATAAAGCTAAGGTTATCACTAAACGAAAGCTCTGATACCAGCTATGACGATCCATATTTCGGAGGGTTTAAATCAACAACAATCTACATATGTCCAATCCAAAAAATCTGGAACATAGATAACATTGGGGTTAAATAAGAAAAGAAGAAGAAAACAAACACAGAATCTCGCAGCATAAAGATAAATATAATAATCAAGTAAACAGTTCATGAAGCTGTTTATACAATACCTTTGATCATAATCTATATAACATTTATCAAAATTATATATACATCAGGGATAAAAAATAATGCAGTAGGCACACATGATGCAGGACTAATAATAGTAATAATATACCAAATCTTTGTCTTCTTACTCCAAAATAAATCTTCAATAAGCTGAAAAACTCAAGGTTGACCCGAGCGTAATGAAAAGACAAAACACTCGAGTCAGGACTAAAATATCCTTATGTAAGTCAAATCAATATCGCATATAATATGAGTGTAACGACGTCAAAGATATTTACAGGATTTCATATCTCATATCCAGTATATAAGGTGCGTGCAATAATTCAAGAGATGTTACAAGATTTTCCATCTCTTAAGGATCCGTCAAAAAATTTATACGTAGTAGAATACACTATATATATATATATAATGTCTAATCAGTAAATAAACATTTTTCTTAGAGTTAAGGCTTTACATTGATCTCCCTTAACGCGTTTTCAAGCATTGTTGTACAATTTGCATATAAAACACCAGTTAAACGGTCGATGGATAGGGATGCACCGTGATACAACAACACTAAACCAAAACTGTATGGGTCTTATTTAGAGATAAAAGTATGAAAAGGCACGTTAGGCAATGCCTAAGGTAAGATGCTACCAGTTTACCCTTCCCAGCTGGTGGTAACACATCATAGTTATGATCGCCCACTGCGTCCAACACTCCTATAACCCGGAGGGTGTGCACCAATCAATCACAATGTAAATGCTGGTAAAACAAGAAAATCAAATCAAAAATATCGACAAATTCTTGTCTTTTGTGATCTAAGAATCTAAAAAGAAAATAAAAAACCCGCTTTCTACAATTTAATATATATCAAATTTAAATATCATAATAGCCAATATAGTACGAAGAAGTGCGTCCGCTCGGGGTAGCTAACGCACTTGGCCAGTATGGCTCCTATTTTAGTCATTTCAAATTGGCACAAGTGTCAAGCCAATCTATCATCGTTCTCTTTCTTCAAATCCAACAAATGACTCCAAATCCAACCACTTCATTATGGATCATCTCTCCACCTACATAGTTGTCAAAGTGGTTCCAGTATCGACATAGAGTATGCCCATATCCGGCCTCGATCTCTTTAACAACCAAACGTCGTTTTCACACCAGTTGGTACTTTTACATTTCGAAAACAGTTCATACTTGATATCAAAATATCATATTTTCTTCAAAATCAAATTCATTTCGAAACTATCATATTTACTCAAAATATACTATTTCAGCTCAAAATCATTTCGCCTTAGTATCTCGATTTCGCTTCAAAAATCGTTTCGAATTTCAATTTAAGTTATGACTTCAATTTAACCTTATTCGTATTTAAATCCATGATTTAAAATAAACATTCCATTCTTGACCAGTTTGAATTTTTGAAAAATATTTTGAATAGTTTAAAATAGTTTAAATAATTAAAATAGTTAAATAATGTAAATGGTTAAAATAGTTAAAATAGTTTAAATGGTTAAAATAGCTTAATAGAAAATAGTTCAAGTATTAAAATGGTTTATATAGAAAAATAATTTGAAAACCAAAATAATTTGTAAATTTAAAAGGATAGATTTAAACAATTTATTTTAAAATAATTTTACTGAACATAGCTTCAAAGTCAAAACAATCCAATTCCAACTTCTCAATTCGAATTAACTTCGATTCCAGTTTATATTCAAATCAATTTCAATTTTGATTCCAAAATAATTAAATTTCAACCTCAATTCTAATTAATTCAATTCAATTCCAATTTGAATTAATTTTAATTCAATTCTTAAATTTTTAAATCATTTTGATTTATATAAATTTGAGTTCGATTTTCAAAATATCGATTTAAATCACTTAAGTTAAATTTAACTTCAATATTCAATTTAAAATCCAATTTTCAAATATAATTGAATTCCGATCTCAATTTCGAAATATCGTTTTATATCAACTTTACTTAGTAATATTCGAAGTTCGAATAAAAGTTCAATCTTTTAAAAACAAATTAATTTATGAAATTCAATCATATTCCGATTTTAACTTCAAAATCTTACTTCGATTATTTAGCAATTTCTTTTAACTAAAATTTTACCTTTTTAACATTTCAAAGTCGAAGTCGTGATTAATTCAAATTTCATAAATTCGATTTTTCATTTCTTTAAATTCAAAATCATTAAATAATTTTAAAACAAGAATTTTAAAATTATTTAATGTAACCAATCGGCGTCCATATATAATTTTCTATCCTATGGCCAAGTGATCAGTTATTTCAATTTAATTTTAAGGATGGATATGTATCATTTCAATCCAAATCACAGTGTCATAGGTATATATCATTTCAACATATTTCTTAATTTATTCGAAACAATTCAATTTACAGTTTTATACATTGTAAATAATTTACTAGGTGATAACAGGATATATATAAAATAAATATGCATCCATTCATCTAAATATCAATCAGTTGGCATCCATCACAATCAATCATACAAACATATAGTATAATTCACAGTAATTTCATAGTTATTAAAATCGGGTGTTTTACCGGCAATTAAATTCCTATTTCAAATTTAACTGTCAAATTTAATTCTTTACAGTTAATTCAATGATAGTTTAAATTTATCAACAACGACCAATAAATTGGTACCACTTCATAATTTCAAATTTAACTACTATAAAAATATCCTAGTACTTGTGAGCATTATAAAAAATTCACCTTGATTTTCGTTGTCGCCGAGATGTTTCAATTTGGAACTAAAACCGAACGCCGCCCGTTTTTCCCCAAATTTCAACTGTCTCCAAATCTGTCCGAACCAGTTTCATTAGGAAGCTCTCGTCATCACGATCACAACAAAAAATGTCTCGTCCCAATTGAACCTCATATGTAGAAGTTATACAATTTATAAGTTCATCAATTAAATATAAATTAAACGCTAATTTAATTTATTCTATTAAACCCATACCCAAAAGTTTTGACCCGACCCAACTCCAAACTCCTTCTTCCCCCTTGCTCTATTAAAAATCTGCTCCTCCCCATAGATGCGTGAACGGCCATGCATCCCCACCAGTGACACGGCATTCCTCAACTCGAAACGAGAATCCGACAATGCCGATCAACCTTTCTTGCAAATCTCCATCACCTCGACCACAAAAGCTTCGAGCTCGGCACCCTACAGAGAAACGCGACCACGCCTCCCACTCGCGTACAGCAAAAGTCGCACCCCTCCATATGCGATCGTACGTCACCAAAACACGCCTCGAGCTGCTAATCGACAAGACAAACTCGATTCCGGCCTTCAAAATCCACATCGATCTTTAAATCGAAGTAAATCTCTAACCCTAGCCTGCTGAGACAATTCGACCCCCACTGTTGACTTCACCCAACATCGTCACATCTTCCAAATCATATACCAGACTAAAGAGAATTGCGAAATATGAATTTTACAACCGGTTTCAAATTTTTTTATGTAGTGTAAATGGAAAATTTAATTTTCAAAGTTTTTGCTTCATTCTTTCTTACTTTCTGCCCTTGTGTGTGTTATTTAAAACGGAAGGAGACGTGATGTCTTGCGTGTTTGAATAGGTAAGGTCAAATCCTAGGTTGCAAAGGAAAAGACAGGTTTGACTATATATATATATATATATTAAATTTCAAAATGCCTCGATTTACGCAGCTTGGAATCTTGAATCCCTATAGAGGCATGCCACTAGGCGTTTATAATACTATACCACTATTCCAAACACAATGTAAAATATTTCGAGTCCTATTCAATCGTATGGAGAAGATAGCTTTTCGGACCCAATTATTATATTGAATTTTCGATATTAATTTCAGCGCGTTTCTATCCTGTATGTCCAAATGATAACTTCAAATATTACAAAATTTGAATTCCAATAATAATACACTATTAGGGACCCAATGGAACTGGTTTCGTCGAAATCCGAGACTATGGCCCGGATCGCTATTTTAACGTCTCGATTTCAATATGAATTTTCCAATTTCTAGTTTATTCGCTTTTAAATCCAAATTTAAATGTTAACAATCTTCATTGTTGTTTAAATAAAATTTACATCAACTTCCAATATCATTTTCAATCATATTAAATCCAATTATTCAAATAATTTTCAATATTTAATTGTTCAATATTCAACAAATTCCAATATTAGATTTTAAATGAATTTTAGTTATTAATCAATTACTTTATTTACATTTAATGAATTCAACATTTATTATTCAGTTCAACTATTGATTGTAAACATATTCAATACATATCATTTCCTTTCAAAGCTTGTTATTACTTAAATCTTTGAAATTAGTTTATTTCAAATTTTATTTCAGTTCATATCAAAAACTTACATTCAAAATCATTAAATTTTTATTTTTACCCATTTTTGTTCAATAATTACACTAAATTTAATCATTTAAAGTAGTTAAAAATACGGGTCGTTATAGTGGTCTAGCAAAATTTTGTCTCCAACTGGTAGATTAGAACTCACCCATACTGTCATTACTGCAATTGTTTTGTACTGGGTTCTATCTTATAATATTCTAGAAAAAGCAATTTGCAAAATTGAAAAAATGTGTGCTAACTTTATTTGGCAAGGTAAACAACATAAAATAGCTTAGGATAAAGTATGCATGCCTAAAAGTGCTGGTGGATAGGGGTTAGAAATGTTAGAGACTTGAGAGAAGCAGCAAAATACAAGTTATTTTGAAAATTTATTGATGGTAAATCTTTTTGGGCTAGATAGATGAGAGAAAATATCTCAAAATAAATTTTTTTGGACCGCAAATGTTGAAAGCCATCATTTCTATACAGGAAAAACATACTTAGCTGTAGAAAGAATGGTAGAAAACTTTTAGAAAGAAAGTTTAGATATGGCAGTTTAACTAGCGTATGGTTTAACCTATGGATTTTTGGAAAATCACTTATTGATGTGCTTACTTGGAACAGTATGTATTTATTTGGAGGTGTTAATGACATGGTTCATAAAATTATTCAAAATCAAGGCTGAAATTCAAGAAATAATCAAGTAGCTAACATTTTCAGGTTAGCAATTGAAAAAATCACAATTGATCAAAACCTTCAAAGAGACACTTGGTCTTCGAAACTTAGCTCAAAATAAAATTTCTCTTTTAAAAAAGTGTGGAAATTTGTTAAGGGTGAAGATACTGAAGTCGGTTGGCATAAAGTCGTTTGGAGAAAACCAAATTGTCCTAAAATGTCCCACTGTTCTTATTTTGCCATTCTCAACGGGGTTCTCACAAAGAAAATATGTGCCAAATGGACTTAAAATGCAAAAAACTAATGTCTTTTATGCAAAAAAGGTGTGGAAAATGTAGACCATCTTTTCTTTGGCTGTTTCTTTTCAAAACATGTTTGGTATGTTACAAATGTTTTAAGATTCAATCAGCATCAATCCATTCAAAGCATAAGAGAAAGTGTTCAATATATTCAGAACAACTTCAAGCCCAAATCTAAGGAATTTAAAAGAGCATCCATTATTTTAACCCCTGTTATATATCACATTTGAAGAGAAAGAAACCAAAGGCTTCATCATAAAATTGAGAAAAGTAGCATCCAATTATGGAAAAACATATATTCAGACTTTCAGATTCTCAGTAAAAAAACAAACAAGCATCATGAATGCAATGAAGCAACTAACTCTAATTCCAACAAGCTTGACATTAATGAATATAGAATTGAGGATTTCTTACTTGGGGGGAAACTCACTGCTGATATTCCCTGAAGGAGTCGTAGCAACTACCATTATCATATTCATGCTACTATAAGGCAATGACCTCATTTGGTCAAGACAACAGCTCCTTGGGCTATCTTCTTGGAGGCGGCCATTCTAGAGTTGTAGGCAAAATTGAATCCTGTAAGGGAAGTTTGCAAAATAATATTATTAATAATGTCAATTTATATAATACCATGAACAATAAGACTCGTTATTTACCTGCTACAGCTCAGAGGAGCTACCATGCGTCCAATAGTATTCCCGAAGAGTTTGTGATGCTGTCAAATGAAGATTATACCCATCTGAATGTTAGAATTAGTAGAAAGGGGAACATTTACTACAAAAGCTTGCTGAATAACAGAGTTTATCACTTATCTAGCTACTGTATAGGAGAAAGCAATAAGATTTTAGAAGAAATCTCTCAAATTGGTTGCAGGTCCTCCAATCGCCACTATTCTGAAGAGGATAGCATAGATCTGGAGAATAGCGACGAGTCTTGGAAGGTGAAGAGAGTTAACTTCACCAATTCTCAATTTGCTAGTGATAAGCTTCGGGATCGGAAAGCTAAAGCCGCTTGTAGAGGGATGGAGAAGCTATGGAAGCCTCCATGAGTAGTAGTTTGTGAGGTAGTGGTTAGCGAGTTTGAAATCGATAATTGAAGAGCTGATTGTATTCGCCATTTTTATTCTCTCTACTTCTTAGAATAGCTGAAAGTTGCGGCTTGGGTTAAAAGTGAATATGAAGTCGGTAGTTGGTTATTTATGGACTATGTATTTTAAACAGGCCTTGGGCCGATTTTATCTTTTCAAAAAAAAAACATTTCAACCTTAAAAAAAACCCGAAGTAATGGTTTGTCCCTTGTTTTCAAGTTTCATACATGAAAAGCTCGTACCAAAAACATTTTTAATATTATATTCTTATTTCAATTTTTGGTATAAAAAATTATAATTTTTCAAAAATTAAATCTGAATTTAATTGCATGTTTCCATGATCGAAGGTAACCTTTTTGAAGAATTAACTTAATAGTTTTTTCTTACAGTTTTGCTAAAAAAAATAGTGGTGTTTTTAAAACTTGATTTTTAGGAGAGAAGGCAATGTATGCGAGAAGACCAACTGATCTCAGTTGTTGTTTGTGGTGGTTCTACCCACAAATGTCATTGTGATTAACTAAGCAAATCATTGATCACTCAATACGAGTCAAAGATGTATTTTTTGTGATCAAACACAACATAACAACCTAAAAATAAAAAACACCAAATTTACAATGTTATGATAATGTATTTACATCCACCCTCTTGTTATTTATTATATCTTTATTATCAATCTCAAGTATAGATTGAATAGAATAAAAGAGACTAAAAGGGGAGAGAAAAGACACGTCCTTTTCTTCACATCTTAATGGGATGTCATAATGCTCTAGGAATGGGTTCTAATCAAAATATCACCGTAAGAGTCCGATTTTAAGTTTAAATTACCTTCCTTTGAAATATCTATGGATTTGAATGATTTTTTGTCGATTTAAAGATTGCTCCGGAGTCAAATTCGACAGCCCTGGTCTATGCCTTGATCCGACCATAAGTTTGAACATAATTTTATCACATTTAAAGTGTTTAACTGGTATGTACACATATTTGTGAACCTTGACTGATTTTCTTTTTATTTCGAGCGCTTTACCCAAGCCATTATGTGACGAACCATAGTCTATGGTGCTCAAAATCGATACTAAAGTACCACATCTGACTCTAAACTGCTCTAGACTGTAGACCGCGAGGTTAAATTAAACAAAACCATCAAATCATGATCTATTTGAAAATCATCTCAAGGTATGTATGCATAGAAACATGAAATGTTATATATATGTATATATATATATATATGTATGTATTGATTAAATTTTATTAAGGCATATACATCCCGGAAGAAGCACGACCCAAAAATAGCCGGATACATTTCATTACATAGCAAAACTTTACTTTTACGAACTAATATAATTATTCTCCATCTCTCTCCATTCCAGATCTAACTTTCATTCTCATATGCTACATTCTTCTAAAGATTGCTCCAGCCTTGGCAGTTGATAACTTGAATAGCCCATACCTTTACTTCAAATAAGACTTCTTCTTATGTCGTGCTCCTGGTGAGTATTCTTTCACTAATTCTCTTAACATCCACCTGTTCGAATATTCTGCTGTTCACCTCCTTCCACACACTCCAAACAACAACAATCGGGGTGATTTGGCTCATTTTGTTTTTTAGGTTTTTGGTTTGCCTTCTCTCAGCCAGGTATTTACGATTTGAGTTAGACTGAGATTTGAAATTGAGAATTTTGCTGCAAGTTTGCATTTTTCCTAAATTTCTTCAAAATATATACGTAAATGATTTTCTTCATATTTATTGCATAAAACAAAAGGTTTTTCTTCAATTACCCCTCATTTCAACAATCTATCTCTAATAGGAAGTCTTCTCGGTAGAGCTTTATAAGCAATCAAGGCCATCTTTGGGTTGTTGACTCTATCCCAAACAACTTTGCTCCAACTTACATGTTGATTTCTTCTCCGTACTGCTTCCCATGTTGTTGTTGTTGTGAATTCATTTTCAGTGTACTTCCATGTCCAAATATCATTCTCTCAGCCTATATACAGAGGCATGTATTACTGCAAGGTATGGAATCACAATTCTATCTGCTATCTTGTATAAGTACATCAACCTTTTGTTTTGGCAACATATGTGGTACTATATGAGAAATTAACTACTACATTCATATGTTCCAATAATCATAGTACATAATCATCTTCACACATACAGAGTACTAAAAAATATCAAATATATTACATAGTCTCATGCATAAATTACAAAGTAGGTCATGCATAAAGTTGAATAACTAATATACATAAAGCAACAATCTCCATGCCTCTAAAAATTGAGGAACCCTACTGCCGTGTCCCCAAGACACTTGACTCATAACCCACTACCTAAGTGTTGTTAGAAGGAGAAATAAATAAATAAATAAAAACGGATCAAACATAAGCCTCGTGTGAGGAAACTATCTCAAATATTGTATATATGTTTGAAAATATTATATATATAAATCCTATATATACATATTGACATGAGCAAGATGCTTAGAGGAAATCATAAATCAAATGCATCTTCTCCTACATCAACGGGCGACCACAATACAACTATAGTGTTATTGCTACGAGATAGTATATAAAATTTGGAAATATGCCATTATACAGGTAATATATGAGTATATGGGTGATATTACACTTTGATCTAGTAGTGCCATTGTAACATCGCTCATTTCGAGATCCGAAAATAAATGTCGATGGTACTGCAATCATCACCGGAATCAGTTTCATACGGAAAAGGAGATCGATATTTTTTTACAACAATAAGTAAACAGAGCAACTACATATTATTACATTAAATTGTTTTACATGATTCATTGCATCATTATTAACACAACTCATTCCCAAGAGGGGTAAATATAATATGAAATAAAGATAGTGTTATGTCCGACATATAAAGACACCTACATGACACTCAATCGGTTATAAATTTTGGAGTTTTCAAATTTTTATTTGCAAAATAAGTCTCCTGCTTCTTCTTTGGAGTCTTAATTCATCTTTTCTAAAAGTTGCTTATCTATTCCATAAACGCAACGTACTCGAATGAGTTCATTATGAGTTTATTGAAAATAATAAAAACACGTGTGAGAGATAAAGTCTGGTATGAATAATTATTTTCCATAAAAAAACAATCATAGAGTGAGATCATGCCGCTAAAGCATGAAATGGGTTTTCCATCATTTTTCCGGTCAGCGTTAATTACATCAAATTATGTAATAATATCAAGTCAAAATCAAAGTCATTCCTTATAGGATCGAATTAATTCTAGGGAGCGGGGTGAATATGGTTTATAATAAATTAATATAATGATAGAAATTGTAGCATATATTAACTGAGTACATGCGGAAATAGAACTGGCATACAATTTTATCCAGCTTCGGCAAAACCTGCACACTGTTCCCCTAAGGTTTCTACTAGAATTAAACAATCGAACACTTATAGACCTTGTAAACTCACGACCGCTCCTAACCTAATTGTTATGACCCTGTATTTTAAAACCCTGCCACAATTCAAACACCGAGTTGCGAATTCTTGAACTATGCCCTGTGTTTATACCTAGTTAAAAAAACTAGAGTTATACAAAGTTTAAAAACAAATAAAAAACAGCGTAAATAAAAAGATAAGCAAATGTACAATCCAAAACAAAATTAATTAATACGGCTCAGCCCAAAATTAAAATGTGATGTTGATTATTCTTCTTCGTATGATTAGGTTTCCAACAGGTTCTCTTTTCTCATTGTAGCGACCCGCAGTTCCATACCCCTTGAGTTGATAATAATTCTTCCTCGTTCAACCCAAAGTGTACGAAATAGCGAATAATTTGGGTACGGAAGAAGAAAGAGGTAGGACAAAAATAGAAACAACAACATAGAATCTCACAATCGCAGTGGAACAAAAGATAATATATAAAATAATAGATTTAATACAAAAGAATCTATAACTGCTTGCACTTACAATCATCAGAGTACACAATCAATACATAAATCTGGACGGTTATAACAACCTATCTTCACACAGCGAAAATAAACAAGTACGAGATATATGTCATAAATCCTCCGGCTCATCTCTTGAGCTCCATAACATCCTAACCTAAATCTACAATATTCGGTCTGACCCGAGCATTATAATAAAATAAGACCCGAGTCAGTGTGGAAAACCAGCGTGAGAAAACACACTCAATTTAAATTATTAGAGTTATCAAATCCTTTAAAAACAAAGGTATCTCATAAAACCGCGTTACGCATAAACACTACGGGTTTTTACCTTACGATAACCAAGACATTTTTATAGAAAGCCCAATGATATTATAATAGTGTCAAAATACAAATACTTATTCAAATAGTCAAAATTGTTACATTAATTAAATTTCAGTATATTAGGCTCTACAAACAAAACTGTAAGCTCGTACTGGAGAATGGATTCCAACTGAATGACTAGGCGCTAGGGTACCACCTATTACAGTACACCTCTAGAACAGCGCACCAAGGACCACAACGGGATCCCCTGCTACACAAGAACAACCTACCTCTTAAACTGGATAGACCGAATAAGATTACCCTACCGTTGAGATAAGCAACCGCCACACAGCCGAATAAAAGGGACTTTAGATAGGGGTAACCTTACCCTACTTGGGTGCGACCCTCTTAGCCTTGCTGTATCTCCCCTGATTTTCAGTCATTCCCGGTTGATAAGGCTCGAGGCTAAGCGTTACCTTTTCAAGAACAATTTTACTTAGAGTACTCATCGCCCCCCAATGCCGACGTTCTGGAAGCATTCGTCCAAGTTATCCTGGTCTGGACAAATCGAAATCACCGTCTTCATCATCTTCATGGTATTCATTCGCTACATTCAAATCGGATCGAAGTGGTTTTCAGATAACTAAATCTGATCCTGGTCTCTTCGAAATGATTAACGGAATTAGCCAATATTGATAGTCAGTTATTTAACTATCAATAAAACATTCATAAGCAATCATCTGACCTTATTATAAAAATTTTCAAAATATTTACTTCCAAAATATCTTTAAAAGATATTCAATTCCTTCCTACATTTGAAAACAATTTTTCAAACACTCAAATCCGTAACATAATACTTCCAATAACAAAACACTTAGGAATATTTTCAAACTTCCATTTTTATACTTAGGAAAATATTTCAAGTCTTATTTTCCAAAATCCTTTCAATATTAATGTTTCAAGGAATTATCCCGTAACTTATTTCCGAAATCTCCGGAATCACAAATAAATTTCCTCTCCTCAAAATCATATCCTTTTATAAGCCCTTTTTCGAATCTCGAGAGAATTTATCAAACAATTTTTTTCAATTACTTTAAAACTATATATAGAATAAGTATTTAAATAATTAATAATTTATTTTTATTTTTTAAAATATGTTCAAGTAATCATTCAAAATATCGAAAACACTTTTATAACATTAATATTTTAGTTAAACAAATAATTCTTCCAAGCGGATTTTAAAATTTAGAATAAATACTTAATATTTTAAATCTACTTACCAAAGTGTTTCAATCTCAACTAGCTTAAAATTTCATAGTTTTAAAATAAGTACAATTTTCCTTTTAAAACAAATTCACTTCTTAAAATTAAAATATATTTTTAAAATATCAATAACCAATTTTAAGTTGTACTTCCTCATGATTTCACAACATCTTGATTTATATTTCACTTCTCTAACTATTCCCATTTCAAAAATAGAATCTACTATTTTTCTTAACCCTACTTCCATATTCTAATACAAATTCCTCCTATGAATTTATATTCCCAATTATCATCTGATATCAAATTCCTCTATTTATAAATATCGGTATCAGCTATATAACCCCTTTGGTTTTACTTGTTTATAAAAACAAATCTTATTTATAAAAATCCATTATGGAAATTTATTTTTCATAAATTCCCTTAATACTTCCAACCTATTTTTCAATATTGATTTCAACTCTTTTTTTATATTTCCAAAATATCACTTACAATTCCTTTATATAATTCTTTTAAAAATCTCTATTTCTAATTTACAATTGTTAAGTATAACCAAACTCGAATATAATTTTATTTTGCTAAATCAATTTTCTCTAAAATAACTCCAGTTTTGATTATATATATTTTATTACCAAATTCCCTTTTATTCCTTAAATTTTAAAAATATATTTGTAGTTTTTAAATTATCAAAATTCCGGCCAGTGCTATAATAGCATCCAATAATTCAATCACTACAATAATCTACAATAGATTTTCTACACAATTCATACATCATCATATATGAAAAATAAACAGTAAATTAGAGGAATCCAGTTGGATCCCTCCAACCTATTTTCCCTACATCCACAGATGTTAATACAACATAAAATAAATACCAATCCCACTTCGAAGGGGATATCGCGGTATATAGGGTCATCCACTATTATGCGGGATGCATAGGGTCTCTGTGACGCCCCACCTCTATACCCACGCTAGCCAAGAACACTACGGTATGATGCTGTCAACTAGCGTGGAGAATAAGGATGTTGAGGAGCGGTCATCCGTAGTTAGGCCTTACACTAGTATTGGTTATCTCGATAGGAGTGGTATATATATTCTTTCATTTTTAATCGCTGATTTATTTACTCCCATCGACATACCCCAATTCCAGTATAAAATGAACTACGATGGTTCATAATAGTTTAGGATAGTAGATATAATAATAACACATAATATAAATGGGAACACAGATAAAACGGAAAGTCTCATATATACAATAACTGATGTCACTTACAATACATGTGATACAATACATATGATACAACTACAACTGTCGACTCTGGAAGTTACATATAAAAGTACATTATCGTAAATAATATACATGAATATACAATGTCCTATACTAAGACAACGACTACTCCGAAAAGTATGAAAAGACTTCATAGCTCTAGCAGCAACCCAAAGCAGGATATCTACAACCTGTAATAACTCGGTCTGACCCGAGTATTAAATTCAAAAGAAAATAATACACGGGTCAGTCTTATTCAAACTCAGTTGTTAGTGCACAGAAGCAATAATAATTAAGTAACAAATAGACGACAGTCCCAATAAATCTCGTCTATCCGATCCTTAAATAAAGAAATCGGATAACGATGAATATAGCACGTAACAGTGTTAAACAATAAATCAGCAGATTCAAATCATCAACAAAGATAAGTGAAAAGAATATCAATGAAGATAATTTGAAAAACATCAAAATTGCCTAATCGGCAATTAACAACAAAATCATCAAATTAAACCAATCAAAATACAATATAAATCATATTGAATTGAATAAACGAAACAGTTCAAACTATTGAAATATCAATTAAAATAACAATACGGGTAGGGCTGCAGTACACGCACGCGTGCACGGCCTCGCCACTACAACATATGGAATACGCAAAAGATCAATAATCAAAACAAAATAGGATATCAACAAAAACAATACCGTGTGGCTGCAGTTCACGCTTGCGTGCACTGCCTAGCCACTATAGTGATGATGTACTCAAAAGCTCAATACCGTGTAGCTGCAGTTCACGCTTGCGTGCACTGCCTTGCCACTACAGTGATGGTGTACCCAAAAGATCAACGAACCAAAATCAATGAAGATTCAAACATCAATGCCACGATCTCAATGGTCAAAGTAGACAGACAAGGAAAATGTGCACGTATGTACACAATGAAAATTCACAAATGAACACAAGGTCAAACCCGAATACCGGATTCAACACAAGTGAAATTTAAAGAATGTACAAGTATAAGAAATTAGTCAAGACATCTAAAACAAGTCTCGACCAAGAATCAACGTCTCAAGTACACATGAACCAAAATGAACAAAGGCATCTATGAATCAAGACAGTGATCTGAAAGCATGAACTGCAACTCAAAAGAGCACAAATGTCCAAACAACGGACAACAAAAATACTTCGACCACATAAACCACATAAGTCAAAAATGCAAACAGTGACATGATCAGGGATGCATACTCAAGTACATCAGCAAAGAGATGACACACGTATATGCAGTGTATAACAAAGATACATATACAGTGGCAACATGCTACAGTGAGGAACAACACGAAATGGTGTTTATATGCAAAAAGGTCAGAGGCAATGCTCAATGCACAACATAATATGAATCAAGCTTATATATATACTGCAATAGTTTGAAAATGCAACAAGATTGGAAAACGAAATCAAGTGCACCGATACCGGTGACTGCAAGTGCAAGCAGATAGGTACAGGTATCAGGGGCATATGCAGAGTATGACAAAGATAAGGGTGCAAATAAATCAAGTGCATAGCAGCCAACCTATATATAATTACACAATGCAAACACAAGGATGAAGGAAACTGCAATGTAACTTCAATTGAAAACAATATCACCAGTGAAACTATCCTCATATACACATATGTACTCGAAGCAACCAGCATATACAAGTGTAGTGAAGACCAGTGATCAAGCAACATTGCAACTTCGTTCATATATATATATGACTAAAATCACAAAACCACTGTTCCAACTAAATTTATCAAGTCATGACCAGGGAGGAGAAAGACCAGTGAACCAGGTTCAAATATACAGGTAAATGAAGATGCAGTGAAACCAAAGCAAGCAGAGGGATTAATATGGCAACACAGCAAGCACATGAATGCACAGTGCACTACAACACCAAGTGGTACAGCAGTTCAGTGAACCATTGAAGCACACTGGTTTACATGTGTAAATATATATTACAATTTCAAGCTGCAGGTCAGAGATATAATGGCCGAAGTAAGTATAAAAAGGAAATGCAAAGTTTGACAAATGCAAATACTACGAATCAGACTACAAGATGATCCAAACGAGGCACAGTGCACTGAGTACCGGCAAGGTAAAACATGCCAGAGAATTCAAGTAGCAGTCTTGGCCAAAGTCAAAGAAAGGTATAACCGAAGTCAAAATGAACTCATCAGTAGCAAGTTTTAACCATGAAGGTCGAAATCAAACAGAAAACAAGTCGAAAATGCTACAGAGATAAACACCAAAATGGCCAGAGTCAAACAAGTCAAGCCATAATCAAAATCAACATCGATAAAATCAAGTCGAAGCCGATGACCACAAAAAAAAACAACATAAGCAACGAATTCAAACAAGTCGAATTAGATGTGAGTAATTAAAAATTACTCACCTTTGCCACGAATTGGATCAGCCGAAGGCAAGACAGAGCTAGAGGGTCGATTGCCAAATCAAAGTCGAACTCGATCGAAGAGAAGAAGCCGCCACAAGCAGATAGGAAGCGTCGACCGCCAAGGCTAGGCCGAGATCATCCATGGAACGAGCTATAGAAGCTGGCATCTTCAGTTTTGAAAAGCCCTAATCCTTGATCGAACGAAGAAAAGGGATGGGGCCGCCCCCATTTTATTTTCTTTTGTTTGTTTTTAGGTTTCGAACGAAATGAAAAATGAAGAGAGAGTGGAACGGGTATCCACTTGAGATAAAAAAGCACCATAATAAAACATGGGCCAAATTCAATTTTTAAACCCATATAACCCTTGACCAAATTTCGAACGAATTGCAACTGATTTAAAAACTCCATCAATTAACAAACCAATCTAATCGTCAATTGATGAAAATTAATTATCACAAATCCCTTTAACAAATTTCAAAAGAATTATAACCGAATTCGAAACTCTCAATAGCAATTAACAACCCGATTTTTATCTTCAAACAACGATAATCAATCGATATGAAACCCCGGGTTGTTACAGACTCCCCTCCTTATAAAAATTGTGTCCCCACAATTTCCATAAATAAAGTCGTCAATAACAATTATTTTTCTAACATAAACTGGTTAAGCTAGAAAAATAAAAGTCGAAAATACAAACGCCAAATAAATCTTTTAACTTTATAAAAGAAATTCATAATTTCTCAACAAAATCTAACTATCAAATAGATAATCATAATACAGAAATCGCAAAACAGCAATATCTAATCATCGATACGATAATTAGAAAACAGTAAAATCTAATTATCAACAAAGATAATTATAAAACCCAAATCGCAAATCGCAAAACCGCAATTATCTAGTTACCAAAACGGTAATCAGAAAACAACAAAGGTCTAATTATCAAAAACGATAACCAGAATTCTCAAATTAACAAATATTCAATTATCAAAAACGATAATCAAATCTCAAATCAACAAATATTCAATCATCACAAACGATAATCAAATCTCAAATATTCAATTATCAAAAACGATAATCAAATCTCAAATCAACAAATATTCAATTATCACAAACGATAATCAAATCTCAAATCAATAAATATTCGATTATCAAAAATGATAATCAAATCAACAAATATCCGATTATCAAAAATGATAATCAGAAACAACAAATAATCGATTATCGAAAACGATAATCAAAATCAACAAGTATCCGATTATCAAAAATGATAATCAGAATCAACAAATATCCAATTATCAAAAACGATAATCAGAATTCAAAAAATATCTAATTATCAAAAACGATAATCAGAATAATCAGAAACAACAAATATCTGATTATCAAAAACGATAATCAGAAATCACGAATATCCGATCATCAAAAACGATAATCAAAAATCGCAAATATTTCAATTAACGAGTCCGGAATTAACCGAAATAGCAAATGCACATGTCCCATAATCACGAGTTTTACTAAATCGTTTAATTCTTTTCATCGTTTCCTTGAAAGTGGAAAATTGTATATTCACATTTCACATTCTCAAACGGACAAGTCCGGAATTAAACGAATCAGTAAAAGAAAGGGGTCATAGTCCTCGATTTTGCTGAAACATTTAAATCGCTTCCTCATTCTTTTGAAAGCGCAAAGTGCAAAACTTCTGAATACAATTTTCATTTATTTTATAAAAATATTAATTTACATTCTCAAACGAACAAGTCCGAAATTAAGTGAATCAGCAAAAGAAAGGGGCCATAGTCCTCGATTTTGCTGAAACGTTTAAATCGCTTCCTCATTCTTTTGAAAACGTAAACTGTAAAATTTTTGGAAACAATTTTTATTTTGAAACAATTTTTAAAACACGTGATTAAAACAACAACATCAGTAGCAACTTCGACAAGGAAATTGCACTTCTCAAAATACCGTAAAAACGGACAACAAAATAAGCTTCGCTGGATAACCGCTTGAAAATCCATTTTAAAATTGAGGTTACCGAAGTCAAAGCGACAGTAATTTTTATACGTCAAAATCTCATCAAAATAATTAGCATCAAAATATAATACCAATGAATTTTCATTCATCAAAAATGTCACAAGAATCTTCTCAAAGATAGAAAGGGGCATCATACCCTAAACTTGTATTCATAACAACTCAATGACACACGAATTCACCAATGCACAAAAATTGATAAAACTTATCAATGAAAATCACGAAAATTGGTGAAGCACAACATTCTAGAAATCTACATAAGAAATCCTGAAATCAAAAAAGGGGGGAGGCCTATCACAAAACGGGAGTATGAAAACTCAAAATACCAGTATCACAAAACGAGACGCTATCTCATGGTGGCTAACCATTAAATTTTGACATACGAATGGTCCGAAGACCGTGGGGCGCTACCCCACATATGTGATGGTGAAACATCACACAAACGGGGTTTAGTCTCCCTCGTAGACAAAGAGACATCGCACAATCGCTAGTCTAAATCATAAAAAGGGGAAGGCCTATCACAAAATGGGAGCATGAAAACTCACCAACCAGTATCACAAAACGAGACGCTATCTCATGGTGGCCAACCATTAAATTTTGACACACGAATGGTCCGAAGACCGTGGGGCACTACCCCACATATGTGATAGTGAAACATCACACAAATGCGATGGCGAAACATCACAAGAGCGGGGTCTAGTCTCCCTCGCAGACAAAGAGACATCGCACAGTTGCTAGTCTAAATCACAAAAATGATCGCCACGATCATCAAGTAGTGTCAATTACACTAAGGTAGTAAATATAAAAGTTTAGCTTCATGTCCCATAACCACTTGCTTAACTTAAACATTTACGAACAAACTGTAAATCTTCACTAGAAAATTGTCACAAAAGATTCAATCGAACAAGTCCAAGAGTTAACCGACGAAGCAAACGCAAGCGTTTCATACCACTAGTTTTACTAAACCGTTTAATTCAATTTCTCATCCGAGTGAGGTAAAGGTTTGTATATACTAATAGATTGGAAAACGGTTTAGGAAAAGAGCTTTGTAGTAAAATAGTTTTGAAATCGTTTGGGGAAAAGGGTTTTGATATTTATTACTAGTATAGAAAACCTTTATATTTTTAAAGTGACAAATCACAAAAACGATTGTAGAAACAATCAATCACAAAAATTCACATACAAAGATGTGAATAGAATCCAAAGAAATCGATACCGAATCCTTCAAAAAGTATGTTCACAAAAATCCCTAAGAAAATGTTATCAAAGTTGACAAAGGTGATAACAACTAATCAGAAAAGAAGAATCGATTAACAATTGGAAAAAAAAAAGCAGAACGAGCATAAATGCATAAATGACTTCAACAAAAATAAAAATCAAGTCAACGCCGAAGTCAAAAATTAATGGCCACAGTCGAGTACAAAACGAATCAACATCATCATCAAAGAATTCAACGGCAAACAAAGTCAGAGTCTTGGAAATCAAGAAATTAGCAATTTCACAAAAACAAAGTGACCGAAATCGAATGGAAATCAAGCCGAGGAAAACACAAAATATCAAGTTCAAAATGGCTAAGATTCGAACTAGATGTGAGTGAATAATCAAAATCACTCAATTTGGAACCGGTCGAGCTATTTTTCATCATAGTCTAACAGGTACACAATGACACCCATAGCATAGCACAAAAGTGGAACAAAGTCCAGAGGTCAAAATAGCTTTAATTGGCCAAATTCGAAAAAAATCAACATCGGCTAAATCAATTCAAAGCCGAAAACATAAGAACAAAATCCTCATCATCAAAAACCCAACTTGAGTTTGTAAAGCAAACGGAGGCCGAAGCCAAAATACTTTCACGAAATCAAAATCAAATGCACATGAATAAACGTTAGGAATTCATACATAACAATCAAAGATAATCATAGGCAAAGATGAGAGATAAAACATCGACAATTAGTTGTAACACATGTTCCGTCTAAGTTATGTTTTATATTATGTCCATAAACCCCAGGCTTTGATACCAAGCTGTGACGCCCCACCTCTGTACTTATGCTAGCCAAGAACACTACGGTGTAATGCTGTCAACTAGCGCGGAGAATAAGGCTGTTGAGGTGCGGCCATCCGTAGTTAGGCCTTACACTAGTATTGGTTATCTCGATAGGAGTGGTATATATATTCTTTCATTTTTAATCTCTGATTTACTTACTCCCATCGACATACCCCAATTATAGTATAAAACGAACTACGATGGTTCATAATAGTTTAGGATAGTAGATATAATAATAACACAGATAATATAAATGGGACACAGATAAAACGGAAAGTCTCATATATACAATAACTGATGTCAGTTACAATACATGTGATATAATACATATGATACAACTACAACTGTGGACTCTTGAAGTTACATATAAAAGTACATTATCGTAAATAATATACATGAATATACAATGTCCTATACTAAGACAACGACTACTCCAAAAAGTATGAAAAGACTTCATAGCTCTAGTAGCAACCCAAAGCAGGATATCTACAACCTGTAATAACTCGGTCTGACCCGAGTATTAAATTCAAAAGAAAATAATACACGGGTCAGTCTAATTCAAACTCAGTTATTAGTGCACAGAAGCAATAATAATTAAGTAACAAATAGACGACAGTCCCAATAAATCTCGTCTATCCGATCCTTAAATAAAGAAATCGAATAACGATGAATATAACACGTAATAGCATTAAACAATAAATCAGCAGATTCAAATCATCAACAAAGATAAGTGAAAAGAATATCAACGAAGATAATTTGGAAAACATCAAAATTGCCTAATCGGCAATTAACAACAAAATCATCAAATTAAACCGATCAAAATACAATTTAAATCATATTGAATTGAATAAACGAAACAGTTCAAACAATTGAAATATCAATTAAAATAACAATACGAGTAAGGCTGCAGTACACGCACGCGTGCACGGCCTCGCCACTACAACATATGGAATACGCAAAAATCAATAATCAAAACAAAATAGGATATCAACAAAAACAATACCATGTGGCTGCATTTCACGCTTGTGTGAACTGCCTTGCCACTACAGTGATGATGTACTCAAAAGCTCAATACTGTGTGGCTGCAGTTCACGCTTGCATGCACTGCCTTGCCACTACAGTGATGGTGTACCCAAAAGATCAACGAACCAAAATCAATGAAGATTCAAACATCAATGCCACGATCTCAATGGTCAAGGTAGACAGACAAGGACAACGTGCACGTATGTACACAATGAAAATTCACAAACGAACACAAGGTCA
This sequence comes from Allium cepa, assembly GCA_030765085.1. NCBI lineage: Eukaryota > Viridiplantae > Streptophyta > Magnoliopsida > Asparagales > Amaryllidaceae > Allium > Allium cepa. Next base: position 765,790,974 of record CM060932.1, on the reverse strand, counting down.
AACCCGAATACCGGATTCAACACAAGTGAAATTTAAAGAATGTACAAGTATAAGAAATTAGTCAAGACATCTAAAACAAGTCTCGACCAAGAATCAACGTCTCAAGTACACATGAACCAAAATGAACAAAGGCATCTATGAATCAAGACAGTGATTTGAAAGCATGAACTGCAACTCAAAAGAGCACAAATGTCCAAACAACAGACAACAAAAATACTTCGACCACATAAACCACATAAGTCAAAAATGCAAACAATGACATGATCGGGGATGCATACTCAAGTACATCAGCAAAGAGATGACACACGTATATGCAGTGTATAACAAAGATACATATACAGTGGCAACATGCTACAGTGAGGAACAACACGAAATGGTGTTTATATGCAAAAAGGTCAGAGGCAATGCTCAATGCACAACATAATATGAATCAAGCTTATATATATATACTGCAATAGTTTGAAAATGCAGCAAGATTGGAAAACGAAATCAAGTACACCGATACCGGTGACTGCAACTGCAAGCAGATAGGTACAGGTATCAGGGGCATATGCAGAGTATGACAAAGATAAGGGTGCAAATAAATCAAGTGCACAACAGCCAACCTATATATAATTACACAATGCAAACACAAGGATGAAGGAAACTGCAATGTAGCTTCAATTGAAAACAATATCACCAGTGAAACTATCCTCATATACACATATGTACTCGAAGCAACCAGCATATACAAGTGTCGTGAAGACCAATGATCAAGCAACATTGCAACTTCGTTCATATATATATGACTAAAATCACAAAACCACTGTTCCAACTAAATTTATCAAGTCATGACCAAGGAGGAGCAAGACCAGTGAACCAGGTTCAAATATACAGGTAAATGAAGATGCAGTGAAACCAAAGCAAGCAGAGGGATTAATATGGCAACACAGCAAGCACATGAATGCACAATGCACTACAACACCAAGTGGTACAGCAGTTCAGTGAACCATTGAAGCACACTGGTTTACATGTATAAATATATATTACAATTTCAAGCTGCAAGTCAGAGATATAATGGCCGAAGTAAGTATACAAAGGAAATGCAAAGTTTGACAAATGCAAATACTACGAATCAGACTACAAGATGATCCAAACGAGGCACAGCGCACTGAGTACCGACAAGGTAAAACATGCCAGAGAATTCAAGTAGCAGTCTTGGCCAAAGTCAAAGAAAGGTATAACCGAAGTCAAAATGAAATCATCAGTAGCAAGTTTTAACCATGAAGGTCGAAATCAAACAGAAAACAAGTCGAAAATGCTACAGAGATAAACACCAAAATGGCCAGAGTCGAACAAGTCAAGCCATAATCAAAATCAACATCAATAAAATCAAGTCGAAGCCGATGACCAAAAAAAAAACAACATAAGCAACGAATTCAAACAAGTCGAATTAGATGTGAGTAATTAAAAATTACTCACCTTTGCCACGAATTGGATCAGCCGAAGGCAAGACAGAGCTAGAGGGTCGATTGCCAAATCAAAGTCGAACTCGATCGAAGAGAAGAAGCCGCCACAAGCAGATAGGAAGCGTCGACCGCCAAGGCTAGGCCGAGATCATCCATGGAATGAGCTATAGAAGCTGACGTCTTCAGTTTTGAAAAGCCCTAATTCTCGATCGAACGAAGAAAAGGGACGGGGCCGCCCCCATTTTATTTTCTTTCGTTTTTTTAGGTTTTGAACGAAATGAAAAATGAAGAGAGAGTGGAACGGGTATCCACTTGAGATAACACAGCACCATAATAAAACATGGGCCAAATTCAATTTTTAAACCCGTGTAACCCTTAACCAAATTTCGAACGAATTGCAACTGATTTAAAAACTCCATCATCAATTAACAAACCAATCTAATCGTCAATTGACGAAAATTAATTATCACAAATCCCTTTAACAAATTTCAAAAGAATTTTAACCGAATTCGAAACTCTCAATAGCAATTAACAACCCGATTTTTATCTTCAAACAACGATAATCAATCGATACGAAACCCCGGGTTGTTACAGTCTCATCCGCTATAATCTGCGGGAATATCACTCCAAATACTATATATATATTACTATATTATTTCATTTTTTCAACAGACAATAATTTATAAATTCAACAAGCATTCAGAATTTAAATTCAACCAATTAAAATTTGAAATTTTGGTAATCCGAATGGGTCAGAAATTCTTTCCTTGATTTTTCTTCTTCGAACATCCAGATTTAAACTAGATCGAAAATTTTTGCTGACCCTGATTGACTCCAATTCAATTCCAATTATTGCATTCTTTGAGTTGGACCTCGTAAGAAAGGATTATGAATTCATTATCATCGATACAATTTAACTAAAATTACTTAAATGGGATTACAGTTTAATTTTTCTTTTTCTTTTTTTATAATTAAAAGTTTTCTAGATTAGATAAAAATTTAAAAAAATCAATCATTAACTTAATTAAATTGAAAATGTAACTAAATTAACCTCAAAATATCGGCCTGGCCTGCCGACATCTCGACCAAAAACCAAAGCTTGAACCCCCTATGGCCGCTGTCTGCAACACCACCATGCCAAACTTTCAACACCATGAACCATCAATTATCCAACGATGGCCACCACATCCTTGCCACGATGCCTTGCTCCGCTCCACCTGTCGTCGCCCCTTCCATCACACCTACCACCCTCAGTCGCGCCACCCAAGGCAGGCCCACGTGCACACTCGAGCTGAGGAAGAACGCAGCCTGATCTTTGAGTTCGATGTTGTCAACCCCTTTATTTTGGAACTGAGGCCATTAATTCAATTTTTTTCGGAGAATAGAGCAAAATCGAGCAGAGGGAAAGGGTGAAGGAAGAAATGAAATCAAATTGGTCTGCCTGGTTTTTGATTCCTCTATACGTATATATTTATAATTTTTTTAGAGTAACTGTTCGGCTGTGATGTTTTGAAAAGAATGAAAGGAGAACAAACATGTTTGAACAGATTAACTACAGTGATTTGAAAAGGAGAAAAGCTGATGTGAAAAAAAGTCAAGTAAATGAATATATGTATATTATTTAAATTACCAAACATCTCGATTTCATAGCTTAAAATTTTGGTCTCCTATCGAGGCATGCCGCTAGGCATTTATAGTGTTATATCCCTACTCTGAACGCAATAGAAAATGTTTCATGGTCTAATTCGATTGTCGAAGAATATAGATTTTTGGACCCAATTATTATATTAAATTTCAATGCCTTTATATCCTGTACGGCTAAACGATAACTCTAAATACTATAAAAATTAGAATCCGATAATAATATAATATTACGGATCCAATAGAACTAGTTTCGTCGAATTCCGAGACTGTGCCTCGGACGGCTATTTTTGAATGTCGATTTAATGATATATTTTTAAAACCAAACAAATATCCTTTTATTTTCAATTTAAAAGTTGGATTGTCTTTAGTATTATTAATATAAATTTTGCAAGCCTTTAAATAATTTTTATCAAGCTTAAAACTCCATATTCACCATAATAACCAATATTCAATTATAAAATTCAATAATTAAATTATTCAATAAGTCGCTATATTTAAATTTTGAAGTTATTCTACAAATAAACCTAAATCTTCCATATTCAAAATCAATCTACAATTCAAATTCAATATTTAAACCCATTTAAACATTCCAAATCAAACGACGAAAAATCCGGGTCGTTACATTCTTCCCCCTTGAAAGAATTTTGTCTCCGAAATTGCTAAGGTAGGAAAAATCTGTGACGACCCGCCTTTCTAACCCCAGAAAGATGTATCATCATTAAGAAAGAAAGGGATAGAAATAGAAAAGAATAGAAAGAAAGAAATAACAACATCAGAATCTCACAGCGGAATGGAACAAAATATAATACATCACATAACTATTACATAGTTGTTACATACATCAGAGTTATACAATGTCATACAACAGAACTGCCATATATATCTGTCAATACATACATCCCAAAATACAGCACTCACTAACTACACAGCGGAACTACATAGATACATACGTCTGGTCTTCTTCTTCCCAAGCTCCTCCAGAACTCAATACTCCAAAAACCTATCACTTGGCTACTCATAAAAATTTGAGTACCCAAGAGTTTATAAAAAAAAATATAAACTCCGGGTCAGACATGGGTCTGGTGTGAGTAAATGGGTTAAAGTTGTTTAACTTTGAAAATCTTTTGAAAATAAAGGTATCATGTAAGACTTCCCACACATAAACACGGATAAGTTTTTACCTTACGCGAACCAAAACATTTTATAGGAAACCCAGTGATATTATAATAGTGTATAGGGTTTTCAAGTAAATAGAAAATAGTCGAAATTGTTACATTCATTAAATTCCAGCTACTAGCCACAAAATTGGGTAATACAAATCAAAACTGTAGGGTCTCGTAGGGGAAATGGGTTTCCAATAATGGCAGGGCTACTGGGGTACCGCCCGTCACAGTACGGGGCCTAGATCACCGTACCGAGGATCACTCCTGTAACAACCCGCATATTTGTTGATGTTATATTTAAATATTTTATTTAAATATTTTTTTTGATACTCGGAATTTAGTCTGAAAAGCTACTTTTTGCATACGGTCGAATTAGGACTCGGGACCACTCCCATTGAGTTTAAAATGCCGTTTGCGACCTTTTTGAGTATAAGCTTCGATATGTTTGGAGAAAGTTGATTTTTGCTACTTTTTCACTTAGGGTTTTGATTTGGGCTGAGCCCACTTATGTATTCAGTCCCAACTCCTCTCCTCCTCATTTACTTCATTTCCAATTCCTAATACTCAAGCTTTAGCAACAATGGTGGGAGAGATGAGAATTTAAAACTCAAGCCCTAGTTTTCTTTTGCAAATCAAGTTCTAGCTCCAAACTAATAGAAGAACTCATTGGTAAGATTCTCTTCTTCTTCTCCAACTCAATCTCTTATCAATTTCAGAAGTTCCTAAACCTAACTTTGGGAATGTTCTTCTTTTAAAAGCTTAGAATCAAGCTTCTTGAGTTGCATTTGAAGAGTGGTTGATTCTCCTTTGCTTTCAAGCATCTTCTTCAATCGTTTGGGTTCAAAGGTGAGATTTTTATCTCACATCTATGTCTATGATTATCTTCGATTGTTAGGAATAAATTCCTAACACATATTCATGTGTATTTGATTTTGATTTGGATAGGTTTTGTGAACATTCCAAATTTTTAGTGTTTTGAGTTCAAATCTTCAAAAATTATAGCTTTGTTGTTTGAACTTGTTTTTGGTGATGCATCGAAGAGCTTATAGGGCCGGGTAGTCGATTTGCATAAACCCCTAGTGACTGTGCTCGCTCGATTGCATTTTGATGAAGATTGCATCTTCATTTTATAGGCTGGAAAGCAGCCTTGATGCCAGTCAGTCGACTGGACCTTTGAGTCAGTCGACTGGCTGTAGCACATAGGCATTCCGAAGGTAACTAACAGAGGCTCGGGTCCTCTATTTTCGCTGCATTCAGTCGACTGAATTTTTAGGTCAGTCGACTGACTGCAGGAAATTATTATTCATGCCTCTGGTCCAGTCGACTGGACCTTTTAGTCAGTCGACTGACCTGCACCTATTTGCCTAATTGTGCATATTTGTGCATATTTTTGCTTGGTTTCCAAATTCCATCGATTCGTGTTATTTCCCACTTGTTGTTGCTACGACTTTAATGACTTCTATTCTTGGAATTTTTGGGAATACCCATTTTGATGGATTCGGATCGATTTCTTTGGATTTTTATTCACGTCTTTGAATGTGAATTTTGGTGGTTGATTGTTCTACAATCATTTTCGTGTTTTGTCACATTAAAAATATAAAGGTTTCAATACTAGTAGTAAATATCAAAACTCTTTCCTCAAATGATTTCAATACTATTTTAGTACCAAATTCGTTTATAAAACCGTTTTCCAATCTATTAGTATATACAAACCTTTACCACACTCGTATGAGAAATCTAATTAAACGGCTTAGTAAAACAAGTGGTATGAAACGCTTGCGTTTACTTCGTCGGTTAATTCTTGGACTTGTTCGATTGAATCTCTTGTGACAATTTTCTAGTGGAGATCTACAATTTGTTCGTAAATATTTAAGTTAAGCTAGTGGTTATGGGACATGAAGCTAAGCTCATATATTTACTAGCTTACTGTAATTGACACTTCTTGATGATCATGACGATCATTTTTGTGATTTAGACTAGCAATGTGCGATGTCTCTTTGTCTATGAGGGAGACTAAACCCCGTTTGTGTGAGTTTCAACTCACATATGTGGGGTAGCGCCCCATGGTCTTCGGGCCGTTCATGTGTCAAAAATTAATGGCTAGCTACCAAGAGATAGCGTCTCGTTCGTGTGATACATATGTTGGTGAGTTTTCATGCTCCCGTTCGTGTGATAGGCCTCCCCCCCACTATTTTGTGTGATTTCTGGATTTCGTGTGTCGAATTCTGGAATTTTCTTCTTCACCTATTTTTGTGATTTCTATTGATATGATTTATCAATTTTTGTGCATAGGTGAATTTGTGTGTCATTGACGGGATTTCTTGAGATGATTTCTAGAATTTATGCTTCACCAATTTTCGTGATTTCCATTGATAAGTTTTATCAATTTGTGCATTGGTGAATTTGTGTGTCATTGACTGGATTTCTTGAGATGATTTCTAGAATTTATGCTTCACCAATTTTCGTGATTTCCATTGATAAGTTTTATCAATATTTGTGCATTGGTGAATTTGTGTGTCATTGACTTTTGTGATTGACATTGATATAATCGTCAATAATTGTGGTTTGATGAACGAAATAAGGAGTATGACATTTCTTTGATTCTTGTGTAGATTTTGTGACATTGATTAATCCCTTAATGATTTTCAACTACTTATATATATCACAGCTTGGCATTATGATTATTGTGTGTTTAGTCATATCTCTTATTCTATATCGTTTCATCTGATATTTATAGTTAGACTGATCCGTTTATTATTTTCTTATTAAATAATACTCGGGTCAGACCGAGATGTTACAGGTGCTTCTGCTTGACTTCTCCCCAAGGATTCATTACTCTGACTTTTGGCAAACTACTTAGATTAGTAGTTTATTTTGTTGTATACACTTGAGATATAGACTCATAGTTGTATTCTTTTGTATAGCACGTGTTGCTATTCTTTTGTATTATTGTGGATCTTTTTGACCACTACTCTGATATACACTTCCATGTGTTAATTAGGTATTCATATCTTCTTCCGCCTTTGTGATATGAATTATCTGTGACTGATTTATGTTATGTTTATTTCTGTATTTGTTTCCGAAGATATTATAGCCACTGTGTAGTAGCTTTTAGTTTGTGTCGGTATGTCGGATTTCCTCTTGATAAAGTATTGCATGTTATACTATCTGACATATCGATGCTCGCACAAAGCAATTACACGGATGGTCGCTCCTCAACAGCCTTATTGTCCATGCTAGTTGACAGCATTCACCGTAATGTTCTTGGTTAGTGGGTATAGAGGTGGGGCGTCACAGCTTGGTATCAGAGCCAAACTTCGAAACAATATGGAATATTATAACAAGGATCATCGTCCTAAGTCTTTCTTAGGAGACATGCTTTAGGATTTTATTCGAGTCTTCGTACCGATTCATCCTATTTTCTTTTATGATTCCTTGTTTTATCTATCAAGAATTGCTTGCTATTGAATTTGGTGAATAACCTTTTTCTTCTTCTTCTTTCTTTCTAAAGAAAGAAAAATGTCTAGACCAGGCCGCCCCAGAGCCGTACCATCTAGCACTCCACCCCAGGATGGAGTTTTTATGACTGCTCAACAGCTTCTTGATTTAGTGACGAATGCTCAAGCAGCTGGAGCTAACCCGGAACCTACTTATCCAAAGTCGGGATTTGCACGCTTGTGCAGCGATTACACTAATTTGGGTGGGGAGCCATTCAGAGGTTCCGAAACTATTATTGAAGTACATGCTTGGCTAAGGTCATGCGATCGAATCTTTTCTCGCATGAATCTTATTGACCTTCACCGAGTTCAGGTGGCCTCAAGTATGCTCCGAGAAAGAGCATTGGACTGGTACGAGCTTCTTATTTCTGAGATTAATGAAGCGGATCTCACCTGGGAGCAATTCCGGGAACGCTTCGAGTTGAAATTTGTACCAGAAGTAGAGAAAGTGACATTGGCTCGACGATTTATAGACCTTGTTCAAGGTGAGTCCTCCGTGATTGATTACGTCGCCTCCTTCGAGCCGCTTTCCAAATATGGGGTTGAGTACATCAACACCCCTTTAAAGAAGAACCAGAGGTTCGTCTATGGCTTAAACAAAAATCTCAAGAAGCCATTACTTCTAAAATTAGAAGTTTCTTTCGACCAACTCGTTGATATCGCTCTTCGTCTTGAAGAGGCGGATAGGGAGAATGATGTTGAAGTGGTGGGTTCCAAACCAAACTTCAACAACAAGAAGAGGCCAAACAAATTCAAAGGCCCTTATCCCAATAAGAAAGGGAGGCAAGCAACTCCTGTTGAAAAGACCTTTTCCTCTACTCAAGGGAAATGCTATAATTGTGGTTCGAAAGACCATTTTGCGAACAAGTGTTCAAAACCTCGTATTTTTCGCTATTGCAAAAGCCCGGACCATTTTATGCATGTATGTCCCAAACTTCAAAATAGGAAGGAGGGAAAGCTTAATGTTGCTCAAGCCCCTGGCAACACATCTCGTGGCCAAGGTATTTCTCATTCTATTCTGGATGGAATTATTTTATTTCGTGATCATCCTATTCGAGTTCTTTTTGATACGGGTGCGTCCCATTCTTTTATATCAAAAGAACTTGTTGATACTTTTTCTTTAGATGTTTTGTGTTTAATGACTTCTTTGAGAATTTTGAATCCGGTTGGTGGATCCGCGATAATCAGTTTATTGTGTAAAGATGTCGAGATTATTTTGTGTGATTTTTCTTTCCGAGCCGATTTGCATGTCATGCGTTATTTAGGCTTTGGAATGATTTTGGGAATGGATTGTCTTAACCGTTATGAAGCTCGTATCCTATGTCCTGAGCGGACTATTCATCTTTGACATCCTCAATCTATTAAGCAGATTTCAATTAATCTTAAAGATTCAGATTCCAGCTTGGTTGCATCTTTATATTCTTTAAATCCTCGTGATGACGATGATGACGATGAGGGTGATATTATTTCTCTTATTCACATCGTTCATGAATTTTCCGACATATTCGAGCCCGTTTTAGGATTACCACCTAAGCGAGCAATTGAGTTCAGAATTAATCTTATTCCTGGAGCTCAACCTATCACTCGTCCTCCGTATCGTATGTCGAATAAAGAAAACGAGGAGATGCGTAAACAATTATCCGAATTGGAGACGAAGCAATTTATTCGCTCCAGTTCCTCGCCTTGGGGAGCTTCAGCTATTTTTGTGAAGAAATCCGATGGAACACTTAGGCTTTGCGTTGACTACCGCAAGCTTAATGATCTTACTATCAAAAATAAATATCCTTTACCTCGGATTGATGATCTATTCGATCAACTTAGTGGTGCTAGAGTCTTTTCACAATTAGACTTAGCTACTAGATTTCATCAGCTTTGTATTACAGAGGATAGTATTCGTTTGACATCGTTCCGTACTCGTTATGGATCTTATGAATGGCTTGTTATGCCATTTGGTCTAACGAATGCTCCGACTTATTTCGTTCACCTTATGAATAGAGTTTTCAAAGACTTCCTCGACCGGTTTGTTCTCATCTTTATCGATGATACTCTTGTGTATTCTGAAACCGAGGAGGAGCATGAAAAACATCTTCGGATTGTGTTGGAAACTCTTAGGAGTAATCAATTAAAGGAATTTTTTTCTAAATGCCACTTTTGGCAATCTCGTGTGAAGTTTCTCGGTCATATTATTTCCGAATCCGGAATTTCCGTGGATCCTTCAAAGATTGAAGCGATTCAAGATTGGAAGAGACCGGAGAGTGTGACAGAGATTCGTAGTTTTCTCGGATTGGCGGGCTATTACCGTCGTTTTATCAAAGACTTTTCTATGATTGCCGTGCCTCTCACTAGCTTAACGAAGAAAGGTGTTAAATACATTTGGTCGGACAAATGTGAAACTTCTTTTCAGAAATTAAAAGAACTCCTTTCTGATGCTCCTATTCTTGTTATTCCCGAGGGGAATCAAGATTTCGTTGTTTATACCAATGCTAGTCGCGTTGGTTTGGGTGCCGTTCTTATGCAAAGAGAATGTGTTATTGCTTATGCTTCTAGGCAATTGAAGCCTGCTGAGACTAGATATGCCACTCATGATTTAGAGCTCGCGGCTATTGTTTTCGCCCTTCGTATTTGGCGTCATTATCTTTTAGGAGAGAAATTTGTTCTTTACACCGATCATAAGTCCTTGAAGTATTTATTCTCTCAAAAGGAACTTAATTTGCGTCAACAGCGTTGGCTCGAATTTCTTACACCATATGATCTTGATATCCTTTATACTCCCGGAAAGGGAAATCGCATTGCGGATGCACTTAGTCGAAAGCAACAAGAAGTTATTTCTATGATGATATCCGAATGGAACGATCTCGAGATTTTATCCACTTGCGAAATTCGAGACCGTGTTTCCGATTTATGTTCATTTCTTGTTTGATGTAGCCTTGAGGCTCATCCTTCTCTTTTAGACTGCATTCTTGAAGCTCAAAGGCTAGATCCCGAATTGGCTCTTGTTGGCCAAAATGTTAAGGATAAAATTGATATTGAAGGTTTGAAAGACTTTGATATCGATTCTCGTGGCGGCATTCGAAAATTTGGTAGACTTGTCGTACCAAATATTGGTGATCTTCGTAAAGGTATTTTAGAGGATTTCCATCGTTCTAAATTTACCATTCATCCCGGTAGCAGTAAAATGTACGTGGATATGAAGCGACTTTATTATTGGGAGAGAATGAAACTTGACATCGCTAACTTCGTTAAGCGTTGCATAACTTGCCAACTCGTTAAGGCCGAACATCAAAGGCCCGGTGGGTTATTGCAACCTTTAGAAATTCCAATTTGGAAGTAGGATCAAATTTCCATGGATTTTATAGATGGCCTTCCCCGTTCTCTTTCGGGTCATGATAGCTTATGGGTGATTGTTGATAGGCTTACTAAATCTGCCCATTTTATTCCCGTTCGGTCTAACCGAACCGTTCCTCTTTTGGCCAAGCTCTTTGTTAAAGAGATTGTTAAATTACATGGAGTTCCTACTTCTATTGTTAGTGATCGTGATCCATTGTTTACTAGTGGATTTTGGAAGAGTCTTCAAAAAGCTTTGGGAACGAAGCTTAATTTTAGCACCGCTTATCACCCCCAGTCCGATGGACAAACCGAGCGTGTGAATCAAACTCTTGAAGATCTTCTTCGTGCATGTGTTCTTGATTTTGGTGGAAGTTGGGAAGATCATATTTCACTTGTTGAATTTTCCTATAATAATAGCTTCCAGTCTAGTATTGGTATGGCACCTTTCGAGGCACTCTATGGAAGGCCATGCCGATCTCCTTCTTGTTGGCTTGAGGCCGGTGAGAAGCTGGTTTTGGGTCCAGATTTTATTCGGGATTCCACAAAAAAGATTGACCTTATTCGTCATAGGATGAAAGAAGCCCAAAGTAGACAAAGATCCTATGCCGATAACCGGAGAAGGAAATTAGAATTTTCTATGGGAGATTTTGTGTTTGTTCGTGTTTCACCTATGAAAGGTGTTGTACGTTTCAGTCGATCGGGAAAGTTAGCGCCTCGATATATTAGGCCATTTCTTATCACCGAACGTATTGGTTCCGTGGCATATCGCCTTTTATTACCGGCTCAATTTTCTGCTATTAATGACGTGTTTCACGTTTCTCAATTACGGAAATGCCTTCGAGATTCCGATTCCATTCTTCAGCCCGGCATTGTGGAAGAGATAGAAGTTTCACCTAATTTAACTTATGAGCAGCATCCTATTCGAATTATTGCTTCGGAGGTCAAACGACTTCGAAATAAAGATGTTCTGCTTGTGAAAGTTCAATGGTCTTTAAATCCTAAGGATTGTTCTTGGGAGTCTAGAGAGTTCATCGAGCGATCACATCCGGACTTATTTTCTCGTGCTCTTTGAGGTGAACTTCTTATTTCAAACTTCTTTTGTGTTGAATATTCTTTTATGGTTGTTACTATATATCTTCTTCTTAAATATTGCGAGGACGCAATTTCTTTAAGGAGGGGAGTCTGTAACAACCCGCATATTTGTTGATGTTATATTTAAATATTTTATTTAAATATTTTTTTTTGATACTTGGAATTTAGTACGAAAAGCTACTTTTTGCATACGGTCGAATTAGGACTCGGGACCACTCCCATTGAGTTTTAAATGCCATTTGCGACCTTTTTGAGTATAAGCTTCGATATGTTTGGAGAAAGTTGATTTTTGCTACTTTTTCACTTAGGGTTTTGATTTGGGCTGAGCCCACTTGTGTATTCAGTCCCAACCCCTCTCCTCCTCATTTACTTCATTTCCAATTCCTAATACTCAAGCTTTAGCAACAATGGTGGGAGAGATGAGAAATTAAAACTCAAGCCCTAGTTTTCTTTTGCAAATCAAGTTCTAGCTCCAAACTAATAGAAGAACTCATTGGTAAGCTTCTCTTCTTCTTCTCCAACTCAATCTCTTATTAATTTCAGAAATCCTAAACCTAACTTTGGGAATGTTCTTCTTTTAAAAGCTTAGAATCAAGCTTCTTGAGTTGCATTTGAAGAGTGGTTGATTCTCCTTTGCTTTCAAGCATCTTCTTCAATCGTTTGGGTTCAAAGGTGAGATTTTTATCTCACATCTATGTCTATGATTATCTTCGATTGTTAGGAATAAATTCCTAACACATATTCATGTGTATTTGATTTTGATTTGGATAGGTTTTGTGAACATTCCAAATTTTTAGTGTTTTGAGTTCAAATCTTCAAAAATCATAGCTTTGTTCTTTGAACTTGTTTTTGGTGATACATCGAAGAGCTTATAGGGCCGGGTAGTCGATTTGCATAAACCCCTAGTGACCGTGCTCGCTCGATTGCATTTTGATGAAGATTGCATCTTCATTTTATAGACTAGAAAGTAGCCTTGATTCCAGTCAGTCGACTGGACCTTTGAGTCAGTCGACTGGCTGTAGCACATAGGCATTCCGAAGGCAACTAACAGAGGCTCGGGTCCTCTGTTTTCGTTGCATTCAGTCGACTGAATTTTTAGGTCAGTCGACTGACTGCAGGAAATTATTTTTCATGCCTCTGGTCCAGTCGACTGGACCTTTTAGTCAGTCGACTGACCTGCACCTATTTGCCTAATTGTGCATATTTGTGCATATTTTTGCTTGGTTTCCAAATTCCATCGATTCGTGTTATTTCCCACTTGTTGTTGCTACGACTTTAATGACTTCTATTCTTGGAATTTTTGGGAATACCCATTTTGATGGATTCAGATCGATTTCTTTGGATTTTTATTCACGTCTTTGAATGTGAATTTTGGTGGTTGATTGTTCTACAATCATTTTCGTGTTTTGTCACTTTAAAAATATAAAGGTTTCAATACTAGTAGTAAATATCAAAACTCTTTCCTCAAACGATTTCAATACTATTTTAATACCAAATTCGTTTATAAAACCGTTTTCCAATCTATTAGTATATACAAACCTTTACATCACTCGTATGAGAAATCTAATTAAACGGCTTAGTAAAACAAGTGGTATGAAACGCTTGCGTTTACTTCGTCGGTTAATTCTTGGACTTGTTCGATTGAATCTCTTGTGACAATTTTCTAATGGAGATCTACAATTTGTTCGTAAATTTTAAGTTAAGCTAGTGGTTATGGGACATGAAGCTAAACTCATATATTTACTAGCTTCTGTAATTGACACTTCTTGATGATCATGACGATCATTTTTGTGATTTAGACTAGCAATGTGCGATGTCTCTTTGTCTACGAGGGAGACTAAAACCCGTTTGTGTGAGTTTCAACTCACATATGTGGGGTAGCGCCCCATGGTCTTCGGGCCGTTCGTGTGTCAAAAATTAATGGCTAGTTACTAAGAGATAGCGTCTCGTTCGTGTGATACATATGTTGGTGAGTTTTCATGCTCCCGTTCGTGTGATAGGCCTCCCCCCACTATTTTGTGTGATTTCTGGATTTCGTGTGTCGAATTCTGGAATTTTCTTCTTCACCTATTTTTGTGATTTCTATTGATATGATTTATCAATTTTTGTGCATAGGTGAATTTGTATGTCATTGACTGGATTTCTTGAGATGATTTCTAGAATTTATGCTTCACCAATTTTCGTGATTTCCATTGATAAGTTTTATCAATATTTGTGCATTGGTGAATTTGTGTGTCATTGACTGGATTTCTTGAGATGATTTCTAGAATTTATGCTTCACCAATTTTCGTGATTTCCATTGATAAGTTTTATCAATATTTGTGCATTGGTGAATTTGTGTGTCATTGACTTTTGTGATTGACATTGATATAATCGTCAATAATTGTGGTTTGATGAACGAAATAAGGAGTATGACATTTCTTTGATTCTTGTGTAGATTTTGTGACATTGATTAATCCCTTGATGATTTTCAACTACTTATATATATCACAGCTTGGCATTGTGATTATTGTGTGTTTAGTCATATCTCTTATTCTATATCGTTTCATCTGATATTTATAGTTAGACTGATCCGTTTATTATTTTCTTATTAAATAATACTCGGGTCAGACCGAGATGTTACAGGTGCTTCTGCTTGACTTCTCCCCAAGGATTCATTACTCTGACTTTTGGCAAACTACTTAGATTAGTAGTTTATTTTGTTGTATACACTTGAGATATAGACTCATAGTTGTATTCTTTTGTATAGCACGTGTTGCTATTCTTTTGTATTATTGTGGATCTTTTTGACCACTACTCTGATATACACTTCCATGTGTTAATTAGGTATTCATATCTTTTTCCGCCTTTGTGATATGAATTATCTGTGACTGATTTATGTTATGTTTATTTCTATATTTGTTTCCGAAGATATTATAGCCGCTGTGTAGTAGCTTTGAGTTGGTGTCGGTATGTCGGATTTCCTCTTGATAAAGTATTGCATGTTATACTATCTGACATATCGATGCTCGCACAAAGCAATTACACGGATGGTCGCTCCTCAACAGCCTTCTTCTCCATGCTAGTTGACAGCATTCACCGTAATGTTCTTGGTTAGCGTGGGTATAGAGGTGGGGCGTTACAACTCCCGACCCCCTACAACACAAGGCCAGAACCATTCCTTACTGAACAGTCCCGAACAAGATAACCCTGCAGTTGTAGCCAACAACTGCCCACACAGCCGAAATAAAAAGGGACATCTAGACAGGGGTATACCTCGCCCTGCTTGGGCATGACCCACCTAACCTTGCTGCATCTCCCCTGTTTTAGCCATTCCTGGTTGATGAGATTTGAGGCTGCGATTACCTTTAGAGAACATATCTCTTAGAATGCTCATCGTCCGCCTGACGATGTGCTGACAGCATTCAATCCATACAAGTTCATTCCGGGTTTGAACGAAACCGAAGGCATTATCTCGTAACACTCATTTTGGAATCACCCTTAGAGTTAACGAAAATAACCCTTGCATTCTGAACACCATCTCGATCTTCAATTGATATGTCACGACCTATCGTTTAATTTGGATCGATGTGGTTTTCGAAATATCAAATTGATACCCGATCCCGGTCTCATCGAAATCCAAACGCCATTTTAAGGGCCAAGTTGTTTAATGGTTTAAACAATTTATATTCAACACTTTTAATTCACATAACAGTTATCACAGATAAATCATACACAGTAATCACAGATATATCCAGAATATATTACAAAACATCACAGAATATCACCAAACAGATATCATAATCAATCAAACACGAATCATCAGTTCATATCAACATAGTTTGATTAACTTAACTTAACTTATCATTTTATCCAGCTTGATTAATCACTAATTAATCAATTTATTAAATTTATTAATTACTTCTTAATTACTCACTTAATTAATCAATTCTTAATTATTAATTAATAACCTTAATTATTAATTTATATGAGTTAGTTACCCATTTAATTATCACCGATTATTTAATTAATCATTAATTACCAATTAATAAATCATTTAATCCTTAATTTTTCACTTAAGTTAACTACTATTTATTTATTAATTAACTTTAAGGAATTAATTAAAATCTTAAGTTCAAAATTTATTAAACACAAGATTAATAATATCAATCTTTAATTATATTTTATTTAACCTTAAGTTATTTATTTAATTACAAGTATAAGTTAATTTACATTTTTAATTTCCTTATACTTTACATTAGTTAATCATCTTACCTTTACAAACCTTTCTTTTAATAAATTTTAAATCAAATTTTAACTTAAAACTAACCAACATTATTTACTTAATTAATATTAAACTTTGTATAACAAAATACTTAAAGTATTTTAGTCAAATTCAACAGACCCGAGACAAACACCTCGTTTACTCGAGAAAATCTCGAGTTCTCTCCTACTCTTCCCCGCGTCACTCTCTTCTCACCTTCTTCTACTTCTTCCTGTTCTTTTTTTAGTTTCAAGTTTAAATTAAATACTGCAGTATTATAACACTCACGCGTACCAACAGGTACTACTCGAAGCAAACCCAAAAAAAATTCTCGTGCAACGACTCGCGACAACCCCAACACCCAAAATCATACACCTAATCGCCGCCGTGTACATGCACGGTGGTTCGCCACCCCTCCGGCAACCCACGCTGCCTCCAGCAAACCACGAATCGACCCTACATTCCAAATCAAAAGCCAACTCGATGCGAAAAGCTCGAAATCAAAATGCGCCCATCTGCTCGAACCAGTAACTCGAGTATGCCCAAAACAATCGCCTCAACCTACTAACTCTGACCACTGGTGGCGACGTCACTTCGGCCACACCTCGACCATATCCTCCCCTACTGCCTTCCAGAATCGTGAAAAGCCCGATCAAACCACGGCGACGCAATTAACATTTTACAGACCCTAGAAAAAAACTCGAACCAAACCCTATTTTCGATTCGACTCAAACATCCTCGCATTGAATAAATTTTTTAGCATTTTTTTTGTCATCAACGAGTATCAAGCAAGCTCCAACATGAATTACAACATCTAATATTAGTTGAATCATCAAATATTCTCAAAAAAGCATTTTCGGTTCTCTTTAAAACTGCACCTTGAATATTGAT
This sequence comes from Allium cepa, assembly GCA_030765085.1. NCBI lineage: Eukaryota > Viridiplantae > Streptophyta > Magnoliopsida > Asparagales > Amaryllidaceae > Allium > Allium cepa. The sequence continues at coordinate 765,773,669 of CM060932.1, read as the reverse complement.
CTAAAAATCATCGTTTTTATTTTAAAAATCTTAACTTTGTATGTTTATTTAAGATATGAAATCGAATTAACAAATTAAAATATTTGAGTTTTACACATATTGATTTCTTTACTGTAAACTTGAATATACAGTGTTTAAGTTGCACTGTCCACCTTCAAACATACTTCCAAACCATGATTCCAGTTTTAAACAAGTTTATTTAACTTAAATTCCTAAGTTTAAAGTGTTTGCAAGAAGAAGCATTAAAGTTTTCTACTGTTCTTAGCTCTGTACCCAAACATATATAAGAACAGGGCATAAAAGATTTTCCAGAGAAACAAAAAGATTCACAGAATTGTTTGTTCAAAACTAGGCCGCAAGCACATATTATTCAAAAGCAAATACACAAGTTTGAATTTTGAAAGCAGATGTTTACTCACTTGAAAACAATCTGAACAAAGATCAACTTCCTGATTGAAACACTGCAGTTTGAATTTCCTGAAAGCCTTCCTTGTTTTGCTGTTGAGTTTAATTGAGTTTGTAAAGACAAGATGTTTATTTTTATTTTCTTTCTTATCTCAGTTAGCTTCTTAATTTTGTAAACGAACAAAATAATAGGATGTATGAATAGAAAAACTTTGAACAGCTGTAGGCTACAACTGGGACAGCCTTACCCTGTTTGATCAAGTTTGATTTCTTTTTTTATAGAGGTTGAAAGATCTTCCTGCAATTCGAATTGACAAATTATGGTGCTAATTTAATGAATGTCTTCAAATGTGTTTACACATAATTAATATTGGCTGATATTTGTATTTTGTACAAAGATATTTTTGAATATGTTATGAATAGTTTGTCTTCTTTTGCATACATGATTTACACAGCAACCTGTTATTATTTTTGTATTGTACATATGTATGTTACAGTAACACCCTATTCTAACTTGTCTTATATGTTTGAGTAGAATTATTATAGTTATTGTTAATATAACTCTTAGTTTTATATTTCTATTTGTAATTAAATTTTCAAACATTGATTTATAACATATACTTATATTTCTATTTATATCTCATATTTACATTATGGTTTTCTTATGTTTATGTATTTAGGTTTATAACCATATATTGTTTTATACTCATGTTTAATATTCATGTTTAATATTGATAAGGTTGTTTATTTTTAAACATTATTATTAAAGACTACATTTATATATTCATATGTACATTATCAAATGTGAAAATATTGAACCTTTTAATTTGATTCAATAAGACAGATTTTATTATAAATATTTTTGAAAGATTTTATTTTAAATAGTATTAAAAGATTCTATTTCAAATTTTTAAATCAAAGTTTCTTCACAAAACATATATAACTGATAAATGACCAAGATCTTATCAGTTTATAAAATGAAAAGCTTGTATTTTAATTAATTTAGATTAAATTAATTATTAAAATATATTGTCAAAATTCCGGGTCGTTACAAAATCTCTCCACACCCATCAACTTACCAAACCCCACTTAGTTAACTCGACATTTTACTCCCCTAATCACTTAGTTTTCAATTTTTAATTCAGAATTCCTCTATTTCGATTACAAATCAGAAATTCACTTTTTGTTAACAAAAATCTTTTCAAAAGTTTTAAAAAAATTCCGAAATCCTAAATTTTCAAAAAATTTGGCGGGGTCTCCCTCGTACGGGGGACCTTTTGCAATATGACAAGAGATATAAAGATATACACATTAGCCCACATGGTCCAAAAACAAAATATATATATATATCAATATTTATATTTTGCAGTATTTAATCCGAAAACGTACCTTATTTTAGCATTTTTAAGCCAGCGGCTTATTTATTTTTTTAATACACGAAATCAAAGTCAAGCACAACAGCTTCAGGTACCTGTACTTACTCAATTTAAACATGTAAGTACAAAATATATGAAAATTCAATACATTTCATTTGTTTGCATAATTAAAAAACATAAACTTCATAAACCTACATGTCAAACATATATAATAAGCAATTATAAGGTTCTAATGCTAATTTAATTGCTTTCAATGGATTCATATACTATTTTATTCCATTCGGATGGTTTTACAACTCACTTTACATGCATTTGCTTTACTTTAAAACCAAACAAACTTATATCCATCCAAATTGATTAAAAATCTATTTTATTCACTTCTATTAATTCGTGGAATTTTATTTACTTCCGTTTACGTCAAACGACATTTTTTCCATGCAAGTTTGGCGACGTTTATTTAGTAAAATAGTTCTTTGAGTATATAATTATTTTATGTTGATTCCAAATCAATTTATATTCAAGTCTATTCCATTTCAAATTGATCTCCAATCAGTTTACTTGCATTTCCTTCATAACCACCTCCATTACTTTCAAATCCATTTTAATTAGCTCGAAAACATTCCATGCCATTTTTATTTAATGGCCATTTCACAAATTTACTCGAAGTCCAGCTTCTATTAAATATTAACTTAAATTATTTATTTCAGTCATTTTAACCAACACTTATGTTCATTTCTCTTGCAACAATTTCCTTTCCATTTAAATTTGATTCTTATTCAATCAAATTACATTCCATTCTCTAATAATTTTTTATTAATTCATTCACTTCATTCATTTAATTTTAATTCCCATATTTGAATTCATTAAAATAATATCCAAGGCCGTATTTAATTAATTCATATTCAAATTGGATTTATTTGTGAGTCAAACCATTTCTGTATTAATCCAATCCCATTTCATTCGGCAATATTCCAATTATATCTAATTCCCTTGCAATATACGTCAAATTTTATTTATAACTCAAGCTTCATTTCACAAATCCATTTTTAATTGACAATTCAATTTTACTCAACCGAGTAAAATTCCATTACATATTCAATCAACTACTTCATTTAGCTAATTAGCTCACTTCAACTATTTTACTTGAGTTCAATTTTATTTTACAACTCGAGTTTGGATTTTTATTTCCATCAACAAAATATCAAACAATTTTATTTTCGGTTTTCTATTTTAATTTTTTAACCTTTTATAAGTCACACAACTTATTTTTCACTTTTCCATCAATCTCATACTCGAATACATTCACATTTTACTTTAACTCGAGATTATATATTTTTATTCAGCCAAATATATTTTTATCCAATTCGTTTCAATTTTATTTTTATTTAACTTAACCGCGTTAAATCTAAACTTCATACCATTTCTTTTTATTATTTAAGTAAGAATTCAATTTCATTTAATATCAACTACAACTCAATTCAATTTCATTTCAATTCAAACTAGATTCAACTCAATTTCATTTAGTTTAAGTTAAATTCAATTTAATTCAATTTTATCTCTCAATTCAATTCATTCACATCCCAATTTAATCCCTTTAACTAGTCTATTTTACTATCGTATTTCATTCAAACCACCGTAAATTAAATTCCAAAAATTTAATTTCTCCAACTTAATCTAAGTTAAATTTCATTTTAACTTTTCCACTTTTAATTTTGATCCCAAAATTCAATCTCCATATTTTTCTTCAAAATTATTCACCACTTATAAGTTTATAGCTTATATCCTGATGATCTCTAAATTATTTAAATAAGGATTTTAGAATTTTTAAATAACGGGTATTTATTTCAAATCATTTTGAGATCACAAATATCCTAAATCATACCTTTTTAATCTTAAACCAATCTTGGTTTTTATCCAAGCAAATTTTCTACGGAATTTCCAAAACAAAACCTGTTCTTCCCAAAATCTCCATATCAAACCACACTGGTAGCAATCCGTCACTTAGAAACTCGAAAATGAATACTGATGATGCTGTGTAGTCATCACCAGGATTATTTTCCAGCGACTGTAGTAAGTTCAGTGCTATATATCCTAAAAACCCATTTAAAACCATTTTTCTGTTCAAAACCATTTCAAAAGTAATATTACTTTTATTTATTTTCAAACACTTTGGAAAACATTACCAAAAACCTCTGGGATGGGATTTTAATATTTTAATCAAATTTTAGTTTTTAATTCAATTGTATAATCCATACTCATCCAATTTCCATCTGGTTATAAATATATATAACCATTTCAAATTTTACAATCTTATTTCGATTATAATAACGTCAACCAACACTCCAAATATACCCTAATAATTTTAGAAAGTTATTCCCTTTTAATGAAAATATAATTTGGGTTAAATTATTTCACTTACCCGCTTCAAACCATACCGTGTCAGCTTATCATGTTCAAATGTTTAGAGACTCCTATTGATTTAGTGGCATCCCGCTATTCGACAAGAATTTGTGTACCACTCAACCAATAAATCAACAAAATATAAAACAATTCATATTCACTAACAAATACGTGCTTATATCTATTAATACGCTCAACTCATCCGAGAGTGATGCTGAATCTATCTCTAATGAGTAATCCCCACCAGAGCCAAGGTTCTCGCTTAACCATCAGCTCTGATACCAAGTGTAGTGATCCACAGTTCCGTAACCCTTGAGTTGATAATGATTCTTCCTCGTTCACACAAAGTGTACGAAAAAGCAAATAACTAGGGTAAAGAAGAAGAAAGAGGTAGAAGAAAAATAGAAACAACAACACAGAATCTCATAATCGCAGCGGAACAAAATATAATATATAAAATAACAGATTTACTACAAAAGAATCTATAACTGCTTACACTTACAATAGTCAGAGTACATAATCAATACATAAATCTGGACGGTTATAACAACCTGCCTTCACATAGCAGAAATAAACCATCATGAGATATACGTCAGAAATCCTTCAGCTCGTCTCCTAAGCTCCATAGCATCCTAACTTGAATCTGTAATACTTGGTCTGACCCGAGCATTGTAATAAAATAACACCCAAGTCAGTATAGGAAACCAGCGTGAGAAAATACACTCAATTCGAATTATTAGAGTTATCAAAATCCTTTGAAAACAAAGGTATCTCGTAAGACCGCGTCATACATAAACACGACGGGTTTTTACCTTACGATAACCAAAACATATTTATGGAAAATCCAGTGATATTATAATAGTGTCTAAATACAAATACTTATTCAATAGCCGAAATTGTTATATTAATTAAAGTCCAGCATACTAAGCTCTACAAACAAAACCGTAAGCTCGTATTGGAGAATGGATTCCAACTGAATGACTAGGCACTGGGGTACCACCTGTCACAGTACACCTCTAGAACAATGTACCAAGAACCACTCCGGGACCCCCTGCTACGCAAGACCGGCCTACTCCTTAAACTAGATAGACCGAATAAGATTACCCCGCGGTTAGGATCAACAACCGCAACACAGCCAATAAAAAGGGACTCTGGATAGTGGTAACCTTACCCTACTTGGGTGCGACCAACTTAACCTTGCTGCATCTCCCTTGATTTTCAATAATCCCCAGTTGATGAGGCTCGAGGCAAAGCATTACCTTTTTAAGAACAATTTTACTTAAAATACCTATCGTCATCCAATGACGATGTTCTGGAAGCATTCATCCATACAAGTTGTCCTGGTTCTAGACAAACCAAAATACCATCTTCATCATCTTTATGGTATTTATTCGATACATTCAAACCGGATCGAAGTGGTTTTCGGATAACTAAATCCGATCCCGGTCTCTTCGAAATGATTAACGAAGTTGGCCAATATTGATAGTCGGTTATTTAACTATCAATAAAACATCCATAAGCAATCATCTGGCCTTATTATAAATTTTTCCAAAATATTTACTTTCAAAAATATCTTTAAAAGATACATCAATTCCGTCCCACATTTGAAAACAATTTTTCAAACACTTAAATCCTAAACAGAACACTTCCAACATCTCAACACTTAGGAATATTTCCAAACTTCCATTTTTTATACTGCGGAAAATATTTCAAGTCTTATTTTCCAAAATCCTTTCAATATTAACGTTTCAAGGAATTATCTGTAACTTATTCCCAAAATCTTCGAAATCACAAATAAATTTCCTCTCCTCAAAAAATCATATTCTTTTATAAGCCCTTTTTTAAATCTCGAGAGAATTCATCACATATTTTTTCAATTGCTTTGAAACTCTCTATATATATAGTAAGTATTTAAAAGATTTATAATTTTTTTTACATATGTTCATGTAATCGTTTAAAATACCGAAAACACTTTTATAACATTAATAACTCATCTTTTAGTTAAATAAATAATTCTTCAAGCTGATTTTAAAAATTAGAATAAATACTTAATATTTGAAATCTACTTATCAAAGTGTTTCAATCTCAACTAGCTTAAAATTTCATAGTTTTAAAATAAATACAATTTTCCTTTTAAAACAAATTCACTTCTTAAAATTAAAAATATATTTTAAAATCTCAACAACCAAATTTAAGTTATACTTCCTCTCGATTTCACAATATCTCAATTTATATTTCGCTTCTCTAACTATTCCCATTTTGAAAATAGAACTTCTATTTTTCTCGACTGTAACATCCTGATATTTTCAATCATTCACATCCACACATGCCGGATTTGAATTGCTCAAAATACCAGATTGTTAATTTATATTTGGAAAACTCAACATATACAGTAAATAAATACATCACAGAATCACAGACCATTCACATCCACACATGCCGGATTTGAATTGCTCAAAATACCAGATTATTAATTTATATTTGGAAAAACTCAACATATACAGTAAATAAATACATCACTGAATCACAAACACAGAGTAATATACAATATGCAGTGGAAACAAAATGAATAGTAGTTCGTGAAGCTACTATATACATATTTCAGAGTTAAATAAGATACAATAGAAGTTTCAAATACAATAGTCAAATACAAGATCAGAATACATCACTGGAATCAATTGAATAACTGTAAGCTGAAAAGATGTAGATCGATCTCCTAACGAAGCTCCAACTCCAAAGATGAGTCTTAAAAGTTGTATCACTCAGTCTGACCCGAGCGTAAAGCAAAACACAAAACACTCGAGTCAAGATTAACATTCTTATATCAACAAATCCAACTCAAGTGAAATATCAACTGAAATACAAGTAACTCAAAGGATGTTTGGGATAACCATCCTCTAAGGATCTGTTAAACTATCTACTATGTAGTAATATACGCTATTATAATAATGCTAAAGTAAAGTAAACTTACTTAAATATAGCGTTAAGGCTTTACATTTTCCGCCTTAATACATTTATAGTGCCAATAGTCTATACAGCACCATCGTACCTCCAGATCGGGAGGCTACCATAAATACTCCATAGGTACGACACAAATCAAACTCGTAGTAAAGCACGCTAGGGTAGGTGACACAACACAACTAGGCAATGCCAGGGTAGATATACTAATTGCACTTCCGGACTGGTGGTAACGCATAGCAGCCACTACCACACACCTCAAGCCACACTCCCAAAATCAAAAATCAAAGGTGCGCACCAACTCAATCACAAAGTAATAGAATGGCATACGAAGGAGTGCATCTACTCAAAGGAGCTACCTCATTGGCCCGTCGATTGCTCCTGTTTTAGCTACCTTATGCCAACTCACGGGAGTTGGTTCAACGTATATACCTCAATAGGACGTCTCCAACATCCTACTTCATTCTAGAATCTCCACCGCGTACACAGTTGTTAAAGTGGTTTTCTGTATTAGCCGAGAGTACGACAATATTCGATCCTGGTCTCTTTAATAACCAATCGTTATTATAACACCACGGTCATTTCAAAATAGTTTATACTTCAAATCCAAAATATCATTGCCGTTTAAAAACCATATCAATATGACATCATTTCCATTTCAAAACCAAATATGATATCGTTTCCATTTCAAAACCAAATGCGATATCATTTCCATTTCAAAAATATCCTTTCCAAAAATCTTAGCACTTTCAAAGTTATAACACTTTCGAAACCAAACACTTGAAATTATAGCCCTTTCAAAACATAATACTTTGAAATTCATAACTTTGAAAACAAAACTTCCACCACTTAAACAGATTAGACATTAAAATAGTATATATAATAAAATAGTTATAAAGTAAAATAGTTTATATAAAAGAGAAATAAATTAAAATAGTTTATATTAAAATAGTTTATATTAAAAATAGTTTATATTAAAATGATTTATATTAAAATAGTTTATATTAAAATAATTTATAAAGTAAAATATAAAATAATTTTAAATATAATTTAATATACTTTGTGTAATAAAATAGTTTTCTCAAATTTCACAAATCTTTTCCAATTTCAACTCGAGTTCCAAAAATTCAAATTTAATCAAATCTCAAATCATCAATTTCAATTCAATTTAGTTTCTCAATAAACCATTTCAAATTATATCAATTTCAAAACAGATTTGAACCCCAAAATAAACCATCTCAATTTCAATATATTTCAAAGCTTTAAATATTCAAACATTTCAAAACCATATTTAATAATTGTGTATATATATATATATATATATCAAATTC